>OY998180.1:205070076-205745909 GCA_963921935.1 Galeruca laticollis
TTTCACTAAAACTTTTGTCTCTGGAGGAGCTTTGCTTATATGGTACATAATTCTTGTGTCAGCTGACAAATGAAATTAGTTTCTGCAGTTTTTATAATGTGGCCTCCTTCCACGCGATAAGAGAAGCACTGTTCTCCAACGGTAATATAAACAACTTTATTGAGTAATAGGGATCGAGACTGAACTATAGAGGCAGCACTTCTGTCGAAAGTAGAGCGCTCTGGTGTTAAATAAGAAAAACATTGTGATGTAAACATTGTAACTACCTACAAAATGCTAAAAATGAATAGATCTTTTTATTTTCTTTGTCAGGAAAAATTGTTGGTATGTAAGATGGATGTAGGGGATTATCTGATTTTTGATTATTGACAAAATGACCACTGCAAATTCTAGTATTTTTATTTGGTTCCCAATCCTTCCGATGTTTTCTGAAATGTAATTAAAAAACTTGAAGTGATTCGTTTTGTACAAATGTTTCTTTCCCTTAATAGTATTTAATTATTTAAACTTATTATATAATATTAGAGTGGGCAAACACATAACAAGCTTTTTATTTTATATAATCAATGAAATCGTACCGAAAACAACATTTTATTCTCTCGATAATAATCCTTTATTTATGGAAAAAAAATTAGAACTTTTCTAATAGCTGACAATTGTAGTATCATACTGATTATACACAAAAGAATTGGTAATAAAAAATTTTAATTAGAACATTTTACTTACATATGGGTTTTTATTGCATTTATCCATTTTGACGTTTTAAGGCTATCCACGCAGTGTTCAATGAACTTTCGAGGAAACTATAAAATTTCAACTGCCTAGTATTTTTATACGGCATATGTAAACAGCCATGAATACAGAAAGATACTTTTGATGAAGACATCACAAACATTTAATATCAGTTTTAAAAAATGAACATTTAAAAACTTTGATTATACAAAACTAATATAGTGTTTACATCACATTGTTTGTGTTTTTTCACGGCAGATGGCATAAGCGTCATCTTTCTCGGTCCCTATTGTTGATGAAAAACAATCGTTTTCCCAGAAACTAGCTCAAAATGTAACCAGAGCTTCTTTGAAATGGAACTTGCGCAGAAATTTTTTGATCTGGGTTAAAGACGTTCGTAATGTTTGATGGAAGGTGTCAGATACCTGGTCAAAAATGTTATGTATTTCGCGAGCTAAAATAGACTGAGCTATTTGCCCAAATGTCTTAGGCATAGAAAACGCAAGGAGATATAAAAAGTAGAAGCAGTCTATTACTTCCATGTCATTGTGTATAGGATGAGTTAATTCAATTTCCAATTCCAAGTAATCGGCTAACGTTAACTTAACTGATTTAAACATGTCTCCTGAATATTGGAAAATAGCTAGAGGTGCAGGTGCGGGAGGGTACGATAAACAGTACTTAATGTCTGATCTTGATCAATATTTTCGTCAAAGGGATTAATTACCTGCTTTATTGTTTCAATCATATTATTTAGATGTATTTTATCTTTTCTAATCCGATTCTCTTGCAAACAATGCGACGTATCGTCTTTACTTAATAAACCTGTTTCTTCTTTGACGGCTGTTAAAATTTTCATTCTCATACTATGACTGAGAACCCACTTTTATCCCGCACTTATAGAGTTTGTGAAGTGAATAATTCCAGTCAAAATATTGCCAGCGTCGGCATTGATAGTTTGCTGCAATGACAAGTCTACTGGTGATCTTGCGAGCTTTGCTTTATCCTTATTTATCATACGAAACGAATGGACCATCTTTTCTCTTACGCTCACACTTACCTGGAGGGAGAATTGTTTATTCAAAGCATGGCAACCTCCGTGTTAAGTATTCATTTATTTTATTTTAATAGGTTATGATAATTGTTTTATCTATTAGCCTGTCCAAGCGAGCGAATGGTTATTACCGGCGGTAATGTCAAAATACGCCACGTTTATACTGGTCGCTTTGATAAAGCGGTATTTACCAATGTCTTTATCTACTTTCTGTACGGTCTAGAGGATTTGTTTAGGTAAATTTTCGCTGTTTTGATTTGTTTTTCAGTGTTCATAATCGTTTTCCCATTTAGAAACTTAAGAACTTCAGTTTTAATTAATATGCCATAAACAAATGTCAAATATCACATCTGTCAACCGCTCTAACTCTGCTACCGACAGGGTTACTGGTGGTTTTAACCGTGACGTAATTTGACATCAAACGATGACGTAACGGTTATTACCAATCCTCGCTTGGACGCTACGGTATTTACTTTTGGTATTAACCAACCCTCGCTTGGACAGGCTATAAATTATGTAAGCTTATTTAATAATAAAATTTAAATGTGAAATTCTCATGCAAATCGTTTGGTGGTATTTTTACACCTAGCTGACATACGGTATACATACATTATGTTCAATTTAAAAACCAGCTCTCCAAGCGACAAAAGAGAATAATAACAGTTGTCGAAGTGAACAGTTAGTTGTTAATATTTAACGCGCTCGTGCCAGGAACTTTAATAAAACCTCATTGAACCCCCTTATACAGTCCACACTATCGCTTTCAAGAAGGGTTGAAACCCCGCAGAAGATCATCCAAGACCTTCAGATAAGAATACCATCTTGGGCGAATTGATTGCATAGTATTTTTTGTATTTATATAATTTATAACCTTTCATAACTTAACGAATCATTTTCCTTCTCCGGAAACACTTTGCTTGCGGCCATTTTTTAACTGGCAACCATGGATTATCGTAAACAGGAAATATAAAACTTTAATTTTGTATTAAATTTTTTTAAAAAACATGACCGTAAATAATTGATAATAATATACCTTTTACACCTGGCAACCGTAACGTTGCGGCTGACTGAGAGCTGGCTACTATTTTTTCTTCTATTCTCTACATGACTTCCTTTAAAATGACGTAAAACTGATTAAAAAAACATATAGCTGCTATTTATGTTAGCAAATTAATTATACAAAAATTAATTACAGGTAATTGCAGCTAATTCTTTCAAGGCAATCTATCGCTAATTCTTTGCATACTCCCTCAACATTCATTTAAAATTAATGTTATCAAAAAAATAGGTAGCTGCAGAAACGAGCAGTGAGATTTTACACTATTAGTACATTTTGTAAATTATAACAAGCCCAGTTATAATATCTATTAGCATACATTATTCTTTTTACAATAAACACATCTAACTTGTGTATTCTTAACACAGTAATTTTGTCGCCTGAAAGTATGGAGTAGTATGCGTCAAATCGGGTAGCTCTGATTTTTTGCAAACTTGTTTATGATGTTGGCCTAATGAATAATCCAAATTTGTGACCTCAAGCGCCGAACGCAACCTTGTCCAAAATTGAAAAAACCGCCAAAAATGATCAAATATATCGATTTTTCGTTTTTTACCGTAGTTTGTTAAGTAACTTTTTGTAAACATTGATGCAAAGTTTCATAATGGTATCTTAATTAGAAAAAAAGTTATAAAGTCTTTTCTGAATCCTTTCTCCTGGGGTGGATATCCACGCCACAAGGCTTCAACCCCAAAATGATGACCAGAGATGCAGCCTCACAACACCTCTTGCGGAGCAGCTGCAGATTAAAATGCTTTTCAGTCTGCAGACATTGCAGCGGGGCCTCTTGTGACAATATACCTGATGTTGCAGACGATCTGTTCGATGTCGAAATGGCACAATACGTCACGATTCATCACTATCCCCTGATGCGGATATGCCATCCCAATACGTCGATCCAGATGCGGACGAACCTCAACCGGGACCTTCCAAGAGGGCTTAATTAATTTAATTTTTTGATTTTGAATATTGATCAATTTACTAACAAATAAACTTATTAACTTTTAAATATTGAATAGATGAGGCTTTTACTTGATGAAGATCCGATGAAATAAAACAATTTAATTTGTTTAAAACTTCATTATATTTGAACTAATGTTCAATTTAAACTAGTTGGCGCGTTTTACTAACACAGTAGCTTTCCCAAACCGAATGATGGTCTAATGAAAAAATGTTTTAATATATACATTGCATAAATACAGAATTCTATTATACTAATATTAACAAGGTATTGAAAAAAATTACCTGGAAATTAATTCACTACAAACATTCGTAAGATATCTTCTAGGTTAAAAGGTTTAACAAAGGAAAGTGATTGATATCTATTTGGTCGTTAAGAAGGTTACCTGAATATTTATTTTTATCTCAAGAGCTTCTAAAAGATTTAAACTAAAGGATTTACCTTCTACGTGTAAAATTTCAAGATTTGGGTCGAAAGTGTGTTGGTTTTCTAATAACTGATTTGAATAGTTAGTCTAATTTTTTGTTGTTGTCATAGCTACGTTTGTGTTCTGAAACTCTAGATTTAAAATTTCTAAAAGTTCTACCGATATATTTTATCACAGTTGTCATTACCACATTTTAATTTATAAACTTCTGATTTGTTTCATTTTGAAGATTTAGATTTGTTGTTTTTGGTGTTCCGAAATATGTTAAGCTTTTAAATTGTTTATTATTATTTTTATCAGAAGAGAATACTTGTTCTAAAGTCTGATTTATTATCTTTTGTTTATGATATTGTCAATTAAATTTGGATCGTAATTATTATTAACTGCTATTTGTTTTATGATATTTAATTCTTTGTTGTAATTATTAGTATTTAATGAGACTGTTAATAGTCTGTGCATCATACTATTGAAAGCTGCTAGTTTATGACTGATTGGGTGGACCGAACTATTATGTCCAGAGCCGGCCTAACGAGCGTGCGAGGCGTGCGCCCGCACTGGGCGCCGGCCTCTTAGGGACGCATTTTTACGAGTTAAAAAAACAATAGTTGTATCTCATAATATATTAAAAATTGGCTAAATAAAACCAACTGTCTTAAGAATTGAAGACGATAGTATAATACAGTCTGTATCTCTTCCCCTCAAACGACCCGTCACCCCACCTTCCCCCTCCACCGCGAAAAATGGTACCTGCTTACTTTTATAAGCAATTTCTTTTTTTGAAATCATCCAAGAAATATACAACTTATAGATGGATCACCACATCGATGGAAAATCCTAAAAAAACATGTTACAGACTTAACAGTGAAGCCCTTAAGTGCAACTAGTTGGGAAAGTCGCATTAACGCAGTTGTTCCATTGAGATATCAGCTCGGCTAAATGTACAACGCTCTCTTTGAATGCAGTCAGGACCAAAACAGGCTGGACGCATTTGCTAGGAACACAGCTACCAATTTGGCCAAACATTTAAAAAACTATCAGTTTATCTGCTGCTTGGTAACATGGCACATGATTTTGTTTCGAATCAACCTGGTAAGCAAGAAGTTGACTTTGACATTTCATAAGCCATAAAACTGATTTCTTCAACAAAGGATTTTTTTAATGAGACTAGAACCGATGTCGGGTTCGAAAAAATATTGGTTGATTGCAGGGAGGTGGCCGAGATGATTGACGTTGAGCCAACATTTCCAGAAGTCAGTCAACTCCGGCCTAGAAAGAAAAAAAAATATGTTTTCTTATGAAACTGAAGATGAGAGAGTTCTTGACCTTAAGACTTCTTTCGTGTGTTAGACCAGACCATTTCATCTCTTGGTGAGCGGTTTGAACAGCTGCACAAGTATGACCAGTTATTTGGGTTTCCCCACCAAAGGTCTATAATCAGTAACAGCAACAATGAATTTGTATGTGATGGTATATGAAATATAGAAAAATCATGTTTATTAATTATATTTGAAATTGTAAGGTCTTAAAAGTTTATAGACTTATTTTGTTCAAGTTCTATGGTAAATTTCACATTATTGTGAATTGAGTTTATGTAAGTAATGAAGCTGTCTAATTGTCTATTTGTACTGGGCGAGCTAGCTAAAATGTCATCCACGTATAGGTGCCAGTACATAAATTGTTTATGAATTATTTTTTCGAAAAAAATGATAAACTTTGAAAAGATTAATCTCGGAAACTATTGGGTCTACAGAGACAGTTCTAGTCTACTTTAAAATTGTCCTAAGAAAGTTTTTTCAAAAACTAATCCTTTAGGGTTATAATCGTCAAAATTAAAAAAAAACGGATTTTTTCGCGGTATTTTAGATTTTTGACGTTTGCGTTCGGCGCTCGAGGTCACAAACTTGGATTATTCATTAGGCCAACATCATAAACAAGTCTGTGAAAAATCAGAACTACCAGATTTGACGCATGCTGTGATGCATAAAGTTACTGGACGATCTTAAGTCAACTGGGAATTAATGTCATTGTTTCTCTGTGATTTATAGAATTGTTTTGTTCAAATTTGTGTTTAAAAGTATTTTCAAATTTTACAGTAGAATGTCGATAATTCGGATTAATTGGGACCGGACCCCATCGGGATTATCAAATTATCCGGATTATCAAAATTACATTAAAAAACGGCCATCACGCATTATTTGAGATTTTTTTTTTTAAAATTGTATATTTTCTATTATTGGTAGGTAGAGTATAAGGTCTATAAATGAATAACATGTTTTTCAAGCACCATTCTCCCGTCGCCCACTCTAAAGTAAAGATCTTAATGCCAAGGGCAGAAAGTACGCACTTTTATTTCTTGCTAGGGACAAATCCGGATTATTAACGAACCGGATTTTTGACGTCCGAATTATCGACGTTCTACTGTACATCTAGATTCCATAATGTTTTTATAAACTCTAAATAAGCATTTCAACTAATCTGTCTAATTTCCAAATTTGTGATGTGTTAGTTTACATCTTGGTTAAGGAAACGTTTCATTATAATTACAATAAACGCTCCAGAAATAGATCATTAATGTACAATATAAGTTCCTTTATAGAGAGTTGAACACTTCTTCATAATAGAGTAGGCAAATTTTTGGTATATTGAAATTTTAGAAGCATTTCCACATTACTTTTTGGTTTTCTACTATTTCGACCCCGCTGAATCCGAAAATGCCGATTGCCAAAGCTAAATCGCAACCGGAAGTGAGATATTCAAGATAGCGTTCCAAATGGCATTAAAACCGAATTTTACCGCTAAATCTCTCTTATTTGAGGTAGGAATGCGACCAAAGGGTCTTTTTATATGTTTTCAGACATGAAGAAATCAAAAACACACAAACTGAACACGTTGGTTAAATATATTTTCTAAAAAATTTTGGTTTTTAGCAAACAATATACTAAAAAAGTATTAAGTAAGAAAATAACAAGAACGTTTGCAAGAAGTACACAGTTTAAGGCAAGAGGCTTTTCTATAACTGCAATTTTTTGTGTTACAATGTCCTTTGCAATGACAGACAACTATTTCTGCGCTTATCTTAGGAAAGGGGTCCAGTGTCATTAAATGAGGAACAACTTGTTTTCTCTGCCTAATCCAGCCACAGTCCTGTACCCTAGGTAGTGACGGATTGGGGATATGCGCGTTCTCCCAAACACATATCTGAATTTAAAAAAATATATATTAAAAATATATTTCGTTTTTATTTTTGTAAATTGCGTTGTTGGTACGCTTACCTGGTAGTTGCGTCTCTTGACATGGAGAAGAAATGCCTCAGTTGCCGGTGGGAGGAATGCTGGCTTTCTCACAGCTCCAAATAAAAACTCCGCTATTGTTTGAGCATGTGATACTGGAATCGACCTGTATAAAAACAGAATTTCTGTGTATTTTATTTTAATTTCAGCTAAAAAATCTTTAAGTGTGCATTCTTACCTTAACAGTTTGACGACAAATTTCTCGACATTGCTAAAGACGTCATTCTTAAGTAGCGACTGTCTGAGGCGTCCCAGAAGCTCGCAGTTTGTCCCAGAAAAAGCTTTCCATGTTCCAACTTTTGTATTAGACGTCGATTGGCAGCCCGTTATTGCATGGAAAGCAAGAAGATGGGAGACTTATTCCTGCATAAGCTTGCCGCATATGTCATGTACAGGAATGTACTTGGCCTCAAGTACAGTACCACTCATTATCCACAAATGGAAGCACTTCATTTTAGCGAAGTGGTAGCTAAGAAGAAGCACAACGTCGGTGTCCCTTGTCATCACAACAACGTTATCAGCCGTGCTGTAAACGGCATGAAGAACAATGCGCGTGTCAGCTTCCTCACGTGTTGATTTCAGTGGACTAGGCATATTCTTCTTCAGTGAAGCCGCCGGAGATAACTACTTCAAGATCGCCGAAGTTATGTTGCAGAATTCTCTCGGACAAAAACCTGCATAAATCAGCTTTGTTTTCTGATAAAAACAAGAAGTTGCAGTTTGTAATGTCTCTGTGCACAGGAACATAACCCTCGGCTCATTTTTTTCTAGTTCTAACTTTTACTGATTGTGCATCAAAGACAACGTGAACTTCCATGTACTTGTATCCATAAATTAATATTCTTTTAATTAAGCAGACATCACAATCCCCAAAGGTTTCAGCTTTGGTGTGGATGGCTCAAAGACGAAACAAATGCCATGCCATCAGTTATGAAAATAGCGTCATTTCCAGGTAGATGTTTTGGGCACTCAACCCCCTTTACGATTTATTTAACTAATGATGCTTTTTCAGCTGTTCAGTGTTCACCATACCACAAAGCTAATGAAATAGGTACCTGGAAAACACCATTCTTTTTTTAAATAAATTGTATGTTTGCTCCAATATTTTGCTTCTCCAGTGAAGAGACAGAGCCCATCGTTGTAGTGTTCTGACGTCTTGAGTTATGCCCAGAATGTCACCGGATGCATCTTTGCAGGTGCCAACAACCCATTCCTGTGCATGATCTGGACCTACTTGGTAAATTTTTTTCTTAGTTCTTAATACAGCAAAGTCGCCAGATCGAAAGCCGGCCTCCACTTCAGGTGGCAATTGGTTCATGTCTGCAATCTACACTAATAGATTTTAGGTAATTTCCATAATCATAGAAAGCTATATAAGGAAGCATGTCCGAGATATCACCAAGATAGCTTTCCCAATCTCCACCCATGTCTATGTACATCCACCAAAGCTTGACGTTTTTTTCTGCTTCTGATCGATCTTTCAATAATGACGATAAATATTTCAGAAGAGACGGAGAACTGAGATATTTTCTAAGATCATTAATATTGGTGCCCTTGATGATGAATTGTTTGCTTCTGGGAAATTCTGTTCATCAAGAAAATTCATAAACAAAGGATGCAAGAAGCGTTAAAAAGGTTGTAAAGTAAGCTTGTGAGCCTTTGTTATAGGCTTTTCCATCAAGAGCTTTAGTTGCAGATCACTTGCCACCTATAAGTCTACAAGTCCACTACCGGCCATATGCTTGACGATGACATGCATGAAATTGAGTGCAATATGAAGAACAACGCGATTCTCTACCAGTTTACAGTAAACTGTCTGATCAGCTGTAACGACGACATGCTTTTTCCCAAGTTTGCCTGCTAGTGAGACGCTTCTGAGCAGAACGTTCTGTATTGCTAAAAACTCATGAGAAAGGTTAAGAATTAAGGACATGAAACCCATGGCAGAAACATCAGGATTTCTGTTTGCTTCATTTCTTTTAAATTCTGTCCAACCAATTTGCTGTTCATTTTCAGGCTGAACCATGAGAAATATCTAGTCTTCCAGTCTCGAATGTAATACAGCCTTGGGCATTGCCTCCAAGTTGAAAGGATCGGAAGCAATGTACCATGACTCATCAATTTACTCTTTAAATTGCGGCTCCTGTTTGTCAAAAAATGGAACTACTAGCAATTCATTTAACTCTTTGGGAATACGAAGAATGGTTTGCGTTGCCATAGTAACTTCAGCAACATACTTAGAGGTGTCAGCACATTTTCTTTGAAATACAACAACCATTTCGAGTTTCATGAAAATTTTTCTTGCTATCAAGGGTATCTGTTAAAATGTTAATGTCAGAAGTGACGTGAAGAACAGGATCAATAACATTCGATTCAGAAGAAGATTTGAAGTGAAGAGGGAGGGACAATAAAATCACTTCTTATTTTCAACTGCACTTTTCTCTCATTGCAAACTCTTATTTCTCTATACTTTTTAAATGAGTTTCTGACAAAGCTCTTAAATGATTATATATATATATATATATATATATATATATATATATATATATATATATAAAAAGAAGATATAGGAATATCGCGTGATATGTTAACAACAACAACAAAGAGAATCATGGGTAATTCACGCAAAGTAAAGGGCTACTGAAATAGAGTGGTAACCGTGGACATGCATGTTTCTGGCTCATTTTGCCTCATCAGCACGGCATAACCAAATAATGATGTGAAATTTGGGAGCAAAGATGTTAATCGAAACATGGGAAAACACAAAATAACGGATTTCAGCAGGGAAACCAAACGCTCATTTGTGTCTTCAATTGGAAGATCCCGAGTTTTCAGGACATCAACCAACATCGACACGGAGGCGCCTCCGTGTCGATGTTGGTTGATGTCCTGAAAACTCGGGATCTTCCAATTGAAGACACAAATGAGCGTTTGGTTTCCCTGCTGAAATCCGTTATTTTGTGTTTTCCCATGTTTCGATTAACATCTTTGCTCCCAAATTTCACATCATTATTTGGTTATGCCGTGCTGATGAGGCAAAATGAGCCAGAAATATATATATATATATATATATATATATATATATATATATAATTCGAAAGTTATTACTCTATTAGGAGAATCCTTTAATATCAACATCAACCTAGAATTGATTTAAAGTCGTAAGAGTTGAAATGCTTTCTTATTGACTCTGGTTAGTTAAATTTTTGAATTCGTGATTGAAGTTAAAAATGCCAATTTTTCTAAAACAATATTATATAAATATATGGAGTATCGTTTATTATGTTTAAATATTTGATTCACTTGAAATATTAAGATATGTAAGTAAAATAAAGCAAAGTTACACTAATACCGATCTGATAATGTTCCCAAACATGTCAGATTGTATTAATGGATCTGGTGTTCGGAATCGAATATCGCCATCCAGTTCCAGAATGTTTTTCTATAATATCATTATTTAAAGTTCTACAGGTATTAAAGCCCCTGGATTATGGTCCTTACTTTGTTTGAATTTTATGATCTATTGCTCAGTAATTCCCTTTCTAATTCATTTTCACTGCCTCAAATTATTGGAAAGTTTCATCTAACAGTTTATATGTCGTTGCTAGAAAGACGAAGTCATCTGTCTAGGCTCGACAAGAAAGAATCTTATCTGGGCAAGTATCTTTTTACTGTCACATCTTATTAAAATCCAGTTCATGTGTTTTTGATAGTAGATATATGTTGAGACCATTAATAACAAGAATATAAACAAATCCGGTTGTATGTCTAGTATTGCTCTGGAACTGTAATATTTGTATTTTAATCATAATATATAATTTGAATATTAATAGACTGATTTCGTTGAATTTATTTTCTCCAGCCAGTTTTGTTTAGAATTTTTGATAGTTTTGGAAAGATTGGCGTTAAAACTTTAGTTAACAAACAACTTTGCAAAAGAAAAACGATTTCAATTTACATTACATGTATGATTGCCACTTTAATACACGAAAAGGTATAAGACAAAATTTATTTGTATAATTTAGGTACATTGTAAAACTTTGTTAGAGATTCGTATGAAATAAGTATTTTTATCATCCATATCTAATATGTCCTTTCTGCTAGTTTATAGTTAATTTTTTAAATTATTTAGAAATATAGCCTAGTGATTTTTTCAGGTCTATACACATTATGTTCTTGTCTTGTCTTAAAAATTCATCTAATAAAATAATTTTGCAATATTAAAAAAAAACGTTTACACTTCTTCACATTTACCTAACGTATTATGAATGCTCAATAGTGAACCAATACTACTTATATTTTTTATTAAATATTTTAACAAATTTTGGGCAATGTTCTGATTAATTATAGTTTTTATTTTGGAGAAAATGATGTGTTTTTGACTGATGAGATATCGGTTGAGCTGAGAGTTAGACATTAGAATTGACTTGATAGGACACCCTGTATATTATTCTATTATTTAATTTTATCCACAATTACAGTCCAATTTTGTACAAATTTGATGCTGTAAACAAAATAACCTCCTCATGAAAAGTAATGTCATATTATACAGGGTGTTCCTAGCTGTATTTATACGAGTAGCCATTTTTGACATTTCACTTTTTTATAAATGTATCTAGAATATTGCTTAACAAGCAACTGATGCAAAAAATACTCCAAAATAGAAAACGAAAACAATGTAATGATCCAGAAATTACGGCTGTTTTGGTGGTATTCCATAGAAAACGAAGGACCAGAAATCATGCTTTTTTATGTCTTTATTGCAAAACTTCAACGTATTACAAAAAACACTTACTTTGCTAAATAAGTTAAAACTTAAATTTTATAAAACTGATTTTGTTACACCCCAGGTACCAGAACGTTGGTCTATGCCCTGGGACTACATCTTTTCAACAAACTGTTATCTTAAAATATTTACTAAAAACTTGTTTTGAATTTCTGTATATTTCTTCCCCACATAATATATGATACAGCGCTATTTATTTGACCAGACCCAATATGTCACCTTATTTTATGAGACAAGGCCCATTAACAACCATGTGCTTGTGAAGGAAGTGGTGTCTGGACAATTTCAAAAGTAGGCAAGTGGGTCGATCGTTTAGTTACCCCCTGTTGACACACATATTACTGACCCAATACAGAGTGTGTCATATCATTTTTGATCAATTTATTTTATGTAATGCAACAAACAGCCTAAAATTGTTATACCAATTAATTGTTTATTCATTAGTTAGAGTACAATAAATAGTCGGGGATGTTGTTATTGTACTTAGAAACAATTTATATAGTACGCCTCCCCCTATTAACTTCTTTATTTTTATGTAATTAGTGAAACTCTCGAACAGGTCGATTTTTGTTTACAATTTTACGTTTTTTTTAAACAAAAATTAAATATACAGGGTGATACTTTTAGGAGATATCTGACGTAATCAATAATTATTTTAAATGGAAACCCCCAATTTTATTGCAGATTCCGAACAAGCTCATTTTTTTACGTACGGTCAAGTAATTGAAGTGGTCTCCGTAGTCCAGTGGAATGGTGCTCTGTCTGCTAACCGAGAGGCCCGGGGATCAAACCCGGGCTTAGATACAGTTGACTTATTGGATCTTTACCCGTGCGTCATCAACATCTGATGATAACATAACCAACAAATTTCAAATTCTGTTCTTCACTATTAATAGAAAGAGATGCCACTTAATAATTATATTGGTTATGTTATCCGATATTAATGACGCACGGGTAAATATCCAATAATTCAATTGTATATCATAATTAAAAATTAGGAGAGCCACCTGTCGGAAGGCAATGGCAAACTACCGACAGTACTCTGCCTAGTACAGCCTCTCAACATAGACGTTCGGATCCATCGTTAAACTGTAGGTCCCTTCTATCTGTGGTAACTGGAGAGCACAGCACAGGTAGAAGTGAGAGGTCGCCAACATCCGATCACGGATATGGCACTGTAAGAAGAAGTTAATTGACAATTATACCAATCCCGAATTAAATTTACGGATTCTGATTAATTTGAAATATTGTAAATTGTAAAAACTGACTGTTAAGGAGGTATTGAAATATGAAAAAATGAATGCAGATTTTCAATATGTTCCCCATTTACTTCTTGGCAGTAATACAACCTATTTTTTGTTTCTACTTTAATTTTTTACAAGATGTCTTGATCAATACCTTGGCATTCGGCGATAATTATTTCGCGAAGTTGATTAATTGTTATAGGTTGGGTTTTGTACACCTTGGATTTTAAATAACCGCGTAGAAAAAAATCTAATGGTATTAAGTCAGGTGATCTAGGTGGCCACTCTATATGTCCTCGTCGGCGAATCGATCTTGGCGAGAAAACAGTGTTTAAATAATGTTGCTTATTGTGGAAATTCTTTGAGGTTATTTAAAATATAATTTATTGCTATCGTTATCTGTGTCTACAATGTAAAGTAAGTTTCACCATTTAAATTTCCATCAATGAATATTGAACCGACAATGTAGTTATTTAGTATGTCTGCCCAAACGTTGACTTTTTCCGGGAATTGTGTATGACCTTCCCGAAATAATTAAGGATTTTCGTCGGATTAGTATCTTACATTTTTCCGATGAATGTAACCAATAAAAAAATGTAGCTTCATCATTTAAATATGTAGGAGACACTCAGAATTCTGTGCAATATTAATTGTCATTAGTTCACAATATTCTATGCGTCTATCTTTGGCATCTTGCCTGAGTTTACGTATTTGTTTTTCTTTAGTACATTTAAAAATGTCTTCTGATCTACTTCACAATCTTTAGCTACAGTTCTAATTGAAGAATATGGATGATTAAAGGCCGCTTGACATGGAGCAATAGAACCTGCAAGTAATTGCATGCAATTTCTTGCAAGGTCAAAATATTGCATATGACGACTCTTGTACGTTGTTTGACATTATGCAATACAAATAAAATACTTCAAAAAAATTGTATTAACAAAAATCAAGAAGGTTAGCTTTGCAAAAATGTGTTCCAGAGTCAATCAACTGATTTGACTGACATTTGATTGGTTGTTAAACCCAAAGTAACTAGATTTCTCCCTAGAATTGCAACTTGCTTGCAATAGAAATGGCATCAAACTGATAAAGTTGCAATTGAGAGATCTATCAGCTGAGCTTCATCTGCGCATGCTTCTGATCAAGAGATATTGCGTCTCGCATTGGATTGCAAGTTGTATTGCTCCATGTGAAGTGGCCTTAACGACGAACTCACTTAAAACATGCTTTTCTGTATCTGTAAGAGTTTGAAAGGTGGGGGATACCACAGCACTTAGGCCACAATTGGCCCATTGTGCATCCTTCTGAGGTTCAAAACTTCCTTCTAGCTAGTCATCCAGCCTACTTCCTTAAAGTAGGCGATAACGTCGCCTGAATTAAGTTCCCTCATATTGGCGTATGTTAGCCTGTGCTCGCCGAATAGAGAACACCTAAATTGAGAGAGTGTCGGACATTCGCAAAGGATATGTTCGACAGTCTTATCTTCTTGTTCACATCCTCTACAAAGTGGAGTGTCAGACAGACCCAGTCTGTAGAGGTGTTTTCTTAGGTGGCAGTGATCAGTCAAAATACCCGTGGCTGTCCGTAGGCGCTGCCTGTTCATAGTCACGTATTTTTTGGCTATTTTGCTGTCCGGATACTGTAACAGTTCCTTGGTAAGCTTGCAGCCTTCTGTGTCGTCCCATCTACGCTTAAACTTATTAAGGAAGTGTTCCTTTAATAGGTCAGCCGTCGCTGACGCTGATGGACCAAGAGTTTATGGGAGGCTGCTTTCCTGGCTAGCGAGTCTGCAATACGGTTTCCTTTCGATTTCTCATGGCCCTTGATCCAGCCAAAAGTGACCGAGTTGTTGTTACAGGCTTCCATTAAGGCCGTGTGACACTCTAGTACTATGCTTGATGTGTCTGTTCAGGGCTAGTAGTATTTGTCTACTATTCGTAAGGATGTATATATTATTACCTGTGGTGTTTCTTTTGGTAATCTCTTTTGCAGCGATGCAGATAGCAGTGAGCTCTGTTTGAGCAACACTTGCATTGCAGCCCATTGCCTATTTTATGTTTAGATTCAGGAGTCTGGAAAAAATTCCACATCCTGAGCCTACATTGGTTTTAAACCCATCTGTGAAGATGCGGATTGCGCCTTCTTCCAATGGGTCTTGTGCGTTACTTTTAAAGATTACTTTGTAGGGCCTGTGAAAGGCATTTGACGGTGGAATCGAGTCCGTATTGGCCTGCAGCAGTGGGACCTCTCTAAGGGCCTCATGCCACAAGTTACGTCTCAGTTTACCGGATCTTACATCAGGTTGTATACTGGTAGAGCGTAGACGTGTCATGGTCATCAAAACAACCTCCTTGATGTATATGTCAAGGGGAATGAGACCAAAAATAACCTCCATAGCTCTTGTTGGTGTGGTTTTCATGCCTCATGTTGTGTTAATGCATGCTGTTCTTTGGATTTGATTCAGTTTTCGGACGACTGTCAGCTGGTTTGTTTTAGCTCGCCAGGCAATCGCGCCGTATGTCAGCATAGGTCGGATGATGGCAGTGTAGACCCAGGCAGCGACCCTTGATGACATTACCCGGGTACGGCCGATGATTCTACGACACTGTTCATAAGAAATATATGCTTTTTTAACTCGGCTTTCTAAATGAGAGTTCCACGTTAACTTACTGTCGAAGGTGACCCCTAAGTATTTCACCTCTGAAGAAAATTTAAGTTTGGTATCTAGGAGCTTTGGGGCTTGATGTTTTACAAGCTTCCTTTTTATCGTGAAAAGAACCATCTCCGTCTTTTTTGGATTTATTGTCAGTGAATGGTCTTTGCACCATTGTTCTATGATATTGATGGCCTCTTGCATTAAAGCGTAGTGTGTCTCCTCGAATCTTCCTGTTAGCAGAATCACTAGGTCATCTGGCTATGCTAATGTGTATAAGTTGCCATCTTTGAGGCGGCTGACCAAGGAGTCTAAGATTATGTTCCACAGTAGCGGCGAGGGTACCCCTCACTGTGGACAACCTTTTACAACCTCTGATGGTTACATCATCTACACTGATTTTTATTGCTCTTTTTGAGAGTATGTTATATATCCAGCCATTTATGGTTTGGGGAATATTCTTGTTGGAAAGTGCGTTTGTTATTTTAGGAAAAGTGGTTCTAACGAACGCAACCTCTATGTCTATGAATACATCCAGGTGTTGCATGATATCGATTTCCATCTAAAAAAATTACTATTTCGTCACTACACACTACACACTGTGGTGACGTCATCTGCACTACACTACACTAAATTATAATATGCGTATTCCAAAACAAAAATCGACCAGTTTTGGGATTTTTCTTAAGATGCAACGGTTTTCGAAATAATATTCATTTTGTATACCAAACAACTTATTCATGTGTAAATCGAGAAATCAATCTTTAAATCTGATCTCAAATTACGTCTATTTCCACTTTGTAGTAATAAAGGGCTTTTTATTTATTTAGCTGAAATAAACTCAAATTTATATAGTAACAATTATCCATTTTCAGATTGGTACTCTAATACCACCTATTAGTTTTAATAGTTTTTCCCACATTTATTTTCAATAAGTATATTTTAGTAATCTTCAATTGCTCCTTGATATTTTGCTTCGTTTTTCATCTTATATACGATGAATATTTCTTTGCCATTCCGTTGTTTCTTTTATCTCTAAAAGTACTCGATTATCTAATATTTATTTCTAAATATTTACTTATAATTTGGTGTGTTTGGGTTTCAACTTTTAGTTTCCTAAAGAATCTTTAGCATTAATATTTCTCTTAACTTACGAAAGTGACGGTTTTATTTGTCTTTTCCACAAAATATTTTGTTTTCTCTCTTTCTAAAAGAAGTGGTTAATACTAATCTTAGGACGTCCAAAAAATCAATCGCCAATTGTAATTTTGTTTTTATTGTGCGACCAGCAACTCTAGTGCATTTGAATTGCAGTCACTATTTTACAAAGTTCCCTGTCTTTTTAAAATCGTCGCTTTGCAGTATTTTAGAGACTACATTATAAAATACATTTAATTATAGTTATTCAATTGATTTTAAATTATATCGCCACTAAAACGGATGTATCATGTGAGCAAACATCAAAAACCCATCATTTTATTTACGGTTATACTATTTTCCTGTCAAATAGCAAGTTCTGAACCATTATTGTCAATATAAACTAATTGAACTGAAATTCGCAAATTTAACAATTCTTTCCAAGTGTTACTGATTATAGGAAAAATCGTGAGAAAGTGTAAATTATAATATATAAAATTCGAAAACGTTAAGTGATTTAAGTCTCTTTATATTTTGTAACTTGATTTTCCGTGAATTTAATTTGATTGGATTTAAAACCCATCTTTAGACGGAATATGTGTTGAAGGCAAATGTAAAATGTTTATAATAGTAAAACTGTATAAAAAGCAATTTCATATTATGAAAATTCAAATTTTAAGAATGTTCACTCTTCCCGACCTAATTTGTAATTATAAGGAATTCTTTATTATGTCCACCGGTATGTGATCATGTAAATTTGACAATTTTTTGTCAAAATGAAAACTAAAGTAGCAATTTCAAAAATTAACTTTTGGTTTAGATGGTATTTATGGATGTCGGATGTGGAACGACTGTTTGGTGTTTAACTCAGGGTTATTAAAAACTATCGTGTATAAAATAATTTTAATGAGACAACCATTTGCTTTCTTTAACTTTTAACATGTATATATCCGGTATATATACTATAAAGCATAGATTGTACAAAAAATAATAGGTCCTAAAAATGTTTTGTCAACTCTCTTCAAATGTCTTCAATATATATTTGTATAAAGGGTAGAATTTAGTATAATCATAATGTTACAATTAAAAGACATGTCACATATTTCGATCTTTTATTTATACGTGACCAAACTTTCATTTAGTTGTTCTTGCATTAACCACGGAATCTGCATCAATTGACAGTTGGATTACTCTCTTCTAGGTGACTTTCAGTGTGCAAAGCTCTCGAAAAAATTCACTGTAGAACAAAAGGTGAGTGGATTTATTATTCTCTGTAGGGGAGGGTGAGGATACTTTGGACAGTGGGAGACTCTGGACATGGTCAAATTTCGCGCACTTTCCATAGGAAACCTACTAACTCATGTCAGTATGTTCTAGAAACCTCTTGGGTGTAGGATGTGTAATATTTCCAGACAATTGGTGAGTAAATTTTTAAATGTATAGTGATGAATTTGTTCAACTTGCTACATAATTAAGCCATGAGGGATTGATAATTGAGGTTATGTATCCATGAAGTGAAAATGGCGTAGGTAAATTGCGCACAGTGGTCATGAAATTTCCCAAAAATGGGAAGGGTTCGTCAGGTAATTGCAGCCAGAGGATTAAGTCTCTGTATAAGTAAATTGCGCACAGCGGTCAAATTGTATCCTTAGTCCGGTATACCTCAAACCTTTTTCTTTCTGATATAATCAACGAATAAAAGTTGATGAAAAGAACACTTCTTGTAAACTATCTAACCTAACCTAACCCAACCTAACTTTTAAAATTCGTGGAATCGGTAGAATGTTGTATGCCATTTACCTAGACTCTCTTTAGGGTAACTTGTGCGCAATTTACCTATGAAAAAGGAACATTTTGGGTATACCTGGCTACAAACTGACCGCTGTGCGCAATTTACCAACCCCGGTGAAAATATTAGGTACTCGCTTAAAAATATTGGCTTGACTATTTTAAAATACTAGAGGGAGACTTTGGACAGTAACTACAGCGACGAATTGGACAGTCCAATGTCTCCCAACGTTTTGGTAGCATGTTAATATCTGCAAATAAAATTCATTAGGTAAGTGGGTATTCTTTTATTTTTAGTTGAACAATACCCAGATCGTACAAAAAAAGCACCGCCCGCGAATTCTGCCCAGAAAATATGATATGAGCTGTAATAGATGTAATGGAAAATAATATGTCTTATCGAGACAGTGCTGAAAGAAATGGTGTTGAAAAATCCAGCCTCTACGATTATGTCAAAGTAGCACTAGAAAAGAGATTAAACAACACGGAATTTTCACCAAACTTTAGAAAGTCTCAAGGATTTAGTAGCTAAATGGAATATGCATTGGAAGATTACGTATTAAAATGTTCATATATGTTTTATGGGTTAACATCAAATACAACAAGGCGCTTGGCATATGAATATGCATTACAGAATTCAGTGGATATGCTCGATGCATGGATGAAAAATAAGTTAGCTGGCAAAGCTTGGTTCTGGGCGTTTCTTAAATGGCATCCCAAACTTTCAGTGAGAAAGCCTGAAGCCACCAGTTTGGCAAGAATGACCAGTTTCAATCCCACCAGTCATTGGCCGATATTCATTTGAACCCACTCAAATTTTTAACTTGGATGAGGTAATATTCTGCGATCACCTATAGGTATTGATATTTTAATGAGCATATTAATTTGTTTTTAGACTTTACAAAAAGTTCCAAAAAGAGTAGGCAAAAAGGAGAACATCAAATTGGCCAGGCAACATCTCGTGGGAGAGGAGAGCTTGTAACTCAAATGGGCATCATTTGTGCGGCAGGATATGCCTTACCACCAATATGGATCTTTCCTAGGCACCGATTTGACGAAAAAATAATGATGCATGGTGTTTCAGATTGTGGGGCCCTCGGATTAGCACATAAAAGTGGTTGGATGACCTCAGAGAATTTTTAGAGGCATTAAAACATGTTGCAAAATATACAAAATATTCTCCCGACAGTAAAATCCTATTAATAATGGATAATCATGATTCTCATTTATCTACCACCTCGTAACTCAAACAAACTACAACCACTTGACAGAACAGTGTTTGGTCCATTTAAAACCTTTTTCAATCAATGTTACTTACGCATCTTGGACAAACAGCATATCAATATACGATCTGCCTACAGGCTTGGGATAGGGCCGCAACAGCTATAAACATTAAAGCAGGTACAGGTATTGCGCCAGACTTTTTGTCGTGTTATGTGTCAGATAGACCTTGTGAACATTTGGAAGCGAATAAAGCATCTACATTAAAAACTAATGATTCAAGCAATAATTTGGAATTGGACTGGCCATCAACTTCTGGCAACCAGCCATTTGTAACCCCCGAAATTATCCGCCCATTCCCGAAAACCCCAGCAAGGAAGAGTATTCGTGCACCAAGAAAGAAGAAAATGTGAATAACAACTGACATGCCAGAAAAAATAGAACTTGAAGAAAGACATGCTAAAAAGAAACCGAAAAAGGAGATGATAAAATCTGTAAGACGCAAGATGGGGAGACCGATGAAGAAGACAAAATTTCGTACTATAACAATTCATCTGAAGATGAGCTAGTGTTTGATAGCGATGAAGATGATCCAAATTTAAAAGATGTTCCTGAACGAGACTAAATTATAGTTAAGGTAAACGGAAAAGCTAGCATTCGAAATTACGCAGCTAAAGTTCTTAGCAAATTTCATAACGGCTATGAAGAAAATTTATTAAAACGGCATGCGCTCTCAAATTGATTCTCTCTTAATGAGAATGAAGAAGCCTTTGTGCCATTTGCAGATGTTTTATTTAAACTTCCCCGTCCTATTATTGAAACAAGAGAGAGATTTAAAGATATGTTTTATTTTAACTTTGATATTAGTCCGTGTGGTTTACACTAACAAATAGTTTTGCGAGTTTTCATGTTCATTAAAATTGTGTGTTTTCCTATTTGTTATAATACTAAAATAAATCATAGATTCTCAGTTCTGATGGTTTTATTCATTATAATAGTAAAATTAACCTTGTCCATAGTCTCCCTATGGCTTGTCCCATGTCTTCCTTCAGAAGGGGAGAGTTTGGACAATTGCAAAGGGTAATATTAATTAAGTTTTTGAAAATACTTTACATATTAGAATTATTGTAAGATTGTTTTACCTTACCGAAATTCATAGCTAACAATCTTATATATCACTTTATCAAAAATAACTAACAACTAGATAATAAATTAGTTAATATAAAAATTGTCCAAAGTATACCCCCCTATTCACTAAGTGAAATTAAGTTAGGTAAAAACTTGATAAATGGGCAGGGACCTACTCGAAGATAATTTTTTTTGCAGCGATCTATAAGGAGGAGGCAAACGATGCGCCTTAACTTTAGAAAAGAAATATTGTCATTACAACATAGGCCATCAAAAGTTATCAAAAAGTTTTTCTGTATCTCCGATTCTTAATAAGAGAGGAAGCGTACTTTCTTTGACAGAAAAAACTTACCGTATGCCTGAACTAATTTTCACAAATTTAGGCTCAATATAATAAACATTCAATATAGATAAGAAATAACAAATCTTTCAACGAGAAACAATTGGGCGTTGTGCAATAACCAGCTCCATTTATTGTTTGATACATTTCGAAAGGAAATCTAAAACAGAAACAAGCAAATAGTAAGACTTGTTTTTATTAAAACTGGCATCTCTTGTTTCAATGCTATTTCCTTTTTCCCGTTTTCAGTGTTGGCTCACCCTGTAAATCTTTGGAAAAGTTATGTCATCGCGACATGTTTCAATTTTCATTAGTTATATAGGACGTACCCGTACGTGAGACCCTAAGACGTACTTAAAACCCGTAAGTGGACATCTGAAGCCATCGTACCCCGAAGTCGCCCCCGCCAGAGTCCAGACCACCGACGGCTCAAGAACCTATTGATAACGCTGAGAGCTGTACATCCCAAGTCTCCAAGATAAGTCCTTATTTCCGGTAGATATAAAATCTTGAGTTGAGACATTTTTATTGTAATACTGATTTTTATTGGTATTGTATTGTGAATACACGGTTTATGTGAATTTATTTTTGTGTTAAATAAATCCATTTGTACCGAAATTTTTGTTATTGATTCACCCTTCAACCTGAGCAGAGTCCCAAGACCGGGTAAAGTTCAGTATAGCGCCCCGTTATATTAGAAGAATCAGTGAGAACAGCAGCTCTAAAGAAAATACCCCGTCCTCGCCCTGAGTTAGAAAACAAAAGAAAAGTCTCGAAACAAGTTTGTAGAAAAAAGAAAGTAAAATATGGACACTTTCTCATAGCTGCAGTGATGCACACACAGGCAAGCCTTTGAACTTTGTCTAGGGTGTTCCTCGTGCTGTACTGACTTGCTTTTGTGTGCCAAACTATTGCCCCATACGTAATTGCTGGTCTCACAATCATGGCGTACATCCATCGCAGTATTTTTGGCTTTCAGTCCCACCTCTTACCAGCTAGATTTCTGCACGCCATCAAAGCTCTTATTGCTTTACTAGCAGTTATTTCAACATGCTTATTCCACAGAAGCTTACTGTCTAGGGTTACCCCTAGATATTTAACTTCTGATTTCCATTCTATGATTTCCCCGTTTAAAGATAGGGGTTTCAGGGCTGGAAGTGTTCTTTTCCGGGTAAATGGAATTACTATGGTGTTGTTTGGGTTCATGTTTAGCCCCACTGACAAGCACCATTGCTCAATAATTCTGAGGTCCTTTTTTAATAAATCACACAAGGTGCTCTCGAACTTGCCTCTGACTATTAGAACTATGTCATCAGCATAGCGCATACATTCGAAGCCAAGCTCCGTTAGCCTGTAGAGCAACTCATCTACTACGAGGCTCCATAGAAGAGGACATATCACTCCCCCTTGAGGTGTCCTGCGAGTGGCTTTAACTGAGGTGGTTTGATTCCCCACCTGTGTCTCAGCTATCCTCGTCATCAACAACTCATACATCCATTTTACAATGGTTTTATTTACTCCTCGCCTTTTTAGTGCTTATTTGACAGACACATGAGTTGTGTTGTCAAAGGCCCCAGATATATCCAGAAATGCGCACATTGCGATTTCTTTGTTGTTCAGAGTTCTCTGGATGACTTCGGTCATCTGATACAGAGCCGCCTCAGTTGATCGACCCGCTCTGTAGGCATACTGACATTTTTGAAGTGGTATATTCTCCAGGTTCTCTGTTCTTATGTAGTTATCCACTACTTTCTCCACCGTTTTAAGTAGAAACGATGTTAGGCAGATGGGTCTAAAAGATCGGGGATCGGTCCCATCTTTTTTTCCTATTTTTGGTATGAAGGTTACCCTTGCCCTTCCCCATTTTCTAAGTATTAGACTCACTACTAGACTGCTTCTTGTAATCTTCAGCAGGTGAGGAAGAATCTCCTCTATCCCTTGCTGCAGGAGTGGTGGAAATATTCCATCCACTCCTGGTGATTTATATGATTGAAAGGTACTTATTGCCCATTCCAACCGTTGTCCGGTAAATATTTTTTTAGCCTTGGGGGATTTTTTGGTGTAATTCATTGCTATTTCAGTGCTTGTTGCTGGTTCACTACCCGGAAAGTGGGGTCTAAGAAGAAGAATCGATCGTTCCTCTTCATCTTCCGTGTATGATCCGTCTGGCTTTTTCAGCGACATTGTGGGGTTAGTTCCCCCATTTGCCATGAACTTATGTAGTCTGGCCGCTGTGTGACTGAAAGTGGTCTTTTCGCAAAAGGCTTGAAAATCAAGCCTTTTGGCCTTCCTAATCTCTTTATTGCACTGAGTAAGCTTGTCAGTGTATTCCTGCCATAACCGTCACGCTTGGCTCTATTAATTAGCCGACGGACCTCTTTTCTGAGGTTTGACATGTTATCATTCCACCAAGGAGCATCCTTTTCTGAACGAGTTTGTGACAGTGGCCAACTGGAATGAAAAACTTCCATTATTGCCTCACTGATCTGTTCGACTCCTTGTTCCAGGTCGTAGTGCGGGCGATTTACCCCATTTACTTCGACGTGATCAGTATTTCTAGGATTTCGGATTGTAGGAATCGAAGTAGTATCTCCCTATATCCTAAATTCGATGATCCTATAGTCGGAAAGTGATGGCTCGCTCATCACCCTCCAATATTTTACATTTTTTCTAGCAGCAACATTAACAATTGTTACATCCACGAGCTCTTCTCTTGCTCTCGTGACAAAAGTAGGGGTTGTCCCCACGTTTAAGGTCTCAATGTTATTTCATAAGAGATATTCTAATAAACATTCACCTTTGTTGTTGTTGTTAGTGCTTCGCCACACGGTATTGTGTGCGTAGGTATCACAACCAATTATGATTGGCAGCCGTCTGCAATTGCAGTGTCTCACTAGCTCTTGTACTTCTTCTGGCGGTGTCATCGGCCGTCTCCAGCGAAGTAGGCAGAGGCAATGACGATGTCTCGGTCGATACTCCCAATGTTGAGGTGAACCATGATTGGAACAAGGTCCCGTGACACGTATTCTGAAACACACACACACACACACACACACACACACACACACACACACACACACACATATATATATATATATATATAAATATATATATATATATATATATATATATATATATATATATATATATATATATATTATGTTATTTCTTATGATTACACAGGCACGCGGAGATACTTGCCTTTGATCATAAATCAATTTAGAATCCTTGCATGCCAAACCTTTGATTTGGCCTTCTTGGTTGATCCATGGCTCTTGGATCAGTACAATATCCAGTTGTAGTTTAGCGAACAACCTTGCAATCACGGCTGAAGCTCCTTTCGCGTGTTGCAGGTTGCTCCGCCCAGTTTCCCGGGATGCAGAGGCGATCTCCGCATCCCTAGTCACCCCAGCAGAGCCGGAGGAGATCTCGGGCTGACCCAAGGTCAAGCTTTCGCCTTTTCCAGAGGTTCCGGATGTGGAGGGTATCTCCATGTCCTTTGGATCCTCCGCGGGGCTCTTTTTTCCCAGCCCCGAGACAGGGATACGCCCAAAACGGAAGTTTAGCGCGTAACCTCCTGCCTTCAGAACCTTCCCAGATAGGTGATCGATCCCAATCGTGAGGATAATTTCCTGTCCCCCTTTTTTAAAGTTCAGGATCTTCCAAAACCCAGTAGTGAGGTTGGAGTTCTGAACCTCGACAAGTTGGAGGATCTTCTCCAATTTTATGTCGTGGCTTCTCGGGAAGAACACCGTTATGGTGACCGGCTTTGGGATGTCGTCTCCACTTCGAGCCACCATTTCGGGTCCTTCCCAAGAGTTTAATTTCGGCACTTACCTCATGAGCCAGTCTGTCGATTCTCCGGACCCACAGTACACCAGTATCATTCTACAACGGAAATGGATACCTGAGAAGTGGATACTCTTTTCCTTGCTTTGGCACAGCACTTCCACCAGAGTGTCTTCCAGGGTGGAGAACTGCTCTGCTTTCATGATGATTCCATGATAATGCTTGGGCATTATTCCCACCCTGAAAGCCTTCTCTGCTTTAACAGCTGCTGCGTAACCAGTGGCTTGCCCGGTTACCGTTGCAGCTGTTTTTGGTTTTTTACTAAGAGGTCGCTGCGGTCCCACGAGTAGCTAGGGTCATTACGGTCAACTGCCGCAGAGCCCCGCATGCAGAGGTAAGGGGTTTAATACAATGGAGCTCCCCCGGTGCTCCAAGGTCGAAACCAGTAAATACGATTCTTCTATATAGCCACGAATTCTTCGGCCTGGTTTCCCACCTTGACTTTAGGTTTTTGATGAAGTTGTCTCCTCTTGGTCCGGACAGTAAAGCCAAGATCCCCCTCATTCTACTGGCCCGCGAGGCTTGACCCAGGAGACATTGGTATAACAGGTGATTTCGAGGTAAGCTCGAAATTTCACCCGGCATCGTAACCCTGTGTGCAATCCCTTAGCCACAATACTACAGCTGGGACAGGTAAAGTTGGTCCGCGGCAGGGTATTCGAGGGCTGCCAGTTGAGTTTTTTTACACAACTAGTCCTCAGGTATTTCCCCGCTGACCTCCTCATATAAAATCATCTCAGAGGCCCCTACTATCCGCCACCTGGAGACGCGCCGGGTTGGTGCTTCGCCCCTCCACATCAATAAATATTCCGCCGAACAGCGACGAACTACGTGTATACCTCCTGATGTGGAACCAGAAAGAAGGTGATAAATAATGATTTAAAAAAATGGTTCCTTAATATTATTATTTAGTAACACAAAAAATTGTTAATTAACAAGTGCGTATTTTGTCAAAAAAAATTTTTTTAAGAAACTATTTTCTTCTTAAAAATCATTATTTCCATCGGGGATTAAATTCCCACAAATTTTTTTTCATAAATCGTATTAACCTTCATAGGACTGGCCGGGGTCCGTTTGTACCCCATGACGTATGTTTTTGCTGTATCTTTGCAAACGCAAATTTTTAAACATTGATCTTTCATCTAGCTGCAGTTTATGAATTATTTTGATAAAATATGATGTATTTAGTAGTTTTTATTGGCTGGTGTAAACAAAAAATAGTTTTATATTCCAGGGGTCTCTTCAGACCCCGGTCAACCTTTTACGTCCGATAAAATAATCCCGGTAACTGTTAGTAAAATCGGGGAATCCCATACATTTAACGTTTGTTTACTCACAGGGAATTTACCCGTATAATTGTAAATTACCAGTTCAAATGGGGGATTCCCCGCACTGCGATATAATTTTTAGACTTGAATATTCGCGTTAGTCTCGTGATATTGCGAGTAGGGTACATCGTTTTGAAAATGAGTCAGTTTTTATTTACAAACAATCGCAATGGTCTTACTGACGATGAGATGTTACGTATACTTGAAAGTGATGATCCAGAGTTTGATAGTGCTATCAATGAGGAAACATCGACTGACTTAGAAGATGAAGACATTGTCACAGAAGTAGAGGGAGAAAATGATGTAATAGTTGTTGATCAAAGTATAGAGAAAATGAACCCAGAGGAACCAACAGTTAGTAACAGCCAGGGCATTCCAGTATATAAATCTAAAGATGGAACTGAGTGGTCAAAAATTCCAGGAAACACAAAAGTTAGACGTTCAAAAGCTAATATTCGGAGACATGCTCTAGGCTTTACAAATTACAGTTCTGATATCTCAAGTATAAAAGACGCTTTTCTTCTTTTCCTATCTCCGGATATTCTGAACATAATAGTAACCGAAACAAACAGAAAGGCACAAACATATTATGATAAATGGAATATAGAAAATCCGAATAAAATTAAAGTTTTTGTACCTGTTGATTCTACAGAGATTGAAGCTTATATTGAACTGTTGCTTATTCTTGGCGCACGTCACGGATCGAAAGAGGCTATCGATATGCTCTGGTGTCAAGATATTTCTTACTGTCGTCCTATAATTCCTGCTGCAATGTCAAGAGACATATTCAAACAAATTACTTCATTTTTACGCTTTGATAATTTTCAAACAAGACAAGAACGAAAATTAGTAGATAAGCGAGCTCCGATAAGAGATATATTCGATATTTTCACTTCTAATTGTAAAAAATCACTTAATCCTGGCGACCATCTATGTGTAGATGAGCAGTTTGTACCATTCCGAGTCTATATGAAGAGTAGACCTGATAAGTATGGAATCAAAATATGGGCTCTTGTGGACTGCAGCAAACATGCAAGTTTATTTGGGTAAGTTATTTGAAAAGCAATATTGGCAAACTTTATATTCCTATGTATCTATTAGTTTTTAGGAAAACAAGGTAACAAAGCGGAAAAGGGTCAAGGTCAAAGGGTTGTCCTAGATTTGACAGACCATTTAGAAGGCGGATTTGGAATAACGACCGATAACTTTTTTACAAGTTTAGAACTTGCTGGCAAGTTGTTGAAAAAAAATATTACTTTATGTGGAACCCTCCGGAAAAATAAAACATTTATTCCCAGGGAACTTCTACCGGCATCGTACAAGAAAGAGTTTTCAAGTATGTTTGCTTTTAGAAATCAAAGAACGCTCCAAAACAAAAACATGCTGCCATCTTACTTTCAAGTGAGCATACTGATAGTAAAGTAGCTGGAGAAGAACAGCACTATAAACCAGAAATTATTCTTCATTACAACAAAACAAAAGGTGCTGTCAACACTTCAGATAAGTTGGCCAAAGAATATACAGTGCAGAGAAAGTCAAACCGCTGGCCAATGGCAATATTTTCGCATCTTATAGGTATCGCAAGAATAAATGCTTATAAATTGTGGTTACTGCAAAACCCGGATTGGGAAAAAACAGTTTGGATAAACGTAAAATGTATATTTTGGGACTAGGAACTCATAAAGAAAAACGTTTTCCGGCGATATAATAATAAATACATTCAGACGAATAGAAAACGGCATATGACAGACGTTTTTCCCGAACTACTGGATGCAACAGAACATAGAGTTGAACAACAAAACATTACCAGGGGGCGCTGCCATATGTGTCAAAGAGGAAAAGACAGAAAAATATGTATTAGGTGTAATAACTTTGTGTGCCTAGAACATTCAAAATCGGAGATAGTTTGTAAAAAATGTTAAAATGATATGTAGCTAGTAGTATTAGTGATTAGGGTATTTTGTATTTTTTCGGGATGATTTTTGACTAATAAATGGTTAATAGTAAAACTTTAATAAAACTTCTTTTCTATATATTTAATTTAAATAAAAATACAGCATTTCTGCAATTTTACGCATGGGGTCTTCCCGGACCCCAGTTAGTCCTTTTCGTAAAATTTTGATGTCCGTCCCATGAAGGTTAACAATGCATTTGTCTATAACAGTTATTTAAATAATGATTGCTTTATTTACATTAGTAATTTTTAAATACCATTGATTGTTAATAAAAAAGTGAAAAATCAAAATTAAAGAATTTTTCCAACTGGGATCTTTTCTATACCTTAACACGAGCTTTGTACAGAACAACCTGTTACTGAACACACAATACAGTACAGAGTGCCAGTGTAGTAATGGCGGTTGGTGGGATGGCAGCAGTCACGTGATCGTCTTCGTCGCGTGAGTCACCCACCGCCCCTATCGACTCCCCTCTCTTTCAAGGTCACTGCCCGTACGCTCGCTATTCAAAAGTACACAGAAGTACAAAGTTTGTCGGATTTCCCCGTATCCTGCGCCCGCAAGAGTGCGCCCTAGGTCATGGCCTAGGTTGGCCTGATGGGTAATCAGGGCCTGGATAAAATCTTGTCGATTTTGGCATTTGTTTATTAAGGTAAAATGAATGAACTTTATTACTAACATGTTATATGATTAACTGCCTCGTCGATTTCTATAGGTTTTTCCCTGGTGGTTTCTTCGCAGGTTCCATAATTAAACCTTTTTTTCTGGGTTTTAAAGGCTTGTAAATGGTAGTTTCTCCAATTTCTGTCATATTGGCACATTTTGATACTACAGTGCGAACAGTAAATGTTGGATGCTTGTGCAAGAGAGCATCATACACGTTTAGCGCAACTATTTCTACATACAGTAGAAACGCTGAGTACCTATTTTCCATCACGACATCAACCATATGCATCTTAATCAAAACAATACGACAAACGCTAGTATTGAGCTTTGCTCCTTTTCTGTTATTAGAAGAAGACAGTACCAACATTGTATGTGTTGAATAATATCGTCAACTAAGTCACGTGATGGAAAAGCTTCGCCGTTTCTACTTTTTTTGGTATTGTAATGTTTTTCTTATTTATTTAAACAATAAACGGGTGGGATAAATTTTAAACACTCGGTATGGCTACTTACTAATTTATTGAACACTAATCACTAACACTTAATTTATATATTCACTTAAACTAATTTATATAAACAGTTCACTAATTTATATTCACTAATTTATTTGTTTATCTCACGATGTCAAATTATCAACTAACTAACTCTTCCTGATCAGTCCCATTATATACTAGTGCCTTTTGTACTAGAGAATTCCGGGCAGCGGCTTATACACACAAATAATTTTTCTGGCATTTTCTAGATAACTCTTGTCACAAAAACCAGTTCTAGATAAGATAGTCTCAATCGTAAACAGTTTTTTATAACTGCGTATCCGCCATAATTTTAACTATTATACCTGGCTTAGACAGGGTCGGTTTTAGGGACTATACCAGTGTGCTGTTTCGTAACATCACTGGATTAAACTTGCGGTTGATGCTATTTTTCTCATAAACAATCAAAGCTCAAAGATTTAGTTTACTTTCATTGCTGCTCTGCTCCTATTAGTGTACAGACTAAGAGAAAGTTGACTAATAAAATTAAAAGGGACGGTTATGATTTATGGAGATTAACCTTTTTTTGTATATGGCTTTCACTCAGGCAAAATTGATTCACATGTTAAAGGAACACTTACAATTATTGGTGTAATATTTTGATTGAACATTTAATTTGATTTAAGTTATTTATTTCAAATGAATAATTTTTCGTTCTTTTCTATTTTCGAAATGTCGAAAAATTTAACTATCACTAATTAAAAAAGAAACATGATTATGATTATTTAAGCATACATTTTTATTTGTTAAATCCGTTAGATACGCCATTGCCCACAGACGTCTTGATCGCCATTTATCATCTTCAGATTTTGGTGTAATCACTTAAGTAATTACTCACACTACTCCATGTATGTACGAAATTAAACTAGTTAAATCATTAATTATGCCAGATGTGCCAAAATAACAATTCAAAATGACGCAAATAAGATCATTTCACAAGAACTATAAATGACCGTAAATCTGAAACCAGAAACAAATGAGAAACTAAGATGAAATTACCGAAAATATTACAAAAAAAACAACCATGTGTAACTCAAAAATGAGAAAGAAGTAAAGTGGGGTTAACTTTGAAGAGACAATCTATAAACATCTACACTCATGGACAGTGTTCTATTCTTAGTTTTAAACATCTTTACTACGCGAGTCTGCTCAGTCTGATTATAACCACAAACTAAACCTGGTACAAAAAGTGCGATGATTTTGTGATTCAAACGTTGTTTTTTATATTCTAACTTAGTTTATTTTTTATTTAAATGTGACTTAAATTTCATATTAATCATAAAAAATTGTTCAGTGTGTAATAGTGAAATTTTTAGACGCGCTTCATACAACAGATATTCCAGGTAAGTCATCGAATGCTTTTTTCGTTCACGTACTTACACATTTTTGTATTTTTTTTTAAATTTTGATACAATTTTTTGAAGTATTTTTTTCCATAAAATGTTTTTTGTTATTATACATCAAAAGCTTACTGGAATCTTGACATTTGCAGTTGTTTTTGTTTGTATATTTATATCGACTATCCAGTATTTTTTATATTAAACAAAAATATTGGAGACGGAAATATATGCAAATGTTTTTTTTTATTTAGGACGGTAAGTCATTGAGTGTTTGATTAGTTAATGGAATGTTTGGTCATATTTATACATTGATTTTGTAATTAGGTCAAATTAAAGGTGCTGTAGTCCAAATATTTTTTAAATTTGTGGATTTATATGTTTAAAAATGAATGCCACAGTATTATTTGATATTTTTTAATTAGATACTGAGTGCTGTTGAAGCTTTAAAATAATTTTTTTCAGAATATGGAATTGTTTTAAATTTTATTGTTTTATCTCAGTAATTTAAGAAATAAATAATCATCACATATATTCATTTACAAATGAATAGAAATCTATAACAAAAAATGGCAAAAAATTGAAATATTAAACAGTATGTTGGGTATTTATATTCTCTTGGTTTTTTTATTGCACATTCATGACTTTCTTATCAGTTTTTGAAAATGGTTCTGGGAGATATACAAAACTAACTAATCTTGGTCAAATGAGGATAAATCAGAATAGACAAATATGGTATATGGAAGGGAAAATAGAGCTGAGGTTCATAAATACGAAGAGAAAAATAGAAGAAATTGTAAGAAATGAACTTAATTACCTATATGAAGGAACGAACTTAGATTTTTTGGAACAATATGGTTCAATAAAAAAATTATTTCAATGCGTATTTGCTATATTATGGTAACCGAAGGTGTAGGTCTCTAATTGGTCTGCCCGGTTTCGTCTTTGCCTCAGTTTATGTTTAACATTATGCGTTTTACTGATTTCATATCTTCAGAACTCTTAATTAGAATCGACATGAAGATGAAAACAGCTTTGTACACATTCATTTCATCTTTTTGTGTTTTTTTGCAGATAAAGCAACTTCTCAATAATTTGTACAGTTTTGATGCTTTTTCTATTGCGATGTTAATTTCTGATTTCTGTTTTTAATTACTTTCAATTATATGAAAACATTAAGTTGCTCAATCTTTTTGTCTTCTTTTGTTATGCCTATTTCTTAGTTTGCTATTTCTAGCACCACGAACTTCGTTTGTATCATATTTATACGCATATTTTTTCTCGTCAGTGTTTATTTTCTATATAATTGCGTTGTTATCCAATTCATATGTTCTTCTTATAATGAGTTAATTAGCATAAGCCTACTTTTTCAGATTTTCTGGAACCATATTTCTATGTCTGACACATATTGACTGTATTTTCAGCTTCATCTCCTGCCAACTTTACATATTTCCTAATCGAGACTTGTATTAATTATAAAAATAAATTATGTAAGAAACTAATGTCAATTTAACGAATTATAGAATTTGTATTCGTTACTTCATTTTCAACAATAATACAAATATCGATTAAGAAATGCTTACCAATTTTTATAAGTAGTTGTTTTGAAAATAAATATGTTGATATTTGAAAGCTAAGCAATATATATGCAATAGTTTACAACCGTAATACTTTAGATCTTTTTGTGTTAAGAAAAGCGCGTTTCTAACTACAATAATTTTTTTACCAGCTTTTGTGTTTGAGCTTGTAATTGTTTTTGTGTCCGTGAAATTAATATCGAAATAGAGTTGTTAAATGGTTTTCTTGATTTCAATTATAAAAAAATAGTTTTCAAATTGATTTTTAACACCTTTCTTAGTGTACTGTTACGCCGGAAATGGCAGAAATAATCGGTTTATGAAAATCGGAAACGAAGGTTCTAAAATTGGAAGATGCTACATCATACCAACCACAACCTTTCCGGTGGGTTTTCCGACTAATTGAGATCATAATTGTAAATTTGGTTTAATGATAGAAAGGATTCCTTATATAATTATTGAACTAAATATAGTATTAATGTGCAATGATAATAGGCTGGAATATTAACACGGTAATCATGAATACTTAATAGAAAATCTTCTGCTATGCGATAGCTGTTAGTAGAAATCATGTTTCCATCATTATATTAATGCGCTTTTTGCATGGGTAGATAAGTTTATATTGGACTGCTCAGTGTTTGATTTTTTCGATATTTACAGATTAAAGCATTATTTAGCAAATTACGATTATACACCAAAAAATGACTTTATTGTTTAGTTTTTATGGCCACATTACAAAAGTATTCCAAAGTTGGTAAAAGATTGCTGACAAGGTGTGGGTGATGTTCGCTCTAATTTTGTTAAAGCTGAAAGTTGTGAAGTTTAATTTATATCAACACGTTATAACGTAAAACAAAATTAAGGGCGTAAGACCAAGGCTACTGAAGTTTATTCAAAATTTCTTGGGTAGGGGCCAAAACTATCAATTTATCTGAAATAGTATTATAATAAAAATATCAGGTATTCTAAAGCTATTTTAATAATGTTTTTAATAACAAACAACTAGGAAATGCATAAAAATATAATTTGAATTGTGTTTTATTGAAAGTATTTAGCAAAATTGCGAAAATATAAATTTTGTTCATAAATCTTATTATAAAAAAAATTTGTTAGATAGATGTTACTTTTTGTTGATTTAAAAAAAACTGATCTGTCAAATTTAATATTCTTTTTTAGTAACCATGACACTATTTTTTTAGCACATCTTAAATTATAACATGTTCGTTAATATCCATAAATAACAACCTCCTACTTTTTTATTTCTGTTGTTTGTAATTTTATTCTGATAACCTGTATTATAAAAACTGTGTATAGAAATCCTAATGTAGCTGTGGCAATTATATTTGGAGATGTAGCTACCGATTTTTTCAGTTCCACAGGAGTTTACAAATTACAAAATAGAAAGTACAAAACAGTCTTCAAGAAGTTCTTAGTATGTATTGATTAAGTTTTAATATTGCTACTTTTGTTACAATAACGAAATAAACAGAAATATCAACTGTATCAGACGTAAGATTCAATCAGAAGATGAAAATTACAAGACAGTGGGCCACCAACAAATACTTCTTTTTGTTACTTTTTTATTCACAATATATCCTTACATTTACATTGGAAGGGATAATACATAAATGATCAAATATGTGAATATGTTCATCAGCTAGATTATTTTTTAATTGGTTTGAGTGTCACTCTAATCCATTTAAGATTGAATACGTTCGATGATCCTTATGGATGCCACTTTGAGTTAGAATTTCGATATTTGAAGTACTACTACTACTATATCCTGTAATTTCATTCCGTACATCACCAATGACGATTTGGAACTCTTTTTCATTCCTAATTGGGCAAGAGAACTTGAAGTTTCAGTTTTAGAACACTTATATAGTTGCACTTAACTTATGTACAGGATGATTCAATAAGTGTAGCGACCGATCGTATCTCGGAAACCGTATGCCCTATAACATTGGGAAAACATTCTGATAAAACAAAATTCAAAAAAATGTACTGTAGTTTTCCGCTAGTTGTTTGAACTGATTTCCACAAACTTAGGGAAACTAAGGGTAGATCTTAATAACAAAATACTAAATTTTTCAAATTGAGTTTAGAGGGCGTTTAGTAACAATTAGCTCTATTTATAGTCACTCGTTAACCTGTCAAAACCGCATTCTAATATTTGTGGCCGTTTCATGAATGTTGACACTTTTCAATTCTGATGACTCTAAGATTAACAAGAAACAATGCTACATACATTTTTTTGAGAACGTAGTAATAAGTAGGAAGAAATTTCCAACTTTATTATTATTCTCAATATTCAAAGAGTTTGTCATCATTTCCTATGCACAAACTTAGTCTTTCTATAGTGTAATTAACAGTAGCTTCAATTCCATCAAAATAAATACTCACGTGTAGTTGGACTTTTTAAAAACCAAGTTTTTTATTCTTCCCCATAACTAAAAATCTAAAACGTCTCGTCTCGTATGTTATACTTTTTGCCATTTGTAAGCTAGTGAGTATAAGATATTTGGAAATTCCCAGAAAAATTGCTATTGTCAGTCTCTGAAATAAACCTTTGATGGTATTTGAATTGAATTTAAGTTTGTGGAAATCAGTTCATCTGTTAATGAAAAGACACTTACCACTTAAAGATAGGTAATATAAAAAAAGACTTAACAAAAGTTATAGAATGAGAATACTAGTTTCTAATGTTGATATTTTTCAACCTTAATTAGATAATATTGTGTAAAATAAGTAATCATATTATGTAAATGATAGATTACGACACATAGCATAGAACTACGGCTTCAAACACAAAATTATACAGCGTACGTAGTCCGAGATTCGGCCGACTGCCTCCCTCAATACATCCTTAGATTCACTGTTTCCCTCCCAATTTTATATTTTTAATAATTTCGAGATGTTGTTAAAATCGATTGAATGCTGCCTGCCACCAATGTTTTACCTCTACCTGGAGTACTTACGTTTTCATCTGCTTTATATTTGCCATACTAAAAAAGGTTGTTTCTTTAGTTTGAGAAAAAAAAATCTGAAATATTTTGCTACAAATATAGATATAGTATAATTATTGAATACTGCCAATACATAACCATAAAGGTTTGTAACTGGGTACTCAGAATACTGATAGACTAATGAATAACATGCCATGACAAGCTGATATATCGTATCCTGAAATAAAAAATGTTCTCCGCTTTTCAACTACTTTTAGATCCAGTTTTTCTCAAGAACTCCTTAATATTGTAGACGGGTGAATACTACTAACACCTCTAAATGTTTCAAAATATTATCAAACAAACGCTGACCATTCTCAGAAAAAAAGCAATTAGATCTCTCGCTATATACCGCGACGAATATTGAATTACATTTCCCTTGAAAAACGTGAAGGTGGTCGGTTTTAGTGTAGATTAGAGACTCTGGACGAGAGGAAGGTCGAAATCATAGTTATGCAAATGCAAATCATCAGTTATGATGTACATGATAATGAAGCCACCCATTGTCACGTTTTTCAATGGAAATGTAATTCCGTAAGCGACGCGGCATACAGCCAAGAAACTCGTTGTTTTTTTCCTCCGGAAAACGATTAAAGTTTGTTCTACAATTGTTTGAAAACACAGCGAAGTTTATAACAATTATTTTACAGCCTTTAATATCGCTGGACAACATACATAGTTGAATGGCTTTTCAATAACATACCAAAATTTTTTGTGAATTAAAAAACGAAAATTTACACAAATGGTAAATATTAGAATGTGTACTATAAGATTAAATCTGTTATAGAATTTTTGTTCAAAATAGAATTGTGTACCAAATGACAAAATATGTAATATTTAATCTGATATAAACCTAAGAATTAAGAACTTTCAAATTATGTGCATATAGTTCAGAGTATAATTTAATTATCAATAATGGTTTTAATGCTCTTATTTACGGTACATACACTATGATTATCTATCTACACTTGGTAATTTTTTACACTGCATTTACGCGATAATAAGCAACACACTATTTTACTTTTAAACAATATATTAATACTGATGAAATATTTAATTATTATAGATAATTCTATTTTTATACTTATATATAAAGAAATCGTACTCAACGAGCTATTATTATTATTAAATATTGTAGTGGTTTATCAGTTTTCGATTAATATTTGAAAAAAAAATAACTTCATCTATGTTATTTCAACTATCATGAACCAAATCGCAGAATAGATCATTAGGTGCCTATTCGTTTCATTATTGGCTGTTACCTCTTATTTGGGTTGAATTTCTCGATCATTTAGGTTATGTGTAAACTGGTAAGCTAAGCATTGCCATGTAAGGTGATGTACTCCTTTCCATGTAAAGGCAATCCTCATTTTTTTTTCTATACTTGGCAATCAAATTATTTTTATTGAACGAAACGCTCTTTTAGTTCTTTCGTTGAGACAACATGAAATATCTACCATGTGAAAGATGAATTATAGTACCTATCATGGATCTTTTGATAGTTTGGTTATACTGGGTGCCTTGTTATATACCACGTGAAAGAAAAATTGCATTTTGGAAGTGTTTTACGTAGATTTGTTATACTGGATGTCTTATACTAATGAATATTTTATAAAAAGAATACATTATTGCACAAAATTAAAGCAACGTTATAACTTTCCAATATTGAGGTTTTCAATTGTACTGAATTTTTTTATAGTAGAATATGGATTTGATCAGATTATATTATGCGCCCTCTTTGACTTAGATTATTTATTTTACTAATTTGCAATATATTTTGATTATTACATAAGCTGTTCACTTAAACTAATATTTAGTTACAAGAATTCTACTTTATACCAGAGAGGGTTGACTATGTTTACTGCATACTGTAGAGATTGACTTGAGACTGACAAGTAACTTATCTCTAGAGAGAAATTCTTAAAGTATTTGTAATTGAAGAGGATTTTATTTAAAAAGTTGGAAATGTTCGTTTATTTTGGTTGCCCTGATGTAGGATTGGTTTCCTCTGCAGGGCTGGGTTGGGGCTGTTTTGGGGGTTGTAGTGCACCGTTCATGAATTGACCTTATCTCTAAACAGGGTAGATGTTTTATATGTTTATCATAAACAAAAGATCGTGTGAATGTGATTCTTATTCATGTTATCTAAGCAAGAATTCTGAGTAGTATTTATACCTAATTAAATTGAATAATGATAGGGTTATGTGATTCAAGTGGACTACTACCCTTAAACATCGTAGTCTATCACTTATGGTGAGAATAAAGCTCGTTGAGTTAAATTCTCCAATTATCGAATACATTACTTTTTAGAAACAAACATTGTGAATTGAGTTATTTAATAATAGTTCAGGTATTAAAGAGGACTTTTGTCTGTGGTAAGTTAGATCGAATTACATAATGATTATAATAATATAGGAAACAGCAGTTAGACCGATCCAAGTGATTAGGTACATTACAATTGTGCTATTATTTGTCAGCTATGGGAAGTAAGAGAATTTATTTAAATTGATACATTAAATTTTTTTTCATTTTATGATTAACTATTAATCAATTATTTTTTCCTTGTTTAGACGCTTTATTTTATTAGGTTTAATTTAATCTTCTGTTTTTAGTTATACTAAACCAGTCCACGTACAGGGGTTTTTTCTCTTTCTGGTTTATGTGCAGTTTCTTTATGTATTTTATATGCATATTACATACATGTAAATTATATCGACATATATATATATATATATATATATATATATATATATAAATAAATAAACATTATGTATAATAATATTTTTAACTTAATAACTCCGTTTTTTGGAAGTAATACGTTTTTATGAAATATGTTATTGTATGTCACACCTAAAAATTCGAAATTAGGAGCAAAGAAGAGAAAACATGATAATCTCAGTTGTTTTCGTCGAAATTTACATGGCGTTGGATCTTTTATGTTTTGGAATGTCATCTCGTAGAAGAACTCGTTTTTATCCGTATAAGATGGATCAATGTTGATTAATATCTTTCAAACGGGTGACTTTCTGCAGTAGATGTTGGCAGCAAAAAGTCGAGCGTTTATGGTTTACCTGCCCCTGTCGTTTAAAAAGCTTGTAAAAAGCGATTCCTTTTGACACGGGCGTCTGCAGTCGAAAAAAAGCCCGTGTGAAAAGGGATCGCTTTTTACATGCTTTTTAACTACAGTCAACCACAAACACTCGACTTTTTCCTGCCAACTTCGACTGCTAAAAGTCGCCCGTCTGAAAGCGGCCTAAAATAATTATTTTTTTGGTAGTAATACGTTTTTATAAAATATATTATTATATATCACACCTAAAAATTCCAAATCTGAATTTAACAAGTAATTCTGAATGGAGTAAATAAGAACCAAAACGGTGAACTACTCATTATTTTAGTAAAAGAAACGGCGACCACTCCTAAAAAAAGAAAGGAACTAGAACAGTAGATACCAATACGCCCTTGCTTACTAGAGAAAACATGTTAATCCCTGGTATGTTTTGGTCGAAATTAACATGGAGTTGGATGTTACATTCTGGAATGTCATCCGCTTGAAAAATTCGTTCTTAGCCGTACAAGACACATTCTAAAAAAGCAATTTTCATTTTGTAATTTCAAAGTAAATTTTTTGTATTCACATTTGCTCTTAAATAAGTTTGGTTCAACGTCGCTATTGTTGGCGCCAGAATATGTGGGTTCAATTTATAACCTACTGTTTTGTTGCATCCAATTTATATTGTAAAAGAAAGTTTGCGTGTAGGCCCGGGCATAGGGCGGCAAATTTTTTGAAATTACAAAATTTCAAAGGGGAGAAAAAGTAAATCCATTTTAAAAATTGGTTCAGATTAATTTTGTAAAAGAACAATTATAGTATTTATTATTATTAATCGAAAAATGGCACAGGATTCAACGAATCAGAGAAATTATATATATTGTACTACTACTATCAAACCTAAAGCTAAGAAAAAGAGTAATACAGTAAAATTACACTGCAAAAAACATAAAGAACTAACAAAAATCCAAACAAATATGCTTAATCTATTAAAATTTAACGAATATAAAAAAACGAACTCTCAGCTGAACAAATATAAATCTAACTTATTTTTAAATACGTTAACGGATGAAGAATCAATATTGTCTTGTGGAATACCATTCCAAACATCAAAGACCTTGTTGCTAAGAATGTTTTGTCTAGCTCTAGGGCAGAATGATTCTTTTTTCAGTTTTAGAGAGTGACAGCGAAGTAGTGGGTCAGAATATTAACCAGAAAATTAAATTTCATAATGCGAAATGTCAGTATTACATCGCCACGGAGACGTCGACTTTCGAAAGTCAAAATATTTCCTGTAGTTAAACGGTATTCATATGTGGGTCTGACTCTACCAAAATACAGTCTTGTAGCGTAACATTGCAGTTTTTCCAAGGAGTCTTGATCTAGAATTAAATATTGATATATGTTTTGACAAGTTTGCAGCAAGTAGTGAACGACATACATGGAAATGATTTTTTAATTAGGAACAGTCTAGATTGAACGTTCTGCAAATAGCGGAGATGTGGCCACCCCACGTACAGCTCGAGTTTAGTATGACACCTAAGTCATTGTGGGACGACACTAGGATTGACAGTTAATTGTATACGAGAGTAGGGTGTTATTCTTTCCTATGCGGAGAACAACACACTTATCAATATTAAGTGGTAGTAGTCACTCAGAACACCATTTCTGCACGTTATCTAGATATTTTTGAAGGTCTGCGTGGTTGATGAAAGGATTACAGTACATTTTTGTATCGTCTGCATAGAGGGATATAGAAATAGAAGCAGACAGATTCTTGAGGAACGCCACTAGAAACATGTCTTTCTGCCGTAAAATTCTGAGCGACTCTTGCATTACTGTCTACTATTAAAGCTCAACTAGTACAAGAAATTGATTGTGATGATATAATCGATGTTTTTGCGCGGACCAAACCCGGGAAAAAGAAATTTTCCAATTAATTATTATTAACAAAACATTTTTATTATTTATCGACCTAAAGTTTACTACTTATTTTTCTGTAATGTTTATTATTTATATTTAAAAATTATTTATTTCAATAAAATAAAGTTATTTTCAAATTAAAATATTGGATCAAAATACTCATTTCTTCAAGAAACGCGACACATCATACGGGGCTTAGGGCGGCAACGAACCTAAATCCGCCTTGGTTTGAAGACTTTTTCTCATTTCCTTTTACCCTTTCAGGTGTCGGATAGGGGTTCCGGTACCTCTTGTACCCATTTCCTCCACTGTTTTTTTACCATCTTCCTCATTTCCTCTTTTTGCCCTCAGTTCTTTTATATGGTCTATCCATTTCTTCTTTGGTCTCCTCCTTCGTTTCTTAATAGTATTTCCTGCCTCCATTATTTTTCTTGTTAATCTATCTGCCTTTATTTTTACGATGTGTCCATACCATTTCAGTTGTTTCTTGTTTATTTTTTCTCTTATTGGCTCTTGTTTTATTACTTTTCTAATACATTCCTTCCTCATCCTGTCCCACTTAGTTTTTCCCGCTATTCTTCTTAGGTGTTTGATTTCCATTGCGTTTATTACTTTTCCGCTCAATCTATCTAATATGCGAGAAAAGTATTGGTTTACCCTAAAAAAGATGGAATTTTGAAAAAAAAATTATTTTTACGTTTTTCATCAAGAACAATACGAAAAATGGTTTTTAGAAAAAAGATCCTGTGTGTATGTCGTCGTCGTCACGATACAGCCTCCGGAGTGCAACAAGTCACCAATTTTATGATTGAATATTATTCAGGACATCTCACAGATGAATCTTATTGATTTTCAGCTCACCAGAGCCATTACAACGAATGCTATGGTACTTGGAGTACCAAATTTTTGTAATTTTTGGAGAATTTTCAGTTTGTTAGCACGATATATCCTCCAGGGTGACCAATTTTATGATTCAATATTGTTCAGGTCGTCTTATAGATGAACCTTATTGATTTTTAGCTCATCCTAACCAGGGTGCTATGGTACCCGAAGTGCCACATTTTTGGACCTTTTTGGAGAAATTTCGGGTTGTTAGCACGATACAACCTCCGGCGTGGACCAATTTTATAATTGGATATTTTTCGAGGTGTCTCACAGATGTACCCTATTGATTTTCAGCTGACTAGAGTGAGTACAGTGAGTCTTATAAATCCAGATATACTACCTTTTTGAATAGATGAGGCTTTTACTTGATGAAGATCCATACTGAACGATGAAATAAAACAATATAGTTTGTTTAAATCTTCATATATTTGAACTAATGTTCAATTTAAACTTGTTGACGCGTTTCACTAACACAGTAGCTTTGTCAAAACGAATGAAGGTAAAATATAAAAATGTCTTAATATATACAGTGCTGAATCTATTTACTAAGGTTAACAATGGTATTAAAAGATATTACCTGGACATTCATTAACTACAAACATTCCTAAGCTATCTTCTAGGTAAAGAGGTTCAATAAAGGAGACTGATTGATATCTATTTGGTCGTTAAGGAGATTACCTGAATATTTATTTTTGTTAATCTCTAGGGCTTCTAATAAATTTAAACTAAAGGATTTACCGACTACATGGAGAATTTCAAAATTTAGGTCGAAAATGTGTTGGTTTTCTAATAAATGATTTGAATAGTTAGAATCTAATTTTTTGTTGTCATAGCTACGTTTGTGTTCCTAAATTCTAGTCTTAAAATTTCTAAAAGTTCTACCGATATAAATTTTATCACAATTGTCATTACCACATTTTAATTTATAAACTCCTGATTTGTTTAATTTTGAAGATTTAGATTTATTATTTTTAATGAATTTGGATAAATTGTGATCAGTTTTAAAGGAAATATTCATGTCTAAAGTTTCTAAAAATGATTTAATTTTTAAGGATGGTGTTCCAAAGTATGTTAAGCTTTTAAATTGTCTATTATTTTTATCTGAAGGGAATACTTGTTCTAAAGTCTGTTTTTTTATCTTTTTATTTATGATATTGTCAATTAAATTTGGATCGTAATTATTATTAACTGCTATTTGTTTTATGATATTTAATTCTTTGGTATAATTATTAATATTTAATGGGACTGTTAAGAGTCTGTGTATCATACTATTGAAAGCTGCTAGTTTATGACTGAATGGGTGGACCGAACTATTATGAATTGTAATATCTGTATGTGATGGTTTATGAAATATAGAAAAATCATGTTTATTATTTATATTTGAAATTGTAAGGTCTAGAAAGTTTATAGACTTATTTTGTTCAAGTTCTACGGTAAATTTGATATTATTGTGAATCGAGTTTATGTAAGTAATGAAGCTCTCTAATTGTCTATTTGTACCGATGAAGCTAACTAAAATGTCGTCCACATATCGGTGCCGGTACATAAATTTTTTACTAAGGGGGTGTTCATGAATTATTTTTTCTATATTATCCATGAATATTTCTGCTAGTAGGGGGCTGAGAGGGTTGCCCATAATCAAACCATCTTTACTGCTATAAACCTCTCCATTGAAATGAAAATAATTTTGATTCAAACACACTTTTAATAAAGTAATGATATCAGAGTGAATTATAGGATTAACATTATTGTATGTGAGCAAGTTATCAACAAGAGTTATAGTTTCTTTAGGAGGTATACTAGGGAATAGATTTGTTACATCGAAGATATGAATTTAGGATTATGGGGTAGTATTATATCTTGAATATTATTAATTAATTCCGTTGAGTTTTTAACTGAAAATCGAGGTATGAATGAACAATATTTAGAAATGACATCTATGAGAATCTTTGAAATTTTGAATGAAGGTGCTGTGAAATAAGAAACAACTGGCCTGATAGGGTACCCCTCTTTATGGAGTTTAATTAATGAATAAAGTTCAGGGTGTTGCGGATTGGGTAAAAATAATTTATATTTTTCTTTATCGTTAATTATTGATTTTACGTTATCTACTGCTAATTTTATTTCTCTCTGAAATTTATTAGTTGGGTCTTTTTTAAGGGTCTCAAAATTGCTTGCCTGAATAAAATTGTTGGTTTTTAATAAATAATCTTCTTTAGGTAATGCTATTACCGTATTTCCTTTATCTGCTTTTGTGAAAATAAGACTATCTGACTTTGATTTTTGATGAATTGATTTGGCGGCTGATAATTCAAAATTGGGTTTGTTAAACTCGACGGATTCTTTTTTAATAATTTCTGAAGCTTTGTGTTTTAGATTAGAATTATTTGGAATATTATACAAGTTAATTTCTGTTTCTATACCTAGTTTGTTGAAGTTATCCAATGAACATGTGGGTTGAATATTATGTTTAAAACCTTTTTGTAATAATTGAATTTCTTTATCTGAAAAAATTGTATTTGAAAGATTGACGAATCTATTAAAAAATTTATGTTCTGAGAATTTGGTTTGTGGGTTTCTTGATACTGGTTTGTTGGTTAATAATGACTTTAATTTACGTTTTTGTCCTTGGTACTTTTTGTGAATAATTACTTTAATCTTATCTCTTATGTCCATATCTAAAATGTCAAACTCTATGGGATGTAGTATATGTGATAGTTGTGAATGAATTACCTTACCTATACTGAATGTTCTTTTCTTCTTTTAACCATTTTTCTTTGCCATAGATACTGGCTTTGTTGGCTGGACTGCTCTTGTTGTCTGTTTTTAATTTCATGTATCCATCACATACAGATATTACAATTCATAATAGTTCGGTCCACCCATTCAGTCATAAACTAGCAGCTTTCAATAGTATGATACACAGACTCTTAACAGTCCCATTAAATATTAATAATTATACCAAAGAATTAAATATCATAAAACAAATAGCAGTTAATAATAATTACGATCCAAATTTAATTGACAATATCATAAATAAAAAGATAAAAAAACAGACTTTAGAACAAGTATTCCCTTCAGATAAAAATAATAGACAATTTAAAAGCTTAACATACTTTGGAACACCATCCTTAAAAATTAAATCATTTTCAGAAACTTTAGACATAAATATTTCCTTTAAAACTGATCACAATTTATCCGAATTCATTAAAAATAATAAATCTAAATCTTCAAAATTGAACAAATCAGGAGTTTATAAATTAAAATGTGGTAATGACAATTGTGATAAAATTTATATCGGTAGAACTTTTAGAAATTTTAAAACTAGAATGTCGGAACACAAACGTAGCTATGACAACAAAAAATTAGATTCTAACTATTCAAATCATTTATTAGAAAACCAACACATTTTCGACCCAAATTTTGAAATTCTCCATGTAGTCGGTAAATCCTTTAGTTTAAATTTATTAGAAGCCCTAGAGATTAACAAAAATAAATATTCAGGTAATCTCCTTAACGACCAAATATATATCAATCAGTCTCCTTTATTGAACCTCTTTACCTAGAAGATAGCTTAGGAATGTTTGTAGTGAATGAAATTCCAGGTAATATCTTTTAATACCATTGTTAACCTTAGTAAATAGATTTAGCACTGTATATATTAAGACATTTTTATATTTTACCTTCATTCGTTTTGACAAAGCTACTGTGTTAGTGAAACGCGTCAACAAGTTTAAATTGAACATTAGTTCAAATATATGAAGATTTAAACAAACTATATTGTTTTATTTCATCGTTTACTACCTTTTTGGTTATTTGGGGAGAAATTTCGGTTTGTTAAGCACGATACATCCCCCGAAGTGTATACAAGTGACAATTTTATGATAGAATATTGCTCAGGGCATCTCACAGATGCGGAAAAGTTAGCTTTAATCTTTATTTTTGTCTCCTCATCTTTCCCCCTACTTGTCCAATTTTGCATATGTTATAGTTGGTACTGCTATTGCGTTATATCTTTTCATTTTCACATCAATATCAATATTTTTGTGTTCCCATATTGTCTTATTTAGTGCGTACTAGATTTTTGTTGATTTATTAGCCCTGGTAGTTGTCTCCTCATCTATTTTTTCGTCTTCTGTCAGTATACTTCCAAGATATTCGTATGTCGTACCTTTTCATTTATTATCATGATTTTTGTTTTATTTATGTTGACCTCCATTTTCATTTTTTCTATCTTTGCAGACTAGACGTTTATTAATTTTTGAATTTTATTCATCATCGGCATATAGTCAGTTACTCATTTTTATGGGTTCCATGTTTCTGTATCCAATTATTGTACTCAGATATTCACGTTGCCTTTTTATGTTCTTAACTATCTTGTCCATAATAAGCATGAAGAGTAACGGGCTTAAACTGTCCCCTTGCTTTATTCCTCTGTCGATTATAAATTCCTTTGATATCTGCTCTGCAATCTATATTCTAGCCCTTAAATCCTATTTGTGCTTATTATAGCGTATATTAAACTTCTATTTATTTTCATTTCCTCCAATATTGTTGATATTTCTTTTCAAACACCGTGTCAAATGCTGATTTCAAGTAAATAAATACCAGTAACAACTCTTCCCCTTTCTCAATGGTTCTCTCTATTAAGTTTCGTACAATGTATATAATATCACTGGTTTGTCTTTCCGGTCTGGAAAAGCTACTGTTCTTCTTCTAGTTTTAGTTCTATGCAGTGTCTTTTTTTCAAAAATCTTGTAGAGTTTATTATAACTTGTTTGGAGCAAGCATATTGCTCTATAATTTTCATATTGAATTTGTTCCCCTTTTTTACAGATAGGTATTATTAGATTATTTTCCCATTCCCTCGGTATTTGTTTTTTCTCCCATGCTTCTTTGACCATTATCCACATCTGATATATTCCTCGTTCTCCCAGCCATTTGATAAATTCTGGTTTCACTCCGTCTTCTCCGCTTGCTTTTCCTGTTTTAATGTTCTATATGGCTTCTTCTACTTCTTATCTCGTAATTTCTGGCTAAACTATCGCTGTTTCTTCTACTAGAATTTGTCTACATAGTAGACACATGGAGGTCTTTTATTGCTTTTATTTTCTTCTTTGTGCTTCCCCTAAATCTTTTTATCTTTGTCCAAAATTTTCTGTTAATTATCCTATGTGATTCTGTTATCTCCTTTCCAAATTCTCTTTTATTTTAATTTTTACAGCGTTTCTCTTCCTAATGTAGCCTTTAACTTCCATTGTCTTTGTTCGTAGGTATTTTTTCCATGCCGTTTTCTTTTGTTACACAAGCTTTCTTATTTCTTCAGTCCACCATTTTGTTCTTTTTATTCTTCTTCTACATATTTTCTCTGCTGAGGATGTCACTGTTTCTATAAATATTTTCCATTTTTCTTCTAATGTCCAGTATTCCCTTTCATTTGCCCGTTTTTAAAATTTTTCATTTGGTACCTTTTTATTTCTGTCTCTTTTTTCTCTCTTTTTGAGTTCATGTATTGTTATATTACTATATTATATCATCATTTCCTCTGCAGAAACCGATCATCTTTAACCTGTTTCTGTTTATTGTTGATTCTCTGTAAACTTCTATGCATCCCATTCCCATGTTTCTATCATTACCTACTCTGCTGTTCCAATCTCCCATAATTATTGTTGATTCGTTTTCTTCTCTTGCCTCGTCTAGTTCTCTTTGTAGTTTTCTGTAACATTTCCGTATATCTTCTTCAGGTGCTCCTTCCACTGGGCCATATATGTGTATTATATTTATTATGTCCGCTTTGTCGTTAATTTTTTATCGATACCGTTATGATTCTTGAATTCACTGGTTTATATTTTACTACGCTTTTGTCCATTTCTTATGTAAAAATTATTCCGACACCCTTTTTTGCCCTTTGTTCTTGTAGTACTCCTAATTAATATAATATGTGTTTGTTTGTTAGCTTCTTATTCGCTTATTTCTATCTCTTTCCCTGTTAATGTATTATATTCCATATCGCTATTGTTATCTCCTTCTGTTCCTTTTCCATTTTTAATTTTGGTGGAGCTATTCTTCTATTTCTGATTTCATTTTCTTTTGATCTATCTGATTTGTTCCCATTTTGTATTTTACACTGCTCTCTGTTTTCCCCTGTTTATTTTCAAAGTTTTTGTCACTGGTTTCATCGCTTTTACCTATTTTATCACCTTTCTCTGCATCATTAGTATCCTTTTGGTTTCTGTCTTTTTGTTTAGCGTGTTTGTCCGTTGGCTGTTTATTCATCTCGTATATTGTTATTGTATTTTGAATTCATCCTTTTTTCATTGCATTTTTCGTCTTTATTTCCCCGTCCCGTTTTATTTTCGTCTATTAGTTTTTGAAGAATGTCTATGTTTCGCAATTTTCCGGATTTGCTCCAATTTTGTGTTTCAGGTGATCTATCGGTTACGTTCCTGACCACCCCACTCCCCCAATTTCTTAGAATTTCTCGAAATTTTGTTGGAAGGTTTTCCTGTTATACACATATCCATATATTATTAGTTTGTCGTTTCTCATGTATGCATTTTTCCCATTTTGTTTAGCCGTTTTCATGTGTGGTATTAGTGTTTTCCTATTGCTCAGGGTCTGTCTAATTTCCATTTTCTTTTCCCATTTTCTTAGCTTGATTAGTACCGGTCTCTTCCTATTTTCCTCACCTCCCCAGCATCAACACTTAATTCTACCTTTATTCCTGGTTTTCCCAATATACTTTCAATTTGCTTTGATTTGATCTGTGTTTTCATCTTATTTGTATTCTATCCCTTGAATTATTATATGATTCCTTTTTAACTCTCTTTCTTCTTCTTTTGTTTTCATCTGCTGCTTGATTTCTTGATTCTCTTCTCTCAGTTTCTCATTTACTATAAAGCTCTTCTCAATTTTATTTTCAATTGTTGCCATTTTCTCCGTAAGACACATTTCCCTTATTTCCCTTATTTCATATTTTTCTCCCATCTCTCCAGCTTAATTTTATCGGTATTGTGTTTCGTGTACGCTACCGCCGATGGCTTACTTAGTTCTTCCATCGACACGTACATGAGCTGACTCTCCCGATAATTTTGTTCTTCCTTAAAAATCTCCTAGGTCTGTCTCTGTTGGTTTTTAATTCGTATAAATATTAATTATTTTATTAAGATATTCTAGTAAGTTTGTCATTAATATTCTTATCAATTCTAGTCTTTATTTCTATGCTGATTTGTTGGGTACTTTAGACTTGTTTTTCTTTTGCATTAATTCAACAGTTTAAATTGTATAAAAGAATATAATAATACTATCTTAGTACTTATCTTATTTGTTCTCTATTGACTTATACAATCCACTGTAATTAATGTAAGTGATTTTTAAAAATTTGGTACTTTCTGAAGTTTGATTTAATTGCGGAGTAAGTCTCAACCACGTTTATTCAGTTTTCTTCCAGGACCGGAACCCCCCTGCTTGAATACAATTAATTCGATATGTATTATATTCCATATGAAGCACGAATTATTTTATTAAGGATTTTTAGTACTTTGGTTATAGTAAATATTTTTGTTTTTTATTTTGTAAAAAATAAAATCCGGTCAAAAATATATTGGGTGCTTGACATAAAATATTTTACAGTGTGGAAGGAAAATTTTATTTCATGATTATATCAGGTGTGTAGTGAATTTAATTTCTATAAAGTTGACCCAGCTCTTGATAACCGGGTTGGTGGCTTAATGGATAGACCATGGTTTTTGGATCTGGGGGTCCCGGGTGCGAGCTCACCTACAGCGGAAATATTTTCTAATTATTAACTAATTAGAAAACCAAACTCACGTAGTTAAATAACGTTAGTCATTGATGTTGATGACACAATAATTCCTTCCTTGCTCTTGATAGTATAGCTGTTTTTCACTGCATCTCACATGGTTAACGTTTTTTCATTTTTTTTCAGGCGAATCAAGATGAAAATATTCCAAAAGTAAACAGATCGTTCCATGTTTTGTGCTTTTAAAAGGTACGTATATCGTAACTTCATTTGCTATAAAAACTTTTCCGCTTATTATTCTCTCCGAACATTAAAATTTCAGTTTTGCTTGAATCAAGTTCAGCTGATGTCTTTTGGAATAAGAAACAATTCATTCTTATGAAATTGACTGTCTCGACCCTTACTTCGTGGAATATGCTCATATTAGTGTTTTTAAATGAAACTCACGGTCTCTAGTTAATTCCACAATATAATACAAGTTATTGAAAATTCTAAAAAATTGACAATTGTTTCGATAAATCAATATCATCGTCAGAATGACAGAAGTTACATTTCATTTTATGCCTACCTGATGTTTAGTAGTTATTTTTGGCTAGACCAAGAAGTAACCTAACTTGTGATTGGCTTAATATATGTTTATAGAAAAAAGAAGAAGATGTGATATTACAAATATTGAAGCTTAGATATTATTAGCCCTATGGTGATATCCTGGATATCATTTTTCCAATTAAGATCAGTATAACTGTGCAATGATATAGAAAACCAGGAAAACTATATCTGCTGATCTTTACAATTATCACTTAAGAAGACAGTTTATTAGTGGAGAACTCCCTAGATTTAACTGTTCATTGACAACTTCATTCATTGACACCTAACACAGAACTAGAAGTGCTGCATATTTGTGAAAAGAAACAAGAACTGGATTTCCTTGAAGAACTGGAAATTAGAAGACATTTAAGAAACCCACAATATGAAGTTGTCAATGAACAGTTAAATCTAGGGAGTTCTCCACTAATAAACTGTCTTCTTAAGTGATAATTGTAAAGATCAGCAGATATAGTTTTCCTGGTTTTCTATATCATTGCACAGTTATACTGATCTTAATTGGAAAAATGATATCCAGGATATCACCATAGGGCTAATAATATCTAAGCTTCAATATTTGTAATATCTAATATCACATCACATAACTTGTATTATATTGTGGAATTAACTAGAGACCGTGAGTTTCATTTGAAAACACTAATTCATTCTTAATCACATTCCGAAAATTTTCATTGTATGTCGAAAAAACTAAATTTTAATAGCGTATAAGTGGCATACATATATGCCTTACAGTCGTCTATTGCTTGTATATATTACAAAATTGGCTATAATACAAAGCCTTCAGGGATATATTTTTCCTAGTCGATTATTCCACGCTAGTTTCAACAAATTGAAAACGGTCATTCAAATAGTTTTTACTAACTTGAATATCTTTGACATAATCAGTGAGATTGAAACGTATATTCATTGGAAGATCCTTTTTTCGCTCACTAGCTGCCGCTTCAGCTCTTTAGAGAGCTCTCTCTAGAATACCATTGACAGTTTGATCAAGAATTCTCAAGCAGTGGTTAGGTGACTCTAGAGACTTTCATACCATTTTAATGTAGTCAAAAATTAAATATTCGATATCGCGTTACTTTATTTTATTTCGTTTTATTACTTGAGGGCCATAGTTACTATATAAACGTATTTATTAAGCCCTAAACAATGAACATGTAAAATAAATTGGACTTTCATTAACGAGTAACGAGGAATATTTTTTCAGTCTAGTAATCTATGAATGGGAATCGTTTTATCTTGGTCTCAAGAATGAAATTTTCTTAGATAAAAAGTCTAATGTGTATTGACATCGTTTGAACGGTTGGGTGGAGCTTGAGTATAGTTGCATTTCCTATACCTAGTCTCCATTTATCAACACCTAGTTATAAAGGACTTACTGTATCCTTTTGAAAAATCCAGTTTTTGTCAATAAAAACAAGTGTTTTTCTTCTTTTCCATTGACCTATTTTTTTGATTATCTGCCTTATTTCATAGCAATGCTTGAGAATTTAATATAAAATTCAAAGAAACAGGTAAAAAATTAGCAGAAAAAATAAAAAAAGATAAACACTATAAACCAGTCCATAATCTCATTTCAAATACCTTTGTCTTTGCACCTGTACTTGAGCCCGAAATTGAAACTATAATACGAGAGATGAAGAATAGAAAAGCTACAGGAATAGATAATGTTAAAACAGAAACACTTAAATTAATATCAGAGTTTATTTCTAAACCTTTGAAATATATTTAACAAATGTATAGAAGTAGGAATATACCCGGATAGTTTTAAAAAGTCAATAATCATTCCCTTATAGAAGAAAGGGGATGCCTTGGATATAAATAACTACAAGCCCATCTCTTTAATAACTCATGTTTCAAAAATATTTTAGAAAATGATCAAAAACCGTTTAATGTCTTATCTTGATAAATATACTCGTAATATGATTTCCAATAATCAGTACGGTTTTAGAGAGAAAGTGTCAACGCAAGACGCCATCCTAGCATTAAAATCAAAAATTACTGAGTCTCTATATATATATATATATATATATATATATATATATATATATATATATATATATATATATATATACATAATGCCTGTGTGTCCAAAACATTTTCCAACGCTTTCAATAAAGCACCAAATGGGCGAGTGAATTATTGTTTTTCTTTCAATTGTTGTATTCAAAATATATTTTAATCTGTAAATAAATTTTCACAAATAACAAATAAAAATTATAATACATAATGTTATACAAAATCATCCATCCATAATGTTGATACTAGCAATGTAATTGCTGAAAAAATTAAATTTTACTTTTCCGCCCAACCTATTTAATAAGCGAGAAAAGTATTGGTTTACCCCAAAAAAAATTATAATTTTGAAAAAATTTTTTGAGTTATTTTTACGTTTTTCATCAACAACAACACGAAAAAACGATTTTTAGAAAAAAAATCCTGTGTGTATGTCGTCTTTGTCGTCGGCCACTTTTCCTTACATGTTTTGTTAGCACGACGATACAGCCTCCGGAGTGCAATAAGTCAGCAATTTTATGATTGAATATTGTTAAGGACATGTCACAGATAATCCCTATTGATTTTCAGTTCACCAGAGCCAGTAAAACAGGTGCTACAGTACGATATTTTTGTCATTTTAGGAGTTTCAGTTTGTTAACACGATATAGCCTCCGGAGTATATACAATTGACCAATTTCATGATTCGATATTATTCAGAGCCTCTCAAAGATGAACCCTATTGATATTCAGCTCACTAAAGCCAATACAACGGGTGCTATGGTACTTGGAGTACCAATTTTTTGTCATTTTTTGAGAATTTTCAGTTTGTTAGCACGATACAGCCTCCAGAGAGTATACGATTGATCAATTTTATGATTGAATATTATTCAAGGTGTCTCACAGATGTACCCTATTGATTTTCAGTTGACTAGAGCGAGTACAGCGGGTCCTATAAATCCTATAAATTTTTGGTTATTTTTGGAGAAATTTCGGTTTGTTAGCACGATACATCCCCTGAAGTGTATACAAGTAACAATTTTATGATAGAAATATTGTTCAGGGCTACAAATGCGGAAAAGAGAGTTTTATAAAATATACTAATAGATTTTTTAATATTATAGTTACATGGATTTATGCTTAAATAAGCATAACAAATTAATGGTCTTGCTTTTGGAAGTACAAGAATATATTCAAAATTTGATACTTGCCATTATTTACTTAGGTATTTTTTTATTATCATTATTGCCTAGGGCAAGAAATACTGGGTGTCCCAGAAGTTTCTAACCCGTTTTAACTGCATAAATCGCGGAACTCAAAGTCGATAGGGAGGTGCGGTTTTCGATGAACAATTTCTTTTTATATAAAGTTTTTTTCAGTATTAATGTTTAATTCGTGAAATCTTATATAGGATGTCTTAAAAAATGGTATTTTTAAATGCAAATATCGTCTATTTTTTTAATGAAACACCCTATATATTTTTATTCTATCTGAAAGCTAAACTCTTCCCCTCTCCGAAAATGTATGGTTTGTTGAAATTCAAACGAAAATAGCATTTTCTGCAACGATCATGTAATAATAGCCATTAATACACGAGCATGTTGTAGGACAACCATTCTCTAAGTGTGTTCCGCGGAACCCTAGGGTTCCGCGATACTCCCCTAGGGGAACAATTTTACTATACCGCCACCGCCCATATCTACTAGTGCGCGCTCACAGAGTCGAAATTGTTTACACCGCATTTTTTGTATTTCTATTTTTATTTCGGCTTTTTATTCATCAAAGGCGCTGACTCGAGAATTTTTGGAATGTTCGAGATCGAGGTTAGGACTATAAAAGTGACGATCGCGCCTCAACTAGAGATGGGTAACACCTCCCATTTTCGCGTGTTAACACTTCAACACATGCACATCTAAGTGTGTCGACACTTCGTGTTAACACAATTGTGTCGTATGACACACCGTAATAGTATGGCGCATTCTCTATAGCGCAACACATGAAACACAACACACCATCTGCATGTCATCAGTCACAGATAAACAAAATTAGCAAAGCACACGGTGTCCCACCGGTTGTCTACTTTGGCTTGTTTAAATTCGGAAGAACAGAAAGGTCATCTATATATTTTATCTTTAAGCATGTGTACGGTATAATCTGTATTGCCGAAATATGGTGTTGAAGTTATGGTATGGTGGGTTTTTTATTCTCTATTTTGATTTGAGAATTTGAGAAGTTTGTATTTGCTCATGTGCTTGAGCTTGGTACTTCACATAACTAAACCCATTTTTTAATATTATTATTACTTTTTTAAACCAATAATTAAATAATATATGTATTTAAAAACGAATTATTAGACGAGCAATTGAAGGTAAGACCATTAGTAACATTTTTTCAATTATGTAAGTATCACTGTTGTAGATTTAAGTAGGGAGCATACTGAAATATTGTGTCATGGCCCCTAAAAAAAGTGATGTCTGGACTCATTTTTCCGAGGAGACTAAGGACCGAGTAAAATGGTTAGGCACACCAGAACACGGCACAGTCCGGCACGCCCCACACTATTCTTCAAATTAGAACGTTGTGTTCCAAAAGTGTCGGTGTGCTATATGTGTCATATAAGAGTGTCAACACGCTTGACACAGTATACTGTGTTAACACAAAAGTGCCGCACCGCACAGTGTTACCCATCTCTAGCCTCAACACTAATCAGTCGACGATTAGCGTTCAGAGCGATAAGTACCTACCTACTTACAGTAGAAACGGTGAAGCTTTTCCATCACGTGACTTAGTTGACGATATTATTCAACACATACAATGTTGGTACTGTCTTCTTCTAAAAACAGAAAAAAGCGATACTTAATACAAGCGTTTGTCGTATTGTTTTGATTAAGATGCATATGGTTGATGTCGTATCAGTCGCGTGATGCAAACTCAGCGTTTCTACTGTAGCGAATTGCGAATTTTCAACGAAGTGTTTAGGTATTGTTCTACTGCTGTATTCTGATTGTATCAGTTTTGTACATTTCTTCTTTGGACTAAACTCTTCACTCACTAAAGAAGAATAGAACGTTTTCTTAAAGGCGGTAAATGTGTTGCAACAACATCTTCTAACGAAGCCGAATGTTCAAAAGCAGTACGCGCGGAGTATACAGCAATTACCGATCCAGACGATGATGCAACGACGTCAAGCTCCACGGTTTCAAAGGCGAAAAAAAGGAAGTATGATGAATCATATATCAGTTTCGGATTTGTTGATTCCAATGTTTCACCTCTCTGTATATTATGTAGTAAACTGATTCCTAATAGGTCCATGGTACCTGCCGAGTTGCGCCGACATTTGGAAACTGTACACCTCGAGTCTAAAGACAAGAATAAAGAATTTTTTGTATGTAAAAAAGAACAATTATTGGACAGTCAAAAAACTATGATGCTTGTAACCCAAACTATCAATGAAAAGGCCACGGCGGCATCTTATATAGTTAGCTATCACATTGCACAAGCAGGTGAAGCACACACTATCGCTGAGAATTTAACCTTTAACTAGTCGCGCGGCGCCATACGGCGCCAACACAAATTTAATACCCAGTATTTATTTTGAAAAATTTTTTTGAAAATTATCTCACCCAATTATTCCTCAAATAGGGTATAACGAATAAGATACTAATATATGAAATTATATTTTCAAGTGTTTTCAATTATAGAAGCAATAAACTAATGCGGTGCATTGAAAGGCTCCGTTTTGCGCCATGCGACTAGTCACGTAGGTATAAATTTGTCGGCGGATAATGAGTGTTTTATTGTCTAGGTAATCAGTTTTTGTCACGTTCGCCTCATAATATTATTTTATGATTATTTGTAAATAAGGGCAATAAAAGAAACCATTGTTGAAGATCGAATTATTTAGGCTGTTGAAAATTTAGTTATACCTACAATTGGTACCGTAGTGGTTCAATATTTCTATCTGTGTTTTATTTTATTGAAAATGGCCAGTTCAAGTAAAGATACCAGTAAAAGTTTTAGTGCAGAAGCAGGTACCAGTTGGAGAAATAAAGTCCCGCTAACTCAAACTGAACTAGAACGTTTGATAAATGATTCTGAAAGTGAATTGGAACTAGAGATTCAGAAAGTGATGACAGTGTTGCAGAAGATTTTATGGAGTATAGTGAACATAATACAGACTCTTGCCAAGAGGATGAATACGAGGATGATGCTTCTCCAACACCTCTACCGACAGATGCTACTTATTATATAGGTAAAGACAAAAATAAAAAGTAGAGAAAAGTGCCACCGCCTAAAACCAAAACTGGAAAATATAATATAATAACACGTTTACCCGGCTGTAAAGGACCTGCAAGAACAATTTCCATGCCTTCAGAGGCTTTTTATCTATTTTTTGATGACTACGTGATGCAACTTCTTGTGACAAACACTAATAATTTTATTACTGCTGAAGTAAAAGATAAGTTTACACGTGAAAGAGATGTTCGTTTAGTAACTGAAGGTGAAATAAAAGCGTTTTTAGCGATGTTGGTAGTCAGTGGAGTCATGAGATCATCTCATTTGAATTTTGATGATTTATTTGATGTTGATGATATGGGCAATGATTTTTTTATACCACTATGAGTAAGCAGAGATTCCTTTTCATAATGCGATGTATTAGGTTTGATGACAAAGCAACAAGAGCAGTGATACTACAAACTGATAAGTTAGCACCCATTCGTGATATGTTAGATTATTTAGTGAATAAGTGTGCCGAGCTTTATACACCAAGTAAATATCTTACAGGTTGATGAACAGTTGGTAGCGTTTCGTGGAAATTGCAATTTTCGTCAGTATATTCCTTCCAAACCTAATAAATATGGAATAAAGATATTTGCATTGGTGGATGCAAGAACTTTTCATAACCTGAAGATGAAAGTTTACTTAGGAAACCAACCAGATGGAGCTTTCAAAGTAAGCAATTCTGCCTCAGATGTGGTAATCCGGTTAATTACTCCTGTAAGTTAAACTGGGAGAAACATGACTTACTGGAGAATCATAAATTAATATTAGTTGGAACACTAAGAAAGAATAAAATACAAATTCCTTTTGAATTCCAGCCTAATAAAACACGCATTGAAAAAAGCACTTTATTTGGATTTACGAAAACCATTACAATGATGTCGTATGTTCCCAAAAAAAGAAAATCGGTCATACTAATTTCAACTCTACATAGAGATACTGCTATCGATAAAGATTCGGGAGATGCTCAGAAAGCAGAGTAATTGACATTTTATAATAGCACGAAAGGTGGAGTGGATACCAACGACAAGCTATGTGCCACATACAATGTTGGAAGAAGAACAAGAAGATGGCCCATGACTATTTTTTTCCATCTTATCAATGTGTGTGCCATAAATGCTCTTGTGATCTATAACTCCGCACGCAACGGCGAGCTAATGAAAAGAAGAAATTTTTTGAAAAAATTAGGTCGCGAATTAGCGCAACCCTATCAGATGCAACGAAAGGATGATTCACATATTCCACGAAAAATTAGAAAACGGCTGCGTAGTTACTTTCAAGAAGAAGCAGAAGAAGAAGTCCAAATCCCTCTTGTTGGTCCAAACCCCAGAAAAAGATGCCATATTTGCCCACGATTAAAAAATAAGTCGAGTAGGATTACTTATATAGTTTGCCATAAACATGTATGTCAAGATCACCAAAGAAATGTTTGTTCCGATTGTTATAATGATCAATAAAATATTTTCAGTTTTTGTATTATATATTTTGAAGCATATTATTATTTGTAATGCTTTTTTATTTTTTTTCATATTAAAAGATTTGTACCATTATAAGGATATATAAATTTAATTTCTCTCCTAAAAAAAGGCGACTCTCAAAAAAAAATGCCTCTATTGCACATTGGCGCCATATGGAGCCACGCGACTACTTATGTCAGTCCAAGCACGCGACCACTTAAAGGTTTATAAAGCCATGTGTGTTAGACGTAATAAAATGTATGCTTGATGAAAAATCTGCAAATCATCTTTCTACTGTGCTGCTATCTAATTTTACTATTTCACGGCGAATTCACGATCTGGCAAGCTGCGTCAAACACGAACTAGTTACACGTCTACAAAAAACACGATTCGTCTTGCAAATGGATGAGTTGACTGATGTCACTGGTCCGGCTATCTTGCTGGTTATCGTGAGATATCCATATGAAAGTTCTTTTGAAGAAGACTTGCTTATGTGTTCATTGCTGCCCACAAACACCACCGGAGAAGAAATTCTTAATAATATAAATATATTTTTTGAAGAAAATAATCTCAGCTGGAACGATTGCATTGACATTTGTACAGATGGGGCCAAGGCGATGACGGGTAAAACAGTAGGAGGAGTGTCACTAATAAAAAATAAACGGTTTTAAAGATTCAAACTAACTTTTTCGCATCTGTGAGATGCCGTGACCAATATTCTATTATAAAATTGTCACTTGTATACACTTCGGGAGATGAATCGTGCTAACAAACCGAAATTTCTCCAAAAATAACCAAAAATGTAGTATATCTGGATTTATAGGACCCGCTGTACTCGCTCTAGTCAGCTAAAAATCAATAAGGTTCATCTATAAGACGCCATGAACAATATTCAATCATAAAATTGGTCACTTGTATACACTCTGGAGGCTGTATTGTGCTAACAAACTGAAAATTCGGCAAAAATTACAAAAATTTGGTACTGCAAGTACCATAGCTCCCGTTGTACTGGCTTTAGTGAGCTGAATATCAATACGGTTCATCTTTGAGACGCCCTGAATAATATCCAATCATAAAATTGGTCCTTTGTATGTACTCCGGAGGCTGTATTGTGCTAACAAACTGATACTTCTCCAAAAATGACAAAAATATCGTACTGTAGCACCTGTTGTATTGGCTCCGGTGAGCTGAAAATCAATAGGGTTTATCAGTGACATGCCCTGAATAATATTCAATCATAAAATTAGTGACTTGTTGAACTCTGGAGGCTGTATCGCGCTAATAAACTGAAATTTCTCAAAAAATTACAAAATGTCGTACTTCAAGTACCATAGCACCCGTTGTTCTGGCTCTGGTGAACTGATAGGGATCATCTGTGACATGTCCTTAACAATATTCAATCATAAAATTGCTGACTTATTGCACTCCGGAGGCTGTATCACCGGCTGTAACACCGGTTATGATGGAACCAAGGAACCACGACGAGGAGGTTGGCTAAGGAGTACTAATTGGGAAAGGATTGGTTACGTCGGCGAAGGAGATCCCTGTACGATTGATAAACGTGAACGATTACCCAATTACCATCAAGAAGGAAACCAAGATTGGATCCTGCGTACCAGTGACGTCTATAGTTCGTCAAACAACGACCACTGCCAGATTCGAACAGATGTTATCAGTAGCTGGTCAATCTTTGGATCGAGCTGAAAAAAGAGAATGAGAGGATTTCTCTTGCAGTATCGAGACTTATTAGTACCAAAAGGAGGAAAAACTGGCAGAACATCAGCCATCAAACACAAAATCGATACTGGTAATTCTAAGCCAATTAGACAATCAGCTCGAAGACTTCCACGAGCGTAGAGAGAGGAAGCTGAAAGAATAATTCGAGAGATGGCAGAAGAAAAAGTAATAGAACCATCTACTAGTCCATGGGTGTCTCCAGTAGTGCTCGTCAAGAAAAAGGATGGAACTACGAGATTCTGCGTGGATTATCGTCAGCTTAACAACGTGACGAAGAAAGACAGCTATCCTCTGCCTCGAATTGACGATACGCTAGACACTTTGGCCGGCAGCAAACTGTTTTCCCCCTTGGACCTGAAGTCTGGTTATTGGCAAGTGGAAATGGACCCAGAAGATAAAGAGAAGACTGCTTTTACCACCGGATCTGGATTATGACAATTCAACGTCATGCCATTAGGGCTCTGTAATGCGCCTGCGACGTTTGAAAGACTCATGGAAAATGTCTTGAGAGGGTTGTCTTGGAAGACATGCCTGGTCTATTTGGACGACATCGTAGTACTGGGGAAGACATTTGACGAACATCTGAAGAATTTGGAAGACGTATTCAAACGACTCCAAGCTATCCAGCTCATGTTAAACCCGAAGAAATGTCAGCTGTTCCCAAACCGAGTCAACTATCTATGTCATATAGTGAGCAATGAAGGAGTGGCGGTGGATCCAGAGAAAATTGCTTCCATTCAGCAATGGCCGCAACCAACCGACAAACATCAAATTAGGAGTTTCCTTGGACTTTGCACGTACTATAGAAGATTTATCAGGAAGTTTGGAGATATTGTCAAGCCTCTAACGCGACTAACAGAAGAAACAAGAGCTTTCCAATGGGACGAAGACTGTCAAACGGATTTGAAACCTTGAAGAGGCATTTAACCTCGGCGCCGATATTAGGATATCCATTACCAGAGGGAGACTTTATTCTTGACACTGACGCAAGCAACGTAGGAATTGGTGGAGTGCTCTCACAGATCCAAGGTGGGCAAGAAAGAGTGCTGGGATATTTTAGTAAAGTCCTCTCCAAGCCAAAACGAAACTACTGCGTCACAAGAAGAGAACTTTTGGCGGTAGTGAAGTCCGTGGAACACTTTTACCAGTATCTCTATGGTAGGAAGTTTTTAATCCGGACTGATCATGCAGCACTCAAGTGGTTGATGCAGTTCAAGAATCCCGAGGGCCAGATCGCTAGATGGATTGAACGACTTCAAGAGTACGATTTCTACATCGAACATCGAGCTGGTGTGAGTCACCGAAATGCCGACTCCCTGTCCAGACGGCCGTGCCCAACAGACTGCTCTCACTGCAACAAGGCGGAATCTAGGAAAGCTGCATTTTCAAGAACTACAGTAGTCAATGAAGAATGGTCACCCACAAGGATCAGAGAAGATCAGGAGAATGATCCTTGCCTAAAGAAGATTCGGCAGTGGAAGAAAGAAAATAGGCGACCTACCTGGCAAGAAGTGTCAAAATTTTCACCGAAACTCAAGGCGTATTGGGCTCAGTGGGACTCCCTTGTCCTGGAAGAAGGGCTGTTGGAAAGAGTCCTTGAAAACGATGATGGTTCTGAGATGAGGAGACAGCTAGTTATCCCGAGAACAAGAGTAGCTGAGGTACTGAAGAAGTTACACGACAGTCCATCGGGAGGTCATCTGGGAGTGAAGAAAACCCTTCAGCGAGTCCGTGAAAGGTTTTATTGGATGAACAGCTCCGACGATGTGAAGGACTGGTGTAAGAAATGTAAGACTTGTGCTACGAGTAATGGACCACATCGCAAGAGAAAAACACCTATGAAACAATACAATGTTGGAAGCCCTTTCGAAAGGATTGCTTTAGATATCGCTGGACAATTTCCGACGACAGAAAATGGTAGCAAATACATACTGGTTGTAATGGATTATTTCACAAAGTGGGTGGAAATTTACGCGATCCCGAACCAAGAGGCCACAACGGTAGCAGATGTATTGGTGAAAGAATTTATCAGCCGATATGGAGTGCCCTTGGAAGTCCACAGCGACCAGGGAAGAAATTTCGAAAGTCATCTATTCCAGGAGATTTGCGAGAAGCTGGGAATGAAGGAGACCAGGACAACAGCATTACATCCACAGTCAGATGGAATGGTCGAGAGAATTAACAGGACTATTGGAAAATACCTGTCCAAAGTAGTATCCAGCCATCAGAGAGATTGGGACCATTATCTTTCCCTATTCGCATTGGCTTATCGATCTGCCGTCAATGAGTCCACGGGTGAAACACCGGCGAAAATCCTGTTTGGACGTGAAATGAGGCTTCCTTGTGACCTGGAATTTGGCTGTCGGCCTGGAGAAGATCTAGCAGGCGAAGACTACGTGATCCAATTGAGAAGAAGGCTGGACGATATTCATGAATTAGTTCGAACAAATCTTCAAGTTGCCAGCGACAGAATGAAAAGTCGGTACGACACGCAGGCCACATAAGGCGGTTTTAAAGACGGGGACAAAGTATTGTTACACAACCCGACGAGGAGAAAAGGATTTTCTCCAAAATTACAAAAATCCTGGGAAGGTCCATACTTAATCAAGAAAAGGATCAATGATGTTACATATCGCATAAGCAAGATCCCCAACGGAAAACCAAAAGTAGTTCACCAAAACCGACTAGCGCCATTCGAAGGAGACCATGACCTGGAGGAAGGAGTAAACCTTATTCGAGATGTGTCTGACCCTACCTTCAATGAATTTATGGGCACGTATGGAGGTACCGGGAAAGCTAGATATGGAGTCACTTCGGTACAACAACAATATTTGTTCATTGAGTGAATGAAAACGACGAATACTCAGTGTGAATTAATTTATTACTTTTAGGCTAAGCGCTTTCGGCTGTTAAGCCATTATCAAAGCCGTCGTCATTTAAAAAGTAATTGTCAAAGACATCAAGCTGATCAAAAACAATACTCAATACTCAAGATCTATCCAACCATCGTTATGATTGGTTGGATAGATCTTGAGTATTGAGTATTGTTTTTGATCAGCTTGATGTCTTTGACAATTACTTTTTAAATGACGACGGCTTTGATAATGGCTTAACAGCCGAAAGCGCTTAGCCTAAAAGTAATAAATTAATACACACTGAGTATTCGTCGTTTTCATTCACTCAATTTGCATATAGTGTGTACACCATATCCACAGGCATTTCTAATATTTGTTCACTCTCCCGGAGGATTATTCACTGGCATACAACATCCCAGCCCGTATCAAGATCGCACGAGTGTTGGCAACCGTCTTTCGAAAGAAGTTCGGGCAATTAGAAAAACTTGAAGACCAGATTCCAGCCCCTAGCAAGACACTGAAACTGAAACATAATTCGCGGTACGTCTTCTACGTGGTAACTAAAGAAGAATTTAAAGATCGATCTGCCTACCGCGATGTGTGGGAAGCACTTCGAAACCTACGAGACCATGTGTTGGAATCCAGCGTGAAGAAACTGGCTATGCCTAAGATAGCGAGTAACCAGTTGGATTGGCGAATCATCAGGAACATGGTAAAGGTTATCTTTAGAGATACCGGTGTCCAGATATTAATTTGCAGCTACAACCCCCGTTATCAGTATCCGATGAAGACGGTGCCCTGCTATTTCCATAAGAACGGAAAGTGTAGAAATGGGGCCAGTTGCCGATTCAAACATCCAGTCTCGGCTACACAAAAGTTCCGGGAGGAACTTCCATTTAATGAGGGGGTAATGTTACGAAACAGCACACTGGTATAGACTCTAAATCCGACTCTGTCTAAGCCAGGTACGAAAGTTAAAATTATGGCGGATACGCAGGTTTTTTTATATCTGTTTACTATCTTATCTAAATATTGTTTTTGTGACCAGACCTATCTAGAAAAGGCCAGAACCAATTGTTTCTGTGTGTGTAAGCCGCAGTCCGGAATTCTCTAGTAAAAAAGGCTTTAATATAAATAAAGGACCGATCAGCGGATGAATTTAGTTTATAATTTGACATCGTGAGATAAACAGTAAATAAGTGATTATATAAATTAGTTTAAGTGAATATACTGAGTATATATAAATTAAGTGTTAGTGATTAGTTTAGTGTTTAAATAAATTAAGTAAGTGAACCTACCGTGTGTTTAAAATTTATCCCACCCGCTTGCTGTTTAAATAAATAACAAAAACATTACATTATTAATAAAAAATACATTTTTAAAAACAATAATTTTATTGTAGAGTTCCGTCAAGAATTTCGCTTTTCAAAAGGGTTCCGTCACCAAAAAAGTTTGAGAACCACTGTTGTAGGATACATATAACATGCGATTGTATTAATGGCCATTACATGAAAGTAGCATACATTATTTTTTCTACTCCGATTAATAAGTACTATTTAATTAATAATTATTAATGAACAATGCACGGAAATTCAACAAATAAAAATTTTTGTAGATAATAATTCTTTAATCTGCTTTATTTATATATACCTAAATTAATTATTGTACCATTATAAAAATTTATTTGGTGGGCTGATCTAATGTTATGATATGGGTAGGGATCTAACCGTTACTATAAAACTATATAACTTTCATAACCTATCGTTAACACCGGTGGGCTACGGCTTCTCGTGAGTTTAATTATTAAAATGACTTTACTATTTAAAATTTCTTTATATAAATTTAAACTGATTTTCAGATGCTTCGTCCAAAAACTTCCTAATTTGATCTGGTAAAAATATTTTCAATTTGATACCAATAAATCCTTAGGATTTACGTTTTATTGCAGCATGTAAGTTGGGATATTTTGATATGTCAACATAATTCTTTATGTTTAAGAGATCTGGTAACTGAACAATGTGTCCATACGGATGATTGTTTCATTTTTTTGTAATTCTCCTTAGATATAGGTAGTTTTCGAAAATATAAATTGACAGTTGTCAAATTAAGTCTCGCTTTACTAATACGTAACTTGATTTTATTGGCATAAAAATATGTATCGTAATGAAAATATATATCATAATGAATCTCATTATGATTTTATTCTTTGAATAAGAGTGTATTATAAAACAGTTGTAGAAATATTAGTGTTATTTGGTTTTTAATGATAGGCTGTTATGTAGGCATCTGGAAGCGTGAATGTCAAGTATGCTTTGGAATTTTTACAATCTCAATAAAGTGACACGAACTCTCAAAGTAATTAATTCCGATTTGAATAGTTTTTAAACGACTGCTTGCTAATTTATTTTCAATTTTAGTTGACCTGAAAAATCAAAAACTGTGTTCTTGTATACTAAGTATGAATTGAGTGTTAATACCAAAAGAAGACTTCGTGAGATATATTATTTAGGAAAAATCCACCTTCAAAGAACAGTATAAAAAAGGTGGAACGCTGCATTTCTGCAAAGTCGATTATAGGAAAGAAAGATATATTAATCAAAGGATACTGATATTTTTTAAAATAAACTCCTATGTATTCAGGAAACATTAGAAGAGCATAATAGTATTGCTCCGCAAAATATCATTCACAACAGGAAATTCAGAAATGTATGAAGATATTAAAGTTAACTCTTTATAAATTTAAATGTACCAAAAAATATATGCAAGAGATTGTCAAACCGTAATTATTACTTTTCCTCCCAACCTTTCTATATGCGAGAAAAGTATTGGTTTACCCCAAAAAAAATTGGAATTTTGAAATTTTTTTTTGAGTTATTTTTACGTTTTCCATCAACAACAACACGAAAAAACGGTTTTTAGAAAAAAATCCTGTGTGTATGTCGTCGTCGTCGTTGTCGTCGGCCACTTTTCCTTGCATGTCTTGTTAGCACGATACAGTCTCCGGAGTGCAATAAGTCAGCAATTTTATGATTGAATATTGTTAAGGACATGTCACAGATGATCCCTATTGATTTTCAGCTCACCAGAGCCAGTACAACGGGTGCTATGGTACTTGAAGTACGATATTTTGTCATTTTTTGAGAAATATCAGTTTGGTAGCACGATACAGCCTCCGGTGTTCAACAAGTCACCAATTTTATGATTGAATATTATTCAGGGCATCTCACTGATGAACCCTATCGATTTTCAGCTGACCAGAGCCAATACAACAGGTGTGACAGTACTTTTTACATTTAGTCTTTTTTGGAGAAGTTTCAGTTTGTTAGCACGATACAGCCTCCGGAGTATATACAAGTGACCAATTTTATGATTGGATATTATTAAGGGCGTCTTAAAGGTGAACTCTATTGATATTCAGCTCACTAAAGCCAGTACAACGGGTACTCTATGGTACTTGAAGTACCAAATTTTTGTCATTTTTGGAGAATTTTCATTTTGTTAGCACGATACACCCTCCAGAGAGTATACGATTGATCAAGTTTTTGATTGAATACTATTCAAGGTGTCTCACAGATGTATTCTATTGATTTTCAGTTGACTAGAGCGAGTACAGTGGGTCCTATAAATTCAGATATACTAAATTTTTGGTTATTTTTGTAGAACTTTCGGTTTGTTAGCACGATACATCCCCCGAAGTGTATACAAGTAACAATTTTATGATAGAATATTGTTCAGGGCCACAAATGCTGAAAAGTTAGTTTGAATCCTTAAAACCGTTTATTTTTTTGTAGACATTACTAGATATATTTAAAGAAGTTCCCAATGTTCGACTTATAATGTAGATGAGGTCGGTTTCCATTTAAACGGGCAATGTAATAAACATAATTGGCGCATATGGGGGTCTGAAAATCCAAGGGTAATGGAAGAATACGAAAGAGATTCACCGAAATTGAATGTTTGGTGTGGCGTGCCTAAAGAAAAAATATACAGACGGTGCTTTTTTGAAGAAACTAAAATTACTGGTAATGTCTACACAGACATGTTACAAAATTACTTATATCCACAACTGGAACAAGATGGCATCATAAATTCAGTTTACTTTCAGCAAGATGGTGCGCCACCACACTTTTCGCTTGTGGCTAGAAATTCTTTAGCAGAAACATTTGGAGAGAGGTGGATTGGGAGAGCCGGACTGCCCACTCACCAGACCTGACGATTCCAGACTTTTTTATAAGGTCTTTTACCAAAGATATATGTTATAATCCTATTCCAGACACTCTGGAACAATTGCGAGGCAACATTGCCCGAACATTCCTAGGAATTACCGCGGAAATGTTAGGCAATTCTTTTGATCACTTTTTGTTCAGGCTGCAAAAATGTATAGATCAAAATGGACAACACTTGGAACACCTTAAAGATTTTTATTAAATCAGATACTTTCTAATGTTAATTTTTATTAAAATTTGGTTCGCCTTTCAAGTTTGTTTAGTTGTTTTAGTTATTTCTAATGTTAAGTCGTGCTTCTTTCAAAAACATTCGGTATAATTTTTTTTAAACATAGGTATTAGTTAGCAGGCAAATTTTGTAATTGTTTTTTATTTAAAAGGGATGTGTCAGATATCTTTTTCTAATAAACAATCATCATTAAACACCAAATAACTTTTTCATCTAAACATCAACAAATTAAACATTTTAAGAAAGGGGAAGAGTTCATATATCAGATAGAATAAAAATCTTTCAAATAGACGATATTTGCATTTAAAAATACCATTTTTTTAAAACACCCTAAACCAGGGCCGGCGAAAGGCTAGTTTAACGCCCGTCCGAAAGGCAAATTTTCCGCCCCCTCCCCCCTCGATTTGATGAAACACATATTTTTTAAATTTTGTAAGTTTTGCAATAACTGATGTTATCTGGAATCAATTTACAAAGTTAAATAAAAATACTCAAAGAAAAACTAATACGTTACTATATTCACTTTCATAATCGTGTGTAAATTAAAATACAAAAGAACAGAAGAAAATTATTTATTAAATATTAAAAAAATAATAATGACACGTTATAAACATCTAAAACATTATATTATAAAAATAAACATAATAAAAATATTTTCTCAAAAAAGAATAAAAATTATATTACTCTACTAAATACAAACTAAATATAATTAAAATTAACTTTTCTGACTTTAGTTTGCGAAAAATCCTTAAGAATATTGTCAATATTAATATTCATCATTTGATCAAATTCTATGCTCAACATAGTCAGATTTAACACTGCTGTAACACACAGTAGGTAGCAACTAATTATTTCTTTTTGAATTTGAAAACAATACCCTGATACCGGCTAGACAAAACAAAAAATAAACGGTTTTAAGGATAAAACTAACTTTTCCGACAACCTGCATGAAAAACGTATCATTTCGCACTCTAAACTAGCGCACAAAGTTATCTATTTCGCACTAGTGCGAAATATTCCGCAGTCACCTGTTCTGATGGATTGCTGTGCTTATTCACATAATAGGTACCTATACTCTGATGTTCACACAATTGTAGGCAGCTGTGACGATAACATATATTCAAATAAATTCATGACATATTAATACATACTGTCAGTGCGTTGATTTGATTTATTTAGTAATCAAATTGATACTTATTTGTATAAGTTGAATCTGCTGATATCTGTAACGAAAACATGGAATAGTCGTCAGACGATGAAACGGTAGATTTTATTTCCATGGAAATGTCCAATCGTATAACCCAGTCTATAGAATATGCAACAGCCTTCACAGAGGAACTACCATCAAGATCATTCACAACCAGTTCGGAATTACAATCAGTCACTGTGAGACCATCCACTTTGAGTACAGTACTTGAAACTAATAATGTGACAGGAATGAAGGCTTAGGCAGTTCAAAGCGTAATTGAAAAAAATGGTCATATTCTATTGGTGTTAAACAATTGTTCCAATATAACAATTAATAATTACTATTCTAATAGTACCTGAATACAGACCAAAATGTACCTAAATATGTACGTTGAATGCTCAATAAAATTTGACCTTTTTCCCTGTTCAAATATATCTTTCTTATTAATGCAATTCACTTGAAAACTTGTATTATTAGTGGTTAAAACATATTTTTAAAATCCGTTATATTTTGTTTTGTAGGTCGTCGGAAAAGTATAGTGTACAACTCGTGCAGAAACTGGATATTTCGTACTCGTGTGACAAGATGATGAATCAATCGCCTGCGGCTCGTGGTTCATCATCTTGTCAAACTCGTACGAAATATCCTATTTTCCGCACTAGTTGCACAGTATACTATTTCCGCATCTGTGGCCCTAAACAATATTCTATCATAAAATTGTTAATTGTATACACTTCGGGAGATGTATCGTGCTAACAAACCGAAATTTCTCCAAAAATAACCAAAAATTCAGTATACCTGGATTTATAGGACCCGCTGTACTCGCTCTAGTCAACTGAAAATCAATAGGGTACATCTGTGAGACACCTTGAACAATGTTCAATCATAAAATTGATCAATCGTAGACTCTCTGGACGCTGTATCGTGCTAATAAACTGAAAAATCTTCAAAAATGACGAAAATTTGGTACTTCAAGTACCATAGCACCTGTTGTACTGGCTTTACTGAGTTGAATATCAATAGGGTTCATCTTTGAGACCCTCTGAATAATATCCAATCATAAAATTGGTCACTTGTATATACTCCAGAGGCTGTATCGTGCTAACAAACTGAAACTTCAAAAATGACAAAAATATCGTACTTAAAGTACTGTAGCACCTGTTGTATTGGCTCCGGTGAGCTGGAGCTCAATAGAGTTCATCAGTGAAATGCCCTGAATAATATTCAATCATAAAATTGGTGACTTGTTGAACTCTGGAGGCTGTATCGCGCTAACAAACTGAAATTTCTCAAAAAGTTACAAAATATCGTACTTCAAGTACCATAGCACCCGTTGTACTGGGTCTGGTGATCTGAAAATCAATAGGGATCATCTGTGACATGTCCTAAACAATATTCAATCATTAAATTGTTGACTTATTGGACTCCGGAGGCTGTATCGTGCTAACAAGAGATATAAGGAAAAGTGGCCGACGACAACGACGACGACGACGACATACACACAGGATTTTTTTTCTAAAAACCGTTTTTTCGTGTTGTTGTTGATGGAAAACGTAAAAATAACTCAAATTTTTTTTCAAAATTCCAACTTTTTTTGGGGTAAACCAATACTTTTCTCGCATATAGAAAGGTTGGGCGGGAAAGTGATATTTATTACCTGCAGGTGGTGCGGTGGCGACAGGCGGCGCCCTTCATTCCCCAATAAAATGACAGCGCTTGGGCTTGCTTATCTTCTGACCGACCGGCGCGGTGACGACGCCTTTATTTGTCAATAGAATAATACCGGCCGTCTGTTCACGCTCGGTAAGGCACAATACATTATAAGCAAATAAACTGATTGATATATTATGCACTTAATTTATACTGGATAATAAATAATTTTACACATTTTCTTGTGCTCTAGTTTATTATTTATATCTTTTTATATTAGACACTTTTAGTTCTTGCCAGTTTTTTATTAACTATCTCTTGATTTGGCGCTCCTAGATGTTGGCGCCCTGTGCGGGCGCACGGTTCGCACGGGCCTTCTGCCGGCCCTGTCCTAAACCACTAATTAAACATTTATACTGAAAAAAACTTTATATAGAAAGAAATTGTTCTTCGAAAACTGCACCTTCCTATCGTTTCTGAGTTCCAAGATTTTTGCAGTTAATATAGGTCAGATACTTCTGGGACACCCAGTATTACTTATCGTTAGGGAAATGGAGTAAATAATAGCAAATTCTCAGGTTAGTATTGAAAAAAATAGCTTACATCTTTTAAGCTCAATTTTATCGGCATATACCCTCTTGAAATATCATGTCTTATTCACGGTGGAAATCCAAATAAACAGAGCAAATTATACAAAGAATATATACCGTCTATCGAACAAGAGCGGTCCCAGATTAAGTCACTACCAACACATAAATTGTTAGTTCGAATTTGATTTCTAGTTTACTAATGAGTTATATTAGATAAAAATTATTCAAACATTTATCAACCGGATTTACAGACACGTTCCAAATTTCAATATTTCGTTAAACAACAATAGTTGTCAATGATAAGAATGATTGAAAGATTGTGTGATTTAGCACCGCTGGATTGCTTTTATGAGTTTATTAGAAGTCGACGGTGTACGTAAAGTCCTCAAGTACGCGCGTAATGAACGCTGCATCAATGAAATTTAGCTATATTTTTGCAAAAGGGCAACTGGACCCATGTCTGCACTTTCCGGTCGAATAGATGAGAGGTATAGCTGCAAATTATATATGTATCTTGGAAAATCACCTCTACCGTATTCCTGATGACTCGCCAATCCAGCTGGTTGCTCTCTATCCTGGGTATTACTAGTTTCTCCACGTGGGATTCCAGCACGTAGCGCTTCCCACTCATTCCGGTAGGTGGATCGGTCTGGAAATTCGTTTTTAGTTACCAGGTAGAAAAGTACCGAGAATTGTGTTTCAGTCTCAGTGTCTTGCCAGGACCTGGCATCTGATCTTCAAGTTTTTATAATTGCCCAAACTACTTTCGGTTGCCAACCCTCGTGAGTGTTTGTTACTGTGCCAGTAAATACTCTTCTGGGAGCGTGAACAAATCTTGTCTTTGTTCTGTAGTGATTCCGTATCTAGCTTTGCCGGTACCAACGTATGCGCCCATGAATTCTTCGAAGGCTGGGTCAGACTCTTGTTGTAGATGATTCACCCCTTCCTCATTGTCATGGTTTCCTTCGAATGACGTTAGTCGGTTTTGGTGGACTATTCTCGGTTTTCCATTGGGGATCTTGCTTATGCGATAGATGACGTCGTTGATCCTCTTCTTTATTAAGTACGAACCTTCACATGGTTTCTTTAGTTTTGAGAAAATCCTTTTCTCCTTGCCGGGTCGTGTAACCATACTTTGTCCCCTTTTTTGAAATTGCCTTCTGTTACCTACATGTCGTACCGTTTTTTTCTTTCTGTCGCTGGCAACCCCGAGATTCGTTCGAACCAATTCGTGCACATAGTCCATTCTTCTTCTCAATTGGATCATGTAATCTTCTCCTGCTAGATCTTCGCCAGGCAGACAGCCAAGCTCCAGGTCACAAGGAAGCCTCATTTCACGTCCAAACAGGATTATAGTAGATGTGTCACCCGTGGACTCATTTATGGCAGGTCGATAAGCCAAGGCAAATAAGGAAATATACTGGTCCCAATCTCTCTGGTGGCTGGAAACTACTTTGGATATGTATTTTCCAATGGTCCTGTACATTATTTCGACCATTACATCTGACTGTGGATGCAATGCTGTTGTCCTAGTCTTCTTCGTTCCCAGCTTGTCACAAATTTCCTGGAATACCTGGCTCTTGAAATTTCTTCCTCGTTGGCTGCGGACCTCCAAGGGCACTCCATATCGACTGATAAATTCTTTCACCAGTACATCCGCGACAGTTGTGGCCTCTTGATTCGGGATCGCATAAATTTCTCCCCACTTTGTGAAATAATCCATTATAACCAGGATGTATTTACCACCATTTTCTGTCGTCGGAAATGATCTAGCGATGTGTATGCAATCCTTTCGAAAGGATTTCCAACATTATATTGTTTTATAGGTGCCTTTCTATTGCGATGTGGTCAATTACTCGTAGCACAAGTCGTATATTCTTACATCAGTCCTTCACATCGTCGGAGCTGTTCATCCAATAAAACCTTTCACGGACTCGCTTCACTCCCAGATGACCTCCCGATGGACTGTCGTGTTACTTCTTCAGTACCTCAGCTACTCTCGTTATCGGGATAACTATCTGTATTCTCATCTCGAAACCATAATCGTTTCAAGGACTCTTTACAACAGCTCGTCTTCCAGGACAAGAGAGTCCCACTGAGCCCAATATGCCTTGAGTGTCGGTGAAAATCTTGAAACTTCTTGCCAGGTAGGTGGCCATCTACATATACACTGTCGTTACTGAGAGAAGCTATCAATATGAGAGGGTCTTTGGAACTGCTATAACTCTACTTGGTTATTTAATAAGTATTATTTATAATTACTTAATATCTCAATATTTAATTTATTTGGTAATTTATAAGGACTATAGGTATTAATAATTTAACTGCTATACTCGAAACTGAATTTATTTTCCACAATATCTACAAGCTCAACTTCCAGGTGAAATAAAAACCTGTATTGATAATATTTCGTTAGGTATACAGGATGTACCAACCAATTAAATATGTTACACATTCTCATCCCGAAATTGGAGAATCCAAAAATTGTTTACACTTTTATACAAGAAAAAAAGAGTTTTGAATGAAGCCACTCAAATTGAAGTGATAGGTTATTTTGGAATGAATCCTAATACTTCGTTACGTACCATTTCTGCTGCAACTGGAATTTCCTTAGGCTCTGTCCACAAAATTACAAAAATTAATAAACTCCATCCCTATAAAATGAAAGTATGTCAAGAGTTAAGTGAAGACGATTTTGACAGAAGAATTGAGTTTTGTGAACAAATGACTACAATTATTAATAACAATAACGAATTTTTAAAAAATATCTGCTTCACTGATGAATGTACGTTGTATTTAAATGGTTTTGTCAACAAACATAATTGCAGATATTGGAGCAATGAAAATGACCATGTATTTGTCGAAGGGCATACCCAGCATCCCCAAAAAATTAATGTATGGGCCGGTATACTAGGAAATCAAGTAATCGGTCCATTGTTTATAAATGGAAATCTAAATGGTGAGATGTACTTGAATATGCTAGAAAATACGATCAATCCGTTAATTACCGAAGCAATTTAAAATCAACTGGATACAGATGGCAACAACTTTTTTGACGAAAATGAGTTATATTTTCAGCAAGATGGAGCTTCCCCCCATTATGTGCTTCCGGTCCGTCAATGGTTAAACAATGTATTTCCCGGTAAATGGATAGGGCAAAGAGGACCTATAGAGTGGCCAGCTAGGTCCCCAGATGTAGCACCATGTGATTTTTTTTATGGGGACATTTAAAATCGGTTGTTTACACACCCCCGCCACAAAATATAGGAGACCTTCGACAAAGGATTACTGCCGAATGTCGAGCAATTGGAACAGAAGTGTTTTAAAATGTGCGTCACGAATTCGAACAGCGGTTATACCATTGTTTGGCCAACAATGGGCAACATTTTGAGCAATTATTAAATTGAAAATCTGTGTACAATATTGTAATTTAGTTTTGATAAAAGGAATGAGAATAAACAGTTGCAGTTTTTATTTTAATGGTACGAAGCAGCAAATAGATTTTCCTAAATATCTCGATAACGAATCGATCAATTGAAAAAAAAAACAAAAACCGACGTGTAGAGATTAAAAAGACCTTTAAAATGAGGTATAACTCGATACCCCTTCCTGTTTAAGATTTTGAAGTTGGCAACTCCCCCTGGCGGGGGGTGAAAGGGGGCGCGTTGCCTTTATGATAAAAAGTTGTCCCCTTCGATATACTTGTTGACGTGTCCCAGGATTTTTTTTTAAAATACACACATTTCGAGAAAATTTGGGTGGGAAGTCCTGAAATGAACACCCTGTATAATTTATTTGGTAATTTATAAGGACTATAGGTATTAATAATTTAATTGCTGTACTCGAAACGAACGATCATGGGTTGGTGTTGCTCCTCGTAGGTAACCCGTTCTAGTTTTCCTGTGACTGGGGCTCTTGGTTTGCAGGAGTCCTGGGGCGTTTATACGAACTGCGTACCTGCCCTAGCTCGCCACAATTCCAGCATCTAATCTTTCTCGGCTTCTTGTCCATCATACTTTATATCAAACTGACTATCTGGTCAAATCTGTTCTCGTCACCTTCTTCTCGGATGGTCTTAACTTTGTTATAACCCGAAGCCTTAGCTGCTGCTTCATATTCAAGACATACTTGTGAGCGCGCGAAATTAACAATTACAAAACAGGTATAAACAATGAATTTTTTTTAAATCTCTATTAAGCGTATCACTAACTATTGTATAAAGAATTAAAAAAAATATTATAGTTTTGGAGTTATGAATAAAAATGAATTTTTAATTTATAACTTTAAGGCCCTATAACTCAACAATGGAGGTCCGTAGAAAAAAATTATATGAAGTACTCACATTATTTTAACACAACTTACTCATTCCAAAGTTTTGGCCTCTCATTCCTGTATTATACTAATCTTATCTTTCTTGATGCCGAATTTCGTTACTATGATATCTGATTGAGCCTTTCAAAAATTATCAACAAAGAAAGCGATTTCTTAATGAGATTTGACAACCGAACTAGTTCGTACTTTGTATCCAAATAATTGCCTAAAAATACCTACCACATTTTCAAACGAATTATAAGCTCAAAGGTCTCCAAAATAAATTATGCCATTTAGAGACTTTCAAATTTGGTATCACGCAACTTTCGAAAGACGTTTTCGGTGTATGAACCCTTCTCTTCTCTCTTCTATCATAGCCCTAACCAATTTTCTAAGTTTAATGTGAAGTTAAGCGGCACATACATATCATTTTCAAATTTCGCTGGAATTCACTACTTTCCAGACATACTTTTCTTATTGATACTCACTCTTCGCACGACTGTCCTACAAACAAATAGCAATAGTTTGTAAATTCTTGAAGCCTCACTGAAATCGTTAGTATCTCAAAATTCACATTTGTACAAATTGCAATTCATTTTATTTAAAAGAATAGTTATCTTTTGATAGATTTTTTTAATAGTCACAGCTTCTAAATTGTGTTTGTATAGTGCCTCAGTGTGTATAAGTGCCTCACATGTTGAATTCCTGCATCAAACCACCGATGTCAGTATACGCTCTTTTCCAAAAATCTGTCTATTTTCTTATAGGAAATTATCAGACTAGAAACTATAAATTTTGGAAACAGTTACGAATACAAAAAATAATAGGTTTATGAGTAAAATGGTTAAAATTGTTTGGTACGTTCAGTATATTGCAATGAAAATACACTATAAATATACAATAATAAATTATATGAATTTTGATTGGTTTGTACGATTTTTTAAAGTCCAGCGGCCATGTTAACCTCTCTGTTTTGTTGCAGAGGTCATAGGTGATTAGATCGAAGCGCTAAGTATACTCAAGAAAGATAAGAGGTAAAGTAACTGAAGATGAGCCAGTTTCCCTACCACGATCCGGACACCGGTTTCAGACCGGTTGAGCCCGGCGTGCAGACACAGAATTCGAACATCAGCGAGTACTGCGACCGCGATCAGTCAGTAGATGACGAGGACGAGATGGTGACGACGGAGCGTGAGTTAGCCGAGGACGCACAATGGAAAAAAATTCAGCAGAACACTTTTACAAGGTGGGCAAACGAACATTTGAAGACAGTATCGAAGCACATTGGAAATTTAGAAACAGACCTTAGTGACGGTTTGAGGTTAATAACTTTGATCGAAGTGCTGTCTGGAAAAAGGTTGCCGAAACATAACAAAAAACCCTCGTTCCGGTCTCAAAAACTCGAAAATGTGTCAGTGGCTCTTAAGTTTTTGCAGGATGATGAAGGAATTCGAATTGTCAATATTGGTAAGTTCTTGATGTTTTTATTTATCTCTCATAACTTTTATAGTTACAGGCCTAGGTAGCAAAACTTTTCTTTTAATTTGCCAAAAAATAAACCACAAATGTGATAAAAATGAAGTGAAAACTAATTATTTTAATGTAAATACATTGAACAAGAAAAAACAAGTTGTAGTGACCAACAAAAACGTATTTTTGAAAATAGATCTCATATAGTTATTTAAAAATAAATGAACCAACAATATAAATAAACAATCTCTAATTATGATAATTTTAAAATATTTGTAAATTATGATAGATTGTTAATTAAATCTGATATTGTCATCTTCTATTACTAGTTTAGACGTCATTGACTTACAAACTGTCGATAGAAAGTTTAAAATTCGTAAATTTTATATCCACGTTCAAAACAAAGCACAAGAAAACAAACAAAAAATGTCCATTCCTTTTCTATAAAGTACACATCAATTTTAAGATTTTTTGTACTTATTCACTACGAATAGAGCGTTCAAATTTATATATTAATCCCATGCAAATAAATATAATGCGGTAAAATCTGGTAATCCAGTGAATAGATGCTGAAAAAATATTAATCAAACTACGAGTGAGAGTTATAGGAAATCGCTCACTTTTAGTTTTAATAATGAAAATCTTTTTGCTAAACCAGCATATAACTCAATTTTTTTTTATTATTGGGTGTGGTTTTACTGTGTTAGGTGTGGGTTTTATATAAAACCATTCCAGTTGTTTTGTTGTTTCACATAAATACGCTGAAGAAAATTGTGAAACGGTTATTTACTTACCTAACGCATAAGGGATTTCAATGGTACAAGGTGTTTTATTTTGATGGTTAAATGGGTTTTAAGCCTATCACGGGATACAGTAGCTTAGAGCTTCTAAATGAATCTGCATATTAATTTGTTATAACCAGGGCAAGTGAACAATAGAGTTATACGCATTCCATTAAATCATAAAGTAATACTTATTTATTAGATAATACATTTTCCACAGAAAAATCCAATAAGTACAAATCATATACCGTTATTTCATCAAAAATGCACTTTAGATGGGTAATTAGAACTGAAAACTATTCAGAAACATTCTTTTTCTGAATATACAGTTTTTTTTGTCTTCTATACCTATCAAATTTTTTTATAAGGTATGGTGATTCACCATAACAATCAACAAATTTGGAAATATATTGGGCGATACAGAACAATGTCATAAGGAGTTCATATCTGATATGATTTCCAAATTATAAATACCAAAGTTTTTTATAATCTCGTCCCAGAAAATACAATTATGATCTTTTCCATCTTATTCTGTGTGAAGTACAGGAATGAAATTATCAAGATTTTAATTCAACCTTTAAAAACTTATGCATTTATTTATATAATTGATTATACATTATTTTTGTTATTTTATGGCTAGTTAATGGTTTTTAAATATTTTATCATATTGATGGCTTTTTAATCTATTTTTCTAATATTGTGATGTTTGGTCCCAGATAAACATCATCACAATTATTACGAATTTTATGTTTACTAAAGTAACTTGGTGGGATAGTTGAGGTTTTGTTTTGTTAATTGATTGTAATATTTCATTTCAGGATAATTAATGTTTTTTCAATAGCTGTGTATCTACATTCAGGATGTGATATCTGGACAGCTAAACCAATGATTACTGATTTCTTTGGGAAGTAGGGCACCACTAATCAATTAATGTTTAAATATATTTATGGTTCAGGCTCGTTTTGTATACCATCTCTCTTTTCATGTTATTGTTGATTTTATGTAGTGATATCAAAAACATTTACTGTGTTATTTTGTTCCATTTCGATTATAAATAATTTGGTTTTTTTTATGATGGGAATTAATGCTGTCATCTAAATAGCGGAGAAAGAAGGGATGAGTAGATGGTTGATAGTTTCTTCGAGTTATTTTATTACATCCATTGTACATGGTGTTTTCTAAGTAATCTAAAATATTGTAGTGGGCGCATCGTCACTCCATTTTAAGACGAAAAGTTCTTATAAACATGTGTGATAAGTATTGTCGTTAATGAGATACAGGGTGTTGAATTGTTTTATTAGAAGCAACAACGTGTGTTAAACATAAAGGAAAAATAGTATATTTCAGAGCATATGTTCAAAATGTGCACCTCCAGTCAAAATGCAAGCAACCGCTCGACGTCTAATGGATTGTCGAATACGTTCAAAGATACCAGGATTGTTTACAGCCTTGTATTATACGATTTCGTTTAATATCGGGGTTGTGTAAAAAAGCGATTTTAGATATCCTCATACACAAAAATCCGGAGGATTGTGTTCAGGTGACTTAGGGGACCATGGGTATGGAGAAAACGTTATTTAAAAACTCGCGTACAATCACTGCAAAATGTGGAAGAGCACCGTCATGCATGAACCACATGCGCCTTCTAATAATAAGAGGTACATCTTCCAAAATAACTGGAAGTCCATTTTCTGGAAAATGAAGATATGTCTCACCAGTCAACCGGGCAGGAAGGAAAAATGGTCCTATTTGTGGTCATTATGAAGATTCGTAATGAAGCATGCCTCTACGTAATATAATGATGGATATTTTGAAGTTAGAAGGCATTTAAAGTCATTGATAGGACGTAAACATGAAGTAATTTTGAACATAATATAACAGCGGATATAAATAATTTCTGGAACTATATTGGGCAAAAAAATGATAATAGATCGCAAATACATTCATATACTTTAGGTGGTAATACGGTGACAGATGAAAATACTGCGGAGAAATTTTCAGAATTTTTTGCTTCTGTTCATTCATCAGAAAAATCTCATCATAGTACAGATTATGTAAATACAAATATATGTCAATTCAATACATATAACTTGAATGAAATACATTCTGATGATTATGACAAGGCCGTAAAAAGAAATCAGCTGGTACCGATCATTTACGGTCCTATATTTCAAAGGGTTGTCAAGAATTACATAAAAAACCTTTGCTGCACATATTTAACTTAATTATTAAACAATCAGAATATCCTACACAATGGAAAGTGGCGAAATACACGCCAATTTATAAGACAGGAAACAGAAATGAAATTGAAAATTACAGAGAAATTTTATGTGTTCCTCCAAATTATTAGAATTTATAATTTACAGCAAATCTTATAACCACATAGGAAATGTTATCGCAGAGGAACAGCATGGGTTCGTAAACAGTAGGTCGATAACTACAAATCTATTAATATATATGGAGCAGACGAATAAAGCTTTAAATGAGAAATTGCAGCTGGATACTGTCTATACAGACTTTAGTAAAGCATTCGATCAGGTGAACCATGATATTTTACTACGAAAATTACACAATTTTAGGATTTCAGCTAGAAAATAGAAAGTTTCTGGTGCAGTATAACGGCAATGTCTCCACAAAAAAAGATGCGAATTCTGGAGTGCCACAGGGCTCCAATCTTGGACCTTGCTGTTTTTGATTTTTGTAAATGTGGAGTATTCAATTTGTTTACTGTTCGCTGACGACTTTAAAATGTTTACAAGAATCCAAACGGTGAGAGACTGTGCTACTCCAGAAGGATATTAATAGTCTATATACGTGGAGTATTAGTAATAAATTGTATCTAAACATAAAAAAAATGTTATGTCATGTCTATCACGAAAAAAAAGAGCCACTTATTTTTGATTATATCATACACGCATATACTTTAAGCCGAACTAATGAGGTGCGGGATCTAGGAGTCGTTTATAATAAACTATCCTTTGCTACACATATAGAAAACACTGTAAATAGCTGCAATAGAATCTTAGAGGCTTCATTCTGAGACAAAGTTCAACATTCTCTAATTTGGATACAGTAAAATTACTGTACAATACCTTTGTTTTGCCAAAATTAGATTTTGCATCTATTATCTGGGAACAACAACCACAAATTTACTTGAATTATCTGGAAAGAATACAGAATAAGTTTTGCGCCATCTCTATTTTAAAAAATTTCACCACTGGCCCGATTACAACATCATAAGAAGCGAAATGCTAAGAAACGAATTTAAAATAAAATCATTGCATGTTAGACGAAAGATAACAATGATGAAATTCTTGTTTAAACTGATGACTAACCAAGTCTCTCATCAAATAATCTACTGTCTCTTATACCTATAAATGTACCACCTAAACGCACTCGTTCTTCATTGATTTTTAGAATACAACAATCATCGTAGAATTCACCATTGCATGCAGTGCTACAACTAGCAAATAATATAAACGCAATGCAAGGCATAGATTGGACCCTTGCAATTAACGAGTTCATGAGAAAAATAGAGAGCTATTTCGAGAATTTTCATCTCTAACATTCCCAACTCACGAAAGTTCTTGTATTTTTGTGTTCATACCTTCACTTTTCTTTTCCTTTCGTACAGTTGTATTAGTATAGATTTAAGATGTCTATAGTCACCAAATTAATTTTAAAAAAACATATTTATATCCATGTAAAAAGGCCAGAGAGCCTGTTTGGATTTATTGCAAATAAATAAATAAATAATGCCATGACTTAAAAAGTTAGCTTCATCCGTAAACAGAATATTGGCAGCATAATTGGGATTGTTGGCGATTTTATTGAAAATCCATAGGCAATATTGTAAACGGAGCGACTAGTTAGTAGATAACAAATGTTGAACACGTTGAACGCGATATGGATAAAATAAATTTTCTTTTAGAATATTTCAAACAGTTCTGTCACTAAAATTTACTACATGAGCAATTTTTCTGGTACTCGTTTCTGGATGTTGGTCAATAATTCGAAGAATCTGGTTTTCCAATTATGGAGTTCTCACATTTCTGGGTCGACCAATAATATTCTTGGATTTAGCAAAAGTTCCAGTTTCTTGTAAACGAATATATATCTTACCAAACGTATCAGAACATGGTAAACGATTATTTGGATAACGCTGGGCATGCATACGTCTATCTTCTAAGACAATACCATTCGCTAATCCATACAAAAAGTTCATATATTAGCCATTTCAGTATTAGTAAACGCAGGCATCGTTGTTAAATTAACACAAAATAGACTGTTTTAAAGATTCAAACTAACTTTTCCGCATCTGTGGCCCTGAACAATATTCTATCTTAAAATTGTTACTTGTATACATTTCGGGGGATGTATCGTGCTTACAAACCGAAATTTCTCCAAAAATAACCAAAAATTTAGTATATCTGAATTTATAGGACCCGCTGTACTCGCTCTAGTCAACTGAAAATCAATAGAATACATCTGTGAGACACCTTGAATAGTATTCAATCAAAAAATTGATCAATCGTATACTCTATGGAGGGTGTATCGTGCTAACAAACTGAAAATTCTCCAAAAATGACAAAAATTTGGTACTTCAAGTACCATAGTACCCCTTGTACTGGCATTAGTGAGCTGAATATCAATAGGGTTCATCTTTGAGATACTCTGAATAATATCCAATCATAAAATTGGTCACTTGTATATACTCCGGAGGCTGTATCGTGCTAACAAACTGAAACTTCTCCTAAAATGACAAAAATATCGTACTTAAAGTACTGTAGCACCTTTTGTATTAGCTCTGGTGAGCTGAAAATCAATAGGGTTCATCAGTGAGATGTTCTGAATAATATTAAATCATAAAATTGGTGACTTGTTGAACTCCGAAGGCTGTATCGTGCTAACAAATTGAAATTTCTCAAAAAATGACAAAATGCCGTACTTCAAGTACCATAGCACCCGTTGTACTGGCTCTGGTGAGCTGAAAATCAATACGGTTCATCTGTGACATGTCCTTAACAATATTCAATCATAAAATTGCTGACTTATTGCACTCCGGAGGCTGTATCGTGCTAACAAGACATGTAAGGAAAAGTGGCCGACGACAACGACGACGACATACACACAGGATTTTTTTTCTAAAAACCGTTTTTTCATGTTGTTGTTGATGGAAAACGTAAAAATAACTCAAAAAAAAATTCAAAATTCCAACTTTTTTGGGGGTAAACCAATACTTTTCTAGCATATAGATAGGTTGGCGGAACAGTAAAATCCGTATAATAAAAATTTCTTATTCGGTTTTTGCATTGGTTTTTGCACAGTATTTGACAATATTATTTCAAAGGCCACTTAGAATAAGCATGCTCTTTCGTATTACTTCTGTAAACCAGTAGCGTCACCAGGAAAAATGAATTTCACTTACAGTCAGAGCTCACTTATTACAAAAGATTTATCACACGTTTATAAGAACTTTTCGTCTTAAAATTTAGTGACGAAGCGCGCACTACAATATTTTAGTTTAATTAGGAGACACCCTGTATGTTCTCTTCTACCAAGGTCAGTTTAAAAAAGATGATTTCACCACACCATTTCGATATTTCATTAATAAGCTCTTTATATACACTTAGTATATAAAGTAATACCAATAACTATATAAATACATATCGGTGGCCCCTTTTTACTAGCTACGGGTAGCACAACTTACTTTTGAACATCAACGTCGCTAATAAGAATTTTTCCAATCGTTGGTAGACTATGTAGTCGGCGCATGTTCTTTGAAACAAGTGCTGGAATATCGGTCCTACAAATTTTATAAAAATGAAGATAAGATATATTTTTTTGAAAAAAATTAGCGCGCACACCATTGGCCGGTTTCTTTCAAATATATTATCGGTTTTTATATATTTTTAAACTGGCTTTGGAAAAAGTTTATATATTTTCATAAAATAGTCCATCAAGGGAAAAGAAATCAGCATAGGCGCTGAAATAGGCATTATTGCACTAGAATCAATTTAAAATAAACATCCAGTATATTATTGTTATGTAGTAAAACAGCATTATGTTATAAACTGTTTTAATGATCAAAACACGAGACAAGATCACACAATTTACGTTTTACAAAACTCGGTTGACTCGATGGGTACAACGATTCAACGGCGCTTGTGAAATTTATGGAATTGTTGAAACTAGTGAGGTCTCTTATTTTTTACATTTTATGGGCTCAGAAAAATACGACATACTTTGTGACAAATTACCATCACAAGATCCAAAATTAAAGGATTTTCAAGAATTGATACAAACTCTCCAATATTACTTCAATCCTACTCTACTGCAAATTGCAGAAATTTTCCGACTACATCAACAGAAACAATAGGATGGTGAATCTATACCACAGTACATCACAGCTTTACAGAAAATGTCAATTTTTTGCAATTTTGGCGTTTATTTGAAGAAAGCATTACGCAATCAATTTGTTTGGGGTCTACGTAATGATACAATTCAAAGTCGTTTATTAGAAAAGAAAAATTTAAATCAAATCAACTTTAAAGCTAAAACAAACATACCTGCAGGTATTTCAAATAAAAGTTCAAATTTTTCAAAATCTTGTTTTCGATGCGGCGATCAAAAGCATTTAGCTACAGGTTGTCCTAATAAAGATAATTTAATTTATACTTTTTGTAACAGGAAAGGTCACTTTCAGAACGTGTGTAGGAAGAAATCTTCAAATACTTATCAAATTGATTTTCACAATAATGAAAAACCAGCTGAGGAGATATTTGATCAAAATATTTATAGAGAAACATTTTATCAAACCTTGGTTGTTAATGACAAAGAAATCACTTTTGAAGTAGACAGTGGTACTGCAGTATCAGTTATAAGTAAGCGTAAATTTAATTTACTTTTTTTCAAATACTACTATTAGTTAAACGGATCTCAAACTAATTTCCTACAGTAAAACGCCCCTTGAAGTTTTAGGGTATATTTCTTGCAAGGTTTCATTTAAGGATAAAAATTTTGATTTATACTTGTATGTTGTTACAGTTGACAGATATCCAAAGTTGGGTAGATAATGGATTCGTCAAATGCATTTGAATTTGTTTTCTACTTCTCTTGATCATATTGTTAATTCATCTACGAAGGTATTGGTCAAGGAATTAGAGGAAAAGTATTCAAGTGTGTTTACAGCCGGGATAGACAAATTTAAGGATATGCAGGTTTCAGTTTCAGTAAAAGAAATACAAAGCAGATCCAGACTTGATAATATTAGACCCACTTCACATACCGTACTGGTAACAAATGATACCGATATTAAAGTTCGTAGTTATCTGCTTAACCAACGCGTCTTGGCAAGAAATGAATCAGGACAGGAAAAATGGATTTTTGGTTATATTCATAAGATATTAGTAAAGTTACACTACTTAATTAAACTTGATGTTGGTAGAATTTGGAAAAGACATGTGGATCAATTGCGAGGTGCCTGACTGGTATAACATTATTGTTGTTTTTTTTAAAGTTATATACGTTCTGAATGGTTGACTGGGGAAGGACTGTTAGTATACAGAGTCTATATGTCCTTCAGACTAACTTTTATTCTATTGATAGTTGTGAGTATTGCTCTACGGGGGATGACAGATGTAAATATTAAATTAATCAGGGAATTGTTAAAAAGAAAAAAAGAGAAAAGGTAATAAAAACTGCTTACAATTTGAAGTTGTTATTTGTAAACACAATAACCATGAACAAGAAATCTGGGATACTAAATTATCAGAAATAATAGAGTGCATGAATAATATACCTCATACCATAACTGAAGTAGCACCAATTATATTATTTAAACAATCTCATTCAGAAAGGCCATGGATATCTGAAAACGTTCAAAGTTATCAACAATTATTGTTAAATACCAGAGAAAGATTAAATAAACAAGCCAGAAAAAGAATTTTGCATCAGAATAATAAAATTTAATATCTTTCATTATAACACAATTCAATAACGTGGGTAAACCGTTCATAACAATATATATATATATATATATATATATATATATATATATATATATACACTTTGTATTCCATATTAAGTTTTCCAATGAGGGGATGGAAAAAAATCACTTCTATCTACTGTGACACAGCTGACAATGATGGTAAACATTTTATATTTTGTTCGTTCTATAATTATGTTGAAAACCAGGAAAATTGGAGTTTATCTGGTTGAATAGCCATATGTATTGAGACAAAATGTTATGAACAGATTTCTTTATAGATTAGCTAGTCTATAGAGTGGCAAACCACAATTTCTTTAACGGGTTGTTGGGTATTATACGTTTTTAAGAAAAAAACAGTAAAAACTAGACCCGAATAATTTGTATACTTCTTTCAAAGCCAGTTTAAAAATATATAAAAAAACCGATATCTTTAATAGAAACCGACAAATGACGTATCAATTTTATTTTTAAATCAGATATATTTTCAAAAAATATTTATTTATCAAGCAGAACTTGGTTGATATTTTTCGCTGTAAGAAGTAAAGGCTTTTGATACAAAGCTGTTTTCATTCCCAGCGTGCAAAATTTTCCCCTCAAGGACGGAGCATTTACAATTTTGTGAATTGTCTGCCCAACCACGACCTCGTTTCTTGTAAATAAACTATATTTCTATTACATTCTCTATAGCTTAAAATCTGTTTTAATTAATTTTGACAAAGTGCCTACCATAATACACATTCGATTAAATTTTTCGAAGCATTTCTAAGGATTTATGCAATCCCAAGAATTGTGTCTCATTTTCATTGTTATTAATTATAATTGCATTATTTAGATGTATTTCATCATTAATTTGGATATTATCATAACTTACAATACATTATTAGCAAGAATTTAATTATCAAAGGTAATACCACGATTGCTTCAAATTTTATCGATAATTTTTCTTTTCCACGAAAACTTGTTTATTTGGCAAAAATCACGAGTCCGTTAGGACGAGTGATTTTATCTAAATTCGGTTTGTTTGAATGTTTTTGCCTCAAATAAACAAGTTTGAGTGATGAAAATGAAAAATTATGTAATAAAATTTGAAGAACGAGTTGTGTTTGGGAAGATTATATTTTTCAACAATTTAAAAGGATTTTGCTTTATTTTTTCATTTTATTATTTTATTGAATTCAAAGAATATGTTTTTGATTATATTTGTAGCTGAACTTTGTCGACTGGCTTAGACATTCAACTAGATAAATAATCTTAATTTGACAAAATTAATGTCTTCTTCTTCTTCTTCCTCTTTAGAAGGCGAAATCGCCTGTTTAGTTCCGGTTTCCTCCTAGTCTAAGCAACTCTTGCGAGGTTGACTGCCAACTATCTCGCCAACGTTTAGGTGGACGTCCAGTTGGTCTTCTGCCATGGGGTACATTGTTGCGGATTATTATGGCCATTCTGTCGAGGCCAATTCTATTGACATGCTGGTTCCATTTTATTCTTCTCTGCCGTATCCATTTGACAACGTCGTTTGTTTGGCACTTTTCTCCTATGTCTACATTTCTCTGTCTGTCCCTCAATGTGTATCCAGTTATCATTCTTAAGGTCTCCATTTCAGTAATTAATGTCGAAATTAATAATTTATTATGTACAAATTTACAAGAATGGTACAAAGTTAAGAATGTTGAACTTCGGTGGTTTCAGATCGGAAGACACTTTATGTTTCGATTTGATGAATATTCACTTGGCTCGTACAGAAACTAAGTAACGATGTGTTAGACTTAGTATCTCCGACTGTTTGACTTTGAGTGAAGTTACTTCGATATGTAACGACGCCTCGATGAACTGGATTGAGTGTTGACCTGATTTCGTTTTGAGTTGTAAGCTCGCTTCCATGAGTATAAGAGCTAACTTTGTCATCAAGAGTTGAACTCGCTTTGATGAGTGTAAAAACTTTGTTATTGAGCGTTGAGCTCGATTCGATGAGAGTAAAACTCGCGTCGATGAGTAGTAGAACTCTGTTATTGAGCGTTGAGCTCGATTGGATGAGTGTAAAAACTCGCGTCGATGAGTAGTAGAACTGATGAGTGTAAAAAACTGATTTCTTCACGTTGCAATCTGCAAGGGGCGTGTTTACACGTAGATTGGGTTGACCAAACGAAAATAAATATTTCCTATTGGCCAGTATCATTTGACTCGTCGGGTTCCTCGACAAGAATCAACAATGGATGCCTTCAATAGATATTTCAATTCCTATTGAATACTCCAATAGCAATTGTAACCTTTTTACTCAGAAAGGTTATTCAAACATTTCTTGCAAATCTTCCGATCGTCGACCATCAAATTCACGCTCAAGTGACAATAAATTTAGGGTTTTTACAATACAATAGATAATAGTGTGAAACGTGACATTTTCCTAACTTCTTAACTATAGGATTACAAATACAGTGCGCTATTTCAATGCTCAAACAAAACTATTTACCATTATTATTGCAAAACGTGATATTTTAAAGGTATTTAACAAAAGTTGCGAATAAAGTGTAAATACCCTTTGAATTTACAACAATACAAAATATCTTATCAATTCTGTAACACATTTCTTACAACGTTCGCAACTAAATGAATTTACGCTTTACATATATACAAGGAAGAAAATAAGTAACATACAAATATCTTACATATTTTCAAAGCATCGTAAACAATATAATTCACGATTTTATAATCTTCAACAGAATACATAAGCTAACTGAAAATATAATCAACTTTTTGAACAAGAGAAAAAATTAATTATTTGAAAAATTACAGTTATTAAAAACACAGTTTTTGTAAATAGTTTGGCCAGCAGGAACAGCTGTATCTTCTAACTCATGTGTGGATATAATATTGGTTGATGTTGCCGCAGTTGTTGACGTATTGGCAATATATACCGATTTGTTCGTTCTAACTATCCACGATATTTTTATGGTGTTCGGCATCAATATGTAAATATGGCTTCAATGATGCTGCTGTTGCGTGACCTGTTATTTTGATGGCTTCTTGTTTCTGTATACCTTTCTTCATAAGATGAGTAACCAAAATTGATCGGTCACAGTGATTAGTTATTCTTCTTTTCTTAGTGTCCACATTTTTCAGCTGATTTCTTTAACCATTTGCCCATTTCATTCTTATCCACTGATACATTTTTATACCAAGTAGCATTTGCATTTTTCCAATAAGGATTTGGAGTAAGAAAAAATCGATCAGTGGTGATATTTTTACCGCGTTTATCCATAAGCTTATTATACAATCTTATGGGGCACCGTTCAGGATTCTCTGAGTTAGGTGTCAACCATTTTGGGTCGGTGCATTTTTTATTCCCACCCTGGCAAGTTTTACTAAATATAGGATTATATTCTAATCTACCTGTTTTTCACCTGAATTATTTAATTACTCCCTGATATATTGGATAAGGCAATTAACACCTTCGCCTCCGCGCATGCTAATTCATAGGAAATAATATGAAAGAACTTCATTTGGAGGCCCGAAGGCGTATTTTCGTGACACGAACCGATCACACTCATATATTCTTCTTCTTATAGTGCTGTTGCACTTTGCTTTCTTTTTTCTATACAACTTTGCAATCTTCTCCGTTACATTTTTTCATATTTGCTGCCCAGTCTTCTAGAATTTTTGCAATATTTTGAATACTCGTATTTCTTTGTAGTTCGTAGTTTCTGATTCTGCAAAATGCTTCAAACTTTTTCCATATACAGTTTTTGGATTTTATTGTGTTTTGCGGAGTGGAATTTTGTATTAAATGTTCAATATTCTCTTGGGTGATGGCACTGAATCGATGAGGAAGCAGTTTTATCAGTATAATACCGAATTAATAAAACGGTATACAGTTGGAGCAGTAGTGGACTGAGTATTACAAAAAAGAGCAATTGCTGGAACAAGTATATTCATAGTATTAATCGAAATTTGAAATTCAATAATCGAAGGACCACAGTGTAGAACACGGACGAAGGAACTGAAATAAAACTAGAGCTCGTAATGTTTATTCCCGAGCACTTTATTTCTCTAAATAATAGAAACCATGCAGCTCAGTTTCTATATAAAACAAATATGAAACCGACACTTGAAGGTATATATGGAAATACATATACATAATTAAATAAATTAATAAACAATTAAAACTTTTAGAGTTAGTTGTACAATTATCTCGCGCACAGGTTATAATTTGGCAACACTGCGGTACAGAAGGTGAATTGATTAGATTAATCAAAATTTTCCGGTAGCATTCCAAGTTTTTGTAATTATGCTCATGATATTAGAAGTTGATTTAAATTCGATCTTACCCCATATTTACAGCTGCACTATTCACTAAGTAATTATTTTGGTTTTTAGCATCAAATTAATTAAAAGCACAATAAATACTAAAATTTTACGAAGTACGTGTATTCTTTTTGGAAGTCAGACATACTCTCTTCCCGACCTCTTCTCTGAATTCGCTGAGGACACGAGGTCAAACGACGGCCGTAACCGAGTTTATTCGCTATATGAAATTAAGCAATGGATTTTGTTTAAATCTTGGCGGGGCCTTCGCATCTGTTAAAATGTGATTTTAACACCGAATAATTGGCTAGAATAATGTATTGCTATTGGTTGAAACCACCAAAATGTCAGATTTTGACAAGTGAAAAAAATAATCAATGTGAATCGACAATTCGTTAGATTCAGAATTTACCTCAGAAAGCAATTTCACAAATATCACAAAACAAATCAAACACAAATGTATATAAAATAATTAAACCGCATTCAATAAATGTCCCTTGAATACTACGAAATTATCCAGAGAAGGGCGCGTAATGTTTTTTAAAGAAAATCTCTTATCTTCGTTTTTATAAAATTTGTAGGACTGATATTCCGACACTTGTTTCAAAGAATACGTGCCGACTACATAGTCGACCGACGATTTGAAGAATTCTTATTAGCGACGTTGATATTCAAAAGTAAGTTGTGCTACCTGTAGCTAGTAAAAAGGGGCTACCGCTGTGTGTTGGTAAATTTATCAGTATTACTTTATATACCCTTAAAGCGATTATTAACGTTATATCGAAGTGCCATGGTAAAATCATCTTTTTTAAACTGACTTTGGAAGAAGAGTACTCCAAAGGATTACCGGATAAATCTCCAGTATTAGTATAACTCGTGATTCTCCGCTGTTTGTACAAACTATGTGGAGTATCTTATATTTATGAATGATAAGAAATGTTAATTAAATAAAGTAAGTCACAAAAATTGCCGGCTTACGATTTTCAAGGTAAACATATAATGAATCACACCTCATATTTTTTATGGCAATAAAGCAACTTAATAACTTTTAACATATTTCAAGTTCGTTCTCTCTAAATTTACTTAAATTACTAACTTAATAAAGTTTTAAATTGCTTTTCACCTTTAAAATATTGAATGATGAGTGATGAAAGTTCTGAAACAATCATGATTTTATCTTTTGTTTAGAAAAGACATAAAATTTAATTTATTCAGTTTGGAAGTGTCTGGATTTGAAAATATTTCAAAAAATATATGCACGGCTTCTTTAAAATTCCCAATTTTTACTTTTCCGCCCAACCTATCTAAATGCGAGAAAAGTATTTGTTTACCCACAAAAAAGTTATTTTTACGTTTTTATCAGGAACAACACGAAAAAATGGTTTTTAGAGAAAAAATCCTGTGTGTATGTCGTCGTTGTCGTCGGCCACTTTTCGATAAATGTCTTGTTAGCACGATACATCCTCCGGAGTGCAACAAATCACCAATTTTATTATTAAATATTGTTCAGAACATCTCACAGATGAACCCTATTGATTTTCAGCTCACCACAGCCAGTACAACAGGTGCTATAGTACTTTAAGTACGACATTTTTGTCATTTTTGGAGAAACTTCATATTCTTAGCACGATACAGCCTCCGGAGTATATACAAGTGACCAATTTTATGACTGGATATTATTCAGGGCGTCTCAAAGATGAACCCTATTGAGATTTAGTTCACTAAAGCCAGTACAACGAGTGCTATGGTACTTGAGGTACCAAATTTTTGTAATTTTTGGAGAATTTTCAGTTTGTTAGCACGATACAGCCTCCAGTGTGTATACGATTGATCAATTTTATGATTGAATATTGTTCAGGGCGTCTTATAGATGAACTTTATTGATTTTTAGCTCATCAGAGCTACTACAACGGGTGCTATGGTACCTGAAGTGTCACATTTTTGTCCTTATTGAAGAAATTTCGGGTTTAGTACGATACAGCCTCCGGAGTGTATACAAGTGGCCAATTTTATAATTGGATAATATTCAAGGTGTCTCATTCAAGGTGTCTCACAGATGTACCCTATTGATTTTCAGCTGACTATAGCGAGTACAGCGGATCCTATAAATCCAGATATACTGCATTTTTGGTTACTTTTGGAGAAATTTCGGTTTGTTAACACGATACATCTCTTGAAGTGTATGCAAGTGACAATTTTATGATAGAATGTTAATCAGGGCATCTCATAGATGCGGAAAAGTTAGTTTTAATCTTTAAAACCGTTTATTTAACTTTCGAATTACAACAGGAAATCGAAAAAAATTGCAAATGTAGCTAATGATCGTTCAGGATGATATTGCTGTATTAATATTTTGGTTTTAATTGCACAACAATATGCAAACAAACATGCCATTTTGACAAAACAGTTGGTATATTTGAGAGTTATTGAAAGCCCTTTGATTTAGGACAGTTTTATTTAGAACGGTGACACACACAACGGTTTTTACCGAGTCGGCCACTTAGCGCAAGGAAATACACTGAGCGGTTTTTTAGTCGGCATTCGTAACACAACAGCTGCACTATGGATTTAGAACATCAGCATGTAATACATCTATCCCTACTTCATCTTCGATGGAAAAAAAGAAGAAACCGTAAGATGTGGGTACATCGCATTGTAGAAGCTCGACAAGAGAAAGGTGTATTATTTTATACCTTATTCGAAGAAGTACGTGGAGACAAGGGAAAGTTTTTAATTTTTACTCGAATGTCAATGGCATCTTTTGATGAATTGCTTCATGCTATAGAAGGAAAAATAACCAAAGACCAATACTCGCATGAGGACAAGCATACCGCCAGAAGAAAAACTAGTCATTACACTTACGTAAGTGAAAAATGAATATTATCGTGAATATAAACATTTTATTTTATTGCACCATCATGATATATTCCAAAACAAAATGTTTAAACTAATGGAGAGAAAACAGAATCTTCTTCTGATGGGCTAAAAGGAGAAACGAATGAAGCGGCAGTTTTTGCTGACTAGGTTGCTTGTAGCGGAGTATATCTCTGTTTCTTCTGCGATTCCGTATATGTTGTTTGCTGTGAAGAATGTAATGTTACCATATCTTGTAAATTTTGCATTGGGTAGTACTGTTGTAACGAATGGTGTTGCGAATTCTGAACGTATGGTGGTGTTTGCCGTTGTGAAATGAATATCGCTGTACAGGGAAGAATTGCTGGTGTTGATTTTGAAAAGGGTTATTTGGTTGTTGCTGCGACATATTAATACTTTCGTATTTGTTAATACATTACATTAGCTCTATGCTGCATTGTGTATTTAAATGTCGTGGTAGCGAGTCCAGACTTTGCACCAAAGACGACAAAAATAGTCAGTTTTCGTTTCCATTGATGTTTGCCGTAATTGCTATTTTTTCACACCTGTCTAAGGAACTTGACATTTTTTCTTCAATAGGGTGAAGCCTGTTTTTACCAATCTCTGACTGAATAGTAGTTTGTTTCTGTGTTGTAATATTAGTTGACGTGGCCGATGTGGAAGGGGTTGGTATAATCAATGTCGAAGATCCCGTCTGAGACTGTGCTTCACCTGAATTAAATTGCTCTTCAATATTTTCGTTTTCCAAAGAACTTATAGTTTTTTTGGTGTCTTTGTTTTATTTAAAAATCGTAATTGCTGTGCAATTCTCTTAAATATTCTTCCATTTTTTATATAATAATTCACTTATAACAACAAACCGTTATTCAAATAAATATATTCAAATTAATTTGTTGGATTAAAATGAACATGGTTGTTACAAAATGATGGTTACAGAAATGATATATAAGTAAACTGAATTTACCGGGTAACCTACCTAAGAAAGGCGATCGCCGTATCTCGGAAACCAATGAACTTTCGACTTCCGAGTATTTAAAAAATTTAAAGAAATTGTCATCGTTTTTGAAAATAATTTCTAGAAATTTCTCCTGGCCTCTTTTCCTATATAGTACTCTGTACCCGGATGTCCTAAGTCAATCGATTTCCGAGATACAGCTGGCTGGTGTATTATAGTTTGTGGTATAAGCTACGTTATTTCCTTCAGCTATTCAGGCACTGGATGCTTCCTAACCGACATACACTACACATTTCGGTTGGGAAGATCTACTGCCAGTGATATTATCAAATATGTATGTGAAACAATATGGTTTCACTTGGGTGAAGCTGCCATACATCCACCTACTAAGGAAATATGGTTACAAATAGCAAAGGAATTTGAAAGCACATAAGAACTGATTAAAAGGCGAAATATAAGCCAATAGCGGGTCCATGTATTATAATTATAAAAATTACTTCTCCTCTGTGCTCTTCGCGATGTTCGATGCAAATTATTGCTTTACCTATGTAGACATCGGCTTCTATGGAAAATCCAGTGATGCTGGGATATTTAGAAAACAAGATGTGTGGTGGTTCCTTATAAGTTCCACCGCCATGTTCTATTGAAAACTCAGAAAATAGTTACGTTAACTATTCCATTGTGAGTGATGGAAAACTTGCTTAGACCCTATGGTAGCAAACACTTAACTGACAATAACAAAGCATTCAATATAATATTACCACGCCCCCCATGATATATTGAAGTTTATTTATTTTGGTATAAAAATACACAACAAATAATTTCTTCCACAAAGTACTTTTCTTAACAAACAGAATGACAATATGCAATAATTAAAAAATAATTTGAGTAACATATATTCTAGATTGGAGTATCATTAGATTTTTAAATGATGTTAAATCAAGATATAAGTAGAAAATTATTTACAAGTTTATATTGATTTATTTATTTATTATTATACTCCTATAAACACACAGAGCTGTACAAACTACTGGAGCATAACTGCTACTTACTTAAATCAAAAAAAGTGTTAGCAATGAGTAAGTTAACTACTATTTTTGGCAAATTACTGTGAAAGAAAAAATTTGAGTATAATTACTGTGAATGTTAGAACAAAAGTAATTAAAATACTTTTAAAGGAAAAGTTGTTAACTACTGCCCAGCTCTGTAAATACAAGGTGCCAAGTAATTACATATAAGAGTGCTAAACAGCACTTGTGACTGTACAAAATTTAAAAATAATATATCTTAACATTTCATTTCCACTTAAAATACATCTTTATTTCTTTACTGGAAGTATTTAATAGGTTTATATCACAAGTTTAAACCTAGTATATTGCGTATTTGTATATTTCAACATTTAAAAGCATTCCGTTCTTATGAAACCATCGCTTAAGGCAGTTTAAGTTACTTTGCAGCTCCTGGCAGTCTATTATTGTTAAACTGTTTCTTTAGGGCTCTTAAAAATCCCTCCGTCTCGTGGAAGTCCTTTCTCGTTTCTGGTTAAGCTTCTACAAGTAAACACACAAAATAACAATAAATAAGTAAACACACAAATATGTTTGAAAATTTATATCAACAAAAGAAAACAAAATGCGCTTACTATTGAAATAATAAGTTTACACATATTATAATAATAATAAGTTTATTTATCAAGAATGTTTTTCTACTAAGCCAAAATAATATCAAAAAATGTTTGAATGTTTAAATTTTTTTGGTTTTTTTGAATTCCTATTGTTGGAGTTTTAGATTTTTTTAGGAATTCTTGATTTTTTTTGGTTTTAACTATTTTTTTTTATTTTTTATCATTATTGGATATTTTGGTTACCGCTAGACCAAATACTAATGCCTTAATAAAAGTTAATACTCACTTTCATTTTCCATAAATTGTCATACCATGGGCTATATATAAAAATCGCAAGGGACCAATACATTCCATTCCATAGCTGGTGGAGGGAATAGCTATAACATAAAATAAAACCCAGATTATAATTTTTTCAATGGATACATTTTAAAATGGAATTGTTTGAGTATGGTGTACACACTAGTTATAAATTGAGTGAATGAAAAGACGAGTACTGAGTGTGTCATTTTATTAAGATTCCAGCTAAGCGCTTTCAGCCATTAGGCCATTCTCAAAGCTGTCGTCAAGAGAAAAACATACAACAGGTGTCAAAAAACATCAAACCCTTTAACTGCTACATACAATGAAATAAAATGTTTGATGTTACATCATTATTTAAGTAAAATTTGTTAAAATAACCCTATAAAGAGAATATGTTTTTTGAAACCTGTTGTATGTTTTTTCTTGACGACAGCTTTGAGAATGGCCTAATGGCTGAATGCGATTAGCTGGAATTTTAATAAAATTAAACACTCAGTACTCGTCTTTTCATTGACTCAATTTACATTTTAAAATGTCCAAAATTATAGCATGCTATATTGAATACAATAAAACTTACCATCAATTTTTGTTAATTTCCTCTCATATGGGAAGGCAAATCAAACTGTCTTAATAACCCCCCTTCGTCTTTATCAAATCTAAAGAAACACTGTTTTTGAAAATGAAGGGAACATATCCTCCATCGTTTCCTCGTCGACAAATTTAACACCACTGTGTTTCAGCCATATTAATTCTATCTTCCTGGACTGGAGGAACAAAACTGTAAAAAGAAATATTGTTTACAGTTTAACAGACAACCTGTGGGGACGAGCAATATGACATCGCGCATACGCAGTAATAAAAATCAATAAAATTTGATTACTAACGACGTTACAGTTTTCGTTAAGTTTTTGAAATTATCTACCGATTTTAGTTACTCGACAGGTTTTATAGATGGCAGGTCTGCAGTGCATAGAATATTAATATCCTGTAATTCTATATATAGACAGGTACGATGATTGAAATGTCATTGTGTAATGAAACAGTCTGCAGAACTGCCAATCTTTCCATAGAAGAATAAGAGAATTAGGACTTCTCCAATAGATTCTTACGCGTTGCGCTACGTGAGCCCCAACACACGGCAGAAGCGGCCGGCGCGGTCGACACGGCAATCGCGGCAACAAAATCATTGCTTTATTATAGTCGGCTGCTTCTACCGCGTGTTACCACTCACGTAGGACAACGCGTTAGTAGACGTCCCAGAAAATAGAATAAATGTATAAGATGTATCAACAGAAATCTAAAGGTCAACGGAATATTCTATTTGATTTCTTTTTCTGAATTAAACATTTTTATATCTGTAGAAATATTATCTGATTCGGTAATCCAAACTAATGTTTGGAATGAAAAATGTTTGCTATACTTATTTTTTTTAATAGTTATTAGTTGCAATATCGTAGTTATATAAACCTACACTACTACCTATCAAATTGCTGTAATCTCATTGTATTAAAGTGTAGCCTATTTTTAGCTATTACCGGATGGATATCCTTGAGGTCACTCATATCAAAGATTTTAATTAGCAGCAAATAAAATTGCATAATTTCAAGTTTATGTGAACATGTATTTATATTGTCTTTGAGGATTTTTTTTAAATATTTTAATTTACGTTTACGTCTTTCTATTTTAATTATTCAGAAAACAAGTTTTCTAATAATCAATTTTCTTAAGGAATTCTTCTCGATCCCACTATATAAAATCTTGTATGAATATTACCTTGTTCATGTTAGTACAGTATTTGGTGTCTTATGCCAACCAACACTATAGACGAATTCAAAGAGTCCTGGATATTGTTTAAAGACTGGGATCAGAATGCCAATGAAGCTAAATCAACCCATACTATATTTACATTACATAGATTATACTGGTATACTGCACACATTATGTCAGGTATAATATAACTTAATTTTCGTAGTATTCATTCCAATACCGGGGGCCCATCTTTATTTTCCCTCATTTTAACAGTTTAAAGTGCACGCGAAAAATGCATTATCTGGGAGGCCCTTTGGAAGATTTTCAAATTTGATAAATAAGGGTCAGAACTGGCCCGGATTGGGTACTCGGGGGTTTTCGAGGCCGCTGATCACGAATATAATGTTCAAATTGACCTCCGAACACCTGGTGCACCAGAAACTGACCCTAAACTTCATCGCCGGGAGTTTTCCTGACACAATCAAAGAAGGTCAACCAAAAATCATTTTGGGGGGTTTTTGGCCCGCTGAATCCAAATCTGGCATCGGCGAACATCCCACTGGCACCTGGTGCACCGAAACGCGGGCTAGAACCTCATCTTCGAGAGTTTTCTTGAGAAGAGTGCCAAAAACCACCCGAAAATCATAAGAGGGCAGTTTTGTGGGGCTAATATGCACAAAAAATATCACTCACAGAACTATTTGTTATTATTAAATATATCTCGTGGCAACATAAATGCTCCAGAAATGAACACGTGTTTCTCCTGACTATGGATGCCGGCAGCTGCTCGATCTACGCTTCGTGAGAAAGTGAAAGGCCCGCTCGGCATGCTTTGGAGATCTGGGGGGAAATTATTCTCGTTGTTCCTGTAGCACTGGAACAACTTTTTCGAGGGCCCTAAGCGAGAGTTACACATTAATAAATGTGTCAAATGATGAGACGGGTTTTGGTGAGTTTGTTGGGGTCGTATCTGTACAACTCTCGGAGATGACGTTCAAGCCCAGGTTTCGGTGCACCAGGTGCCGGTGGGGTGCTCGCCGATGCCAGATTTGTATTCAGAGGGCCAAAAAAACCCCCTAAATGATTTTTGGTTGACCTTCTTTGATTGTGTCAGGAAAACCCCCGGAGATGACGTTTAGGGTCAGGTTGTGGTGCACCAGGTGTTCGGGGGGTTGTTTCTGACGTGAAATTCGGGACCACCGCCCCACACAACTGCCCTCTTATAATTTTCGGGTGGTTTTGGCACTCTTCTCAAGAAAACTCTCGGAGATGACGTTCTAGCCCGGGTTTCGGTGCACCAGGTGCCAGTGGGGTGCTCGCCGATGCCAGATTTGGATTCAACGGGCCAAAAAAACCCACAAAATGATTTTTGGTTGACCTTCTTTGATTGTGTCAGGAAAACCCCCCGAGATGACGTTTAGGGTCAGGTTCTGGTGCACCAGGTGTTCGGAGGTCAATTTGAACATTATATTCGTGATCAGCGGCCTCGAAAACCCCCGGGTACCCGATGCGGGCCAGTTCTGACCCTTATTTATCAAATTTGAAAATCTTCCAAAAGGCCTCCCAGATAACGCATTTTTCGCGTGCACTTTGGCCTGCAGCAATGCAATTTTACGTTTTTGGAAGAGAATGCAGAAAACCGCATCTCGATCCGTCCTGTCGCACCACTTTCCCAACAGTTCGCAGGCGTTGATGCGACTAATCTCAAACCGTTTAGAAGTTATGGGCAGTTAAAATGACGAAAAATAATGATGGACATCCGGTATTTGTATTTACGTAGTTTTTATGTATCCTTTATTTTCAAATTTGTAAACCTATTATGGTAATTAAGATTTTTTGGAACTTCGTCCAGAGAAAAAAGAGTTAATTAAACTAAAAATTAGTTATGGGGTAATTTATTTTCAATATCCTGTAATTCTGGCATGTTTGGGGTTGTAGATACGGTAATGTCTACTATTAATGTTCTTACCAGTATATATTTTATTTTGAATAAATAACTGAAAGTTTACTGCCAAAATTGTATCAAAGAGATAGTTATACAGCTGAAAAACATTATAAAATGCAATAAAAATATTATATAAAGTGACAGCTAATTAACCTTAAATTATGTGTACACTGTATACCAAAAAATCAGATAAACAATGTTTAATTTTTATATAATAGAAGTGACGGTATAATGTCATCATGACTAAAAATGACAATTACTATGTTTTCAATTAAAGGATTATAGGTCAATTGTTGATGTTCAATATACACAGTGGGAATGCTGATTTGAAGTAATTGATTATAAATAGGTATCTATTTGTTCGAATTATCTGATGCTTTGTTCAATAGGATCTATACGAGTGCCTAGATCAATTGTTTACCATATGAACATGTATTCACATCAAATTAAATATTAACGTTTGCATTGTTTTGGACGGATTTCACTATGTTTCAGATTTTTTTAGTAATTTTGAAGAGTTATTTAGTTACTTGAAGTTGATGTTAGCTGTTATTGAGTCATTCTTATTAGATTTTAGTTGTTTTCGGCAAAATTTTCCAGATTTTAATAGCATTTAATTTTCATTTGAATTGATTTTAGCTGCTTTCATCAAAATTAAGTTGTTATTTCCGCTCGTCTTCTGTTGATTTAAGTTTGACCAGCGATTTAAGTCTTTTCATTTTACGGGATGTCATTTGTTTTAGGTAGATTTCAGTTTCGGTTATTTCATCGCAATTATACTGGTTATTACTGCTCGTTTTTAGTCGAGTTGTTAATTTCCGTATTTTTTATGGTATTTAATTCACTTTACGTTGATTTCAGTTATTTTCAATTGTTTTTTACTTGAATTTTGACGTTTTTGTTGCTTTAAAAAGATGCTATTATAACTTACAGCATGTGTCTCAAACTTTAATATATGTTTAACCTAATTTTTCAAATATTTAACATTGTTCCTTTTACTTATTATACTCCTAATTTTGCAAATGTACTATTTTGTTTTGCTTTGCTCTGTGGGTCAGCACATGTTTTTTCTTCTTTTTACTTCCATGAATATTTCACTTTTACGTCTTATCCTGTGGATTAAGAAAGCAATCATGAAAATTACCTTCATTTTCATCAGAAACGAGAGGATATTATGCATACATTAGCTGCAGTTTAATGCAACTGATAACGATTGTATATTGTATACCTACTCATACGATTTCTTGGAAAAATATTTGAGATAAGTCATGAAGTTGCTGGTGACTAAAGAAAGCGATGATTCATAAATTGACACCAATATTATATAGAAATCAGACTCTTGTATAAAACAATAATAGGGTGTGAATACCACAAATTGTTTTCCACATCAATATCATTAAAAACAGGATGGCCGATGACAATTGCAATTGTTGTTGTAGACTATTATTTACGCATGCAATACCGAATGTTATTTGGGTTTAGAATGTTGCCAAATTTTGTGATGCTTTTTAATATATGAACAAAAATATTTTTTTGCCGTTTCAAAAGAATGGAGGAAAGTAGTTTTGCACTCGACAAAAATGATTTATTACCATCTCAAGTGCTAGTTAATTACCAGATATTAAATCAGTGCAGCATATTTTAAAGCCGATATGTCGAAAACTGAAAGGGGATTCATGGATTTTTTGACAAATTAACAATATTTCTTCGTCACCCCCGTTGAAGGAAACTAATAATTGATTTTTTTTTAGTTTTTTCACCACTTAATATACTTAAAATTACTCTCATTAAATAATGATGCCTGTGTATTTTGTGTCACATGTATGAAATATGCGAATGGTATACTAACACGATGTGCTAACATTAATAACAATAACCTTCCAACAGTTCCTTCACCCGATTTCAATAGGTTTTACTCAATGTTTTTTTGTGTATTTATTGTAAAAATTGTAACCTTAAATTGAATCCAATGCATAGTCTACAAACTTGGAATTCTTCACGGTCTCGATACTTATGTAAGACTCCTGCCAATTTACTTTTAAAAAACAATAAACACCAAACCTTTTGTATTATTTTTCAAATGGGTAAATTTATTGGACATCAGTGGTTTATTTTTAGAACAGGCTGGTTAATAATTGCGTTTAATTAGATAAATCTGTTAAAAATATTTGTTTTCTCGTACAGAATACATTTATATAAACAGAAGCAAAACCTAATTCACTTTGAGTAAATAAAACTATGAATCAGGGAATCTAGTACCTTTTCACTTAAGTATCAATTTCATAATGATATTGTAATCATACCTCATATTTAACACTCCATCGGACGAGTGGATAAATTGATACACTCGTAAACGGGTTAAACCTATTACCGACAAATTTCAAATATTATTTAAAGTTACTTTTTTGTGTTTCTTTGCATCTAATGGGTTTTGATTAGTTAATATGATACTCCCTCTAATTTTTAATATATTTATTGTAATCTAGTTTACAAACATGAAAAAATAAGCAATTATAAAAGAAACTGCACTTCTTGTACAGCGTGTTATATTTGATATTTTTTTACTAAGTTTAAAGTTCGTATAAGCATTAAAAAGATAATGTTTCAATACAAGCGCTAACAATATTTAAACAGGGCTGAACGCAAGTACATAAATTATTTGAAACTTTCAAATTAACATGGAATAAAGTGTGAATATGTAGCAATAGCATACCTTTATTTTAAAAAGATTATAAGTAGATATATTACTTGTGTCACCCTATACATAGTAGGATTTGATATCACATTTTTTGTAATGGGTGTACTCGCGTCACCTATTTTTACCTCGTCTAGATGTTTTTGGACTAATAGGTACTTGTAAATAGATAATTTCCGTATCAAATTTTGATTTAAGTTTACCTTCGCTCTCTGAAGAAGATAACTTGATTATCGAAACGCGCATAGTGAAAAACTGTTCAGTCCAAATTTTGATGTTTGACTACAATTTACTTGGGTAATATTTAGCTCAATGACAAGACATTAAAACAGAAGAGAGTTTTTGTGATTTGCGTTAAAAAGTTTATCCTTCTCAAGCTATTCACCTTCGCTCTCACAATAGGTTTTCCCACCAGTACAGTAAAACAGACAGTTGGTGACTTGGTTTTGGATGAGGAGGGACAATTTTCCAGGTTTCCAGTCAATTTAGCTATACACTCAAAAATTTTCTACATATGCTGTATTTTAATTAAAATCGAAGCAATATGGCAAAATTTGTGGTATATATCATGTTTCTGTCGAGTTATTGCAGACAACATTGAGCAGTCGAGCAGAAAACATCCTATGCCATGAAATATCATGGAGGAGTGTTAAATTGACTTTATATACCCAAATTTCAATAAAACTGAATAAATTAACGCGATAATCGTTAATATATCATGAACATATTAAATAATTCAATACAATGTGAATAAATTGCTTAAATAAATAAATATTAAATAGCATTAAATTAGTCTTAGACTATTAATTTCTAATTGCTGCTGTGAAGTTTTCATAACTGAATAAAGCATTATATATTTCCTATTACTAACATAAGTTGTCACGAATTATTATTAACAATTATTTTTCACATTTTATTAGTTTAATATCAGTTATAATTCTAGATACTAAAATATTTTTATAAATGTATTTGCTGATAAATATTAATGTTTATAATTTATCGATCATCAAACAAAATTGTTTAAATATACTAGATGGGCAACTAAGAACTGCCTCTAGGAAAATTATTTACATGTTTATCGCTAATTGTGTAATTGAATATGAGAGATTGAAAATAATATTTTAAAAGATTTACCTTATGCAGGGCAACGGAAGTGTGTTTTATTAAAACGTTCGATTTTACTGAATATTTTCAAATAAGTGATAGGCTACCGGATATCAGAAAAAATAATTCGCTTACTATAATTGTTCATGTAAAATACTATATTTAAGTAAGAGTCAAGGATTTGAGTAAACATTTATTGAACACAGAAAAATACGCAAAAAAAATTTCTAAAATATGCCAAGTTTTTGACGAAACATTTTTCCTTGGTAAATTCACAATTCATGTACTTTGCATATAAGAAATTAATAGGATTATTGGGGAAGCGGCAAATTAAAACGAGTATTCTTCATACTTTTTAAATGTCCAAGCTTTCAGAATTTATTTATTCCATTTTCAAGGATAAAGTATATGAGAATGTATATCATAATAGATGTAAATGGTAAATTGTATATAACATCAAAAGACTTATTTGCAATTTTTAAAAATAATTGTCAAATTGAAAGTAAATAAAATCATTTTAAATAGTTATTCTTTTTTATATTGGAGCATAGAAATAACTAAAGAAATTAAGGTTATGTTTGACTTAACCATAGATATAAATAATGTTGATGTATTTATCTTCTTTTTTAATTATAAAAATGACATTTTATTAACCTAAAATTTTTTTTAAATAGAAGAAGAATTTGAAATTGAAAGATTTTTATCAATAGATAATAAGTAATAATAAATATCACTTAAATTATTATGATCACTTTTCTTATTAATGATATTAGTTTTTTGAGATATGTGAGCCATTTCTAAGAAAAGTCTTTTCTTAATATTTGATTGACTATCTAAAATACTTACAGAATCAAAATCCATAACATGGTCTTTATCAATCACATGTTTTGCCAAAGCACATCTATTGGGATATAATCTGCAATCGCTTTCATGTAGGGATATACAATTCTTTAATTTTTGACCAGTGTGACCTACATATTTATCCTCACAATTTTTACAGGGAATACAATATACTACGTTTGAAAAGTTAATATTATTACAAAAGTCAAAGATGAAACTAATATTCTTAACCTTTCAAATGTAGACAACAAACCGAGAGCTAAAATCTAATATTTTTCCCGTGTATAATACACTATTTTTTTCTGTGACAGGAAAAACGATGATTCAATAGTGAAAGAACATATTATTACAATATATTAAAGTCAGAATGTTAACGATATGAAATTTGAATTTTTAAACTAATAAGCTGTTGTAGTTATAGCGACAATTAGACCTGCGTTGCTAAGGAAAACTTCAAAGTAATCAAATATGTGTCAATTTAATTCTGTGATTTGATTCAAAAATGGTGAACTCAGTGATTGTTTAGTAGTTATTTTGGAAAATATAAAGTTAAAAAATGTCTGATTCCGAGTTTTCTCTGACTCTTGATATAAAGGAAATGTAACTTATGTTTAATAAAATATTCTAAAATCAAATATCTTCCTTTATCTATATGTATATATATCCGGGAAAAAAGTACTCACTTTTTTCCCGTGGGAAAAAAAGTAATTTCGTGAAAAGTTTGTTACCTGCCAACAGAGATAAAATGTCAATTTTTTTTCCTGTCACAGAAAAAAAAACTTTTTTATCCACATAGTGGGAACGTCACATTTAAAATTTTTTAAATGTGACGTTTCCACTATGTGGATAAAAAAGTTTTTGTTATAAAATCAGCCGAAACGTTAAATATGAATAAAGTGTTATTAGATGAATTATATTATGTAGTTTGATGCGAGTTTATAATAAGGACCGAATCCCAAGAAATTTACCAAATAGAAATATGTATATATAAATTGGTCCAAGAAAAAAAAAGAAAAATCCAAATACCTTATATATATATATATATATATATATATATATATATATATACTAGCTGACCCGGCGAACTTTGTTCCGCCTTAAAGGCAACAAATAAGCAGACTTTTTTTTTAATTGGAAAAAATACAAAAAAAATTAAATACCTACATTAATCATTCATAATTATTTCTGTATTTTAGTACATAGGTTGCTCTTCATTTAAGTACCTTGTGATACACGACATTTTTTGTTTTATCATCAGGCGCAAAAACAAACAACGCAGATGGTCTTCCGACCCGTGAACATGCCACGTATAACTGACCATGGAAAAAACATGAATGTTCTAGATTTAAACCACAAACTTTTAAGGATTGGCCTTGTGATTTGTTGATGGTCATGGCAAATGCAAGACGTATCGGGAATTGAAGTCTTTTAAATTGAAACGGCATATCGGTTGGGATCATCGGTATCCTCGGAATGAGAACTTCCTCACCTTTGAATTTTCCTATCATTATCGTAGCGTAAATTACATTGTTCATCAATTTTCTAACCACCAAACGCGTACCGTTGCACAGTTTTGGTTGGTTTATGTTTCGAAGCATGATTACTACGGAGCCAACCTTTAGGCGTAAATTGTGCGGTGGCAAGCCAGGAACGTCCAAAGAGTTTAAAAATTCAATTGGATAGTTGGTCGCTTCATCTTCATTTGTGACGCAGTCAATAGATTTGAATGAATGCATTGTTCCAATGATCTTATTTTGAATTATGTAGTTTAGGTCATCTACATCTTTATTCTTAGCCGCTAAAATTGCTCGCTCACTCAACTATTCATTATTTTTGTAGTTAGAAATAATTTCTGGAAATACATTGTTGATAAGTTCGTCTTTTGATGAGACAGAAATTATTTGGAAATGATATTAATCCGCTCGATTCATCGACAGGTACTTGACCATTACCGATAGTCAGCAATTGCTCCGAGAAATCTTCAGCAGATGTATCATTAAGCAATGTAACTCTCATGTTTGTTGTCAGTTGCAGTTTCTTCACATAGCGCCATAGATTTGACGATTTGAGGCAAGCGTTTATTTCGTCGGCAGCCGTAGATCTTGGAATTACTGGCAGTGTTTGGCGGAAATCGCCAGACAGTAAAATCATTGCTCCTCCAAAACAACTCGAGTCATTGCGTAAATCTTTTAATGTTCGGTTAAGTGCTTCTAATGCACGTTTATGCGCCATTGTGCATTCGTCCCAGATGGTGATTTTCGATACCGCTAAAACTTTGGCCATTGCTGAGTGTTTTGCAATATTACACGTTGGTTCTTCAATAATTTGAAGATTTAACGGTAATTTGAATGCTGAATGAGCCGTACGGCATCCTTCTAACAATGTGGCTGCTATTCCAGAAGAAGCAACTGCAACTGCTATGTTAGATCTCGCCCGAACAGTTGCTAAAACTAATGACATGAGGAATGTCTTGCCAGTTCCACCAAGGGCATCTAGGAAATATAAACCACCATTTTAATCATCGATTGCCTTCATTAAAGTATCATAAACTTCCTTTTGTTGGTAATTCAACAGGGGTACATTCGTTTGAACTACTAAATCTAATTCCTGGTGATCATATTCACGTTCCCGTTCCAATTCTCGATTAAATGCGTCATTCATTTCACGATATGGTGCTGGCATTCCTAACCTGATTAATAAATTACCGCACATGAGGTAACACATATCTTCGATCAAGAGTAAAGCACGATTATGTATCTCCTCATTCATCTCAATATCGTGATTTCTGGAACTGACACGAATTTGATGTAAATTCGTGTCAGTTCCAGAAATCACGATATTGAGATGAATGAGGAGATACATAATCGTGCTTTACTCTTGATCGAAGATATGTGTTACCTCATGTGCGGTACGAAGCACGAAGTCGAGCCATACTATCGCGGCGCTATTCACGTGCAATTTCTTGTTCTTCTTCACTCCTTTCATTTGCAGTATTTCGTATTCTTCTTGCATCACGGCTTTGTCGGGAAAGATTCGATCGTCTTGGTCGCGGCATTATTAATTAAACTTCACTTCACCTAAAAACTCTTATTTTCAACCATACCGAGTTTTATAGTTCACTTCACTGTTTATACGAATGGGCAATGGCACTATCATTACATTATAATTGTTAATTATTTATTTAATAGAAATAGTTTTATTATTGATTTCTTACAAATATCAAATTGTCATCCATACGTTATTACATAGCTGTCATTATACGTCAATTACATAGCTGTCATTTGCGTTTTGTTATTCCAAGTCTGATTCTTTTCTGTTATACCACGTTTTATAGTGACTGACGTTTCATGTCAAGTCACACGGGAATGCTGTCGAACGGGATAAAAAGTATCCTATGGGAATGCTGTCGAACGGGATAAAAAGTATCCTATGTCCTTCTCCTGGCTCTAAACTACCTCCCTGCCAATTTTCAGCTAAATCTGTTCAGCCGTTCTTGAGTTATAAGTGGAGTAGCTAACACGACTTTCTTTTATATATATATATATATATATATATATATATATATATATATAATTTATTTCTCCGTATAAAATGACTAAAACATTTCATATGCATTTTGTCAAGAACTTATTTGGCGAAAAAAATATGAAATCATGCATTTTTTTAATCAAATAAAACATCACGTACGTATCCAATTACAACATTCTATGGTATGTAGTAGTACATAATTATTTTGAGTTGATGACTAATAAACAGTACCCACTTTAACTAGCGTATTATCGAGAAATTCACTTCTTAACTTAAATAATAATAATGGTGTTTATGAAGCTAGTTATAAATATTACTAATACTAAATGATTCATATTTAACAGTATATTTTAAATTATAATATGCAGTCTCCACAAAAATGAGATTATTTAAAATACAAGTTTTATTTTAAGTTTAAAAATGTTTAAAACAACAAAAATTCATTGAGATTTTTTCAATTTGTAGTTTGAGTCACGTCGAGTAAATAAAATATAGGATTTCTTCAATGGAATAAGATAAAAAAAATTGTTAAGGCTAAAGACAGCGCCAATCACAATTAGATAGATCGTAGCTTTGGTTAGCATAATGATACATTTTTGAAAATCAAATCTCAATGTTGTAGTGCGAGTGCTCTGCTGTTGCAGCTTCATTCTAATCAACCTCCAGGTCTTATCAACTCATGCAGTCGCTCGACTCTCGTTTCCAGCGACAAGTCTGGTCACGTGACTCTATTTTAAATTTCCCGCGACTTAAAAAATACCTACAAGTCGCCGTGGCGAAAAGCAGCGACAACATGGCTGCTGTAATCGCTGCACGATCATTTCCAGCGACAAATATGCTAAAGTGACTCTATTTTAAATTTCCCACGACAAAAAAATTAAGGAAACAACAAACGCTTGAAGGGTAAGCAATCATTTCTTGGCCTTATTCTGTATACGAGTTTTCTTTGTGAGTGTGTTAAATCGTGTTTAATTTTCACCAGTTTATTCATCAGAAGAAGGGTTTTCGATTATAATATGCCGAATTTTTGAATTTTTGTGAATTATGCAAGTAATGGACTTAGAGACAGTGTAGAGATTTATAGGATGCCATTAGTGTATGATAACAATAAACGAAAATATAGCTTATCCCAGGAAAGAAGAGCTGCTTGGATAAATCCTTGAGAAGGGAAGATTTTACGGACACTAAGTTAAAAAATGGAAGAATATGTTATTACAGGTGATAAATTAGTTTGTCGAAGAACCTTTGGTACCTAATCAAGGATATAAATTATTTTTTTAGGAAAACCAGCTAAATTTAATGACAAGAACAATCCGGATTGGTTCCGTTCAGTTAATATGAGATATCAATCCACAAATCTTAGTAAAGAAAGTACAGATACTATGGACTCTTGAAGATAAAGCTAGAATTATGTTCGACATCCCAGGTTTGTGCATTTGTCTCTGTTGAGTTTATCAGATTCTGATCTAAGCGTTTCTTGGTTTTCTCTATATTTTTTTCTTATTATTCATATATTATATTAAATAATTCTTTATCATACTGTTTAAACTTTTTCAGGCTGCTTCTATAAAATTATCTCAATTTTTATTTCACTGTAATTTTTTCTATTGGTCTAATATACTTGTCTCAGGAAGCAAAAATTTTGATGTAGTAACTTCAAAATTAACTTAAAAAGGATTTCTATACCATATATTATATACTTAATAAATACTGTGATACTATACCCAATGTAATTGAATAAAAACTATTCTGTTTTGTATTAAAATAAACATTGAATGAATACCGTGTTTTTCTTTTATTTTTTTATATATTCGCCGAATTCTTTTGATTTGTTTCTTTTTACATTTAACCCTAGGATGCATAGATGAAATTCTCGACAAGAATACATAGCATGAGTCTCCAAGACTCTTATTTAAAACAAAAACACCAATTTATATTCTACGTTCATTTATCATATTAGGTTAAAAACAAACGTTAGAAATTGAAATACATATTAAAATTTTTAATTCAAGCATATTGTGCATACTAAAACGCGGTGTTCATTGCATATTGGTTTATTACACTTAGTACAAGTCAGTGTACCCATTCTTCCATTTCGTGTAAGACATTGCGAACATCTTCTTTTCTTTTTTCAAAACTGAACCGTCTAAGATATTCTCTTCTTCCGAATACGTAATAAAAAGTTTCATACTACTTCTTACAGTATTTGGAAGATTTGGGTTTTGTGCTCTTCTTCTCATAAATGGTAACACTAATTCGGTTGCTAAGTCTTTGATGAACATTCTTCTCTTGTTAGTTTTCCCATTGTGAATTTTTTTATTTTCATGGGTGTACGTAAAGTAAGCATTTAGAGCTGCTAAATCCATTATGTTGTACCAAACGGAGACATGCCAACGTCTTGTTTGTCGCTTTGTGGTATAGTTGCCTATCATTTGATCCATATGATCAACACCTCCTTTAGTTTTATTATAAAATTTAATTATTTCTGCTTTTTTTCTAGTATTCTCATTATCTACTGAATCGTCGTGATGCATCGAGCTAAGAAGTAGCACAGATTTATTGTTTTTTGGCACATAGCTCTCTAACGTCAAATCTTTATTGAAACCAGAAATAGACAAATACTTCTTTTCTTAGAGGCTTCAACTCTTTAGGAATTTCCTTCTTGTTTTTAGGCAATGTTCCGACACAAGTTATTCCAATAAGCAGCAGATGTGTTATTGAAATACTTGTAAAAAAATTGTCAACTGTTAAGTTCCGTTCTGAGTTTTTTATGGAAACAGAGCTTTTACAACATTTTCTGCTACGTTGTGCTGTACGGGTTCTCCAGGTTGGCGACCCAAATATACTTGTCCATCAATGGTATATCCTGTTTCACTTTCACAAAGCCAAAAAAACTTTATTCCATATTTTTCTGGTTTTGACGGCATGTACTGTATGAAACTACAACGACCATTAAAAGCAAGCAATTGTTCATTTATGGTAACGTACTATTTTGGAATCATTTGTGTTCGGCACTGAACTAAAATAATTTCCATATATGACGAATATGAGCAAATTTATCAGTTTCAAGCCTAACCGAACGACTTCTTTTGTCATCGAAACGAAGATACTTTTTTATATTTTCAAAACGATTTACTGCCATTGTAGCTTTGTACATTGGATTCGACATCTTATCAAGAAATCATTCTCTAACAGGAGTATCCCAGTTTTTTTCAACACCAGCCAACAAACAATAGCAAACCGAAAAAAGCATCCATTTAATCTCTTTCGATTTGTGTCCAAATCTTACGTTTTTTTTCAAATTTTCGTTTGGCCTCTCGATTAGTACAAAGTATTATTTCATCAACAATTTCAGGCGTAATAAATTTATCCACTGCATCTTTGATACACCAAACTTGATTTATTCTTCGAGGTCCTGATGTAAATCTTACTATATTGTGTAATCTTACCCATCCTTGTGAGGGCTGAGTAGAATTCCACACAAAATTATTTCTTCTAATAAACGTACCATTTGAGACGTCTGAAGGTGAGTTATGATCCGGAATACTTTCTGTTTCGCTAACTGAAGTGATGATGCATTTTTAGGGAAACTTCCCTGTGAGGAGAGTGTAAGGCCACAAACCCCACGAATCTAATCACAACAGCGTATAAAGGAATGCACTTACCTGTAAAATCCAGATGTCTAACCTCCAAGTTCTGGTGTGGCGGCGGTAACAATTTCTAGTTTTTTTGCGGGTGCGAATAAGTGGAGAGGATTTATAATTCTACCGTTACTAGGGATAGTACTGGTAGGTTTACTGCTCCGCTGCCTTTTAAGGGTGAACCCGCTTCTTTAGGCAACTCCTACATAGTTGCTCACCGTAGGCTTCTCTCTTTAGAGCGTAAGTTTCGCTCCTTTCCACAATTACGTAAAGATTATAATAACGTAATTATGGATTATATTAGTAATGGTTACTTATCTGAAATCGCTTTATCTGAAGAAGTTTTAAATTCAGGCTATTTTATTCCGCATCACGCTGTAGTACGCCCAGATATGTCCACTACTAAAACCCGCATCGTATTAGACGCTAGCGTTAAAACAGATACTGGCGTTTCTTTAAATGATGTACTACACTCTGGTCCTAACTTACAAGCAGACCTATTTACTTTACTTTTAAATTTCCGCTTATTTGAAGTCGCAATTTCTGCCGATATTAAACAGATGTATCTTCGCATAAATACTGCAGAATTGCATAGAATATCTCAAAAAATTCTATACCGTTTTAGTGACAATGAAACTATACGCGTCTTTCAATTCAACTCTATGGCTTTTGACCTACGCTCCAGTCCTTAGCTATGAGCACAGTTCGTGAGCTAGCTTCACAAGAACAGACTCGTTTTCCTCGTGCTGCAGCAGTGGCTACTTCAGAGCTATTCATGGATGATCTGACGTCATCAGTTTCCTCGCTAGCAGAGTCTATCGCATTATCAGATTTAATCGCTTTATTTAAGTCTGGTGGGTTGCACCAGTTATTCTGCACGCGAAAAAACTTCTGCAAGAAATATGGCTTGCTAAGATAGGATGGGACGATAAACTTCCTAGTTCAATTGCAACCAACTTTCTCAAATTTAAGGCTGAGTTGACTTTGCTATCGCAACTGAAAATTCCACGTCAATTAGGAGTCAGTGATGGATGTTCACTTAATCTTGTAGGCTTTGGAGTCGCAAGCATGACAGCTTATGGTTGTGTTGTTTATTTGCATGTCACTCATGCAAATGGTGACACATCAATACATCTTATTTGTTCTAAATCTAAAGTCGCACCTCTGAAAACAGTAACACTCGCTCGCTTAGAGTTATATGCCGCCTTATTACTTTCAAAACTAATTAAACATGTATATGATACTTATCACGCTCGTTATCCCATCAACAAAACATTCGCTTTTTCTGATTCCACTGTGGCGCTCTCGTGGATTCATTCATCACCGCACCGCTGGCAGACATTTGTTGCGAATAGAGTATCCAAAAAACATGATTTAGTAGCACCTGATCGCTTTTACCATATATCTGGTGAAGAAAACCCGAGTGATTGTCTATCACGGGGTTTATTACCGTCCCAGATATTGAATCACTCGCTATGGTGGCAGGGTCCTTCCTGGATCTCTCGCCCGATCTCTACGTAGCCAATTAGTCCTTTTTCAAATTCATATTCTGAAGATATTCCCGAAATGAAAAATTCTACTACATTAGTTCTTGTTTCCGCTACATATACGCCTCTTCATGAGCTTGCATTAAGAGTTTCATCTTGGCCCAAACTTACCCGCATAGTTGTGTATGTCCTTCGCTTCATAAAAAAGTTACCTCGCTCTTCTTATATCGAAGCTTCTGATTTAAATGCCGCTGAAACCTGCAAGAAAAACATTTCAAGACTGAACTTGCAAATTTACGCAAGGGTAACTTACCCTCATCAGTATTTCGAAAGATTGATCTGTTTCTTGAAAATTCTGGCCTTATTCGTGTCGGTGGACGTTTATCAAACGCTAACATACCCTACGACAATCGTCATCCAATTCTTCTCCCCCGTAGGGATCACATCATTGATATATTTATTGATCACTACCACCGAATAAACTGTCACACAGGCTCTCACTCATGTCATTACTAAGACAAATATATTGGATTATCTCTGCTCGGAATATCATTCGGCAGCGTATTCGATTGTGCAATTTTTGCTTTAAGGTTTCTCCTAAAGGTCCATCTCCTATTAAGGCTAGCCTTCCCCTCGCTCGCGTGCAAGAGGCTGCCGCATTTACTCATACTGGTGTTGACTACGCTGGTCCCATCAGTATCACATTAACACGACGCCGCGGTATCAAAAGTCAGAAGGCTTGTATTTGTTTATTCATACGCTTAACTACTAAAACTATACATATAGAGCTAGCTTCAGATTTAAGTTCTGACTGTTTTCTAGGTGCATTCGAGAGATTTATCTCACGACGGGGCTCAGTTTCATTTATGTACTCTGATAATGGCACAAACTTTATAGGGGATAAACATCAACTTGATGAACTTTTACAGTTTTTAGAGTCGCGTGAAACAGTAGAAGGTATTAGGAACTACCTCATTTAAAGAAAATTACGTGGAAAACTATACCGCCACGCGCACCGCATTTTGGAGGAGTTTGGGAGGCTAACATAAAAAGCATAAAATCTCATTTATATCGAACGATCGGTAATCAGATATTAACGTATGAAGAGTTAATGACAGTACTTGCGCAAGTTGAATGCATTTTAAATTCGCGACCGCTTTGTTTCCTCACGAAATTCTTACACCCGCACATTTTTTAATGAATACTCCGCTTCAATATTTACCCGCATCCGATTTGGAACCACAGTCTAATTTCGCGAACCGTAAACAATTGTTAGACAGCTTGGTGCAGTCGTATTGGAGAAGGTGGCATATGGATTATTTGCACACCCTCCAGTTAAAACAAAAGTGGAACACTCCCGACTCACCCGTTACTATTGGTACTGTAGTGCTCATACATCAAGATGACGCGCCTCCCCTCCGCTGGCCTAAAGGTATTGTTGAGGAGGTTTATCCCGGAAAGGACGGAGTAATACGTGTAGTATTGGTCCGTACTTCCCGCGGTACATTTAAACGCCCGGTGGTAATGCTTTGTCCTCTGCCATCGCAATAACTCATTATATACACACACGCACATTCATTTTTTTATATACATCTCTTTTTTTTCTTCTATAAATTCATTTGAATATCCTAGCGATCTTCAAGCCGGGGAGCATATCTGCGCCGCTTATCTTTGTTTTTAACCGCAACACTCAGCGCCCTCTGGCAAAAGTGAGTGTACTTATCTCTAGGATTTAGATGTTCTATATGGATACAGTTAACATAAAAAATATACTGTGGTCTGGATGACAATTGCTGTCAGTTGAATATAAAAAGTAGAACTGTCATCGCATTTTTTAGACATAAGCGGCGCAAACATGAAGAGTTTTCTCCAGTGTCACTAGATTCTTCAGGTGGTTGATATTGTTCGTCAGTGTCTGATGTATCACTTTCACTAACAACAATATTCTCATCATCTTCTTCATACCATGTCATCAAAGTTTCCTCAAAATTAGAGTCCCTAGGTCGTATTGATCGTTTTCTAGATGTACTTGTTGAAGCCATAATTTACACTATGTAAAAAACAAAAAAACCTTAATAAATATTGAGATTTTGTAGTTTTTGTGAATATAACCTAACCTAAACGCTTACAAAAATTACTTACCAGTATTGCACAATAAAATTACATATAAAAGTCTTTGGAAACTGTGAGCACTATTATTTTAGGTTTACTTCTAGAAAAGAACAAAGTTAACTGAACAAACCAAAACAAATGATAAAAATCGCGTGTTAATTGCACATGCGCATTGGAATAAATACATACATAGTTGCCGATATAAATAGTACAGAACCGTCAAAATCAACAAGAGTCTGCCAGACTCATGATATGCATTTAGCGACTGTGAGTGAAAACAATTTTTTTTTGTAAACATTTGTGAAATACAGAAGTTATGAATACAGTGATATACATTTAAACTAATAATAAACAAATTCTTGAAATAGTAATGCTGTAGGTAAAATACATTAGAATTTGTACCTGTTTAAATTTGTTCATGAGTCTCCGAGACTCATGTTATACATCCTGTGGTTAATACCTGTTCATTTAGCATCGAATTATTTTGAGAACGTTAAAACAGCAAGAATTAGATGGTCCTTTATAGGGTAAATAAAAACACACATTTGTTGAAATTGTTTGTATTTCAATAAATATTAATACATGATTAACATTTTATCAATCAGTACAGAAACAAATAATTTATAGTGTGTATATTCCTAACCAGCAAGACAGTCACAGTGAGCACTTGCTACAGTGTCTCTATTATGACAAATAATTCAAGGATTGAGAGGTTTTTCGTTGTGAATGCAGAATCTACAAAAAAATAATTATGAGTACCTACTTGTAAATAAATAATAGTATCAACTTTGCCTTTCCCAAAACTACTATGTGTTCTCCAATACGTTTTCAATGAAGCTCTTTCACCCAACCACTTGAGGCAGCTTTGTAAGACTCCAAGCCCTTATATGCTTTCAAATGTTCCATACTGAATGCACTTCTTATGATTACTAATAATTTACGATATCGGGATATAACACTGGTGGCAGATCGGTAATTTCATTGGAAAAATCACTCTTGCAATATGGATCTTCATCATTTATAGATTCTATTTTTTTCAAATATCTTTCGGCGTGGATTTTGTCCAAGCCATATGTCCATATTGTTCATTCATCATGGTACTTTCAAAAACAGTACTCCAAGACACAACGGTAGACTTGAAACTATCAACAAAGTTCACACAATCACAATAGAATTACACGGCCATTTCTTCTGCTTGCCTTCCAGGCGCAAGTTTATATATGTCTAGGCGCGAAGGATACACCCATTTCGTCACGTGTCCCAGATCTTAGAACAATGAAGAAACAACATTATAGGTTTAAACGTATATTTCCATACTTTAGTGATTAATTAAATCTTTTAAAACACTTACTTTGCCTGAATAAATGGTTGACATCAATCAATCAAATAAATTGCAGCACCACACATATTACGACTTATATCTCTTCTGTCCCTACTCTTCTTTCCCAGCATCACACCGACAAAGCTCAACATTTTCAGCTTTATCGCTACTTCTTTGAGTCGCGGGAAATTTGAGGAGGTCACTTGAGCAGATTTGTCGCTGGAAACGAGCGTCGTGCGACTGCATCGGGTTACACATTGAGTTATAAGCGGTTGGCATATCTCAATCCTAGCATGTATTTCCCATATAGTGCTTATCTGCCTTCTGCTATGTAGTTCCCAGAAAAGTTTCTGGTTATTTGATTGAAAGGAATCCAATAACAGAATTAGGCGTTCTTTCAGTTTAGTAAAATAAAACGTTTCTCAGAATTTATGTTTATTTTTATTTTTTTTAATCCTTCCTTCATACTGTTTAATTAAAATTGGAAATTGAATTTGTCAAATTCCAGCTTAAAAAGTCATGTATGATTAGATAAAAATGTATCCATTAAAGTTAATACAAGTCTTAAGGGTGCAAAAATATCATATTCCAACTATTTTTATATTATGTGTCGTGATATATTAAAATTAAAGGAATAATTTTTAAGCTCTTTTACTTATTAATCTTGCTGAAACAACATTCTTAGTATAATGGTATTCATGATATTTCATAAACGTTTATTTTGATTGTCATATTTATTTTGGTGAGGCATTAGATAAATATAATATTTGTATGAGACGTTTTTATAAATTATCTGATAAAATGAAGTATAATATTGCGTTAACAATCACTTGAATGTAATACTGATTAATAAAAAGTAAATACATAACCAAATTTGTATGAGATAACGCTTTATCCACAAGTAAGTATGTAATATACAGGGAAAAATGAGATATATGATCAGAGCATATGTATGATTACTTAAAATTATTAGAAATGTAGGGAGATACAAATTGAGACGATCTTTCAACTCGGTTTTAGCAGAACTTATGTTGGGATTCTGAGAATTTACCTATAAGCTACAGAATCTGTAAGATATAGGATATGTAACTTGAACCTTTACAGATTTGTAAAATTTGCTATTCTGGAACCAAATCTGAAAGAGTCATAGTTACAGATCTTTACCTTATAGGTTTCAACTTCACTTTTGTTTATAATGTCAAAATTCTAACCTCAAAACCATTATAAGTATTTAAAAGCTGTGTGTGTAGCGACCTAGTAAACCTTAATACTAAAAGATATTTTTACAATTTGTAATAAAAGAATGGCGTAAGTAAACTACTGAAATAATATATTTAACATGTTATTTATTTATTTAAATATACGTATTTTGAAGAACGCAAGGTGTAAAAAGAAAAAGGACCAAAAATATGTCTCCAGAGCAATTATAGAGTTATACTTACAATTCATGGAAAATGATTACATTTTTCGCAGTAATACTATAAACCCTACTTTAGATACCAATTATTTAATAAAATAAACGGTTTTAAAGATTAAAACTAACTTTTCCGCATCTGTGGCCCTGAACAATATTCTATCATAAAATTGTTACTTGTATACACTTCGGGGGATGTATCGTGCTAACAAACCGAAATTTCTCCAAAAATAACCAAAAATTTAGTATATCTAGTTTTATAGGACCCGCTGTACTCGCTCTAGTCAACTGAAAATCAATAGGGTACATCTGTGAGACACCTTGAAAATACTTATTCATAAAGTTGATCAATCGTATACTCTCTGGAGGCTGTATCGTGCTAACAAACTGAAAATTCTCCAAAAATGACAAAAATTTGGTACTTCAAGTACCACAGCATCCGTTGTACTGGCTTTAGTGATCTCAATATCAATAGGGTTCATCTTTAAGACGCTCTGAATAATATCCAATCATAAAATTCATCACTTGTATATACTCCGGAGGCTGTATCGTGCTAACAAACTGAAACTTCTCCAAAAGTGACAAAAATATCGTACTTAAACTACCATAGCACTCGTTGTACTGGCTTTAGTGAGCTGAATATCAATAGAGTTCACCTTTAAAACGCCCTAAATAATATCCAATCATAAAATTGGTCACTTGTACTCCGGAGGCTGTATCGTGCTAACAAACTGAAATTTCTCGAAAAACGACAAAATGTCGTACTTCAAGTACCATAGCACCCGTTGTACTGGCTCTGGTGAGCTGAAAATCAATAGGGTTCATCTGTGAAATGTCCTTAACAATATTCCATCATAAAATTGGTGACTTATTGCACTCCGGAGGCTGTATCGTGCTAACAAGACTTGCAAGGAAAAGTGGCCGACGACAACGACGACGACGACATACACACAGGATTTTTTTTTCTAAAAACCGTTTTTTCGTGTTGTTGTTGATGGATAACGTAAAAATAACTCAAAAAATGTTTTCAAATTTCCAACTTTTTAGTGGGTAAACCAATACTTTTCTCGCATATTAGATAGGTTGGCGGAAAAGTAAAAGTGGCAAGAGCTAGTGGCGCAATTAAATGCCCTTGGAAAAGGCCCCTTTCTTTCTGTCGAAGAGTGGAAGAAGGTAAGAAAGTTATATACACTTACATTGCTTTTTGTATTCACCTTGGTTAATTTTTATTGATTTTTGGATTGGAAGTATGCCACAAAATCGAGATATAGAAAAATGAAAGCCCTGTCAATTGGTACAGGTGGAGGACCTCGGAGCAACGTTACTCTAAATGATTTAGAAGAAAGAGGCCTTTCAGTTTGAGGAAAGGTTGCAGTAGCGCGGGCAAGTAATGTAACCATCTATGAAGGCATTGAAAATTCCGAATGTCAACAGAACACAATTTGTGAAACAGACATAATTTGTGAACCGGTCACAAGTGATCAAGTAAACGGAAGCTATGAAATCATTTATACAGAACCATCAAATGAAAAAGAAAATAACAATGAACACACACAGGGCAACAACAACCAACAACAAAAACAGGAGAATATTAAAAGGTATACAACCAAACCATTAGGAATTCACTCAGAAAATTTAATCAAAAATACTGAAAATCTCATGGAAACAGATGAGAAGCTAGTTAAAATTTTGAAAATTCGTCAAATAATTATGTGGAATTAAAAAAAGAGAAAATTAAATTGCTCTAACAAAGTTTGCAATTTAAAATAAAAAAATTAAATTTCAACATCCTGAATTTCATTTTGATATAGAATAATGGTTTTTTACTCGAAAAACTGCTGGGATTTACATATAGTATCGCAAATCAATTCGTAGTCAATATAATGTTAAATGTGTGATATATTTATTATTTCTATGTTCAGTAGTTTAGTACCAAAGTTTTTTACCAAAGTGTTCTTATAAAAGTTAAGTAATATTAAGAATTTATTTTATTTGTTAGTTTGCTATGGAAAGTTGTTTTTATTTATTTGTAAGAATGTTTCTTGTTTAGTTTGAAAATGTTTTGTGTTTTATTTGTCTATTTGAATGAAGAGACTGGCATATTTTTATTAATTATTTATTGGTTTAAAATATTTTCTCTAATATAATTTTCTCTAGCAATTCTACCAGAATTTAAGTATTCTTGATGTTTCTCCTGGTCTACAATATTAACTAAAAAATAAATATTGATTTTTTTATCGATTCATAGTTATTTTGGTATACTATTGTCTGTTGCAATATTATGTAGAATAAAGCTAGCATAAATTATATTAGCTGCTTTTCTGGGGTGATAAAGTAGTGTTCGATGTCTAGAAAGACATCTGAATTTAACTTTTAATATGCTCCTTCATCTCGAGGGCTATGAAAAGGAGTAAAGAGCCATGGTTCCTATGGATAACCACTGTCTCCTAAAAGATAGCACATGATGTTTTCGTTTATTTAAAATATTTTACCTATTAAACGGGAACTTGTATCCCCTCTCAGATATTTTGAGAGTAAATGAGCTCGAATTGAATTGGTACTCCAAATTGCTGCATCATGAGCTGAGCCAGGATATCTAGCTGAACATCCTATTATTTTGCAATTCGAATGCGATATCTACAAATGTTTAAATAACTCAAATAAAAGGGTAAGTAAATATCATCCATATTTACCAGCATGACATTAATAGAATGTTTTCCTTTTCTGTTCATATAAACATATGGTGGGTATTCAATATCGTTCAATGGTGGAACCAAGATTTCCACATGAGTACCATCAATAGCACCCACAATTCCACGAAAATTATATTTTTCATAAAACCTGAAAAGAAAGATTACACATTTTGGTCACTACTAGCTAGTTATAAAACTTACCCATGTTTTACGCAATTTTTTTGTTCCTAATTTACAGGAAATTTTATGTAAGTGCTCATTAATATTTGAACAATCAATTCACATACTTGTGAAATGATTCTATACTCACAGATGCCTGGCTAATTGCTATCGAAGCCGTGGCCAGAAAGTTTAGAGTAGCAAAAACCTGAAAAAATTATTTAAATGCATTGTAAAAAGACTGTGAATTGATTATTATTACTTTGACTACAAAGGGAATTCCTAAATTATTCTCATGTTATTATGAATTAAAAATTGAACACTATTTTTGTCCAACCGAAACATTTGTCTAGAATGCCTGTCTGGCATATCAAACGTTGGATTCTCATATGATTTCTGGAAAAACGGAAAGTGTATTTTATAATAATACCATCAAAAATATGTACAAACCGATTCTCATCCTCTTCCAACAGAATACCGGCGAAAATATTTAATTCTCCGTTCATATTAATGTCAATGATGTTTACTTAAAAACTTAATAATCACTTAAAAATCACAAAAAAAACTAAAAACTCTACTAACTAACTTTTTAACTAATAATACACGAAAAATGATAATAATAATAATACAACGCTCTGTACCACACCCTGTACTGCTTACAGTGACAGATGTCTAGCCCGGAAATATTTAGGAATCTGTAAGTAACAGGTAAGGTTAGAATCGCATTTCCTGTAACTATTACAGATTTCGGCTTATAGATGTTACAGATGTTCTCAGAATTCCACCATTAACCAACTTAAAATCGTCAACCAACATAACATAAAAGGTAACTCACAAACACTTGAATATTCCGATTGCTTTCAAGAAGTTTATTATAACATCAGAAGTTTAAAAAAAAATAGTTACGTTTATATTATGCCATAATACATCAGATTTTAAAAATAAAACTCACTTGCTCCTATACACTTTCTTTGTCGGACCAACAAATGCCTAATTGGCTTTTTGAGTTATTGAGTTATCATAATAACATTACAGACATGAATAATGTGTAATTTCTTGATACTCCGTTTCTATTATTGATTCCGTATGGATTAGCGGACGGGGAGCTCTGGCCAAGCATAAAGCCCCCCTATCTGTCATGACGATGTTGACGAACAGCAACTGAAAAATGCTATGACGTCCCATCCTGCAAGAAGTATATATAGTAAAAACCAAATAAAGTTGCGTTTACGTCATCATTGTGAACATTTGTAGCGTTGTCAGAGTGTTCACGAAATATGGAAATTAACAGAAAATAACTGTCAACAAAAAACGTAAATGTAGAAAATTTCACAATATTATAAATGAAAACTACAAAATTATCGATAGTTTTCGTTTAATATAGTGTGGAGTTTTTTCATTTACGTTTTTTGTTAATTAAATTTATGAATAGATTTCACAAAGTAAGGAATTCTAGAATAAAAGTGATAAGGTTATTACTGACTTACCAAATCTTTTAATAAATAAATATAATAAAAATACTAGCAATAAAATAAAATATGTTTAATAATGAACGTATTATCAAAGACAAAAACTAATATTAAAAGAATCAACATATCGTGAAATGAAACTAGACAGATTCAAATTCTTGTTCATTTTCTTCATCTGATTCAACATCGGTGTCACTCTCTTCACTATTAAAATTTATAACTAACGGACTAATTTCTGGACGATCAAATATTCTTTCCCTCTCATACCATTTAAATATCTCTCTTTCAGTATGTTGTATAGAATTTTTCCACATATCAGTAGTTATCATGTGCAGTGCCTCGTGCCACATGTTCAGGCAGTTATTCGCACTGTTACCATCCCTACCAGTATGCCTATTCTAGTAATTTTTTGCTATGCTCCAAATTAATTCGATAGAGTTGAATATGCAATGGTAAGGAGGAAGACGTAAAACTTAATAAATGGCAATAAGTAAGAATATATCTGTATATTTACTGAGAACTGATTTGAAACAGTTCTGTTTTGAACATCATGTGAGAATAGGGAATGTTTTTTTCTGTTAACCATTCCTGAATAGCACATTTCGACCATCCTGTATTTGGAGTTTTATGCAATTACATGCTGTGATAAGGTGCATTATCAAGTATAATTAGAGAAGGATTCTCTAAATTTTGCAGCAACTGATATTCCATTTTAAGAAATTTGCCTGGTTCATTTCCCCATGATAATCATTAAGTTGGGTTTTTGAACAAAATATTGCTTCAGCACCTTCAATAAATCCGTTTTCATTTCCAGTATGGAGTATAATATATCTGTAATAATATTATTTAAATAATGCTTAAGTAACCACTAATGTTTTGCAATACAACAAACCTTTTGCCATCCGTTTTAGTGGTTTTAACACTCTTGATATTTTCATTTTGCCATGAATGACCTATGATGCCATTTTGAAATATCCAGGTTTCATCGATGAACACAAATTGGTATATACCTTCGTCCTTTGCTTCTTTATAATATCTTAAAAATTCTACTCTTTTCAAAACAACATTAGGTAATTCCATAAGTCCTCGTCGTGGATTATCCTTCATCCACTTAAACCCAAGTTCTTTGAGCAATCTATTTAAAGAAGTGGTACTACCATTAAATAATTCTCTTACTTTTAGCTGGGACCACAATGATTGAATCGTTATGTGCTGTTCTAAAAGCATACAGAAATAAAAATATGTTAAATATACAATTGTCGTAATTATACTTACTTCTCTGGTACATGTTGTAAATGGTATCACGAATAGAGCTTGCATTTAACGTTTCTGTATTTGTTACTCGTTTATGAGCGCAACGTTTTTTCTTTGGTGACTCAAACTCTTCACCTTTTTTCTTTGTTTGACAAATTTTGCTTACTGTTCTTACACTGATTTTTAAAGCAGCAGCTACACGCTAAAATAATAGAAATTTTCGTAAAGTAAAGTAAGGATATTTTATTCACGTATTACCTACCTCTTGTACAGCATTTAAGGGCAACAAAGGACCATTATTATTCCTTTCATGTTCAAAATAATTTACTAATGAAGCCACAAGTTCTTTGCATCGGCTATTCAGCTGTTTGAGCATTTTAACAATCACAGAAGAAAATGCTTTGTTGTTTTGAAAACAAAAACAGTTTTGATTATAAATATTTCTCACAAGAAAATTTTATAAAGCACGTAACTATAACCTCAAAAATCGATGACAATACACGAGTAGAAAAGTCACAAACAAAATGACATTATTTCTGGCAGTGACTATTTTACCGTCAATAATTGGAGGCTTCTTTATGAAAATTTTAACACAAATGTTTACATCGAGGGACGTCCAAACCCAATAAAGCTATATTGCTTATTCATTATTTTGGTACAAAAGTTTTTTTATTGATTGGGTTATCTTTAGAACCGATTAATTAATAAATTTAAGTATATGCACTTTTCGATAGAAATGTAGCCACACATGCGATAAAAATACACCCTTGGCGACGTAAATGCAACTTTATTTGGTTTTTACTAAATTTTGATTAGCTACATGCAAATCTGCACTGCGAATCGCATGACAATTTTTTGGGATTCACAAGGGAATGAAAATAGCGACTGGTCATTTTTTGGAAATCGAAATTACTCTCAAAAGTAAGAAAAATTAGACATTTTTGTTGTCGATTCATATACTTCCTAAAAACCTTTTCAAAAAACTACATATACAGTGTAATTTTTTATATGAACAAAATGAACTAATTTTTTAAGATCTGGCCAAATTTTCTTAAATCCAAGTCTCACGTCAGTCATCTACATCGTATATTGTCAATAATCATTACACACGCTGTATAAGAAAGATTTTATTTGAAAAAAAATTAGCGGACAGTGAAAAAAACAAAGTAATTATTAGATAGGGAATCCATAAAATAGTGGACATTTTTTATACTCTAATGCAATTGTATTTACTATCTCATTGTTTAGAATGACTGAAACGTTATCGCCTATTATCAATCGTTCAGTGCAATAGTTATTTGGTGTTACTTTCACCTCAATTTTTTGTGATTTCACTGTTCAACTCTGAATTCTATTCACTACTTATTTTCGTAAGATTTCATCGAAAGTCTCTTAAATTATTTACTCTAGGTTCTCGCGTAAGTCTTATTAGTTCAGACAAAATACCAACAACCTTGAATTATCGATTCTGAAATTCATATTTACATGCATTTTTAAATGTTAATGATCGTAAATGTATATTTCTTTTGAAGTACTCGCGGGTTTCTTTGCCGTAGTCATTATGCTTTCCGTACGAAGTGTGGTTTTATGGAATAATACATGTATAAATATACAGTCTGAGTATTAAATACATTTTATTTCTTCATCCTTATTTATACTGTTTACTCAATTAATGTTATAATGCAGAATAAGTGATTATAATTAAACGCTGCTGGAATTTATTTTTATGATGACTCGAGTAATGAAGGATCGGGGCCAGCTTCAGGGACGGTTTTGGTAGCTTTTATTATTCGGAACAATATATGGCTAATCACCAGCAGGAATTCAATTGTGATGTAATAAAGCTTCTTATTAACAAACAATATTTGATATAAAGCATTTTTTCTTGACGAAACAGTTTCGAAGACCGTTTTGAAACAGTTTTTGTGATCGCAAAAATGAAACGTTTTAAAACGTCACGTGATCAGTATACATCTGTCATCTGCCCTGCCAGCTTTAATTTGTTTACATTTTTTCACAGTCAAATAATAGAGGTTAGGTTGTTTATTTTTGAACATTTTAGCAGAGATTTTTGTCTTTTCAATTTCAGTATTAGTTATTAGCCGGGATTCGTAGGTTATTAGTTAATTAGTTTACGTTAAGATGGAATATGTAATGTTGTTCAATGAACAAAGCTTTTTAGAAAAATACCTTCTGTTCCTTCGCGGGGATTCCTATATAGTAGATAGTAATTTTGTTATTATGATATTAAGTGATTACGAAAAGCATTACCATTTAAAACTTGACGAAGATTGGGTAAATAAATATCTGGAGTATGATTTTTTTAGTTCATTCCGAATGACTCAATCAACATGTACTATATTGTTAAATAAAATTGGTCACCTTGACCTGCAACCATACCATGGTGGAGGAATTCCTTTGTTTCCTTACTATAAAAACAAAACGAAAATGACAGTAATGACACTGCTGACAGCTTAAAACGGTCTTGGAGAACGTTTCGAAACGCTGACAAACAGTTTGATTCCTGACGTCACTAACCGACCAAGAAAATGGACCGTTTTAAAACAGTTTGAAACTGTTTCAAAACAGTTTTTCAAGACAAAATGCCTATAGTATCCATCAGAGTAAATAGTAACTGAAATTATCAAAAATTTTCAATTATCATTCGAATATCGCGATTCGAAATTTCCATTTCTGACATTCAAATTTGTTAAAATCTGTTGAAAAAAATACAATTATTAAAACAGTTATTTCTACAAACCCATTGATAATTTTTATGAAAAATTATAGACGATTGTGAAGAAAATTCAAAGATCTTTCAAAAGAGGTATCACTCGAATCCTCTTGGAATTTAAATTGTGTAAGGGGGTGACTGTCCCCCTTGAAATCACGGTTGACGTATTTCACCACTTTTTTAGAAAGTTATTACCTCCGAAGTTATTTAGGATGAGTACTTTTCGTTGGGACATCGTGTATTTGGAATAATAACAAAAAATATGCTTTTTTCTTCTTATTTGTAAGTGGAGAACAACAGGGCAAAACGTTACAGCAGAAGTATGGGTTCAAATTACAGAGTTTAATATTTATTATGAAGAAAATAGTATATATTATAAATTATTTGGACGTGAGCGAGGTGAATTAATGTAGAGTTGATTCTTCTTCTATACACATGATTTTTTCACAAATTCAGAAAATTGAGGTGGTAAGTAGGTAACGATGTTAGATATCTCTGAGTCATGTCTTTCATGTGTGTTCTAATAACTCATACTGTCAAGGATGAACAAAAATAGAACGGTTAGTACTTTATTCTTTATGAAATTGGGTTTACAATATATTAACCCACTTAAACCAAAGGCATACCTAATAACTCTTTTTTTGTGGTATGGGAATTAATCAAGTTGTTGACTGACACAAGTAAGTGATACATTGATAAGTGTACTGGTATAGTAAATTTCCCTATCAATCAATCTTATAGCGAAGTACGCAGAAGAAAGTTGTTAACCAATCAATGTGGATAGACCATGTGAAAGATTCATCAATAAATACTCAGTGAGAAGACATTGACTTAACAATCGAAAAAGAGATGCAGTGAAGATGATTTATGGATAGTGGTTAAAAACTAGATAAATCTAATCCTATTAGTGTCAGACTGTCAGACAGTTAGATATTGAGTTGTCAAATGCTTTACCAAAATCACAAAACACAAAACCGGAATGAAACTGAAGAAAATTAATTAAAAATTGAGAAAATTGCATCTTGGAACGGAAACAAAATTGATTACTTGACAGAATATTGAATTTTTGCAACAAATATACAAGGTGTGCCCTAATTAATTTTTCAATGATTTTTGATAAAACGAGCAATACAGCAAATTGGTAGGTATAATGGCTGTTCGCAGGCAATTGGGAAAAATGTAGAATGTTGGTTATCCAAATAGTTATTCTCATAGTCTTAGCGGTGTTCCTCGTATAGATTCGATATTTCTGCAAATTGTTGGTAATAACAGTATTTTATGCAAGATAAGCAAATCGTTACAAGTAAAAGATAAATACACGACGGATATACTCAGGTTGAGTAAACAATTTGTATAATTTTCATTGGAATTAATTCCATACCTTGAAATTGATGACGATTTAAAAAGAAAGGTGTACTATTTTTGGAGTTACTACGTAAGATATCTTTATATTAGCAAAACAAGATTTTAATAAAACTTCTACTTTAATACTGCGATGATATTCTACGAATTTACTTTAAGGTGGCAGCAAATCTGTCAAAACAGGGCTGCCGTTTTTTCTGAATAAAAATGCGTTTTTCTCTGTTTATTATTTTTATAAATTTTCTGGCTTCACTTTCAATCTTATACAAGCAATGTAAGTGTTATTTACGATATAAAGAAAATATATTTGTAGCTAGAAAACCGTATATTTGATAACAAAATGTCAAAAACCCGGAAGTTTTTTCAAGATATTATTTTATTGAAACAAATATTGTTGATATAGGGAGGCGGCATGTTATTAAACACAATTGTGGTCTTCAAATCAATCTATATAATATATATATATATATATATATATATATATATATATATATATATATATATATATTATATATATATATATATTTGTAGCAAGAGAAGGTTCTGAGCAACACCAATATCCCCATACTATTTTTTAAAAGATACGTCGACGATTGCAACACTGCCGTACCAGAAAATCAAATTGACGAAATTCTAAACGCGTTTAATAATTTTCATCCCAAACTTCAGCTCACTTCAGAAATGGAAATTGAACTAAAAATTAATTTCTTAGACATGACAATCATACGACAAGAAGATAGCGATAAACTTACAACAAAATGGTATACCAAAAACACAAGGTCACCACCCAAATTCGCAAAAAACAGTGTTATCATAAATTTAGCTGATAGAGCGCTAACTCTAACATCACCTGAATACAGATTTGAGGTCTTCAAGAAAGTAAAAAAGGTTCTTTATGAAAATGGTTTCCCTACAAAATTAGTAGATAGAATTGTAAGGCAACGTACACACAAATTATATAATAGTGGCATGCCAGATGGAGTACAAATAAATAAAAATAGCATAAAAAAATATATTGCTATGCCCTACACAGCAGAATTATCGGAAAAAATTAAATATATTTTAGGTAAGCATGATATCATTGTATGTCACAAAGCACAACATTTATTATCGTCCTTGTTCACATCATTGAAAAGTGAAGTTCCAACGAAAATGAAATCGAATGTCGTTTATTAAATACCGTGCTTAAATTGCCCCAAAAAATACATTGGCATGACAACACAATACCTCAACAGTAGGCTAAACGGTCATAAATACACTAAAAATGCCTCAACAGCCTTACACAAGCACGAATCCAGCGAAAAACATGAATTTGACTTCTCAAACACGGAAATTCTAACGCAAGAGAGCAATTATCAAAAATTGCTTATGAAGGAAATGATATACATAAAAAAAGAACATCTTACAGTTAATGATAAACAAGACACGAATCATCTAAGTCATATTTATCGTAATTTAATAGTATAAACAGCCAATAACTATTATTTCTATTTGTGACCACCTTGTATTGTTCTGTTTTGTTAATTGATATACACCTTACTCTTACAAAATTGAAAATCAACAAACAAATAAACGGTTTTAAAAATTAAAACTAACTTTTCCGCATCCGTGGCCCTGAACAATATTCTATAAAACTGTTACTTGTATCGTGCTAACAAACCGAAATTTCTCCAAAAATAACCAAAAATTCAGTATTCCTGGATTTATAAGACCCGCTATACTCACTCTAGTTAACTGAAAATCAATAGGGTACATCTGTGAGACACCTTGAACAATATTCAATCATAAAATTGATCAATCGTATACTCTCTGGAGGCTGTATCGTGCTAACAAACTGAAACTTCTCCAAAAATGACAAAAATATCGTACTTAAAGTACTGTAGCACCTGCTGTATTGGCCCCGGTGAGCTGAAACTCAATAGGGTTCATAAGTGAGATGCCCTGAATAATATTCAATCATAAAATTGGTGACTTGTTGAACTGCGGAGGCTGCATCGTGCTAACAAACTGAAATTTCTCAAAAAATTACAAAATGTCGTACTTCAAGTACCATAGCACCCGTTGTACTGGCTTTGGTGAACTGAAAATCAATAGGGTTCATCTGTGACATGTCCTTAACAATATCCAATTATAAAATTGCTGACTTATTGCACTCCGGAGGCTGTATCGTACTAACAAGACATGTAAGGAAAAGTGGCCGACGACAACGACGACGACGACGACATACACACAGGATTTTTTTTCTTAAAACCGTTTTTCGTGTTGTTGTTGATGGAAAATGTAAAAATAATTCAAAAAAAATTTTCAAAATTCCAACTTTTTTTGGGGTAAACCAAAACTTTTCTCGCATATAGAAAGGTTGGGCGGAAAAGTAAAACCTGAACACATATTTTAAGTAGAAAAAACAAAAACAATAATAGAGCCTTCTGCTTTTCTATTCAGTATTTCAACGTAAACATGTAAACATCGAGGTACGTACCACTATAAAACTTAATTCAGAGATTTTATTCGTACATGTGAAACTGTTGTAATTTTTAATTTTTAATGTTATGTTTTGATTTCTTTTACTCGTAGGTATTTCGAACATAATAAATAATATTTTGAAAAAGCCTACTATGATAGGCGAAACGTAATAAGAACGTCGTATTTTTTCAACGAAACCTATACCCAAAAGAAAAATCCAAAATAATTAATATATATATATATATATATATATATATATATATATATATATATATATTGAACCAGATATCATAGATTGTAAGAGAATTAGTACTATTGAAATATGTTGCTAGTATGAAATATATATGAAAATAATATAATTTAAGAAAACAAGTAAAAAGGAAACACTTTTCTTAATTTAAACAACATATCAAATAAAGATATATTAAATAATAGCGTATAACAATATAATAAATAAGGAATTACCTCAATAATAACATAAAATATAGATATTGCCTAACCAATGTAATGATGTAAATAAAGTTGCCTAAGACGAAGAATAATTTCCATAACATAATCAGCTGTTCATCTGAAATGAAAACAAATATTATTATAGTTAATTCATTATAATCATTAATTTAAGAATAAGAACAAATACAAATATTGAATAGAATATAATTCAATAGATTTCATAGATAAACAAATAATGACATATAGACAAATGATATATGGTAAATAAAATAAACATAGAACCAAGAAATAGTAATTTGTTAAAGTTTATTATAAATAATATAATGCAAAGAGTTTAGACAAATAACATAAGAGAATTTATATTTATAATTAATATGAGTGTAACAAGGATATACTATCAATAACAATATTGAATGTTGTACCATGTAAATGTATTTATGTATAACCAATTTTAATTTATTTGTATGATGAAAAAACTCATAGGAACTCTATAAATGAACTAATTATGTAAAAGAGTGTATGTATGAAATTTTTTAATAAGTGATAGAAGTTTCAATTATCTGATTGCAAAAGACAATATCTTATTGGTTATAAAATATGACAGAACTAATTGTGAATCAATAAATAAACTTTGGAATAGTGACCTGAAAAAGAACAAAAGACTGTTTGTTGAAAAAAGTAGAGAATCGAGGGGACGCTTAAAAAAGAAGGGAAGCTGGTGTCAAGAAGCGAGGAGTGTGTGTGATAGTGTTCCTGAAATTTCAAGAAATTCCCGGTTTAACACATTTAAACCTATAAAGTACTATTGAATACAATCATAGTAATACTCACAGTCAATTGTATCAAGTTTTTCGGCAAGAATTTATGAAATTTTCATCAATTTTGGTTTTTTGGAGCTTCAGCGGAGTGTTCCTGGGATCCAGAGACTTTCATCCCAATTCAAGAGCAACAGGTCAGTGTTTTTAAAATCATTATCGGCCAATAATCAGTGTAAAAAAACTCAAAATACTCAATTAAGTACTTAATTTCATAAATTGATAAACTTTTGCAAATATGATCGATCTGAAAAAGAAAGAAACAGACTTTATATAGTGAATTCATTGCATAAATCGTTAAAATTAATAAAAGGCCGAATTTTAAATAAATTAAAATATGTACTTACGCCACTTACGCCATCTTGTAATCGTATAAATCTGGTGATTGAAATTTCATAATGTAATAACTATGTCCATCTGTATATAATTCCTATATTTCTATCTATGTATATAACAATTTTATTTCCACAGCAATTTGTACCATATATAACTATGATATATATATAAATTCTTTTATGTTTTTTATGAACCATTTACTTGTCTGCATCGTCAAACAAACTATGTTTGTATAATATGAATAGATGCTTCTTACGTATCAGAATTGTTCGTTTTATGTTAAAGCGCATGACTAGTTTTTCACGCATGCGCATTGATGAAATTATTTAAATAAATAAGTAGGTACAATATAACCATTGGCGTCGCATATTATTTTTATCAAATATAAAATATTGCATTGAAAATTAAATCCATTTCAAATAATGTGTTTTCTTTTTACTTAAACAATTATAACAATACAATAAGCCAGGACTCAAAGAGAAAAAGGATTTCATGCTCCCGAATTAATTAATATATAATTAAAATAACAAAATTAATAATAATTAACTGAGCTAGCCAAACTAAACAAAAATTCTAAATAATAATCATCTACATTTAAATATCATCTACAATAAAAGTAATTAATTCAGTAAAATATATTAATAATATATATATATATATATATATATATATATATATATATATATATATATATATATATATATAAAACGCTAATCTTTGCTGACCAGCTAGGAATAAAACTCAGAAATATTGTTTATTGGTTTTTATCCAAGCTTCTAAAACGTTCGTTTTCATCATCAGGGATACTACAAATTATTCTAAACTCCATCAATAAAGAGATAATAATGTACTTACATCCAATGTGAGATTATTTTCCTTCAATCTCATGTTCTATATAAAGGAAAATAATCTCACATTGGATGTAAGTACATTATTGATGGAGTTAAAAATAATTCCTTTTTCCTCTATCTGTACCATCTCTGAACGACGTTTCGGCTTCCACTTTGAAGCCATTATCAAGAGGGTGGGTTAGGCTATTCGTTCATTAATCTAGGAAGTGATCCGATTCCGTAGTCTCAATCTGCCTACTCTACGCAACGAATCACCCCTTTCGGCTAATTCCAAGGCCTCAATCTGCCTAATCCTTGGAATTTCACCGAAAGAGGACACAAGAATAAAAATAAAATAAAAATAAACGGTTTTGATGATTGAAACTAACTTTTCCACATCTGTGAGATGCCCTGAACAATATTCTATCATATCATTGTCACTTGTATACTTTTCGGGAGATGTATTGTGCTAATAAACCGGAATTTCTCCCAAAAATGTAGTATAAGGTAAGGTGGGGTAAGTGTGAACTGATTTTTGAATAGTGTAAATATATTACTACATAAAAATATAACGAACAAATATTTTTAAATGCCAAAATGTCCATTATTAGTGGCAAGTATCCTCTACTGATTAGGCATATCAAAATTTAAAAATGTCCATCATATATTAGCAATATAGGCCGGTGTTCGCCCACTACTTGTAGAAAAGTTGTCTTCATAAAATTTAAAAATACGTCGGCTTCCATCCAGCCATTTTTTGTTGCTGCATATGATGTTCCAGTGAAATTATTATCATCGGCTAACCATTGGTCCCAAATAAACTTATCCTTAAATATTATTAGAGGAGGAGCTTTGTCACCAAGTGCACTAACTGCAGTTAGTACTGTATTACTATTCTCTCGCCCTGAAGTACTGGTTACTCTTGTAGAAGGCATGCCTATTGCGCCCACAACTTTGGTTTTTGAAGGGTATATGGACACATTGGTTTTGTCCGAATTCCAGATAAGATGCGGTTTATTCGCAATTTCCAGATCTTCCAATGGTAATAAATTAAAGTACTCGTACACAACGAAAGGATGACACATCTTTTACTTCTCGCAAATTTTACACTTTGTTGTTGTTTAATAGACAATTTGTTTCTTCTTTTAAAACCGATGCACCAATCTGTTCCAGGAACCCCATTTTTAAATGGAGTTTCAATATTATTATTTTTGATGTAGCTGGCGACCACCAGTAATACCTAAAATGATATTAATTTTACTTGCATGGATCCTATACTACTTAGTCTATTTAGGTGAAGCACATACCTCCTTCCTGCTAATACCGAAACCCCATTGCTCCATAGTACGAAGACATTCAGCCAGTTCCTTTTAATCTTTTTCAGGAATGCAAGGCATTCGCCCTTATATTTTGCTTTTCAGCCCCCGTTTACCAGATAAATGCATAGCTAATGTCGCTTTGGGTATTTTATAACGGATATGGGCAGCATTTAATGTTATTATTCTTTCTCTCATTCCAGCTAATGCTTCTTCAAGTGACTCTTTTGAATCGAGTGCACGCCTATTTTTTTTCTGGTACTTTCTGACCATTTTATTCTAATATTTCAGGCTTTACTTACATCTAAAATTCAATGGGGTAATTGTAAACATATGTTTACACTTGCCCTCACTATAGAGTTTACACTTTCCCCATTTTACACATTTTCAGGAGCAAGTGTGAACTCCCCCAAATTGAGGTTACAAATCAAAAATACAAAAAAATTGGTAAATTTGTAATTAATATACTCTATTACTAATAAAAACTCCAGGAGTCGATACGTTTATATAAATACTTACATTTATTCTATAATTTTGAAAAAGTCGATAAACACTCGTAACGGTGTACTAAAAAACAGGCAATCAACTGATCCTACAACTGTCAATTCAAAACTACTTACTTACATGTAGTTAGCTGCGGGTAATTCTGGCTAGATTTATCTGGATTTATAGGACCCGCTGTACTCGCTCTAGTCAGCTGAAAATCAATAGGGTACATCTGTGAGACACCTTGAAAAATATTCAATTATAAAATTGGTCACTTGTATACACTCCGGAGGCTGTATCGTGCTAACAACCCGAAATTTCTCCAAAAAGGATTAAAAATGTGGCACTTCAGGTACCATAGTACCCGTCGTACTAGCTCTGGTGAGCTAAAAATCAATAAAGTTCATCTATAAGACGCCCTGAACAATATTCAATCATAAAATTGGTCACTTATATACTCTCTGGAGGCTGTATCGTGCAAACAAACTGAAAATTCTCCAAAAATCACAAAAATTTGGTACTTCAAGTACCTTAGCACTCGTTGTACTGGCTTTAGTGAGCTGAATATCAATAGGGTTCATCTTTGAGATGCCCTGAATAATATCCAATCATAAAATTGGTCACTGGTATATACTCCGGAGGCTGTATTATGTTAACAAACTGAAATTTCTCCAAAAATGACAAAAATGTCGTACTTAAAATACTATATCACCTGTTGTTCGGGCTCTAGTGAGTTGAAAATCAATAGGGTTCATCTGTGAGATGTCCTGATTAATATTCAATCATATAGTTGGTGACTTGACGCACTCCGGAGGCTGTATCGTGCTAACAAACTGAAATTTCTCAAAAAAAAGACAAAAACGTCGTACTTCAATTACTATAGCACCCGTTGTACTGGCTCTGTTGAGCTGAAAATCAATAGGGTTCATCTATGAGATATTCTGAATCATATTCAGTCATAAAATTAGTGACTTTTTGCACTTGGGATGCTGTATCGTGCTAACAAGATATGTAACGAAAAGTGGCCGACGACGACGACATACACACAGGATTTTTTTTCTAAAAACCGTTTTTTCGTGTTGTTATTGATGAAAAACGTAAAAATAACTCAATTTTTTTTTCTAAATTCCAACTTTTTTTGGGGTAAACCAATACTTTTCTGGCATATTAGACAGGTTGGGCGGAAAAGTAATAACGGGCATATCACGCAAAAGAGGTTACTGAGGAGAAATATTTTAAACTGTAGTGATGATGCTTTCAAAATAGAAAATATAATATAAAATGTATGTATAATGCTTTATTTAAATCTAATAAAATTTTTAAATCTAATTTTCGAAGATATTTATAATTTTTTGAGATAAATATCGTTATCATAGAAAAATATATGTTATTCTTAATCCTTCTGATATGATTTCACTTGTTAATTCATACCCATTAAACGAGCCCATTAACAGCCTTGCTCCGAAGCTGTTCACTCTTTTTTGGTTATACCGTGCTGATGGCGGCAAATGAGCCAGAAACATGCATGTCTACGGTTATCACTCCTTCTCAGTAACCTCTTTTGCGTGATATGCCCGTGAAAATCTGTTTTGTTTATGTTTACAATCCACGCGTTATTCATTAATCTTTTTCTTTGGTTTGTTTCCTTTTCCACGCCTCCGTGTCGATGTTGGTCGTTGTCCCGAAAATTCGGAATCTTTCAAGTTAGCGAATCAATTTACTCAGAGGGTGGGATGTTCACTAAAATCCGAATGAAATGCAGAAAATCGGGTTCAAGCGTTAAACACATATACAATACGTATATAACTTCAGGTTCCCTGGGTGAACGTGATAATGATCTGCTCATTTAGGTATTCCAACAGTCAAAATGTTTGCTAGTAAGCATGAAAACTGGCATATATGTCAACTCTGAAGCTCTCCAGCTGTTAGACAGTTTAAGGTATTTTAATTTTTAAGAACTATTAAAAATTACTACTAAAACCTTCGTATATATTTAGGTTACTCTTAAGAGTACAAACAATTCACTCCTATTTACTGTATTCAGGATATTGTCATACTATATGTTCCGTAAAATAAAACCATCTCTAAATCTGGGAGTCAGTTTGTTAGTTTCTGTGGTAGATAGATGTGAATGGTAATTAAATTTCAGGATCAAATTCATAAAACTTTTGTTGCAAGTGACACGTATTTTTTCTAAACAATGACCGAATAAATACAACTTTTAGAAAGAAACATTCGTGTATTGTTTATTCATGTAAAATTATGTGTATACGTTCTTTTGTTTTTCATAAATAATTATAAATAAATATTGTGATAACGTCATAAATGTATTGAATTACTGATATCTTGCATTTTATAAAATATGTAAACAATTAATTAGTATAAATACCGATATAAAACTTATTCCGAATATTTTTATTTTAGGCCGGGAGATAGTGACACTGTAAGCGATGTCATCGGGACCTTTAATATTTTTAGATTATTATTTGTAAAAAAATTATATGAACAGAGTGAGCTTGGTGTGACTATACGAATTTGATAGAAACAATGTTCAATTAAATCAATGATTAATAAGCAACAAAGTTTTGCCATCATCACAGATCTGAATTTTCAGTAAATATTTAATTAGCAAGTATCATAATCTTTAAAACATACTTGGTCTGCCAGCTCAAAAATGCCAGAAAGTCGCCGTTACACCTAAATACACATTGTGACATATGGAAATTTTTTGACGTTCTCAATGACAACATTTTTTACCAGATCATTTTGTATATTTTTTATTCTCTTCAAGATAATCATGGTCTGTCAGTTCCAAAATACCAGAAAGCGACTGTCACACCTAATTAAATTTTGTCACAGGTGGCAAATTTCTGCCCATATCAATTGCATACATTTTTATTCTGTTTAAATTTATTTGTTTTTTATGCTTTTTAGATTATACTTACATGATTATATACATTGAAACTTTTCTTAAATCTTTTTTTTTTTTGGTGCGATTTTTCTTTTGGATATTTACTTTTTGATATAAAAAAGACTGGTCGAAAATATTTTCATTCATAAGCGAGAAAAATAAAATTATATAGTGCTGAGAATCTCAAAATGTTAATGGTTACTGTAAGACTCTTTTCTGACAAGTGAAGCACCGAAAAGCACATTAACGAAAAAAAATTCTGATGTCTCATTATATTTATGGCTTAATAAGATGAATTTCGTGATTTAGAATTTTAAAATAATCTTATTTAGGCTATTGAAATTAATAACGTTATCATTGTAAATCATTATCTGATTCGTCATTTTCAAATTCGTTACTATCATGCATACATGCACAAGAAGATTGTATGCTTTTACTTTTCATTTAAGGAGAAAAACTGCTGTAAGTATGGAAGCCTGGCAAAACTTGACAGACTGATAAGCTTAATGTTTGGGCAAGAGCTGTACAATTTATGTACCCCATTTCGTTATTGCTCTTTCAAGTCCTCCATATTCCCGAGACAAATCATTAAGATCGATATTATAAGAATTTTTGAGTTCTGTAGACATTTATTTAAATTGATGTTAACAAAAAGAAATAATTGTAAACCTTTTTTTTCTTCATTTATCGTAGTAGATCGTTAATAGTAGATTTACCCGAACTAAATGCTTACACTACATGACGATAAAATATTGCCACCTGTCACAATTAGGTGTGACAGTCATTTTCGAACTGACAGACCATCTTAAAGAGAATAACAAAATAAACTAAATGATGGGGTAAGAAAGGCTCTAATTGATAATGTCAAAAAATGGTGACATGTCACAATGTTTATTTAGGTGTGACAGTCACTTTCTGGCATTTTTGAGCTGACAAATCAAGTATTTTTTAAAGATGATATTGGCTTGTTTCTGGCAAATTCGTACAGTCACACCAAGCTCATTCTGTCCGTATTATTTTTTACAATTGAAATCTAAAAATATTAAAGGTCAGCGATGACGTCACTTAAGTGTCACCTGCTTCCCGCCTATTTTTTCTGATTATATTCTTAACCAGGTGTATACCAGGTGCTATTAATACAAATTTATTAAAAAAAAAGTTGATTAAATTACTACTAAAAAGAACGAGTTAGTAAAAAATTAACAATAATTCTTGAAAACTTTTGTGGTTAGGTATCAAGAAAAAAATCAATTTTAAGCCAAATATTTGTCATCGTCTTTACTCCATTCACAGCTATTACCATTATGTATTATAAACCCTAAACATTATTCCACCTGCTTTAACAACTCTTCTTAAGTATTTTACCGTATAGGGAATATAAGCATCTTCATCCCTGGAATATATATGGATAGTCAATTCAACGTAGATATTAACGCATTAACCCTTTATAGGGCAAAAGGGGGGGGGGGCGTGTTTTATTTTAATTTGGATCTGTGAAAACGTTTATATGGTACTATGAAACAACAAATATGCAAAGAATGCGCGATTTTTTATTATACTTTTCAAACACAACTGGTGGGAAATAAGTCTCGCAAAGACCGTTAAGGGTCTTAGAAAGTATGTCAAGAGCAGTGGGACAATAATTTCCCATCTGACTGGTGATAATTATCAACATTTTACATAAAAATTAAAGTTTATAATGTCAAAATAAAATAAAGTGAGAACCAAAATTTACTACATATTTTGAAAAAGTTATTTTCCATGAAATGTACCGAAACAACCTTTACATAATCCAACATTACAAGTTTTACAAATCAGATTACTTCTTTTCTCTTTTGTCTTAGTACTACAAAAAGCACATATGCTGTATTTTATTTTATTTTTTTTTTGTCAATTCTGGCATATGAGCACCCACATCTTGTAGTCTAATATTGTTTCGTACAGTTCATCAGTTCGTTTCCTGTTGCTATATGTCCCTAGAAGGTAACTAATTTTATTTATAAATATTATGAAATATACATAAATAAGTTACCTATAAGCTCATTAGCCAAACGTGATCGGAACTGTAAATGACTCATCGGCTTTTGATTTTTTTTCTTCATTGTTTCCCTGTATAGAATGAAAGCATTGACAATAGCGGATTCAAAGAGATAATAAAATGTTTTAATCGACCACCGTCTTGATTTTTGAGATATGGAGTAGTAGGACATGTATTGGTCGAAGGTTTGGTTCTCTCTGTTTTTTTGGAACAGTTTTGGCAACACTCTCATTTTCAGATTCAGAGTCACTATCAAATGAATCTTGTGGAAGGTCTAATCCAAATCTCGTTTTGTTCGGTATAGTATCATAGCTAGGATCATCATCAAGGGAGTCATCAAAGTCTTCCGAATAGTCATTCATAGTGGTTGACGCCAATATCGATGCAGCATCATTATCTAGAAAAGGTGATCCGATTTCACTAGAAGTGGATGCCAATGGTTCAGTATTTAGGAATACCCTATACTTGTTAAATATACAATGTAAACCAACCCTTATTAGAAATTAATTAATCACAAATATCAGGATCATCATCAGCGCCCGAATCCCCTCTATATCGGTGTTTTCAGCTTGCTCATTTGTAATTTCCAACAAAAGTAATTCTAGCTCTGCTTCAGATAACCCTCGTTTTGGCACAATACTACAGAAGTAGTTAACATCATAATATATCTTAAAATACAAATAAGTTATATTAGGACCCCCCGAGTAAAGTTCAGTCAGTACGCCAATGGCAATATTATCCCAGCCGATTGATAAGCAAATCTATTTCTTGAGATTTTTTGTAGTATATACTATGTAAGTTCATGTTATAATAAAATTTTGCCAAAAAATTATAGAAAAAGCAAAAAAAAACGAATTACTATTTGTATGATGCAATATCAAACCTAATTTTTTTATGAAATTAACTGTATCGACTCTTACGTCGTGGAATATACTTATATCAGTATTTTAAATGAAACTGTTTCTAGCTAATTCTAGCTAATTCCACAATATAATGAAAAATGTTGAAAATTCTAAAAAATTGACAATTGTTTCGATAACTGAATATCATCGTCAGAATGACAGAAGTTACATTTCATTTGATGCCTACCTGATGTTTAGTAGTTATTTTTGGCTAGACGAAGAAGTGGAGAACTCCCTAGATTTATCTGTTCATTGACTACTTCATATTGTGGGTTTCTTAAGTGTCTTCTAATTTCCAACTCTTCAAGGAATTCTAGCTCTTGTTTCTTGTCACAAATATGTAGTACTTCTAGTTCTGTGTTAGGTGTCAATGAATGGTTGTTGTCTAGTACATGTTTTGCGTAACGGGATTTATCTGGTTGCTTTAATCTGTATGGTCTTAAGAGTTCACTGTATCGGATTTAAAAATTCCTAAGGGTCTGACTCAAATAGACAGCATTACATTCTGGACATTTGAGTTTATATATACCTGATTTCTTTAATGGTGGTATTTTTGTTTTAACATTTAACAATTTTGTACTTACGTTACTTTCTGTTCTAAAAGAAATTGTTGTATTCGTCGATAAAGATATTATCTTTGAAATATTATTAGAAATATTTCCTGCATATGTGATGGTTTTATAAGTTTTAATTTCTTCAGTTTGTTTCGGAAATATTAGTTGTAATGCCACTTTTTCCTCTCTTTTATTAATTAGCTCATTTATCATATGTAATGGATAACCGTTGGTTGTTGCTATTTGTCTAATTGTATTAATCTCTCTATCAAAATTACATTTGTTCATAGGAACTGAAAATGCTCTATGTATCATTGAATTATATGCCGCTAGTTTATGTGACATGGGGTGACTGGAACTATATGAAATTGTCACATCAGTGTGTGCTGGTTTTCGGTAAATTGAATAATCAAGTACATAATTACCTCTTTGAATTTTCAAATCAAGAAAATTTATTGAGTTATTTCCTTCAACTTCTAATGTAAATTTAATTTTTGGGTGTAAATTACTAATGTGGTTGAAAAATATATCTAATTGTCGTTCATTACCTATAAAATAAGCTACTATGTCATCTACATATCTATACCAAAATACAACATTTTTTGAAATATTTCAAAGATTTTTCTTTCTAAACTGTCCATAAAAATGTTTGCCAAAATAAGTGATATAGGGCTTCCCATTGGTAAACCTTGTCAAAAGTGAAATAATTCTGATTAATACATACATCAAATAAATTAAGTATATCTGACATTATTCCTGGATTAATATTTTTATCTTCTAGTAATTTTCTTACAAGTTTTAGACATTCTTTAGGAGGAATTTTAGTGAACATATTAGTAACGTCAAATGAAATAAGCTTAGAGTTATCTTGCAATTTGAATGCTTTTAATTTTTCGATTAGTTCTATTGAATTTCTAATTGAGTATTTAGATGCATATCCGTAACTATTAAGTATATTGTTAAGCTTCTTTGCCAATATATTATTAGGAGTATTAACATAATAAACTACAGGTCTAATTGGTTTCGTTATTTTATGTAATTTAACGGTTTCATATAATTGTGGACAATGAGGATTCTTATTTATCGTGGACCTCTTTTCGTAATCACTTAAAAGATAATTTGAATTATTAACAATATCCCTTACATTATTAGAAAACTTCTTTGTTGCGTCTGTTCTAAGAACTTTTACATCGCTAGATTCTATAAAGTTATATATTTCTGAATTATAATTTTCAGTAGTCAGCATGACTATTCTTTTCTTTTTTCAGCAATCTTATATCCATTGGATATAGGCCTCTCTCATATTTGACCATACACTTCAATTTTCTGCTCTCTGGTACCAGTTCAGCCCAGCGATTTTTTCAGATCATCGTACCATCTCTGTTGTGGTCTGCCAATACTTCTTCGTCCTCCCCAAGGTCTCCATCTAGTGATGTGTCCACTCCAATTCTCTCCGTGTCTTGCAACATGTCCTGCCCATTGCCACTTTAAGGAACTGATTCTCTGTATGATGTCGGTTACTTTTGTCCTTTCTCGTATCCACTGGTTTGTTTTGTGGTCTCTCAGTGATACCTAGTATTCTTCTCTCTATGGCCCTCTGATGTATTCTTATTTTGTTAATAATCCTTTCAGTCAGGACCCAGGTCTCGATCCGTATGTAGTGACTGGGAGAATGCATTCGTTGTAGATTTTTGTTTTTAATCCCATGTGGATTTTCATGTTGAAAGCGTATTTTAATTTACCATAGGCAGCCCATCCCAAACTGACTCTCCTATCGATCTCAATTTCTTGGTTTTGTTTACTTAGTGTCACTGATTGACCAAGATATATGTATGATTGTGTTTTGTTTATAGTTTGTCCATGAAACGCAATGGTTTGGTCTGCATTAGGAACGTTTGTCATGAATTGTGTTTTTGCATTATTCATATGTAGTCCAATATTGGCAGCTTCTACATGTAGTTCTTCCAACATCTTAGTTAGTTCTGGCATTTCCTCTGAATTAACATTAATAATTTTATTGTTTGTGTTCTTATTCTCTTCCTTCACTGCTTCGTTTAGTATTTTTGATTCATATAAATCTGTGTAAAACAATTCAACTTCTCTCAGTATTTGTGTTCTATCTTCTATTATATTATTCGCTTTGTCTTTAATTCTCGTTATTCCCCCTTTCTGCGTATTTTGTCTTCTAAATATCTTATTGTTTTTTAGCAAGGATTGTACCTGTTCTGTTTTGTGGCTCAGGATGTCCTGGCTTGCTATTTTCTTGCTGTTTTATTGGTTTCTACATATTCTATTGTGTCTCTCTTTCCACTTCTTATGAGTTCTCTTCTTTTTTCTAATAGTTTTTTAGTTTTGTCAGTCAATTTATTATCAGGTTTTTTCGAAGGCTATGAGTTTTGCAGCTTCTTTTATTGCTTTTGTTATTCTTCTGTTAGCTTCGTTTATAGTTTCATTTGGTTGTCCTGGGTTTTCAGAGAATTTTTCGTTAAGTTGTCTTTTATATCCTTCATTTTCTTCCTTCAGTGATTCTATATTTATTTTAGGTGTTCTTTGTTTAATTTTTCTAGCTCTTTCCATTTTGACATTTATGAACACCTTGCATCTGATCATTCTATGGCCGCTTCCAGTAGTAAATTGATTTATCACGTCTACGTCCTAGATTATATGTTTATGTTTTGAGATGATAAAATCAATCTCGTTTTTCTGCACTCTCTAGATTAATTTATTATTTTCGAACTTAGTGCAAAAATTCATACGGTTTTCATTAAACTGGCTATAAAATGAGACGGGTTTTGAAAAACTTGAATTTTATTTCATTTTATGGGGTTTCAGAACAAGCAAAATCTTTTATCAAGAATGATATTTTTCACTAAAACTAATATTTAAACATTTTTCACCTATAGGATACTCCATCCGTGGACACGCTGTATACTAGTTCGAATATCAAACTCTGTTGAAATCATGAAACAATTTTGTGGATTCTTGAATAATTAGTAATTATTCCTGTATATACTCCACAACATGGGTTCTAATCCTTCATAGCTCTCTCAAATTAAATCCTTCTTTATAAATACTCTTTCTTTCAATGGATTTTTGATATAGCATTTTTTACCTCGTATGACACTATTTTTCTAACTGATATCAACCGATATTTCCTTGTAATGAAATCGTTATATCATAAAATCTTTATTCGGGCTATTATCTTCAAGTTTATCTAGATTCCATACTTCTGTACATTCCAAATAAATTTTTAAATTAAAATAAACTCACATCAACTAGGTTAATGTCCGTATTTAACATTTTATTTGCAAAACACATGGTTGTTATTTATAAAGAATTTTGAAAACCGAATTATTCTTGTATGTATAAAATTATCCGGGTAAAGTAAGTTCAAGTTCATGGCTAATCAAAATATTCCAATCAACCAAATGTCGCGGATACCATGCACTGCTATAGAGACATTCTTATGAAATTGTATGCAAACAGTGCCGTAGTAGAAAACTTTACAGCGGCTGCGTTAAAACTCAACGAGATCATTCAACATTGTTTTTAATGAATATAATGAAAAACGAATAATTCATTTGATTTTTTTGTTAAAGCAGTTGAACTTATTATACAAAGAGTATAAATATATAGATTATGCTTAATTAGTATATTAAATAACTTCAAAATGAAATAAAAAACATTTCTTGGCGTGACAAAGTTGTTAAGGCAATACCTAACAGAAGAATCGGTGCTTCTTTCTATGTTTAATTCAAAAATAAATTACATTCCGATACTATAGATCATCATCAACTTTATTTTATAGTATCAGTTATTACTTTTTTTAATAATGTGTGTCAGTGCGCATACGCTCCTGGTGACATAAAAGAGATACAGCGTAGGTGTAAAAAATTACGTCTTCCTTAATGCAAACAGGCGATGAAGCAGAACTGCGTCAAGTCTAATGCGAGGTTTCTTACATGTCCCGGGCCTCAAAGATCATAAAATGTTTAGTAACGACAAACTTAACAGTAACCAACAAATTATATTTCTTATATAGTCACATCATTTTATTACAATTTTATGTCAATAAAATTTGTGCGTCTTTGTTCATACAATGCAGAAAATATTTGTTCCGCGCTCTTCAACAGATAAATGATAATAAATTGAACATTTATTAATCTTCTACTAGCTCAAGACCTATCTAAGAAATGACATGATATGTCAGCCTCATTTCCACTTTTGTATAGATTAGCTATAATGAATCACCTCAAACTGCCTAACAATGATTACAGCTTTTGAAGGTTTATCCTGTAGGTATATTTATTAAACGCATTATTTTTTTCCAAAATTGTAAATAATATAATGAAATTAACTGTCTCGACCCTTACTTCGTGGAATTTGCTCATATTAGTGTTTTAAATGAAACTCACGGTTTCTAGTTATATTGTGGAATTAACTAGAAACCGTGAGTTTTATTTAAAACACTAATGTAAATAAGACATATGCACAGTATTATTTGTTTACACTTGAAATTGGGGGTATTTCGAGTTTTATCACTAAACATTTTCAACTAAATCCCTAAAAATCATGATAGAATGAATAGTAAACAGCAAAAATTTCAATTTGTTTGAATTTACTAGGATGGAATTAGTCCTTTTTGGCGAAATGGAGGGAACATACTTTCATATATTTAGACACAGGTTTTCAAATTGTAAGAGCATTTATACAAGCCCGTCGTCTGTCTATATACTCTCTCAATCCTAGATTAATCTCATAGATAACCTTTTGATTATTCTGAACTAGAACTGTTCGTTCATGTTTTCGTGGAATACAATAAAAGCTAATGTCTTTACAACGAGATCGTTTTACACAATAATCACAATGCGAGATACAACAATAATGATTTGAACTACTGGAACCACTAATTTTTCACTGTATAATATGTATTAGTCAAGAGAATCTTCACCAAGCAGTGCAATATTACAATAAGTATGATTTTTATGGCAACAATGGCCAAAACAACATAACCCTCAATGTTTTCCAATGTACATTTGTCTAGTTTCATAGTATCTCTTTGTTTCTTGAGATTTTTGGAGCGGTATTAACCTGATAAGAATAGATATTACTCATTGATATGTGTCAAAGGTCGGGAAGAGGATTAAATTCAACTTTTATATTGTTTATATTATTTTTTAGTCAGGTTATCATAAATCCGTGTATTCCTTTTTAAGGTTTCTATATTAATAGATCGCCAACAAATTTAAGAAGAGATATTTTTATTTTTAGATTGACTAGTTGAATTTTGGAAAACGAAAGTATAATATATACATTTTTGTTTATTAAATGATTTCAACCACTCTAAAGTCTGCTATAATTTATTAAAAAATTGATACAACGAATTCACGAAAGGATTTTCTTGTCAGTTTATGTTCAGAATGTGAAACAGAAACATGTATTCATGTAAATGATTTCAATTATTCTAATGCTTACAATATTTTGTAAAAAAAAGAAAGAATGATTTTGTGTTTGGGAAGGCTTCTACTACTGAAAAAACATTTTTTTTAATACTGGTTTCAGCTAAAAAAAATTCACGCATGAATAGAATTATCACCTTTTGTTGAACTCTGTCTCGAAATTGGGCTTAAACATCATCGCAATCTTCTCATCTCTTTACGAGGGGAAAGATAATAATGAATATTACAGATAATTTGAGTAGAGATAGTTGTTGTTAATGTATCTTACCAATAACAGTTGAGGATACATATTTTTATAATCAACGTTTGTCATAAGTTTTTTTTTGTAAAATTGCTGACCAACTGAGCTATTTTCTTACGAAGACGAATAAAATGAAAGCGCTTTTGCTTTTACGCTGTTCAAATTTTTTCGATATTTTCAAGAAAAAAATCTCTAGATATATTTGACATTTAGTACCACTACAAATAAAATCCCACTAATACGGCTATGGTTAACCGTTTAATACTGTAAGAACCTGGTAATCAATTTAAAAACATAAGAAGCGCATTACAACTGTTGTCTACGGGGATGTGAAATTATGCTGTCGTCCGATACGGTCAGTCAATATAGTCTGGTTCCCAAGTGTCAATTCGTCATAAACCTAGTCTGGACCACCGAAAATTATGATTTTGGTCTCATTTCGAAATTGCATATAGAACAAACGATCAACTGGACAATAGGGACCCGCAAAAATTGCAAAAGTTACAAACTAGTACGCAAGAAAAAAAGAATGGATTGTTATTTAACAAGTGCGTTTTTTGTCAATGAAAATTTTTTTAGGAAACGATTTTTTCTCATAAAAATCATTATTTTCATCAAGGAGAATTCCCAAAAAAATATTTCAAAAATGTTATTAACAATGCAATTTTGTTTATAACAGTTATTTAAATAATGTTAAACAGTTAAACATTTGAAAAAAAATTATATAGCTTTCAACAATCAGAAAATAAATAATAATAATTAAAAAAAAATTCCTGATTCCTTTATTTACATTATTAATTTTTTAGTACCTTTGATTGTTAATAAAAAAATCCCAATGGCACAGGACCAAGTGGACAGGCTTTTTTCAGTAAAATTTTTGCATAAAACCCAAAATAAAAAATTAGATACAAAAGTAATAGAATGATGTACAAAAAACCAAAGTAACATTTTGGCATCAAATCAAAAACAAAAGAATAAAAAAAATTTCTGGTAAATTTGTGAATTTTCTTAAATAAATGTTTTAATGTACGATTTAGAGGAAAATGTTAAATACAAAAGTTGTAGTACGTATTAAGGTCTATGAAAAAGCTCAGTAACTTTTTTGCGTCAAATGAAAAACAAAGGAAATACGAGTTTTTTTCAACTTTGACAGGCCGCCATTTTGTTTTTACTAGGCCGATTTGGCTCATTAACGAACTCGTCCAAGACTATGGCCTAACCGATTTTTTTAGCGAGTTTCGTTTCGATCCATCAAAAAATACGCCCTCTATCGTGCTTACAAATTCCGTTATAACACATACATATATATATAGCCCTATTTCATTCTGAAATAAGCCTAAAAATGAGAAATCAAAATTTCAGAATTTTGGGATCTTTTCGATACTCTTTTAAGAATAGCTCTAATAAATAAACGTAATCTAGGTTTCTAGTTTAGAAATAATCAGCGTTTTTATGTTAACTTTCAACTGGTGAAAATTAACTAATTAACAAAAGCATACTTAATTAAAAAAATTGAGATAAAACTTTTTTGTTAACAGATTATTTTTTAATGAAATTAACTGTCTCGACCCTTACTTGGTGGAATCTACTCATATTAGTGTTTTAAATGAAACTCACGGTTTCTAGTTAATTCCACAATATAATAAAAATTGTTGAAAATTCTTAAAAATTGACAATTGTTTCGATAAATGAATATCATCGTCAGAATGACAGAAGTGTGATATTACAAATATTGAAGCTTAGATATTATTAGCTCTATGGTGATATATATATATATATATATATATATATATATATATATATATATATATATATATATTGTATAGGATTCAATATTTATTTATTATTTGAAACTGAAAACTCATTAAACATGTATACCAACTCTATCAAAGGGTAGGGTTCAATTGCGCCATTCAAATTATTGGATAGTGAAATTAAAATGAACAAACTTATGATTTCAGGAATTTTTTTAAACATAGAAATTTATAAACAGAAAATGTGTACAGATATACTACAAAAAAATAAACTACTATTACTATGGAACAATTAAAATGTTTTTTTAAATAAAAGCCTATTTAAAGATCTCTAATATAATATTTTAAAACGGTACCTTTCATTTACTAAGTTTGTATCCACTTCAAACTAATCTTCACTATCAATTTCTTTCTGTTGTACTGTCCAAAATATTATTGAAAAGCTCTTCTTAAATTTCACACGCAATGCCTTGATTTCTTCCCCCAGATATCTATCCTTTAACTGGATATACAATTATCTTCTCTCTTCTTCTGATGATTATAAAATTGCTTTAAATTTCCATGTTTATCAAATATAAACGTGTTTTATCGTCCTTGTAGAAATAAATTATAATATCCCTTGCCTCTTTTTTGACGTTTTTTTTTAAATCAGAATGACTTTTCTCTCCTGTATATTGCAATTATCTTCAAATTATTATTATTATTATAAAATTGGTTTAAATTTCTTTCTATTATACTTTGAGTATCAACTTTTTGTATCGTTCTTATTGACGAGATCAATTATAATACGACATTCAACTTTGTTGTCTTAAAAATCACTAACGTTTTTTTTTTCATCATAATGTATCTCGTTGCGGGTTGCTAGCGACACTAATCTCTCTATCGTATGAACTATTTATTTCTAAAGCCGTATATAAAGCATGAAAATAACATTTTAGTATTAGAAATTAGCATATATAGAGATGAAGATTTTTATACATATAAATATTAACATAACTTATTTACTATTTATTAAAATTCCTGAAATCCCTTGCATATTGTAACCTAATTACTAACTATATGAAAATTTGACGCGTTTCTTTTAAATTATTTTAAATTTCATTCTAATTTCAACGGATGCTTTTGAAATTACATCATGTACTGAATTATTAATTTTACTTTCCGTTGTATTTGAATCAGATTTCAATATTTTCGATTCTGATAGTTCAAAGAGTATATCGTCTGTTTCAATATCTTTGGTCAAATTTTCTTCAGTATTATAGTGAGGATTTTGTTCACTGTTTTTACTATCAGCATCTATAATTAATTTAGACATGTTTTTTTAACAATTTATGAATATTCGTTAAAATGATGGCTAATAAAGTACAAGATTGACAATTCCATATGACTTATTTCAGTAATACTATTAATCCTTAATAAATTGAATACAACCAAATGAAACTGCTTCAATATATATAATTGTAAAGATCAGCAGATATAGTTTTCCTGGTTTTCTATATCATTGCACAGTTATACTGATCTTAACTGGAAAAATGATATCCAGGATATCACCATAGGGCTAATAATATCTAAGCTTCAATATTTGTAATATCACATCTTCTTCTTTTTTCTATTAACATATATTAAGTCAATCACAATTTAGATCACTTCTTGGTCTAGCCAAAACTAACTACTAAAGATCAGGTAGGCATCAAATGTAATGTAACTTCTGTCATTCTGACTATGATATTGATTTATCGAAACAATTGTCAATTTTTAAGAATTTTCAACAATTTTTATTATATTGTGGAATTAACTAGAAACCGTGAGTTTCATTTAAAACACTAAGATTATTTTTTATTCATGTGTTTAGATAGTACCAAAATTTTGTATTCCTTAATATTCATATTTGGTCGGTTAATGGTAATTTACGTAACAATGCCGGAAAGTACTGTTTTTTCGGATGAGTAGACAAGATTCCAGGGCGAGCCGCAGTCTGCGAGTCCGAAAAAACAGTTTCCGGTCCTGTTGCGTACAATATTTTTTCGGCAACCGTGTAGAATAACAAATCATTGAGACGTCACATTTCTTTATTATACATTTTAATTCTTATTTTAATTAAACAGAACAGAAAAGAAAATACTACATATTAACAAAAACATTCTAATTCTTATTTATATTAATATTTATATTAAAATTCGAGCAATTGCTAATATTGAAGGGATTCAATTTATTTGAAATGCTTGGTATATTTAAATTGTTGAAGCCAGAACAAGAAGGCAAAGTTTCCGTTTCACATTGATTGTTTTCTTCTGATGATTTTTGAATGGTCTTGGCAATTTTAATTTTGTTTGAAAGCCACATTGGTAGACTTTCAGCCACCGTGTCTCTTCAAATTTGTGATGTTTCCACCATTATCAGCAAATAACGTTGCCGAAGTTCGACAAATACTATGGCCTGTGTAATTTTTAGGATTGGGTAAATGTAAAAATTCTGCGATTTTTTTTCAGAGACTCTCAAAACTGTGGATACCAACAGGCTGAGTTGAACATTTTCCTTTTTTGTAATTCACGAATAATCTGTTATTTGGAGTATGGGATGGCCGTAAAGATAAATATTGCCTATACAACAGCAGGTTTTCTTGCCCAATTACAACAAAAGTTCTCTCAATATGTGTTTTGGAATCCGATATTTTCACAAGCAACATGTCTTCCTTGTCGTTTATTAGATCAATTGACATTTTTGTTAGTTCTTCTCGTCTACACGCACCGGCTAACCCAATAATTGTTGCTACCTGAAAATGAAGTTGATACTTTATATCCTACCATCGTAATATTTTGTTAAAATTACCTTCAGCATTAGATATGTTTCATTATCCGCTTCCCTAATGAATTTGTTGATTTGCTCACTGCTGAAGACTTCTGATTTCTTGGCTTTGTAACCAACATTCTCCCTTTTGATAAATGCGATAACTTTTGGGAAAGTGGCTATGTTTACATTTTTCTTCACTAAAATGGTACTTTTCAATATAGAGTATATGCTCCACAGAGTAGAGGATTTGACAGTTTCAGATTTTTGCGCCACATAAGCCAAAATTACATCCTCTGTAATAGTTTTGCATTGCTTCATATTCATCCATTTCGTGAACAAATCATAAACGTTTTCATACCTGGATTTTGATTTTTCAAGCAATAATTGTACTGTAGTAGTAGCTGCTATATTGGAAATTTCCCAGGGCATATTTTCAAAGTCACTATCGCTGCTTTCCATATTTTATTGCGATCAAGAAACATGCAAACTTCTGACAACTTATTTCATATGAACTGTCAGCCGTTATTTCGTTGCTATGGTAACGACTGAATCTTTCCGGCCTAGGCCGGGAAGTACGTACTTCCCGGACTAGGCCGGGAAATGCTACTTTCTCAAAGAAAAAGCGTCCGGGAAGTGGGTACATCCCGGACGGTTGCCGAAAACATAAATTGTTAGATCAAGCTTCTGATTCGGTTGACGCGCTCGCAACAGCCACTACCCGTTTTTAGCCCAATTTTCACCTCTAAATTACAATTATAAATATTATCGGAAGGTTAGACTTTTCTTTAGGAAATTTTCTGCTTTTTAAGGATCTTCTATATAACTTTTGCCGGCCCCTTTTTGTCCAGTTAATCGTTTGTTCTAGATGCCATTTCGAATCGAACGCGACCAAAATCATAATTTTCGTTGGTCCAGACTAGATTTATGATGAGTTGGCACTTGTGGAACCAGACTAATAGTAATAAATATTTTATAACTTATTTTATTGCGAACAAGCGGTAAATCATCTTTTTACTGAATACAATTAGATATATTTTATAGAAGTCTTTCATTGAATGCTAACTAGAAAGAGTCCACGAAGATTTATATCAATCTATAAAGAATTATAACAATAGTAGCGATTATTTTCTAACAATTCCATATTTTAATAACAATTTGAAAAGAACATACCCAATCTACATTGTTTTATATTTTTAGGTTCACATGCAAAATTTGATTTTTTAAACATAGTAGTCTCAGAAAAAGTATTAATAAAAAATAAAATTCTTAGTACCTTAAACTGGTTGTAATTTTTAGAATAAAAAGTTATATATATATCATTATTTTTTTTCTTAAAAACTTTTGAAATCGATTTGTATCTCAGATTAACAAATAAAAAATAGATATGTTCATTTTGGTTTTTTCTAGCCCCACAAACATCGAGTCACATTCTAAGCTCACTTGCGGACACTTCCACTCCTTTGACATATTTACAAAGTCTCTTTAGTTGCAGGAAAAATTAAATTAGAAGTTTAATTAAAAATATGTTAAAAAGTTATGCAAATAAAAAAAAGTCATACTAATTTATGCATTTGAGTCGCTGCTTTTAAAATGAATTAATAATGAAATTGACTGTCTCGACCCTTACTTCGTGGAATATGCTCATATTAGTGTTTTTAAATGAAACTCAAGGTCTCTAGTTAATTCCACAATATAATACAAGTTATTGAAAATTCTAAAAAATTGACAATTGTTTCGATAAATCAATATCGATGATATTGATTTATCGAAACAATTGTCAATTTTTTAGAATTTTCAATAACTTGTATTATATTGTGGAATTAACTAGAGACCATGAGTTTCATTTAAAAACACTGAATTAATAATACTTGAATTCTATTTATTAAAGGCATTTTCTTATATAGATTTTAAACAAGTATTTGTTATATCCTTAGATACCTTTATGGTTATAACTAAAAGTGGCAACATTGCTCAAAATGTCACTACCTGTTTAATGTGTCAATAGTAATCTATTTAGTAGTTTTTTCCTTGCTTAATACCATATAAAGAGAGATGCAAATATCGTCAGAGTGTGATCGATGATCTTTTCGAATACGCCGTAGTATTTTAGTAAATAATGTCAAACGTGGTTTGTTTATACAAGCGCCATTACGACTAGAGAGTAAACATTTACTTCTTTCGTTTTGATGGGTTTTTCAAGACTTTTAGTGACAAAATAAACCTTTGAGTTAATGAATTTAATGTTTTTGGATTATCATGGTTCGTCGGTGCCAAGTTTGCAAGAAAAACAGCCGAAATTACCAAGGCCATGTATCTACAATACCATCCCCACTTTTTCTATTTCACTCATTATTTCACTACTGGCGTTTATAGAATTGTTCAATCCAAACACTACTAAATTCGTTCTGGTTAGAAGTTTTCCTTCAATGTATGGTGGGACTCTAAGAAGAAATATCGAAAATAGCTTATAACAGTACAAAGAAGTAAAAAACGACGTCAAAGTCGATCAAAAGTGAGGGTAATATTGATAGTTTTTTTTTCAATTACCGCGTTGAGTACCTACTTGTAACTCTTGCCAGAAGTTGAAACAGTAGAAGAATAATATCTAAGCGTAATACGGAGTTTGACGAAGCAAATTTGTCGAAAAATACCAGATTTGTGAAAAGAAAAGCGATTTCTTTCTAAAAACTGAGCAGATCCTATCGAAAAACCAACGTATTCTCTTGATATGCCTCTGGCCGATTTTTTTTCTTTCCATAACTCAAATTACCGGTTTTAGACACCTGTTTTCAGTACACAGAAGGCGTAAAAGATAATTCGTGGCGCGCGTGCTGATGTTGACTCCTGAAAACGCGTTTTATTTCGATACAACGAATATTTTGTTTTATTGACCGATTACCGGTTCGTGTTTATCTTAAAAGTGTCAATGATTTTACAATATTATGGAATATTTCGCAGGTAGTTGCTTTATAATATAAATAAATAATATAGGGGAAAGTGGTTCACCGTCAGACATGTTCCACGGTAAGACAGTACAGTTTCTGAGGCTCTGACAATTCCGCCACGAGCAACGATTTTGTTTCAGTTCAGTTGGCTTTTATCAGTAGGGTGGTGTTTATGCAATTTTTGACCAAGAAGTAATTTTTTGAAAAGCCGTTTGATTGTGTTTTTTTGGCGTGGTTTTAGTTATAATTTTAAGATTGGTGGTAGGTAAAGTTTAGCTATTTGTGTGTTCATTTACATAGTGATATTATTTTTCATTATACAAAATATTACATGAATTTTAAATATGGTGCTTGTGGGGAACAGTGAAACAACACTAGGTGGGGCACACTGAGACGTGTCTCACTGTGTCCCACCATGTGCAAGAAGTTTGGAGTAAGTTTTAATCTAATTTTTTTTGGAGAATGGCTAGAGATAGAAAAAGAAAAACTACCATTGGGTCAGTTTCATAAAACCAGATGAAAAGTGCGGTAAAATTGGTGAAGGATGAAGGTTTTTCATTGAGAAAAGCAGTTGAACTAAAAGGAGTGTCATATCAGACCCTAGTCAAATAAATTGTGATAAGAAAGAGTCTGGAATTACATTCGAGATATTGACAGGGTGGTCTAATAAGACTGCCAACCGCCTTTATCTAAAATGAGTTTTAGCGTCCCTGTAACTCAGCTTTCCAAAGGCGCACAAAAGTTTTAAAGAAAATGCAGGCCCCAATTTATGTAACAAAATATTTTTACCTACCAAGTTTCCCAGATAAATCCGGTTAATAGATCACCCTGTAGACATTGCTATAGATAACCTGGGATAATAAACATTAGTTGTTTAATTTTAGATACGTGAAAAAAACAAGAAAATAGCAGGGATTCAAAAATTAGAATGAGACCTTTTTATGAATGCTGTCAAATTATGACAAAAGATCAGAAGGGTATGTTGGCCGAATACCCTGGAAGTTGCTCAGAAATGAATTATGGTCTAACTGCGCTTGGATGTCGACGCTTAGCATTCGAAATGGCAAGAAAAAATAATATCCATATTCCAAATAGATTTGGTAAATTGAGCCAGGTCTAAAGCAGACACGAAAGTTTTGCCAATAGTTCTAGGGTTTAGAATTTGGACGAAACAAGAAGAACCGCTGTCCAGAAACCGAAAAATGTCATCGCATGCAAAGGTGTCAAGCAAGTCAGTCAAGTTACTAGTGGCGAGCGAGGAACATTGGTAACCGCCTGTTGTTTTATAAGTGCCTCAGAAAACACGATTCCACCAGCTCTTATCTTTCCTAGGACGTATTTTAAGCCGCACATGCTTTTCAATAGAGCATTGGACTCGCAACACCATCGGGCTGGATGTACAGCGAATTATTTGTGGAATTTATGCGACACTTTATAAAACACGAACTCTCCAATGGAAAATAGAACATTACTGCTGCTTGACAATCATGAAAGTCACCTTTAAATTGAATGTATTGACTTGGCTAAAGATAACGAAGTGGCTATTTTGACCTCCCGCCCTATTCTAGTAATAAATTACAACCATTTATTTGTCATTTAAAGCACACTTCAACCGTGCTGTTGACTCCTGGCTTATACACCATCCTGGCATTCGAATGACGATCTTTGATATACCAGAGTGTATCACCAGTGTATTTCAGCATTTGATGACTCCGATTAACATAGCATCGAGCCATCATATGTCAGGCATTTTTTCATATAATCGTGACATTTTTACAAAAGACGAATTCCTACCTAGGCATGAGCGCAACCGGCCACGTCCTTAAATCCTGAGCCCCAGCCGTCTACATCCTCAAATGCTATCAAATAAACAACAGCAAGAGGATGGTACTATTTCAAATAGTGATGTTATGAAAACACCATCTGCCGTCGGTTTACTTGAAGAAGATTTAGCTAACGGTGATACTTCCAAAGCCACAGCCATTAAAACAAAAGCATTTTTAAATCCTCAGGAGTTTCGAGGATTTCCCAAAGCTGCTCAGAGAAAACGGGTGCAAAACAGAAAGCGCGGAAAAAGTTTCATTCCAGCGGACATTCCGGAAAAATTTGAACTGGAAACAAGTAAGAGCGCCGAGAAACGCAAAGCAAAAGCCAATATTGTAAGAAAAAAGTTTTCGAACCGGAAACTAGTTCATCTAGTGATGAGGAAGCAGAGATATCCGAGTATTATGTGGACATGGATGCTCCTATTACAGGATTTGAGGAACTAGGTAGAAATGCTGCCATTAACGATTATGTCCTAGTAAAATTTTCTGGCAAAAAATCACCAAATATTTTGTAGGCAATATTTTAAGCAATATCTCCCATGAAACTGAATATAAGTTATTTGCGAAGAAAAAATAGACTAAACAAATTCGTCTACGCAAATGTTCCAGAAGTTGCTAGTGTTTTGTCTGAAGACATCTTAATGATTTTACCAGCTCCCAACATTATTTGGTAAAACAAAAAGACAAAATCAATGTATCCAGTTCGAAGTTAATTTTAGTCAGCTAGATGTCCAATAAAGTGTTGTCTTCCTGTGGACCACGTTAGTCCACCAAGGGACAAAGTGAGACTATATGCAATATCAACAATAAATCTTTCTAAATTTATGTTTATTTTCTTTATCCTTTTTAGGAAAATAAAAATTACTTTACATTATAAACATGTTTTCTTAAATAAATGTTTAACCAGTTTTAAAAAAATCCCGAGTCACGAAAAAACGTCTCACTGTGGACCACTCTCCCCTACTATTTAAATTGCGAACATTTGCGTTTAGTATGAATACTTTTTGACTGTATGTGGTAACTATTTTCACAATGTATTTGGATGCAAACATAAATAGAATAATTATTTAAACAAATTTCAGGTTCGTATAAAACTGTCATGGTCATAGACGGAGCTTTAAAATTAATTGAAATTACACCTTGGCATATTACCTGTGAAAAAAAATCATTTAAAAAACAATGCTATTAATAGATATGAAGTATAATATACGGGGATCAACCAATTAATAAAGGAATAAGAATTTTAATCTCATCTTTGTGGAATTCGAACGTAAATTTCATGGTTTATGTCGAGAACAATTTAAAATAACAGGGAATGACTGCGATTTTTACACTTCGACTGATTTTTTAAAGTTCATAAAATTGTTTATTGCGGAGTGGGCAAAAAATAGTTTGTAACGTCTTCACTAAAGTTCGTAAAATATGTCTGGAAATGTTGACATTAGTTATTGCCCCAGTGCGCGTTTTTTAAACTCATTTATGCTTTTATTCTCATATGAATTTTATTTGTTTTCTTTAAATATGGTCCAAAATTAGATATATCTATACTACCGTTATAAATGAAGCTGTTTAATGAAAACACGATAAAAATTGTTATTGTAGAATTATTTACAAACAGTTGGTTTCATTTATAACGGTATCATGAGTGGATTCCACACAGTAAGGGTTGAAACAGTAAATTAACACGGAGATTTCACAACGCGTCCCCGACCGTCCATTCCCGTTTCTGGTCCCGATCCCCTGCCACTGTTCTCTCCTCTCCTCTGCAGACTTTTTTTATTTTCACGACCCGATATTTTGCGTCCGATCTACAGCTCAGTTCGTTGCTCTTTATGCTGCAAAAGTTTAAAAATGGCTCCGTATTTATCAAAACAGGTAGTTGTTGGTGTTACATTAACTGCATTGGCCGTGTGCCAGAAAGAAAGGAAGAAAAAGACTATGTGGATGAAGCAGGTATATCTCCAAAGACCTATATTGAGTCGTGCAAGATTTATGGAAGTATTGGATGCTGAAAATCACCGGAAGCTCTTGCGTATGATACCCTAGATTTTCACCGATTTACTAAATATGGTCAGACCTCATATCTAAAAAAGAAATACGGTTATGTGTGCAGGGGAACAGTTAATTGTCACGCATCGTTTTTGCCCACTGACATGACGTACAATGACTCGATTCCTGAAAGTAGGTAATTCGACAAAAAATGCAAAGGGTACATAGGATGGACAGAGCGATCCGCTAGGTGGAGCATTTCACGTGCCGTTCACCTGGAGAAGCGGGGGGGCTGTTCTACCCTCACTTCCTCCCTAAGTCGGTTGGAAATCTCTCCCGACCTCCCTGCCTAGTCGCATATTTCAAAACTGCACATTGATACGAAACCAGTAGCCAAATGCGGCGCTGCTATTTGCTGGATTTCCACCGTCATTCTCTATGCGACTGCGACCGTTTTTATTCGAATACGATACATAAATTGGTTTTATGCTGTCGCTGTCATTATGGAATGACAATAAATTACTAAATTATGGAACAATTTAGATTTAAGTGAAATTTCTATCAATATTTTTATGCAGGGTGATCCCATGGTATTAGTACCTAATTGAAGAAAATTGACATCCCTAAGTTGTAAACAACAGCAAGGAACATTTCAAGTTCGAGTTTAAAAGACGGTAACTACACAATCCAGCCAATGGCAGCGCAGCATTTAACTACTGGTTTCGTATCAATGTGCAGTTTTGAAATATGCTGCCTGGTCGCCTCCCCAAAACGTGACCTTGCCGTCAGTGTTCCTTATGGTTCTGAACGGACAAGAAATTCGCTCGAAAATATATAATTTTTTAGGAAAAAACACTGCTCTCATTTAATTAATTTTTATTACTCTTGACATGAAATGTCACATACATTTCTTTTACAATTCTTTATGCTTCCATGTCAATAAAAAATGCCACCCAGATGGCTGGTCTCTATTAAGGCACGTAGGCTATCCAAAGGTACTACATATCAACTTTTTCAAAAATAAAAAATAATAACGCGATACTGAATAACCAGAAGCACAGATTTTCACTATCCGATTTCAGGACCGACGGCGATCGGGCCTGATTTAGAGGCCCTAAATCGGGTCGTGAAATCCCCGCTTTAATATCTATACTGTCCTATTACTTATACTTATCGTTCTTAGTAGACTGCTTTATTTTGACAATATCATTCCAGTACGTTTGTCAATATTTGTTGGGTTTTATAATAAAGGTTTGTAAAAATAAATATGAATTAATTATATGGGGAATCAGCAAAAATATTGAGTTTATGTACTGAACTGGTCATGGGATAAAGTTCTTATTTCAAATCAATAACAAAAACAAAACTTTTCATAATAATTAAATCTTTACGAATATCTAGCGATGAAAAATTCAGAAACCATGCCCCTCCCGCTTGTTTGAGAAAAAAATGATTCTGGTTAGAGATTGTATTGAATTATTTATAAGATTATTCAGACGTCTGGAAGTGGGTCAAAATTAATTTGGAAGATTCGTGCAGAACAAGAGAGATCAAGGACATTAGAAACGAATTCAGGGGTGAAATGGGGAAGCATTCTGAACCCATTCTTATTGTTTTTGGTAATGAAGGAAGCAATTCGATAAATTATATTGTCATTTAAGTCGGAAATGAGAGGAAGGCATAAGTTAGGAATAAGGTTAAAAAGGTTGCTCTGTTGCAGGAGGATAGAAAAATTGTAACAAAAGAAAATTCAAAGTGAAAGTATGTTATAGATTCTATAATTTTAACTTCAGTTAGGGTTAGGTCAATGAATACGTATTTATCTATGCTTTTTCTTGCCAATAGAGATAAAACTGGAAATTTTCTTCCAAGAATTTCACAATGTGGTTGTGGAATACGTTTTACTATAAATAATTAATGAATACTTCTCTTTATTAAAATAGAATTTTACCTGAAAAAGAAACATACTTTAAAAAACTACAATAGCTTCTAGACCAAATTAAAATTCATTGTACGACTTGTTTAGTTTTCAAGTTTTATAGCGTTACACGTAATATTAAAATGAGATCAGGTTTTACTTGTAATTCGCTTCTCTTTACGTTTTTATCTATCATATCAATTACCATAAAACACGAAATGCAGTAAACAAAAAAAGGTGTTTTATTTATAGTTCTGTTTGAATAAAATAATCAGATTTGATTATATATGACATCACCGTTAAAAATACTAGATATGGCTGTAGAACTTGTGATTAAGTGACTGTCGGTTTCAGTGACCACAACGCTTTGAACAATCCTAACATTAGGTATTTTATCGGTGACTTAACCAGAACCGCATTTGCCTCATTCCCACAAATAAATTACGGTTAGTTAGCACGGACGAACGTATTATTTTTTTAAAAACTTGTGGCTTCTCAGAAACATCACTTTTAATGAAGTTCTGAACCTTAAAACCCTAAATATGTTAGCACCGTTACTAGTAGTAGTAGTTCGTACAATAAAAGTTTATTTTATATTTTTTATAAGAAAGGAAGATAAATTAGAGAGGTTTGGTTGATGTTTCTTATCTTTGGGAGTTTGTTGGTTATTGTCGTTTGTTGGACCCTGAGATAGGAAATTTTTCTCTGCTGGACGTTGGTTAAAGGGCTTTTAGTAGGAGTTTTCGTCGGAACGTGTTGAATATAACGTGGAGAACCAGTGTTGGGTTTGTAATTATATTGAATTTGTCAGGATAATATAGATTGGGTGTGGGCATAGCTGTGGCTGTATTTTGTGAACTGGACTCAGCTAAATTACAGAGAATCCGCAGAAAACATCGAGTGCAAGTAAATTATATAGTCGACATAATAAAAAATTACCAGCATTATTAGCTCGGTTGCTGGGCGATGATGATTAATGATAAGGCTCCTTGAAATATTAAAACTTTTCATCAACAAGTGAAAAGTCTTTAAAACCATTCCAACTTCACATTTTTCGGGATCGATTGTAAACGGTGTAAAGTCTGGACCTACGCACAAAAACAGCCTAAACAGTTTCTGAATCGATTCGTGACGATCTCCAAATCATCAGTTAGAACAAACCTAATATTAAACATTAGTGACAGTACTAAGGAATTAAAAAGTAAATGGTTTTAGAGAATAATATGTGATGAAAGGAGTCTGAAAAATGACCTAGTTTTAATATAAACATTTAAATTAATAAAACTTTCAGGAAAATAAAATCGGCCACGAAACATCGCATCGCGTCGCGTCTCAGTAAATCAGTGATGGTAACCTTTCATAAGAGCTATCCCTATATTTTCTTTATTCATAAAATTAAATTCCCCTATTTTTTTCCCTACACTAAAATTTGATAAATGAAAATGCTGTTTTCTTAAAATTTATTTTGACAAAAATGTACTGTTATTATAAATCAAAATGAAAATTCAAATTAATGTGTTGTCTCCATTTTGCTTGCTTTTTTCGGCTCAGCAGTATCGCTTTCATCAGAACTGGAAGTTGACTCTATCTTCTGCATTTTTATTCTAAAATAACTATTAAGGTTATATAGTTGTTTAACTAAATTTACTTGCTACTTACTGTGATTTTACTTTTTTTTTACTTTATATTAAAGGTTAAAGTATAAAACAAAACGAATTTCCCCTACATTTTTAGTAAATTGTAAATTTCTGTCTATTTTCCCTACATACCTGAAAAACAGATTTTTTTCCTATTAAAAGGGAAATTCTCTACAGGTTACCATCACTGCAGTAAATATCAATTACCTCCGTGAGTGTTGCTTGAACTTTTGTTGTGATTACGCATTTCGATCGATTCCTACATCATTTCATATTATAAGGCATCAAATAAAAACTTTTGCTCGTCTGACTTTTGAAAAAAAATCCTTGTAAGTACATTATTATTAATATTTCCAGCTAAGTAAAATTTAATTCACACAAGCCATTTTTTTAAGTTATGTTATAAGTTATTTTTGAGGTTAGCTTATCAGATTATTTACATACTAGTGGCTTTCGATTTGCTCACTCGAGTGTAACGTTAGCGTTTTTTTGACTTTTTCTTGAAGCCCACAGGCGCGCAAACACACAAACTTTCTTCTGCTCTTTCCCCTCGAGCACCAACAATTCTATTCGTGTTTCATTCACATATGCTAATTGAGGTTATACTTTCTTTTGTGATTTGTTTTATAATAGCAATATTGATTATATATTATTATATATAAGAAACAAGGAACCAACATTACAAATTTCGTAAAACCAACGATAGAAACTATTTTTTGATGTTTTAAATGAAACTCACTGTTTCTAGCTAATTCCACAATATAATAAAAATTCTTGAAAATTCTAAAAAATCGACAATTGTTTCGATAAATCAATATCATCGTCAGAATGACAGAAGTTACATTTCATTTGATGCCTACCTGATGTTTAGTCGTTATTTTTGGCTAGACCAAGAAGTGGCCTAACTTCTGATTGACTTACTATATGTTAATAGAAAGAAGAAGATGTGCTATCACAAATATTGAATCTTAGATATTATTAGCCCTACGGTGATATCCTGGATATCATTTTTCCAATTAAGATCAGTATAACTGTGCAATGATATAGAAAACCAGGAAAACTATATCTGCTGATCTTTACAATTATCACTCAAGAAGACAGTTTATTAGTGGAGAATTCCCTAGATTTATCTGTTCGTTGATAACTTCATATTATGGGTTTCTTAAATGTCTTCTAATTTCCAATTCTTCAAGGAAATCCAGTTCTTGTTTCTGTTCACAAATATGCAGCACTTCTAGTTCTGTGTTAGGTGTCAATGAATTATTGGTATCAAGTAGATGTTTTGCGTAGTGGGATTTATCTGGTGGTTTTAATATGTATGCTCGTAAGTGTTCACTGTATCGGATTTCAAAATTTCTAAGGGTCTGACCCAAAAAGACAGCATTACATTCTGGACATTTGAGTTTATATATACCTGGTTTCTTTAATTTTGGTATTTTTTGTTTTTACATTTAACAATTTTGTACTAACGTTACTTTCTGTTTTAAAAGAAATTGTTGTATTCGTTGCTAAAGATATTATCTTTGAAATATTATTAGAAATATTTCCTGCATATGTGATGGTTTTATAAGTTTTTATTTCATCAGTTTGTTTAGGAAATATTAGTTGTAATGCCACTTTTTCCTCTTTTTTATTAATTAGCTTATTTATCATATATAATGGATAATCGTTGGATGTTGCTATTTGTCTAATTGTACTAATCTCTCTATCAAAATTACATTTTTTCATAGAAACTGATTGTATGCCGCTAGTTTATGTGACAGGGGGTGATTGGAACTATAAGGAATTGTCACATCAGTGTGTGTTGGTTTTCGGTAAATTGCATAATCAAGTACATTATTAACTCTTCGAATTTTTAAATCAAGAAAATTGATCGAGTTATTTTCTTCATCTTCTAATGTAAATTTAATTTTTGGGTGTAAATTATTAATGTGGTTGAAAAATATATCTAATTGTCGTTCACTACCAATAAAACAAGCTAATATGTCGTCTACATATCTATACCAAAATAAAACATTTTTTGAAATATTATTTTCTAAGATTTTTCTTTCTAAACTGTCCATAAAAATGTTTGCCAAAATAGGTGATATAGGGCTTCCCATTGGTAAACCTTCATTTTGAATATGTATCTTATTGTCAAAAGTGAAATAATTCTGATTAATACATACCTCAAATAAATTAAGTATATCTGATATTATTAGTGGATTAATATTTTTATCTTCTAGTAATTTTCTTACAAGTATTAGACATTCTTTAGGAGGAATTTTAGTGAACATATTAGTAACATCAAACGAAATAAATTTATAGTTATCTTGCAAGTTGATTGCTTTCAACTTTTTGATTAGTTCTATTGAATTTCTAATTCAGTACTGAGATGCATATCCGTAACTATTCAGTATATTGTTAAGCCTCTTTGTCAATATATTATTAGGAGCATTAACATAAGAAACTACAGGTCTAATTGGTTTCGTTATTTTATGTAATTTAACGGTTCCATATAATTGTGGACAATGAGGATTCTTATGTATGATAGACCTTTTTTCGTAATCACTTAAAAGATAATTTGAACTATTAACAAGATCCCTTACATTATTAGAAAACTTTTTTGTTGGGTCTGCTTTAAGAACTTTTATATCGCTACATTCTATAAAGTTATATATTTTTGAATTATAATTTTCAGTTGTCAAAATGACAGTTGTGTTCCCCTTATCAGATTTTGTAAGTGTTAGGTTATTATCTTCTACTTTCTTTTTAAGGTCATATGGTACACACGCAAGCGCTCTATTTAAATTTGTCGTGTCATTGTCGAGTACTCAGTCTGAGCAATGTGGGCTGCTCGAGCCTGCAAATCGAACGCCACTATTATAATATTCGTAATGTCATATCTTCTTTTGAGACACGGAGAATGTATTGATGACGTTCTTCGTTAAGCATAAACACAATGCAATGTCTACTGAGGTGTGACGTAACATGCGTTTTCTCGCTTAATTCAAAGTAGATAGAATAAAATGCAATAATTTTCGTTAAAAATTTGTTAATTGCTGAAATAATGTAGAATTGTAGAAGTGGATTTCAAAATCAGTCATCATGCCTATTCCTATATATTCTATTTATTATTCGGTGAAAACTATTTTCAACGACTGTTATAATATTAGTTTTTTTTCTAAACATTGCTTTTAACCGCATCAACTAAAACGTAACATAGATATCTATTTAATGGATTTCGTTCTGTGGTTCATTTTAAGATTGTACTTAATATTTCGGTGAGTAAAAACGCGACCTTCGTCGACATCCTGATATGATAAAAATAACGAATTATACATTATGTATTCTAGTCGTTGAAACATTTCTAAAACCGCTCTATTATAGTGCTGTAGAGGAAGTAATAGGTACCTACTGATATGGCTTTCCTTTTTTGATAAATTCAAACCAATCCAGAAAATATTAAAACACTAAAATTGACAATTTAGGTTAAAAATATAAGTAACTCAATTTTTTAATGGATTTTTGATATAAATTTAAATTGATGTTTATTTATATTTGATAATTTTCTGACATGTTGTTTGCATGCTTTATGTATTTTTTTTCAATATTTATACAATATAAACAACATCATTACGTGATCTCTATTGTTTTTGTTAATTTGTATTTTACCCCATATATTCAGAAAAAAAGCCACGAATAGCTCAAATAATACATTTTCAAAAAATGTTTGATCTAACACTTATCATACCACAGTTGCTATGGGTAACGTCTTTTATTAAAATAGAGGATCAATCAACATTATTTTCTAAAAAAACTTTACGCTTAGAGGTGAAAGCATGGATTTGTAGAAAACTGATAGGGTCAAGTAGGGTAAAAATGAGACATTTTTTAGAACGTTAACTAAAAGAATTGATAAAAATGTTATGGGAAGTAAATGATAGTGAGAAAACTATTAAAAAACCTTTATAAAAGAGAAAAAAAATAGAAACTGTGTCTCATATTTAACCTAGAAAAAGTGTAAAAATGAGACATGCCTGGTTAACAATGAGACAGTTGTTATATAATGCGTGTTTTCACAGTCTTGCCGTCCTCTAAACCAAAAGTAAGACACTAAGGGAAAAAATGAGGCAAAATACGTTTTTTTATGTTAAACTCAACAAAACAGTAGAAAAATATTTTTTGATAGAAAAATAACCACAAAATTAAACATTAATTTCAAAACTAAATTTCAGTTCATGAAAAACTTAGGCAAAGAAGTGTTAATAAAAAATAATAGTTCCACTTAAAAATAAAATCTAGAACACATTGAACATTAACGAACTAAATATCTATTGGAAAGGCAAAAACATCTGCTGCTCTAGAAGTTCCTGCAAGCGGATATGAAGGTGGTAGCCTTAAAACAATATCTTCCTTTGCCATATTATGGATTTCCGGAACTGCTGGATAAATAAATTTATTTCCCTTGCGTCTGAGATAGGAAACACAAAATTCATTATTAGGTAGCAAATCTTTTACAATTGTCATGTACTGTACGTCTTTCTTTTTGGTTTTAAATTTAACAAACACGAAATGACCAATAGTTATATTTCCATCCTCTGGGGATTTGAATCCTACTTTCTGTGCTAGTGATATATTTTCTGACTCACTTTCATCGTCATTTTGAATTTCTTCTTCTTCATTTTCATGTCTTACTAAATCAGCTAATGTCATATTTTCGGTATCGCTTTCGTCCTCATACTCAACCTCTACTTCTGAACTAGTAGAAGGTAGTTTTTTAAGATTGTCTTTGTATTCCGATTCTTTTTTCTTGCCTTATTTTTCTTTCTATCCTTTTCGTTATCAATACCTTCAATCAGCTTTGCCAGTAAGTGTTTAACTGCCGCTAAGTATTTTACGACGCTTTTGTACAGCAGAGGGTGTTTTATTGATTTTCATTAACGTAATGGTTTCAAAAGAAGAATTTCTACCTTCTGGTTCAAGTGAAGATAGCATAGGAACTTCATTATTGTTGGAGGCCTAAGTTGTGCTGGAATCATCTAAGTCTGCTTGGAGTGCTGGGACATTGACAATTTGTTGTTGGGGTTCATTACTTTCCAATTGATCACACTGTATATCTAAAGGGTCCTTATTGTCTAGCCGTTGAACTTCATATCTTTCTAGTTTTGTACTATCTAGCCTTGCTATAGGATACTTCTCCCTTGAAAATGGAAATGTTCCTGTTGATGCAAAAGAAGAAATAATGTTCTTTTTTGAAATTTCTTCTTCCCAAATGGAACAAAGCAAATCTGATAATTCACTGTTTGTCAACCTTCTTTGATTCTGACGCTGTCAATCGATTAATGTTTCATTCAATTTCAGCTTTAATGGACCAAAGCAAGCTCGATCCAGTGGTTGCAGTAAGTCAGTAAATTGTGCAGGTAGCTTCAGTAATGTTACGTTCGCTCTAATGGCTAGTTCTATGGCATGTTTACCCAAATGTCCATCTAAGAGAATCAAGAGTGGTCTATCCCTTACAATTGTGCAAAACCTGGCAAAACATTCATTGGAAATAAGGGTTGTCCTCCAACCTTTTTCGGAAACACCATACATCGTATTTTCTAATTCGTTGTTACCTTTCCAGGATTTCCACAGATGTTGGCCTTGTAATATTATTAATGAAGGTTAAGAACACTCGCTTGCTGATATACACGCCATTATGGTAACGTTCTCCTTTCCTGATCCTTCAATATTCCTATATATCTTTTGTACTTTGGCAGCTATCCCTTTAATCCTTGTAGGATCCATGGAAAAACAAGTTTCATCAAGGTTCCAAACTTGTGACGATGTAATATTTAGGTTGTTTATGCATTTTTCAACTTTATCATAAAACAAATAAATAATAAATAGATCACTAGTGGGTAAACGTCGTGACTTTTCAAGTTGCTCCATTTGTTTCTGACTAAGCCGATTTCTTCTGCAAAAATTTCTAAACCAGTAATCGCCTGGGCGGCCATCTTTGGAAGACGTGTTAAGGTTATTTTCTTGCACGTATGTTTGCATGGCATTTTTAATCTCTTGCTTAGTTATTGCGAACCCCCACTGAGCCATTGTTATTAATTTTGAAGCTAAATCTTGTTCGGCTTGTAAAGATAACGATGTTTTTCGTCCTTGCTTTGTTGAATTATTCTTTTCCATATAGCGACTTAGTTTCGATTTATCGATATGGAAGGCATTCGCGGCAGCTCTTACAGAAAAACTCTCAGTTCTCATTAACTTTGCTGCTTTATCGAGATCTTCTTTGTACACTTCTTCGGCTTGGGTATATATACAAACGGCGTCTTGGTTTTGTAAATAAAAGCTAAAAAATAATCAAAATGTTTGTCTCATATTTAAACCTGTGCTGTCTCATTTTTACCTCCAAGCGTGTCTCAAATTTAACCCTCCAAGAAAAACGTGCTCACTCGAAAACTGATCAATTGAAACTGAAATGAAATTGCACACGTTGCAAGGCTAATAGCATCAGAGCGCGAAGCGACTTTAACCCAACATACGAACTTGCACAACAAAAATTCAAAAGCCGGTTATAAAAATTAAAATCGCAAACGACGCGATAGATTTTGTAATTTTGATTTTGACGTCATTTGTTTCCCAAAAATGATATAAATTGTAGGGATGATGTTTTTATAAGTGATATATATTTATAACAAGAAACAAGACTGGAATTAAACAATTAGCAATTTTATTTGAGTGTCTAATTTTTCACCTAAATATTGCGTGTCTCATTTTAACCCCACTTGACCCTAGATCGTTGGCTGAGCCGATAGGATACATGTAAATCGAAATTGGCTAGTGTTAAAAGGTCATTTTCCCCGGTTCTATCTAATTACTAGTTGTGCTTTAACCGACCTTTCATCCATGTTTTATTTCTTCAAGACAATCACACCTTAACCACAATAACTTCTTTGCAATCATTTTTTTAGCATCCTTCTGCTTTATCCGGACCTGCTGCCATTGTTTCGAATCGAACGAATTCGTAGACGGTTCACATTCTAAATCAGATTTTTTGTGTGTGTGATTCTATATGGACCAGACATTTTGCAACGACCTGGGCAAAAGGTTTTTCAAATTAATTGGTTTGAATATAATGACTATGTCTACACAGGATGTAAACAAAACAATTACTAAATTGACTTATGTTTAAATGATTTTCGTGACTACGAAATGTTTTATGGGAACAATTTATTGAAGCTGTGTTACTGAAAGTCGACTTTTTGTTTCATTTTATCTAAATATGATGTAAAATCCGAACATATCTATTCAAAAAATTCCATATCTTCGGGAAGTATTACATTAAAATTAATTTATACACAATATTGAATGATATATACACTCTTGATCTTGATTAATATACGTACATTCTGCTAAAAATTGTATTTTTTATAATTCGCGTATAAAAGAGACTTCATTATAACATTGTTTACAGTGTCACAATGAAGCTCTTTGAACACTGTAATAGTAATTTTTAGAGTACAGTTGGTTATTGTATTTAGTTATATTTTTATTTGACATTTGACTTTAACCTTGACACAGATTATAAATAAAATGGTCTAGCGTTGTTCTAGCTAGCAAATTATTATACTAAAGGTAAATTAGAATGATTTATATATTAAAAATAATAACGAATAAAGTACGCTAACGTTTATTTATCAATGATTTGTCAATTGTTTATTTTTATATTGTATAGGATTAATATATAGGTATATAAAACGTACGATTACCAGATATCTATGTCAAGATGTATTACAGAAATAATTCTGTTCATGATATAATATAAATAGATCGCAAGATCATATACGAAGAAGCTCTTTTTTAAACAAATAATCATCCTCTTTTTGCTTAAATGAAAGTTTGTTTACAATTTACACAATTATTAGGTTATAATATGTCAAAAGTCAGAAGTGCTGAATAAAACAATCTGTGATCTGACCAATTAGGAATCTACAGAATTGCCAACTTAAATTCAAACCACACCTCCTAGTTTAAAAAGAGGGATTATATGAAAACTTGTGCCACAATGACTTTCTGTAGTACGAGTCATTGTGACACTTGTTTTACAAATAACTATTTTCTACTTAAATTTTTTGATAACGTTCCTATTTTTGCTTCCAAAATACCTTCTATTGGGCTTTAGCTATTTCAATTTCATTTAAATCTCTTTTCCTATTTGTATCCAGTTCGAATTCGATTTGTCTCTTGTTCTCCTTCAATAAATAAATTTATTGATGTTGATTTTGTAGGTCAATTCTATCACATGACTAACTACTCCATCCTTAGCGCTCCAGGTACACTATACTTGCAGTGTACAGTTTTGACAAATACCATATTAAATGGAAAATTAATTTGAATGCTGCTCTGCATCTTTGCCCAAAAAGGCACAACTGTGGTATTAATTTTGCTTGATAAGGTCACAACTTGACAAAATATGCACTTTTATGACAACAATTGTTTTGATGATTCACCCGAAATATACATATCTGCTTGTTTGTTTATGTATTTCAATACAATAAGAACTATTAAACAATGCAAAAGGTGACAATTGGCTTTTATGACAACAAATATTTTGATGATTAGCCAAAAGTATATCTGTTTCTTTTCTTGTGATGTGATCCGATACAATAAAACTATTGAATCATCCAGTTACTAGTGGTAAGCATGTATTATTGCACTTTCGCATTTCGTGGGTTAGATAAATTGAAGGAAAATGTACAAGTAATTTAAAATGTACAAGTAATTTTCTTGTGCAAGAATTTTTTTATTATCTTTGGGCGTATGAATTCTATTTTTATAAGATGAGGACTGGCAAAGGAGCCTTTTATTCATTTATTATGAAAGACGTTTTTCTCTTGTTAAGACAATAATTTTACGTGAAGATGGTGTGTTCACTCGTCAACAATAAATTGATTATAGTAAAGTAAATACTGATGTGAGTATTTATTTCAATACTACAGATAAATTAGACAAGAGATGTTTTGAATGGTCTCAAACTTGAGCGGATTCGTTTTAGTGACATTGCAATAGTATTTTCCTCTCTACGAGAATGAAAACTATTAATGAAAAATCTAGAGGATTTGCTGAAACTTCTTCAATTGTGGAGTTTCCGATTGTGATTCTCACATATACGGAATTATAGATTTTCGATTTGATTTGTCTTGAGTATTTATTATAATAATAGTTATGTCAATAAGATACAGCGGTTGCTGGATATCTGTAAAACATATGATTCATGCGTATTACCTGATACCTCTAGTATCCTACGACATACATTCATGTTCCTAGGATTTATCCATTTGGAATGTTCCTTATATCGTAACATTCAACGGATATTTATAGGACGTATTACATCCCCTACCTAATAGATATCTTGACACTCTCGCATTATCCATGACGGGCATCTTTATTCTGCCCAACTAAGTAAAAGTGCCGTATGTTGAGAAATCAAGGCCTAAAGTTGAATGATTAGCCCTGAGTGATAAAACTCAATAAATTGGTAACAGTTGGCACTATTGCGTCACTGAAAAATTTCAAAAACATTTTTATTCAAAGTTTGCTCCCAAACTAGGGTCAATCGGGGCTAATGTTATACAAAAATATACACTTTTGACTATATTTCCTAACCATCTACATTATGACATTTAAAAAAAATACTGGGATATGTAATTCGTATTGGTTAGTCTATATATGGGTGCACAAAAAAATGTAGTTGCAGTACCAATGCTAAAAAAAATAAAAACTGCGTATCATAATAACCCCACCTGGTGGGGCTAATTTGATACGTTGATGGGGCTGAAGTGATACAGCATTGTATTTCATTGAATATCGTTAATAAAAGTAAGACGAGGCTGAAATGATACAGCTCTGGGGCTAATCTAATACCAGTAATTTTTTCAAATTTTTATTTCCAGCCATATTAAAGATACAAGCGTGTCTTGATCATGTTTTTTTTCGCTCAAAAAAACACATTGAGAAAGAATAACTAAAGCACAGTTTATTGTCGAAAATTAACATTTTTAACATTTCATACATTTTTATCAATTATTCTTGATGAAATTATTGAATATTATAATATTGAAAAGTCGAGTTGAAAATCAATTCTCCTCTCCTTCCCAAAGCAGGTTCAACAAGTGTTTCTTCCACATCTTCATTCTCAATAAATGACACATCTTCCGGCTCCTTCCAACAAAAAACTGAGGTATCTTCATGTGTCTCTTTTATTCGTGTGAATTTCACTTTCGGTTCACCAGCTTCAATGTCAATAACTTGACCAACGTAGTGCAACACTTTCTTCTTGGTTGCAAATTTAACTACAACCCAGTCATTGATTGTAGGTATAGTATGTTGGTAATGCATGTCACTATCATTGCAGTTTTCTAAAGTCTTCTCAAATTCCAAATCTGACTCTTCTTCTCTCTGCGTCATTTGTATAAAATCTTCTTTGTCGTAATCACTGCTATCGTTATCTGCAAAATCAATTTCACTCGGGATATCTGAGTCGCTGTCTGATGAAACCGTTATTTTCTTACGCTTCTTTTGTTTTTTCTGTTTTTCCTGAATTATCTGATTCTCGTCCTTTCTTGTTATTTCGTCAGAACACAAGTTCACTTCTTTGTTAGCATTTTCAGTTGGTTGGGTTTCTGAGGTGCCTGAGGTGGTTGTTTTCTTATTTTTCTTTTTCACTCCTCCCCCTAGTTTTTTACGTTTTTTTCGGCTTTCTTTCTCTTCCATTTCTTGTTTCTTTTTTTGTTCAGCAGCAATCCACTCTTCACTAGTAACGATTGCTGCCGTAGAGGCTAGTTTTTTTCTAGTTTTTTGGGGAGCAACGGTTTTGTTAAGTCGTTGTAGAAGCAACATCTCAAACGAACGGGGGGTACTTGGAGATGTTCGGATCATTGGAGTAGAGGAACCAGAGTTCCTGTCTGTACTTGGGCTGGCTGTGACTGATTGAGATAGAGCAACTGAACATTCTGCTGAAGTAGAAGGTACTGCCGATTCAGAATCATTAGACGGTGGTGGCTGTGACCGGTTGGAAGACGAAGGCTGATATACATCGCTTGGATTAGAAACTTCGACAGATGGAATAGCGTTCTCTGATTTGTCGGCTGCTTCGATTTTTTTTTTCAGTTCGGCATTGTATCTTGCTAGTTTTTCAGGATCCAAACGAGAAACTGGGTATTTCTTTCTATCAACTGGGTAAATCCCAGCAGATGTGAATCCTGCTTTTACATTGTCAGAAGGTAATCCGTCATACCAAATACTGCAAAGAATGTTTACAAATTCACTCTTTGTCATTTTCCGTTGATTACTTCTGTACCACTGAATGATGTTTAGATCCCACGTATACTTGAGTGTCTTGAAACATGTCTTGTCCAGAGGCTGCAAAACATCTGTTGTATGAGCAGGCAGTTTCACTATAATAACTTGCTGGTTTTTGGCATAGATAGCTGTCTCAATATCCAGGTGAGTAAGATGGCCGTCAAATATTAAGAGGAGTGGTCTCTCCTTTACTTCCTGGCAAAATTTTTCAAAGTAGGCATGGAATATAACAGATGTCATCCACCCCTTGTCACTACATGCATAGAACGTACCAGGCACATCTTTATCCCCTTTCCAACTGGACCACAAGTTAGCGCCTTGGAAGATTATTAATGGTGGCATTACTTTACCTGCAGCATTACAGCATGCCAAAACTGTAGTGTTTTCTCTGCCACTTCCTTCTTGAGTTCGATGAGCTTTCTGCCCAAAACCAGAAAGTAGTTTAACTCTAGAAGGATCGGCACAAAAAGATGTCTCATCCAGGTTGTAGATATGGCTAGGTTTATCATCTAGCTTTAGTTCGTTTATCTGTTCCTCAAGCAAGTCATAAAAATGGTATATAATGAATGGGTCACTGGTATTTAGACGCCGAGATTTTTCCAGGGGCTCCATTTTTTTTAGGCTCAATTTTTGTCTTTGACAAAAACCCTTATACCAATCATGCCCCGGTCTATTATTTTTAAATGGAACCGTCAGCGCATTTTGCTCGACGTATTCTTTCACTACCTCCAAGACTTCTTCTTTGCTCAACGCAAACCCATTTTTTGCCATCGTCTTGAGATTTTCGGCTAACGACGCCTCAGTTTCTTCTGGCAGAGCTTTCTTATGACCAACGCGGTTCGTAGTGTTGATCCCAGTATGATTTTCGGTTTTTTTCATGTATCGGCATAGGAACATTTTCTCAATCTTAAGATCCTTAGCCACTTTACGCAGAGACTGGCCTTCATCTATCATTTTTTTAGCACGATCAAGTAATGTCTGTGGATAAACTGTTCTTGTCCCTTTACTGATGTAATGACGCACCATTTTAACATGTCCTTCTGTATACGTCGAGGTTGAATAAGTTTTTTTAAGAATACAGTCACACACTGAAACCGTTGACACTATCCACACTTATGGTCTATAGTTGGCCCTGCAACAAAACAAAACAAGTAGAAATTCAAGAAAGTTACAAAAACTAATAACAGGCACAATTTTCAAGAATTTGCAATATCAAGATAGCCCCTTCAGCTGTATCATAATAGCCCCGTTGGTTGTATCACAATAGCCCCCTCGTTTGTATCAGATTAGCCCCCTATATGTGAAGTCATATATCTCGTGAACAGGTTGATTATTTTGAAGTTTTTAAATACAGAAACATAAAACTATCTTCCCCAAATACAGGTGGGACATTAAAACATTTCTACCTCAATAAACAGCGGAGTTAGAATAAAAGTTTACACTCAGTCACTGAAATTTTTTTTGCTAAAAAAATCACCGCTGATTATTTATTTTTTTATTGTCCACTTACCATGCAATAATGAGTAATTCCGTTATGCCCAACAATAATAGAATGTATTACTTAGTCCGTAATTTTTTTTGGCTGTTTTTGGCTTAAAGCATGTACATAATTTTCTGGTGTATCATATTAGCCCCACTTTTCAAGGTGTATCACATTAGCCCCGATTGACCCTATACCGGGAAATGTGTTTTTTTTCAACAAAATGTGCACATACTGCATTTTTGCTTAGTATTTTCAATATATATCCAAGAAACTTAAACTAAGCAAAAATGCAGTAAGTGACCTTGTTATTATGACATCTTACCCAAGTGGGCTATTTTAGCAATAAAAAAGGTGAGTAATGAGTAAAAATAGGCTTGGTTAGATTAAGACCTTCATTTATTCAGTTTACAGTTAAAGTTTACTTTAGTACAAAACCTTTAAATTGTCATATTTAATAGAGTTTTGGCCAGTCCTGCATGATTTTAAACACATTTGACACTTTAGCGGATTAATAAGTCTTTCCAGAATGTTTTTCTGTTTTCGGGAAGAACTTCATCGAGTGCTTCTAGGATATTATCTCTCTTTTCTTGAGGAAATCCACATGGACACTCATGAGACTTGGGCATCTTGATTCCCTTCATAGCCTCTTTCTGAAGAAAATCCAATTCTTGGTATGGACACATAGGATCGTAGCTGGATTTACAATATAATACATAATCTCCACTTCTTGCACTCACATGGACAATGTCACTCAAATACAATCTATAAGGAGATTTCTTCAATTTATGTTGCCAGTCAAAGAAATCAAAATGATGCTTTCGCAGCACTTCAATATTTTCCGAGTTTGCGGTTGACACTGCAAGCACAAAGTCTTCAAAATCGTAATTTTTTGTTTGTTTTGTTAATGATTGTTCCATCTGGTGGTGGAAACTATCGGCACTCATGAACGATTGGCCTGGTTGAAAATAATTCATAACAATTTCTTCTGCAGCAATATCAGTTGAGTTAATAACATACACGAGAAATGTGAAAAGACACCAGTTTTTGTTCTGAGAAGAACAGTTGTCAAGCCAAAGGATTATTTTCTTAACATCTCTATTTTTTTTAGAAACATATAGAGAGCACTTACATTATCCTCTTTCTTCCGTTCGGAAATTCACGCGTGCCAAAGCAGGGCATGTATCTCCGATTGTGCCCCAGCATAGGGTAGAATCGGACAATATGCACATTTTACTTTTCCGCCAACCTATCTAATATGCGAGAAAAGTATTGGTTTACCCCAAAAAAAGTTGAAATTTTGAAATTTTTTTTTTAGTTATTTTTACGTTCTCCATCAACAACAACACGAAAAAACTGTTTTTAGAAAAAAAATCCTGTGTGTATGTCGTCGTCGTCGTCGTCGTTGTCGTCGGCCACTTTTCCTTACATGTCTTGTTAGCACGATACAGTCTCCGGAGTGCGATAAGTCAGCAATTTTATGATTGAATATTGTTAAGGACATGTCACAGATGATCCCTATTGATTTTCAGTTCACCAGAGTCAGTACAACGGTTGTTATGGTACTTGAAGTACGACATTTTGTAATTTTTTGAGAAATTTCAGTTTGTTAGCACGATACAGCCTGCGCAATTCAACAAGTCACCAATTTTATGATTGAATATTTTTCAGGGCTTCTCACTGATGAACCCTATTGATTTTCAGCTCACCGGAGCCAATACAACGAGTGATATAGTACTTTAAGTACGATATTTTTGTCATTTTTGAAGAAGTTTCAGTTTTTTAGCACGATACAGCCTCCGGAGTATATACAAGTGACTAATTTTATGATTGGATATTATTCAGAGCGTCTCAAAGATGAACCCTATTGATATTCAACTCAGTAAAGCCAGTACAACGGGTGCTATGGTACTTGAAGTACCAAATTTTCGTCATTTTTGGAGAATTTTCAGTTTGTTAGCACGATACAGCCTCCAGAGAGTATACGATTGATCAATTTTAGGATTGAATATTGTTCAAGGTGTCTCACAGATGTACCTTATTGATTTTGAGTTGACTAGAGCGAGTACAGCGGGTCCTCTAAATCCAGATATACAAAAATTTTGGTTATTTTGGAGATATTTTGGTTTGTTAGCACGATACATCCCTCGAAGTGTATACAAGTAACAATTTTATGATAGAACAATCTTCAGGGCCACAGATGCGGAAGAGTTAGTTTTAATCCGTAAAACAGTTTATTTTTTCCTTTTTTCCAAACAGGAGCAAAAGTTTCGTAATATGCTATGAGTCTTTTGACAAACAATACCTTCTTAAACATGTCAACTCTTGGTAACATTATTATTTTTTGCATGTCGCCTGAAAAAATAACTGTGTCATTTTGAATATCACCTTATGAATGTGATTTATAGGCTTCTCTTGCAGCAACCACTAATTCATGGTGATGAACCCATTTACTACACTTTTCACAATCGAGATCCAGTGTATCCTTATTGTGTTCATGAGTAGAAAACTGTTCGCATTTTTCACACTCTTCGTGGCCTAATTGGGCAAATGATATTTTCTGTTCCTTAACAAGTCTTCTATACAGATCATAAGATACTCTATTTATGTATTCCGGGTACTTTTGAATAAAATCACCGTGCATTAGAACAATATTGACATCAGAGGGTAAATATCGCACATTGGGTGCATGTTCTCGTCTATAATGCGAGATTGTTGGGTGAAAAAAGTCAATATGTATTGTAAAGGAGGAGGAGTCAAACTTCCCTGAGCGGTGTTTGTTAAGGTATAGTGTACAAATCTATCATTGGTAGGTTTATAAGCTAATGCAGTAAAAAAGAACTTTTTACACACCTCAAACGCTTTATCGCTGCTGTCTTTCAAATTATACTGGATGGATAGCATTCTTCTTTATTTTTCATTGTCATTCTTATTTCTTCTTCTTCTTTTGACATTTAGTTAGGATAAACTGTCTGCGCTCACCCCATGTCATGTTCCAAAATTGCTCATTTATTTGAATTCTTCTATCTTCACTGATACTTTCACCACACTTTTTCTTGCATCCATTGTTGTTACATGGACTCTCTAAAACATTGTGAGCCTTTTTCAATTCTTCGATCTTAATTTTCTTCCTTTCATCTTGGCATAGGTCTCTTTCCTATATCTCCTCAACTCCCTCTTGATTAGAACGAGTGTCCTCAAATTCCAAATTATCCAGAAAACCTATGCGACGCTCATTTTCTCCTATTATTAGATCTTGGCCTAGGTCTACTTCCTGTATCTCCTCAACTCCTTCATCAATCACTGCCTCTTGATTGGAACGAGTGTCATCAAATTCCAAATTATCCAGAAAATCTACGTCATGCTCATTTTCTTCTATTGTTAGATCTAGGCCTAGATAGACTTCTTCTCCATTAGAATCTAATCCAATCACATTAGTCTCATCTATAATATCACCTAAGTCATTTTCAGTTAGTTCTCTTTTCGTTAAAGTATTATTCTTTACATAAAAACAATAACTTGATTGCTATCTACAGTTATTTTGTTGAAAATATCAGGTGATACTTCATTTGAAGGATCAATAATTATAGCTGAACAATAATCTTCAACACTATTATTGGGAGCGATTACTACAAACGAACTGCAATCCTCTTGCTTACTACAACCTTGACCAAATTGAGCTGTTTTATTACTTTCATTACCTTGTAAAGCTAAATCCATCATTTGTCTCGTTCTTGAGGATACTTTATTTGGTATCATGTTGAAATACTCAAATTGTCAAATAATATTTACTTAAAATAAATAAAACGACTAACATGTTCACCCGGTCACATCACTTTACATTTGTTGCAAAACAAAACATAACATAAACATAACATAAAGAGTAAATGTCGTATGTACAGCCACAGTGGTAACATTGTTAAGCAAAACTGCCGTATGTGCTAGAGCTAAGCAAAAGTGCAGTATGAGCATTGGAGTTACTGCATTTATGTTTAGTGTCTTGGACTTAGGACACTTTTGCTTAGCAATGGAGGGATTTTAATGTACATACGGCAAACTACATCTGGATATCTAGAAAACTGTTGGAGATACAGCATTTTTTACTAGTTTATTGGATTCCTCGTGGTCTAAAACATGGATATCAATGTATAACTCAAAATCGATAATTTTGCACGTACGGCACTTTTTCTTAGTTGGGTAGTACTATAGTCATGGGATATATGTGTGCCATCTGTCAAGGCCGTTCAAGTTGTGATTGGTTAATTATCCATATTTCTAGTGAAGTAGGCCTCATGTGGACACCACTATAGAAAAAATCTCTGGGGTGGCGTGGAAATGATTTGAAATAATGTTGATTTCTCTTCACCGAATTCCTTACTTTTACGTTTGGAATAAATATCTAACATAAGTATCTTCTCAGTCACATCAGGAGACTTCAAGTGGATTGGTTAGTCTACCGAACCGCGCAAAACGTTTTGCAACGTTGCATTGCATTCAGTGTGGACAGGAAAGTGCGCACAAACACGCACTAACGATCTTCTTTGCGCGTGTTCGTTGTTGTTCCGCCAGTTGTCGGTACATCAAAAGAAAATCGAGGCTCGTGCGCGTTTTGGCGCGGTTAGTTTGGACGAAGTTTTTGAAGTGAACTGTTAACAAAACGTTTCTTTTTGTTTTTACGTGCGTGTATTGATTGTGTCCGATATCGTGTATTGACTGTTTTTGGTAATCGTGTATTGATTAAGAATGTCTGACGAGTGGACCCACGAAAAAATAATTAGATTAATAAATATTTATGAATCTAAGCCGGAACTGTGGGATCCAACCAATAACAATTACCACCTAAAAACAATATAATGCTTCACATACTTCGGTAATTATGTTTGAAATGCTTTGCTTCGAAATTTTAAACAAATACATGTAGGTTTGTTTTCGTTTGTCTAGGTAAATGATTGAATAATATTCCCAGAGTTGAATATAACAGTTTTATTCTAAAAATACCTCAATTTACAGCCGAAGTCGATTTTTGAAGTTGTCCGTTACAATATTCTCTCGCCTCTCCCTTATTGAATCCCCGGCAACCAAAAACTCTAAAGGTCATAAGATGATTCTCATCAAGTGTTCTTAATGTAAATAAGTAAAACTTTAATAAAACGTTAAAAGAAAATCACAACAATAACACTAACTAAATACATTAAAAATTCAATTATCTACATGTATTAAACTAGCATATGAATCTGCAGTTGCAAGGAACCTCAGGGTAACAGCCAATCTTTCTTTCACTGGAATCGCCTCCCTGTAGTTTGTATTACGTTTCTCTATTTTGGAGCCAATTAAATTTATAAGATATTCAAAGTCTTCGGATGACATTCGGCAAACATTTTTAAATTGTCCAGAACCAGGCATGGATAAATCATTTAATAGATCGCTTCCACTATACTTTTTTCGACTCTGAAATAGCCTTGTTGTCCACCAACGTCGTATTTTCTTTTTTTGAGGCTTCTCAACATCATCACATATTAAAATAAATGCAGTGGCGGTAATTGCAATGTCAGTATCACTGTTTAACGAGCAATATTCACCACAAACTTAAAAAAAAACTAATCGCTCGGGTTGGAACACTGATGAACAAATGTTTGTTGCAGATCAGAGCAGCCGGTTTGGACGTTTCTCGCGCAAAGACCAAATTATGTTCGCTAACGTTGCTGCAACGTTCACAAATGCTCAGCGCGGCATGGCGCGGTTCGGCGCGCCCGGTCTGGACGCACCTTAAGATCCACACCTACAATCCAGTGAATTCAAGTGGTAATTTATTAGCGCAAAATAGTGAAAATAGATGGACACATAATTTAACATCCTTCACGAGAATTTTGTCATCTTCAGTGGGTTTATTACTACAAGGTGTCCGAAAAACCAAAATTCGTTATTTTTCTATATTCGTGAAACAACTTGTATGAACTGTATCAACTGTGATGAAAGATTAAATGACTTTATAATATTATGTGACAATTCAACATTTTTTCGCATTTTCTCTTTATAATACAACAAAATTATGAAAGTCTCAAAATAGCATTATTATCAAATCGCCCTGTAATACGAATAGATTTGGAAATGCATTTCTCATGAATTTGTCACACAAGGATGTGATGATAATACCACCAAATATAAATTAGAACTTGGGAGATATGGAGTGATGAAACACTCTGTATCTCGAAAACTAGTCATGCGCCCATTGAAACATTTCACCAGAATTATCAGTTCTACAACATATCAAAAATTTAAGAAATTTGACGGAGAGCCCTTTTCCCATATAAGGTGTGCGGGGTCCTTTCATAACATGGACTCAACTAAACTTAAAAGCTCAACCTTCATTACTAAGAAGTTATGACACCTCGCTTACCATTCAAGAGATTGAAAACTTCCAGAATCCCTCAAGAAATCGTTCCCGTGGCCCTAGAAAAAATCCACACTTTATACGATCTCACCACAGACTCCAAAATCCTCATCGAGACCCTGGCCACCACCATCTTGAACGCTATCCCTACTTCCCGCACCCTAGTAGCCGAAACCATCTAACATCTAATCCCCTCTTTTTTTCGGAATATTTCTAGTGATTACCTTTTAGTTCCATGTTTTGCAACTGGAAATTACATCATTTGATTTTCATATTCTTTATTAAAAATTCTTGGAAATGCTCTTCAAATTTAACAACTAAAGCAGTCGATGTTTTTATCTAAAATATTTTGACATTTAGATGCCCAACTTTCCGGTTTGTTTTGATGGTGGTTCCTTAGGCCGCCGGTTTCGATTGCGTAATACTATTGGAATTTCAAGCCGGTCTTCAGTAAAAGTGATAAGTGGACATAATATGAATCAGAGACTATAATTATGTATCCGACCATGAAAAAATTCTGATTTTTATTATAAAATGAAGTTTTAACAAATGTCCTGTAGCGACGGAAATTAAGATTCTTTTTAAACGGGCAATGTCTTTTTTACTGGACTGGTACGAAACAAAACTGCTCCTAGTAAAACATCAATGAATAACAATTAGTAATTATTTGTTTATTCTTTCTAAAGGCATCTAGTCGTTACCTGCCCTGTTGTTTCGGGATTAGAAAATATTTTTAAAAACATATATCAATTACCTCAATACTACCTCCCTCCAAATCACAACATTTTAAAACTATTCCCTACTTCTACCCACAAGGTGATTAGCCGTGGTATAATAGCTTAACAAAACACAACATGAAATGTTCTGATAATTAATGCCTTTTGAAAATCGTATAAAATGTTCAAAAGAGCAGTATTATTCACCTAAATAGCTATTTATGTAACCAGTTATGAAATGCATCATTTTGTGTAACGAGTGAAATTTTTGCGGGACGAGCGAGGTCCCGCAAAATGACACGAGTTACACAAAAAAGCATTTCATAACGTTTCATACAAGATTTTATCTAATTTTGACAAAAAGAGTCCTTTTGACAAAAAGAAAATTTAATATATTTTATGTGGTTTTTAACAATTTTTAATTAACTGTTCTGATTTGAAAATAGCACTTTTTGATTCCTACAAGTTGTGCAACCAATATTACACAAGACAATACTTTTATTTTATACATTAATTTCAGACTTTTCTTTATTATTTTACCATTGATATTAAATTAGAATTGAAAATAGCTATTTAACATTTTTTTAAATTAACTTTTAAATACAAAATAAAAAAATCTTCCCTACTTTAGGCTCGAACTCTCAACCATAGAATTGGTCACTTCTATCTTGTTGTGCGTTAGCCAATTGCGTCACTGCGGATATGCAACAATGTTAGTTATTTGCTTGACAGTTCGTCTATTCGAATTGTAGTTGCTTGAAGTATTAATAATTCCCAGTTATTTTCGTAAATATTTAATTAAGATTCTACGTAAGCGTAACAGTCTAGGATTAAAAATGGCTGATTCAGACTCAGATGTACCAAACGAAATAGAAGAGGCCGCTCAAAGTGCATTATCGGCCGGGATTGCACAAAAATCAAAAGCTGTGTATGATCTGGCTTATGAAGAATTTGAGAAGTGAGTTGAAGAAAATAAAATAAAACACGTTAATGAGAAAGTTTTATTACCTTATTTCGAGGGAAGAAATACTCAAAAAGCTTCCACACTTTGGACACTTTATTTTATGCTGCGAAGTGAATTATCCTTGAAGAAGAATATTGATATAACAAAATACACTAGCTTACACGCATTTCTAAAGAGACAATCAGAGAGCTACCATGCAAAAAAATCTAATATCTTCTCGAAGAAAAATGTCCACCAGTTTATCACAGAAGCTGATGATAGAAGATTTTTAATGGCAAAGGAAGCATTGATCGTCGGAATCGGTGGTGCTTGTCGAAAGGCTGAGTTAACTTTTCTACGTGTCGGAGATATTTCCGATGAGGATACCCATTTTGTAGTGAAAATCCCCAATACACAAAAGTAACGCGTGAGTTTGTGATTACAGAGGGCAATATTGAAGGGCAAAATTTTCTTGGTCTCACTAGAAAATACATTGTTTTGCGCCCACGTAACGTTAAACGCGAAGGATTTTTCGTTAAATATACTACTGGTACATGCGGCGTACAACCAGTTGGCATTGGTACAATTGGTAGTCTACCAAAAACTATTGCCCAGTTTTTGAAGTTACCAAATCCTGTTTTATTCACGGAACACTGCTTGAGAAGATCGTCGGCTACCTTGTTGGCAGATTCTGGTGTCGACATTTTAAAGTTAAAACAACATGGAGGCAGAACGGTAGCGGAGGCCTATGTAGAGAACTCCATAGAAAATAAGAAAAGGATTGCCATTGATTTTCTTGGTGGATCAAGCACCTCAAGTTCAAGTTCTGTTATGCATCTCGAAATTACATCAACTTCTAATTCTGCGGGGGTTAACCTAACAAACTGTTCGAATTGTGTCATAAACATTTATAATACATAAAATAAAAAGTAAATTGTTCTTATTGTTAGTAGTTCTCTTCAGTTCTAGTTGTTGTTATTTTTCTATAATATGACATAAAACTTTCTTCTTTTTTCTCTTGTTTTTATTAACTGGTGATAAAATGAATTTTTCATCACCAGTTACCTAATATTTTTCATTATGTAACTGGTTACGAAAAATGTGACGTTTGCTAACGGAAATCAGTTTTGAAAAATGTCACTTTATATGTCAAAATTGGATAATAGTAATTTATGCAACAAGTGCATAAAGTGGTACTTTTTTTGACGAATGGAAAAAGTTAGAGTGCGGCAATTCCATGAGTGATAAAAAGACACTTTATGCACATGTTGTATACATTATTTTTTCTACAGCCCTATACAAAAAAATAAAATTCAAATAGAAATTTGGGATATTTTAATTAAGCTCCTTCGGTAAATTACAATTATACGCATTCCAAGTTTCATGAAAGTCCATCCTCGATGCCCAGCCAAGATTCATTGTGCTGGCTTATGAGAAGCGTGAAATAAAGTTAACGTTTTGGCACTTTTTTTAACGTTTTTTTACTTTTTTTCACTGTAACCATAAACAACCACTTTAAGCGCTGCAAACCGATGAAATACAAGGTACTTTAAAGATAGGGCGTAGAAAAAGTAAATTTATATTTGCGGGTGGTTCTATATTTTAGCCTGAATGTGTCAAACATTGGTGCAATGATAAGGACCTGTTTGATTGTTATTGGCATACCGTTGCATTGAGGAACATTTCTCTTTTCCGTCCAACCCTATTTAATATGCGAGAAAAGTATTGGTTTACCCAAAAAGAGCTGGAATTTTGAAAAAAAATTCGTTATTTTTTCGTTTTTCATCAAGAAAAATATGAAAAAACGGTTTTTATAAAAAATCCTGTGTGTATGTCGTCGTCGTAGTCGTCGGCCACTTTTCGCAACATGTCTTGTTAGTATGATACAGCACCTGTAGTGCAAGAAGACGCCAATTTTATAATTGAATATTGTTCAGGACATCTCACAGATGAATCCTATTGATTTTCAGCACACCTAAGGCTAGAACGACGGGTACTATGGCACTTGAATTACCAATTTTTGGAGAAATTTCGATTTGTTAGCACAATACAGCCTCCGGAGTGTATACCAGTTGCCAATTTTATGACTGGATATTATTCAGGGCGTCTTACAGATGAACCCTATTGATTTTCAGCTCACTAGAGCGAGTACAACAAGTGTCATGACACTTGAATTACAACATTTTTGGAGAAATTTCGGGTTGTTAGCACTATACAGCCTCCGTAGTGTAAACATATGACCAATTTTATGATTGGATATTGTTCAGAGTGTTTCACAGATGAAACGGGCCCTATAAATCTATATAAAATTTTTGGAGAAATTTCGGTTTGTTAGCTTGATACAGCTTCCGAAGTGTATACAAGTGACCAATTTTATGATAGGATGTTGTTCAAGGAGTCTCACATATGCGGAAAAGTTAGTTTTAATCTTTAAAATGGTTTATTTGTAAATTTGCAATGCTCTATTCCATGTCTAGTAAGGACTTTGAGCGATGAGTTTGGTGGTTTCCACAACTTTACTGTCTGTTTTAATTCGCGAAGTGTATATTGTGATTGCTGCCATATTGTTTTGGTCTTTTCGAAGCTGTGACTTGATTGGTTGTACTTTTGAGCGGTTGGGGTAAAGGTGTTTTAAGGAATAAATACTATCGGTTAGAATTAGGGTACTGGAATTGGGAAATAAGGTTGTTAATTTAAGGACATGGAAGATATATAGATATTCTTTTGAGGATCTTCAGACATACAAGAAGGAAGGGAAATGCAATAGTCAACGAGCTAGCTACAGAGGAAACCAAAACACCACTATTGGAACCTGAATCACTTAGCATTGCAGTTGTCACACAATGCAGACTTAAAAAAGCTTCTATAGTGCTGAGAAAAACTCAGCACATTAGCAAATAAATAGACACATTATATTTTAAATCTCCTGTTTTTTAATTACCCGCTTCTCATTATATACATCCTTTCGATGTATGAATTAATATTGTCGAGCTGTATATATGTCTGGCATATTTACGTTCAAAAATGTTATTTATCTCATAAAATAATACCATTTTAAAATTCCTCAGTATAAAATTAATGAGTCTGTTTAATTGACATTTGTTGCAGTTGATATCATTAATTTTGTTTTTATTTGTTTCCAGATTCAAGCCATATAGTAGACTGTAAATTAAAACTAATATTAGGATTAATATGGACGCTAATTTTACATTATTCAATATCCTTGCCGATGTGGGAAGGAGAAGACGACTTACACACTGGTGGTGCGGAACCTACACCAAAACAAAGGTGGGTAAAAAATTAAAATTAACAACGTATCCGCTAATATATTGTTCCTTTTTAATACCCATTGTCATTTGGTACTATTGTATGGTTTTATATAATCTATATTCACAAACACTAACCAAGTAACCTTCATAGCGATTTTATAAATTAGTATAAAATGTAACTGGTAGAAAAATATTTAATTTAATAATATCAGATCTGGTCATTGAGATGGATATTTAAGTCTTCTCTAGGATAAGACTATTTCTCTCGTCAAAATTTCCACAGAGTGAGACTGAGGAATATACTATTCTATGGTTAATTATATAATTTTCTTAAAACCACTGCCTATATAACTGAAATTCCTACGTCTCCCTAATTAATAGTTCCATATTGCTTCGGTAATATATGACAAACTACTCCTAAATTGTATGGCAAGGCAACTAGTTGTTAGGAGGAAGAGTTATACAGAGTGGAAAGTCTAACTGGAACAAATTCTGTAACTTGATAAATAAAGGTTTATCGCGAAATTCCCGAAGCACGTCAAAGCTTTTAAAAGTCGACGAAGAAGCCCAGTTGAACATATTGTTGGAAGTTGAAGAAAATCCTGTAATTCCAGCTAGGCAAATAGCTCACACGCATTATGTCAGGAACACAATCGTTTTAAAAATTCTTAAAGATGCCAAAAAGCACCCACATAAGATGCAAAACCTGCAGGAGCTTAACGAAGATGATCCTGATCGTAGACTCGAATTTTGCGAACGAATTATAGCTTCTATCGATTGTGGACAAATTACTTTGTAATGGGTGCGGTTTTCTGATGAAACTACGTTCACATTACATGGGCACGTCAATCCACAGAACTGCCGTTATTGGGCTGAGGAAAATCCTCGTTGGAAGCGTGAATGCCATACCAAAATGCCTCAAAAAACAATCGTCTTGGCTGGAATTATTGGGGATCGCATAGTAGATCCTTTTTTTTTAATGGAAACGTAACCGGATAATTGATTCCTACTTTAGTAAATTCATTCCCCAATAATTTGGATCCCAACTTATTTGACCAACGGATGTGGTTTCAACAAAATGGGTCACCACCATCAATAAAAATGGATGTTTCAGGAATTTTGCGATAAATCTTTATTTATCAAGTTATAGAATTTGTTCCAGTTAGACTTTCCACTCTGTATATCGAGGAAATGACCGACAGGGTCCAAAATGTATCGCATTTACAGGCATTGATAAATAAACATGGTACATTTTCATAATATAATTGCTTCTCTGGTTGAAAGAGCATTATCGAATAGCAGCAGTCAAAGAAACAATCCTAAACCGTATTTACTATTGTTTCCTACATCAAAGGTGTCGTAAAAATTGGAATAGATTTTTTCAGTTCCATGATCTTTCGAGTTTATTATACAGTTTGTGTTAAAATTCGTCAAACTGTTTTAGCTTAAAAGCCAAACGAAAAACCTTAAGCTTGCCAGATTTAACATCCCCCAAACACTGGAATTACAATTATTACATGTTGGTTTGCTACCTATGCAGCACTCCAGTAATTTGGTACGCAGTTTGTATATATTTTTCACAGAATATGTTTACAGAGCTCAGATTCATTTTGCAATTGTCCTTGTTACTATATATCATACTATCTTTGGTTTTGAGTTAAGGTCCTAATTGTTCATATTGATACCAGCTACACACTGTACCGGTCTGAGATGTCTATCGATACCTTTCCACATCACATTGTACGTCACAGATAGATTTCAATGCTATCTGACCGACGGACATATCTTAAAATATGACAACGCCTTTCAAAATATTGAATCTATTTTTGGTATGCCCACCGCTTCCTTGACTCGTCTATAAAATATATATCGGAACAGTTATAAAAAAATGTATTTGTGCACATAAGGATGAACTGACCGAGTTTCTCTTGGTGAAAAGTCCTTCTCGAATGAAATGAAATTATGCAGCTTAAAAAAGTTATCCAGATAACAACGCAAAATCACCAGATTTTACTCATCCAAAAAGTCAATCAGAGTATATACAATGTATGAGTGTATCTAAATGTATAGCATAGCAAGTGCAATACGTCATCAGCATGACGAGGTCGTCGGTCACGCGAACCTAGACGCGTTTCCCTTACCATACCGTGACTAAAGAGGTTTTCTCTTCAATTAAAAGCTTTTTTTTGTCTATTGGATGTTGTAGGTTAACCAAATTTATTTTGGTATATCTCACCGAAACAAACAAAATAATTGCCCTTTATCGGTATCGGGTCGGGCGGCACGTTTGCATTTATTACTTACCGGCGTCCGCCACCGCCACACAATAATATACTTATACATTATTTATACCGATTAGCGCAACGCGGTCTTCCCCGTAAAATCAAAAGTCTATATACCTATAATATACCATTGAATGGTAGTATGCAGTTTACATGGACCACCTCCTTTCTACTATTTGTAGAGAAGCCTTTGCTGATTTCGTGAGTCACTTCCCCTCCTTTTGCTTTATGTAATAAGGGCCAAAGTATTTTAACAAGAGCTTCTCTGACCACCCTACCATTCGAATAGGCGTAAAAATTTCCATTTAGTTTCCAGGTTTGAACTCGAGTTCTTTATGTCTCGCATCATAGCAAGTATTGACCTTACCTTGCTTTTTGACTATGTCTTCGACGGCATGACTACGTGCCTCTCTAATCTCCTGAACTTCTACGGCTACGGCTACAGTAGTTGCCGAGTTACGCTACGGCAGTTGCCGAGTGTCGCAAATAGGACACCCCCACAAAAACCATCACAGCGAAAAAGCCCAATACAAACTGTCTACAGCATTTAAATGTCAAACCATGAAAAGTCACTGTATATAAAAGGTATTTTTTTTAAAAACAAAATGTCAATTTTCAAATGGCCGAAAAAATAGGAACGTCTTCAACTATCACGATGAAATTGCAGTTGACTCGAGGCGCTGAGTTAATGCTACAGTAAAATTTTCAGCCTCCCAGCTGTACTCAAGGCTGAGATACAGGTACCCTCGTTTTAGGTAGTTTGTTGGTATATATATATATATATATATATATATATATTTGTGGCAACTTTGTAATGGCCCTAATAATTTCGATGAATCTTTGCAGGATGATCAAGTTCAAAAAGTTATTACGATCGCATCATACCAAGATCCCTGAAAAATTCCTTAAGGTGTCCTAATGGCCATCTAAAATTTCGAAAAATATGGTTTGTTAAAGTTTTTTCCAATTTATACGGTTTCTGACTTCAGGTAGAAAAAAAATAAATTTTTGTTAACTCTATTCAAGACCTTTTCAACGGTATATAATATTTGAGATGTATATTATGCTAGCTTAGCCATTTTACAGGGCATCCTTCGGACCAGGCTAATAATTTGAAGCTAATTTGTAACGCTGAGCTTGGTTTTGTTGCTAATGCCGTTTCCAAGAAAACGTAAACTATGCTAGCGTAATATTAAGCTAGCGTAGCCACACGTTATAACTATACAAATTAAGTAGTATTGCAAAAAACTGAATGCACAGTACTTTGTTGCTAAAAGTGGACACTAACCGATACTGCAAAAAAATCATCCCTTACCCGATTTCCCCACCCCTAACTATTGTTTGATATTAAGCTAGCGTAGCCACACGCTATAACTATAAAAATAAGTAATATTGAAAAAAAATGCACAGGAATTTGTTGTTAAAAGATGACACTAACCGATCCTGCAAAAAATCATCCCTTATCTCACATTAATTGAAATTCATCGTGTTTTAGACGCCATGGCCTGGCAACAAGTTGCCCGACTAAATTTAAAGCAATATGGTCCATCTTTGGGCCGTAATCGACCAGCAACAAATTCCCCGAGTGTTTTTTAATTGAAATTCGGCGTGTTTTAGTAGCCATAGACTAGCAACAAATTGTCCTACTGATTTTAAAGCGATATAATCCATATTTGGACAGTAATACTTCTGCAACAAATTCCTCGAGTATTTTTTGACCGTAATTCATCGTGTTTTAGTAGCCACAGCTTAGCAACAAATTGCCCGACCAATTTTAAAGCGATATAGCCCATATTTGAATAGTAATACACCAGCAACAAATTCTTCGAGGATATTTTAATTGAAATTCATCGTGTTTTAGTAGCCATTGCCTAGCAACAAATTGTCCGATGAATTTTTAAGTAACAGAGTTGATATTATCTACGCACGAGCGCGAATCGTCCACGATTTTGCTAATTTTTAGCCAGTTTTGTTTTGCCAGTATAAGTTTCTGGAGGTGAAAAACGATTTTGTCAGTATCGCGGACAACCACCAAGATATTTCCACCCGGTCGGAGTATCAGTAAATAGTTTTTAACGACTAGTTTGGACCTCCTTCGCAATGGTCATCAAAAAGAATATTTTAAGATTCCGACCAAGTGGAAACATTTTGGTGGTTGTCCACGATACAGAAAATTATATAATTGGTTAAAAATCTAAAAACTATTTAAAAAATCGTTGCCGTTTTACGCTTTGCGTAAAAAATCGAGGGCGATTCGCGCGGTTTCAGCGTGCACAGATCTTTAACTTAGAAAACGCATGCGAAAATTGCGTTTTATACTCGTCGTGCTGTAACATATCTTACGGAAAAAGTCTGATAAAATGATTTCACCTTCCTTTTAACAAAATCGTTCACACGAGCGTGATGAGGGTGTAACCATTTTATCGCACTTGTGTCGTAATATACGAACTTATTTTAAGTACTCGTTTTACGCACTCTTCTTGAAATTGAATTGAATTTTTTGCTGGTGTATTACTGTCTAAATATGGACTATATCGCTTTAAAATCAGTAGGACAATTTGTTGCTAGGCTATGGTTACTAAAACATGGCGAAATTCAATTAAAAAACACTCGGGAAATTTGTTGCTGGTCGATTACTGTCCAAATATGGACTACATCGCTTTAAAATCAGTCGGGCAATTTGTTGCCAGGCCGTGGCGTCTAAAACACGACGATTTCAATTAATATGAGGTAAGGAACTATTTTTTGCAGGATCGGTTAGTGTCATCTTTTAGCAACAAATTTCTGCGCATTTAGGTTTTTTAATATTACTTATTTTTATAGTTATAGCGTGTGGCTACGCTAGCTTAATATTACGCTAGCATAGTTTGCGTTTTCGTGGAAACGGCATTAGCAACAAAATCAAGCTCAGCGTTACAAATTAGCAACAAATTATTAGCCTGGTCCGAAGGGTACCCTGTAAAATGGCTACGCTAGCATAATGTACATATATTTGAGATATTTGGTATACTCTTGTGGAATTATAGCCAAAATAAGTGGTCCACCCTTTGAGTCTATTTCGTTTTTTCAAGCTTTTTCTAATTTACACAGTTTTTATTGCCAGATCAAAGTTTTTTTACGAAAAATAAAATTTTTTCCGTAAATATGTACTACAAACCTATAGCAACTTATTGGAAAAATCTATATTATTTTAGTACAAAAAGTACTTATATCAGTCCTAAAACCTCTTGACAATGTAAAAATAGGTGAGGCAAGTACACCCCTTACAAAAGATTTTATATCAAATCATACGATGTATATAAGGTGATACAAGTACTATATCTTATTAAAATAAAGGTAAGCTATGGCTACATATTCAAATAATTGATGTACTTGCGCTCAGTCTTGTTTAAATATTGTTAGTGTTTGTTTAAAGCTGATTTTTTTCTTTCTTTAAATTTTACCACAATTCATTAAAATTTCTGTATATATTTTAGACGGACGTGCAAATTAGGATTACTTCAGTTCACACTTCCAAAAATATATATGATTACAATGTATAGGAGATGCTTAATTCAATCGATACTTTCAAAATACAATATAAAGAAAGGCTCCATCCGATTTATATCAAAACACATAACAAAGAAAGGGCCCCATTCGATCTATACTATTAAAACGCATTAGAAAGAAAGGGCCCATTCGTTAAAATGAAACTGGGAAGAATACAAACAAACACTAACATTAAACAGGGCTGAACGCAATCAATTATTTGACACTTTTTTAATAAGGAATATGTAGCTGTACATTAGGCTTATTTTAAAAAGATAATAAGTATATATAGTACTAGTGTCACCCCTATATATTGTATGATTTTATATCACATCTTTTGTAAGGGAGGTACTTGCGACGTCAAGAGGTTTTTGGAAAAATATACAACCAAAAATTGTTTTTTAATAACGGTAACAATGAGTAACTATAGCAGAATATATCCAGGAATAGCTTCGATAGCTCTAAGAAGTTGCTCTTTCAGGTTACGATTTGTGGCTATTTATTTGGATTGAGTTTGTATACATATCTATTTCAAGCTGATTAATATGATCATCAGTATTTTTTCATTGGTGTAAATATGTATAAATAATTCTATTAAAGAGTTTTAAATATTTTGTTTTTAGGCTGATGAACTGGATTCAAACAAAACTTCCAGAACTTCCTATAAAGAATTTCACCACAGACTGGAACGATGGCAAAGCTGTAGGAGCCTTAGTTGATGCAGTAGCTCCTGGACTGTGTCCTGATTGGCTTGTAAGTAATATAACAATTAATAACACGTAAATAGCAATGCTCAGTCATATTTTGAATAATTTTTAATGGGATTTTCAACATTATAATCTTACATTACAACCGTCGACACTATCCATAACTCTCAGTAAATTGATTGTTCATGCTCATTTCTAAATATTTTGTCATATTCTTGAATAATGGTATTGGGTTAGATGCAAAAACACTCTGTTTATATTAGAAACTTAACAGTTAAATAGAATTGCCTTTTGCTCCAATATATTGCTCCATGGTACGTGACAAATTTAACCACTTCAAATAGATATACAGTATGCTTTTCATATAACCGAACTCAGCTGATCAACAACCTATTCAACCCCCTCCTACAGGAAATAATACTCAAAAGATAGTGTCGTTCATGCAACTATTTGCTACTTATTAGTGATATATTCATTAAATATATTTTCATTAATGGTATTTACTAGCTTCACTCATTACACGTCATTTACAAACACTATCACAACTTCATATAACTATTCCTAATTTATCCATATACTTAACCTATGCAATCAGATATTCATTACCTTTTTTTTTCTATGTCGATCTTGGTTTTTTAAAGATCCAAAGCCAAACTACTGAAAAATCAGTTTTCTCGACCTTTCTACTGTAACTACTATGTCCAGGTCATACTCAAATATAACTTATTTACACATCTATGGATATTGACCAGATTTCACTCTAGATAAATAATATTCCAACGTCCGAAATTATCAGTTATACTTGAATGGATTGATGATTGTATCGATTGTCATAGAAGAAAATATGGCGCTTAGAGTATTTAACAACAATGAAACAGAGAAATTATTTGATTCTTATTTTATTAAATACGATTTGTTATTTTTATAGGACTGGGATTCCCGAGAAGGAGTCAGAAACGCCTCTGAGGCTATGAATCTTGCCGATGACTGGCTGAATATTCCTCAACTTATTAAACCCGAAGAACTAGTCAATCCAAATATTGACGAACAGTCGATGATGACGTACTTATCACAATATCCAAATGCTAAAATTAAGCCTGGCGCACCTTTAAGACCAAGAACAGATCCACATAAGTAAGTTTGAACAAATATTGTACATGTCTGTTTATTCTAATGTGCGTTTATCATTTGGTTTACAAGAATAACTCGAGATACGTATTATGAAAATGCTGATTTTTTATATTATAAATAACTCACCTTTTTACTTATCTATTGTCAATATATACATAAATGAACAGGAATACAATAAGTTTATACCACTTTCTTAGATAACTTTACAATGTGTGTTTTAATAACATATAGGAGACTGCATTTTTTGCACTGTTGGTAAATGTCAAAATGTTTTTACAGAACGTCCCTAATTCATTTTATATATGGCTATAAATTTTCTACAAACCGAGTACATCATTTGAAAGAGAATTGGGATTAGGATCGTTGAAACTTGATCTATTCCTAAGTTTTTGGTTAGAATTTTTTATTTCCAATTTTACTTTATTCATTCTTGAATCGGCTCCTTTTTATTGTGAAAATTATCAATTTTTCGGCTTATTGTGCTCATAATCCCGACTTCTCTCAAAATTTCTGATCACTGCTTTTTTCCATTAATACAAAGAAAAATGGGTCCAAGATGACGTTTCTATCTCGGGGTGTAGGGGATACTTTAGAAGTGACAGCCAACATTTAGAATATATATGGTGGTTCAAAATGTTCCAGATTGATTGTTCTTTGAGTAGATGTTTGATTTTGAGACTCTTGATAGAATGCAGGGTAAGAGGACATGGAGGTAATTTCGCACGAAATATCGAACAAATTGAGAGAAATCATGGTGAAGCATAGACGACAAAAAATTAAAATGTGTGTGCCAATATATTTGAAAAAACGGTTTACTTTTATTTATTTACTCACGGGCAAGCCCTTTCAAATTATATTGATTACAGCAGTGAAAAAAATATAGAATGTAGGCAATGACTAACATATCCACTATAATGAATATAGTTTTTAAAACAAAATATACAAAAATCACGGGTTGGTAAAATATGAATTACTGAACATTCTAATCATGAATATAGCTACTAAATTTACTAATTGAGACATCAAAAAGTGGAAGGTGTTCGTGAGTTAGTGAGTCTCAGATCTAGGAAGAAATGTGTAGAATGCATAATTATATAGAAAGATATGTAAAATGTTCGAATCTGTTTCGTAGTCCGCGTTGGAACAAATTGACTAATTTTATTTAGAAGTTGAGGACCATTACATGTACCATTTATGATATTAAAAAGTAATGTAAGAACTGTCTGTTTCCTACGGTTCTCAAGGGAAGAGATTCGCAGCTGGTGCAGCCACACAAAGTCTTGATAGACATGCAGCTTAAATGCAATATAAATAGTAGACACAGACCCAACTTTTGTTTAGGTTTTGAGCTGTGTTGTGCGGTTATTAAATTTTTTTCTTTGTCGAAGGACCAGCCACAGTATTAGTGTGACGGATTTGTTTTATGTTGTTAGAGTTTGTAGGGTGATACATTAAATTGTTATTCCCTTTTCACTATTTTTATTTACGGGTTTATTATAAAAGTTCACTTTGCTTTTGCAATTAAGAATTTTACTTTACTGGTTTATTATTGTGATATTTTTAATTTTGTTTAATTTTAATTAACCAATAAAAAGCCGGTAAATGAGTGATCTATTCACCACTTGCTAGGATTACGTTCTGACGATGAAAAAGGGAGATTGTAGGTTGGGAAATTGTTTTATAGGCTAATCGAATGTTCTAGAGAATCAGTTGAAAGGGGGCGGGGCTTACTTGTTTTATGGAGAAAGCATACGTGCAAAAGAGCACGATTTCTTGAGTGTGGCGGTTAATTTTAAGAAAGAATAAGCGATTGCTTCCGTTTTTTTTCTTTTGGGAAGTTATGAGATAAGGTTTTGTTTGGTATTACGAGAGTTTTTTGTGATAGTTTTTTTGTGAAAGGGACGTTAAAATTGGTGTTTGCGTAGCGAAGGAAATATTGAATAGATAAGAAGAATGATATTTTAATTTATAACGTATATAGAATGCGTAAATTTTGGTATACAGGGGTAAAGATAAATGTAATGATCGCAGGAAGAATTTAAATTCGTACAAATAGCGTATATAGTATTTTGAACATGTTCGAGTTTCTTAATGTAAACTAAGTAATGACGAGAGCATACAGAAGAACAGTAATAAAGGTGTGACCTAGCTAAGGGAAAATACAAAAATGTAATAAAAGTAATACCAGCAAAATCACGAGTAGTTCTCTTAACGAAACTCAAAAAATGATGATATCGCTTGGAATATAATGGAAGTAAATCTAATTTTAATAAATTTTACAATCCAGGATTAATATCCATGCCTACAACTCATCAACGATTGATAAAACAACGATGACCCAGAGCTTTTAAAATACGTATGAGAAAATAGAGCTACAAATATTTAAAGAAATAATAACTAAGAAAAGTTTATTTTATACGAATGAAATTTCTGTAGGGTGGTTAACTCTGAATGCTGAAACTCCTATGACTAACAATCGGCGGAAGATACCTGGATCCTCCCGAGAATATTAAGCTGTACGAGAATGTATTTTAAGTGTTCCCACTATACCAGAGCTTATACCCCTGCTCTGAGTCCTGATTAATATATCCCAGCTGCAGTATATGCAAAAGTATGGAATCTTGCATTATCCTGCTGTAACAGCGAGTACTCTGGATATAAAGCGGAAAAGTGGAAAATTTGGAAATTTGAACAGAAACTTGTTCTCTTGATAGGATTTTTAGGTGATTTGCACCAAGCCGGAAACAACTTCCGTCGGATATAAAAACATTACCAAAGTTATATTCTCTAAAATGTTGAGAAAAATGTATTCTTCGTTGCTTTTGTAAAGGTGTCATTGCAGCGACTTTCTTTCATTGCCTTGATATGTAGCCTTGTACTTTTAGTGACTTGCGGACGATTTCCGGACACAGTTTATTCTTCGTTCAATTTTAAATCTGTTAAGCAATTTTCGAAACCCTAGGCGCCGATATTGTCGTCCTAAAGCCACTAAAGCGTTTAAATTGTTTCCTCTAATCTTACGCGGTCTTCTCGAAACTGGTTCATGCCTCATATCTCTCCCATTTCTTATCCTCATTATATGCTGCACTTTTACCAAGATCCATCAGTTCCACTAATTCTTTAACGTTTTGAACACATTTTCTATTCCACCAATTTATTTTTTTCTAGTTGTAACATTATTACACAAAACTTAAGCCTGTCTGAAATCAACAATATGTGATTGTCATGTAATTTTGGCCATGGCCTACTATCCGCACAATCTACTTGATGCATTACTATAGATTACTTGTTATTTTTTTTATTTTAGTGCTGTTAAATTTTATAGCAAAAATGACTGTTACACAAAAGAATTTGTTAAATTTATACGAACTCAAAATGTCCCTAAAAATCACGTATTAAATTAATTTCCCTTGATGTAACATCATTATATACGAATGTAAACACAAAACTAGCCTTGAAAATAATAGAAGAAAATGGAATCAACTCACTATATATATATATATATATATATATATATATATATATATATATATATATATATATATATATATATATATATATATACATATATATACAATTCAGAAGCATTTTAAGGATCTCAAAATCTTAAATTATAAAAGCCTACATTGATAATAATGGATTATTATTCAAAGACAATTAATAAATGTCCATAAATTATTCCATGGAAATTACTTTTTTTGTAAAAATAATTTTTTCTTGCTCATTACTCATGGGACATTTAGTTTATATGTTTCATTAATCAATACTAGTGAAATTCTTGATTAAAATGTAGAATATAGAAATATTTTTTATAATTAATTCAAATGCAATTCATCAAATATAGAAGTATATGGTTTAGACCCCTTTTATGATTATGTGTTCATGTTGTTAACGATCAATTTTTTTTTGTAGAGTTAGAATATACGGCCCAGGAATAAAACCAACTGGAGTCGTAGTAGGTGCTCCGGCTATATTTACTGTGGAAACATTCTCAGCAGGACGAGGTGATGTTGAAGTTATTGTCGAAAATCCTCGAAAACAACGAGAACACGCCGACGTTAAATTCAATGACGACAAGAATTTAACGTATCAAGTTACATACAATCCACAATGTGAAGGTACTCACACGATATATGTCAAATTTGCTGGAAAACTTACTTCAAAGAGTCCATATCGTGTAGATGTTGAGGGATTTGCAGGAGATGCATCCAAAGTTACAGCTTCAGGACCTGGATTGCAACCAGATGGTGTCCATGTGAACAAACCCACCTTTTTTGACATTTTCACTAAAAGTAAGTTGGAGAAATGGGTATGAAACTACTATTAGAAAATAAATTGGGCATACTCAGAAACACGTTAATGTGCTAAATTCGTTTATTTTAGTGTATTTTATAACTACCCTGAGTAATCTAGAACAACTATATAGCAGAAGGGGTGAAAGCTCCTCATAATGCCTTATAATAAGTACTGGAATAGTTATTCTTGATTATGATCTCTCAACATACCAATCAGAATCAAGTAAATTGAATACAGAAATAACAGTGGAAAAATTTGTATGAATTAATTTCCCCAGGCGCTTCTATTTATAAGATTTGCCCCACCTCTAATAGTTAACTATTCGCCACTTCGCTGTCTATCCCTAGAAAGGTTTTTTACTAGTTCAACCCCTCGCCCTAGGGCCCAAGTCAGTATAACTATGGTACTCGTAGTGTCCATGCCGCTATTTGGAACTACGGCAAACGCCGCTTTCATAACATGCTTATTTTATTTAGTATCTGTTCTTCCGGTATTTTGCAAGTTGATGTAATCCTATTAATTCGGGTCGAATATAAATACTTGTGTTTATTAGTAACTGTAATTAATAATGCTGGTTGTTCAGTGGCAGACGCCGGAATTTAGTGAAAAACGCACGCTGTTGCCAAATGGTTCAACTGTTTAGTGAAACCTAAGTTATTCAGCAACCTTTTTTATTCTCGGGTTTCCCGAGTGGTCCTTCACGCTAGACTATCGATACGCAATGGGAGAATAAGGGATGCAATACCGCAACCTGAGATATCCATACAGTCTACTTCTCAATTAGTTTCTCTTACTCTAACAAACAGAGATTAGAGACAAACTGGAGTCTTGGAAGGAAATCATTTTAGCTGTGTCAACTACAAAAACATCTGCATGGAATTGATTTCGCATTGCGAACAAATTGAAATAGTTACCAGGACCTATAATTGAACTAAGAGGTTTTTGATACTGGAGGCCAGAAACAAATTTCACAACTTGTAAGATTCTGATATATGCAAGTTGTTTCACCCTCGGCACATGGTACGGTCCTACCAAGTAAATAAATGCTATTGTTTTAGTATTAGGGCAGCTCAAAATAAATAAACAGTTTTAAGGGTTAAAACTAACTTTTTCTACAACTGCTATGAAAAGTAGCGTATTTCTCACAGCTTACGTAATTTCAAAATCATATATTGCTCACACTGTGAGAAATATCATTTCTCACGGCACTTTGCGCACACTTCATACATTTATATGGAGAATCCAGTAGGGGATACTCGATGCCCAGCCGATTTCGGTGGGTGGTTCTCAATGCTTCGACTTTTTATACAGAACTATTTACTTGTATTCTTTAAATTTGTGCAGTTGTAGAAAAAGTATAGTGTGCAACATGTGGGAAAAGTACTTTTCTCACTCATGTGTTTGCGGCACTCGCCCTTGGCTCGTGCCACAAACTTCCACACTCGTGAGCTTTTCCCACTTGTTGCACAATATACTATTTCCGCGACTGTGAGATGCCCTGAACAATATTCTATCATAAAATTGGTTACTTCGGGGGATGTATCGTGCTAACAAACCGATATTTCTCCAATAATAACACAAAAATGTGACACTTCAGGTACCATAGCACCCGTTGTACTAGCTCTGGTTAGCTAAAAATCTATAAGGTTCATCTATAAGACACCCTGAACAATATTCAATCATAAAATTGGTCACTTGTATACATTCTGGAGACTGTATCATGCTAACATTCTCCAAAAATGACAAAAATTTGGTACTTTTAGTACCATAGCACCCGTTATACTGGCTTTAGTGTGCTGAATATCAATACGGTTCATCTTTGAGACGCCCTGAATAATATCCAATCATAAAATTGGTCACTTGTATATACTTTGGAGGCTGTAACGTGCTAACAAACTGAAATTTCTCCGAAAAATGACAAAATTGTCGTACTTAAAGTACTATAGCACCTGTTGTACTGGCTCTGGTGAGCTGAAAATCAATAGGGTTCATCCGTGACACGTTCTGAATAATTAGTCGCGTCAACGCCTGCGGAAATAGGGATGAACCTGGGAAAGTGGTGCGACAGGACGGATCGGGATGCGGTTTTATGCATTCTCTTTCAAAAACGATTATCACGAAATGTGGGGCGGTAGATTTTCCCTCCCACCGAAAATTGCATTGCTGCATGCCAAAGTGCACGCGAAAAATGCATTATCTGGGAGGCCTTTTGGAAGATTTTCAAATTTGATAAATATGGGTCAGAACTGGCATGGATCGGGTACTCGGGGGGTTTTCGAGGCCGCTGATCACGAATATAATGTTCAAATTGACCTCCGAACACCTGGTGCACCAGAACCTGACCCTAAACGCGCCGGGGGTTTTCCTGACACAATCAAAGAAGGTCAACCAAAAATCATTTTGGGGTTTTTTTGGCCCGCTGAATCGAAACATGGCATCGGCGAGCACCCCATTGGCACCTGGTGCACCGAAACCCGGGCTAGAACGTAATCTCCGAGAGTTTTCTTGAGAAGAGTGCCAAAAACCACCCGAAAATCATAAGAGGGCAGTTGTGTGGGGCGGTGGTCCCGAATTTCACGTCGGAAACAACCCCCCGAACACCTGGTGCCCCGAAACCTGACCCTAAACGTCATCTCCGGGGGTTTTCCTGAAACGGGTTTTGGTGAGTTTGTTGGGGTCGTATCTATATCTACAACTCTCGGAGATGACGTTCAAGCCCAGATTTCGGTGCACCAGGTGCCGGTGGGGTGCTCGCCGATGCCAGATTTGGATTCAGCTGGCCAAAATACCCCCAAAATGACTTTTGGTTCACCTTCTTTGATTGTGTCAGGAAAACCCCCGGAGATGACGTTTCGGGTCAGGTTGTGGTGCACCAGGTGTTCGGGGGGTTGTTTCCGACGTGAAATTCGGGACCACCGCCCCACACAACTGCCCTCTTATGATTTTTGGGTGGTTTTTAGCACTCTTCTCAAGAAAACTCTTGGAGATGACGTTCTAGCCCGGGTTTCGGTGCACCAGGTGCCAGTGGGGTGCTCGCCGATGCCAGATTTGGATTCAGCGGGCCAAAAAAAAACCCAAAATGATTTTTGGTTGACCTTCTTTGATTGTGTCAAGAAAACCCCCGGAGATGACGTTTAGGTTCAGGTTCTGGTGCACCAGGTGTTCGGAGGTCAATTTGAACATTATATTCGTGACCAGCGGCCTCGAAAACCCCCGAGGACCCGATTCGGGCCAGTTCTGAACCTTATTTATCAAATTTGAAATTCTTCCAAAAGACCTCACAGATAATGCATTTTTCGCGTGTACTTTGGTTTGCAGCAATGAAATTTTCGGTGGGAGGGAAAATCTACCGCCCCATATTTCGTGATAATCGTTTTTGGAAGAGAATGCAGAAAACCGCACCCCGATCCGTCCTGTCGCACCACTTTCCACCACTTTCCCAACAGTTCGCAGGCGTTGATGCGACTAAATATTCATTCAATCATAACATTGGTGACATGTTGCACTCCGGAGGCTGTATAGTGCTAACAAACTGAAATTTATCAAAAAAAGACAAAAATGTCGTACTTCAAGTACTATAGCACCCGTTGTACTGGCTCTGGTGAGCTGAAAATCAATAGAGTTCATCTGTGAGATGTCCTGAACAATATTCAATCATAAAATTGGTGACTTGTTGTACTCCAGAGGCTGTATCGTGCTAACAAGACATGTAACGAAAAGTGGCCGGCGACGACGACGGCGACGACAACACACAGGATTTTTTTCGAAAAATCGTTTTTCGTGTTGTTCTTGATGAAAACCGTAAAAATAACTCAAAAAAATTTCTAAATTCCAACTTTTTTTGGGGTAAACCAATACTTTTCTCGCATATTAGATAGATTGGGCGGAAAAGTAATATAAGAAAACTAGTACCTACAAACCTTGCCGGATATTGATAATTCGACTGATCATGTAAGGTCGTTGAAGTGCCAACGAAAGATAAAGTCCAGTATTTATTAAGTTGTTTAAAATGACTAACATTAACATACAATGATAGAGTCATTTTTTAAACTATTTGAGATGTTTTTGTCATTTCCTTAGTAGTTCGAAAAATACTTAGTTATTATGACTAGTTGGTTGTGTTTTATAAAGTAGAGGTTGTAAATATCCTCGGAATAGTCCATGAGAGTTGATTCTAGAGATATAAATGGTTATTTTATAGTACCCCTACGTCCAGTCCATTGGCCTAGATTCAATAACATAAGATATATTTCAACATTCAAACTTTCTCCGATGAATACAGGTCAGCCACTACACTCAAATAACATGGGAATTACATTTACACTTAGTATTTTTTTCGAGAAAAAAATTATTTGAAGACACTACTTTAAATTTTTGAGCTATGCCACTTTCTCATTTCTTTTGGTTTTTACTGTAAGCGTAACAATAAATAATATGGATATATTCGTAACATTAATATCTCCACAAACTGTTAATTATATGATTTCCTGTTTTATTCTAGACGCTGGCAATGGGATGCCCGAAGTAATTATCCTCGATCCTTCCGAAAACAAAACCACTGTACCTGTCAAACTTCAACAGACATCTCCAGATGTGTGGCGTGTCGGTTACGTTTCCCCGTTTCTTGGTTTACATTCCGTTAATATATTTTTTGCTGGCAAACCCATTCCAAATAGCCCGGTTGGGGTTAGAGTATGTCCCGTATCAGACGCTAGAAAAGTTAAAGCCAGTGGTCGTGGTCTTCAACCCAATGGCGTGAGAGTTAAAGATGAAGCTGATTTTAAGATACATACAGAAGGAGCCGGCGAGGGTGTACCTGAGGTTCAAATTGTAAGCTCTGAAGGTATATATCAAAACTGTACCCTGGAAAAATTAGATGAGCATACATATCGTGCGGTTTATGTACCTCTTAGAGCAGGTAAATATGTTGTGACAATTAAATTTGGAGGAAACGAAATCTACAAATCTCCTTTCGAAGTTAACGTAGGACCTTATAAAGAAACAGTTATTGGAGTATACGGACCTGGTTTGGTAGGCGGTGTGGTTAATTCTCCAGCACTTTTCACTGTAGAAACAAACGGAGAAACGGGAGCGTTAGGTTTCAGCATACAAGGTCCTTCTCAAGCTAAAATAGAATGCCACGACAACGGTGATGGCTCAGCTGATGTTAAATATTATCCAACAGCTCCTGGTGAATATGCTGTACATATTTTATGTGACAATGAAGACATTCCTGGTAGTCCATATATTGCTCAAATTTTGCCAAGTACTGATTACTTTCCTGAAAAAGTCGCAGTTAGTGGACCTGGTATTCAACCACATGGAGTTCAATCAAATGTTCCTGCCACATTTATTGTAGAGACTAAAGATGCTGGTTCTGCGCCTTTAGATGTTAAGGTAAGCATCAATCATTACAAAAACTTAGTATTTCTTATTGTTTGGGAAGTACAAGCTAATAGAATGTACAGAATAAAATATCAATTCAATCTCATTCTACTAGTTTGTGAATGTAAAACTTTGGACACGGGAATCAAACTTGGTATCAACATTCAGAATTAATTACTCGAAATTTACTCTGGAAATTAATTTACTTTTTTCCACATTAATTATTGTTAATTTAAATTATATTGATCTTTTAGGTTTGTGATGCAAATTTGAATAATGTGAAACTGAAGTTAGTGCAAAAAGAAGATAGCTCGTTTGAAGGAACCTATATACCAACATCAACCAACAGACATATTGTACAAGTAAACTATGGAGGAGTGGCTGTGAAAAATTCTCCATTCAGAGTTTATGTTGGCGAGCCCGTTGATGCTTCTAAAGTGCGATGTTTTGGACCTGGCCTCCAAGATGGCGTTAAAGCAAATACTCCAACTCATTTCAATATTGACGCAAGGTAATTACTGTACTAATTGATTTCATTCAGACAACCGAAGAATGCCTATAGAACGTCATAATTTTCGCTAGTCCATATCAAATTATTACATTTTATAACGTGAATTGGTTGGTTTATCGCCATTTTTATCACGTCTTTTCTACATCAGAATGTTATGTTTATTCTACTTTATGTTTCTGGTCTGTTTTTTATGTAGTGTTACTTACCATTTCCTAATATACTTTTTGGAGTCCATACATGTTTTTACCACCAGCATTATGTAGTCAAAGGGAGTTATGCATTGACCGCCCATTTTGTTGAGGAAATACGCGTTAAGAAGCATCAGGATTCCTAATCAAGTGTTATCTCGATGATGTTGGTCTGTCTATCTCTCTTTGCGCTCATTTCCGGCCAAACCGCTGAACCTATTGGCGTCAAATTCGGTAAATATATTCTTAGGTATAAAAGGAGTTTGGTGAAAATTGAGCAACCCTTATAGTGGTGGTGAGTGATAGAAAATTGAAAATATTAATATCTCTGTTCGGGATTGTTTTTCAGATAAAGTGTACATAGATAAAACTATTCAGCGGGCCAATATGTATAATTTTTGTATGAAACATTTATAAACAACACAAACATCGAACCGTCTAAGTAGCTCACGTGTACATGCCGTACGTATCATCTCTTGCGTAAGGTTATTACAAGCTTGTCTAATTTTATTTTGTAAATCGTTCGTTTCCACAGGTTTTTCATTATAAACAAGGTCTTTTAAGTATCCAAGGGTCCATGAGTTCCAATCCATTTGGTTGAAAATCTAGGATTAAGATAATTTACTACAATTCCGCTATTATGTGGGGGTGCGCCGTCTTGCTGCCTATCATATCTCTCCATTCATTCAAAGGAATATTCTCCAGTAACGCAGATAGGTCATTTTCTAGAAAATTTAAATATCTCTGACCATTGAGATACCCTTCAAAAAAATATGGGCCTACTAACCAAACATTAACTCCCTATCTGGTTTGAAAGGGATTTTCCCTTACCCACCGCGGATTTTCCACTGACCAATAATGAGAGTTATGGCGATTAACGACGCCTTTATTAGAAACGCGCTTCATCACTCCACAAAATTATACTCAAAACGTTGGGAGTGCCTTGCATCATAACTTGCACAGCTCATGAGTCAAATGCAATTTAAATGGATGGTAATGGTGGGTTTTTAAATTTCTATGAACTGAACTTGAAGAAACACTAATTTTTGCAGCTATGGTTCAGATGGACACATGGGGGTTAACCGCTATTTATGCTAAAACATTCACCACATTCTGTTCTGTCTGTATTGGTTTGTTATGATTACTATGCTTTGTGTTTGGAAATGAACTTTGCCACATCTTCTCTTCAACCATAGCAAAAGTCATATGAGAAGGTGTTCTTCTTTCGGGAAAAAGCTCCTGGTATAAGGCCTGAGCATTTCGAGAATTCATCCTACACTCACCATAGATTAGCAACATATCTACATATTCATTTGGTGTGAAACGGTACTAGGTATGAGTATTTAGAAAGTGACAATAATCAATGTGACATTAGTAGAATTTACTAATATCAATCAAAAAGCGGTTAAAGTAGAATTCCAATGCCAACTGTTTTCTTTAGCTTTTATAAAAACTAGTAAGTAAAAATAGGCCTATCTGAAGTGAATCCCGACACGATAATTGCGGCATTTAAACGATCACTGATTTGTTGCAAATAAACAATAAATTGAAAATTTGGTATAATTATCCACATGAGTATCCTCACTGTGATACACTGTTGGATTTGAAATATAAAGCTCTTTCATTTGAGCTAAATTTAATCCCCCATTTCTATTGAATTTTTTTCATTGCGATGACGTCCCTGCTTCTATGATGACGTCACACCTCGGATGAAGTTACTCTAGGTTCCAAAAACATTACCCAATTTTCAAATAAACTTATTCGTTAATTCCTGAGTTACAGCCTGTAAAAAAATATTGGGACACCCTGTATATATAATATAAATTGGACCAATCCGAGCCGGATCCAGATAAAAATCAAACAACAGTAATAATTGTTTTTTGGGAAGCAAAAAACAAGTCTATTGTGTAACGTGATTGGGACACTCTCACTATATTTTGCAATTGGTATCGCCAATAAGAAAGCACACGCAGGGGTCATTTCGTTCCAGTTTATTTACATATTCTATCAATATTTCGAAGATTTAATTCCCCGTTAATATTCTTAAAATCTAACTATAACTTGGCTAATCTTCACACTATTCTACAATGATTCAACTATTATTTTCCTAGTTTCCATTTATCTAGTTCAATTAAATTGTTTTACAATATGACAGAAGAAACTCTTTCTCAATTATTGAGAAAAAGAAGTTCTCTCAAAGCCAGTGTCACTCATTTTTCAAAATTTTTGGGATCATTACAAGCTAAGCAAGAACAGGTTTTAAATGATGTAGATCGCATACAATTGTAAGATAGATTGTTAAAATTAGAGAACGTTTTTTTCGAGTTTCAACAAATTCAAACCTAAATCGAGGCCATTGTTGCCGAAGATCAATTAAATGAGCAATATCTACAAAATTCAATTTCTCTAGACAATTATTATTCGCTTACAGCTAATGCAAAGGCCATTCTAGAAATTCACAAGAAAAACATTGACAGTACTTCTAATCATTCTAGTCGGTCTTCTATAGCGAGCACGTCACATGTTTCAGCTAGAAATGACAATGACAAAGTTGGAGCTATACAAAAATTCCATTATATCCGGTCGTCACTAGAAGGTGTCGCAGCTCAAGTAATAAAATCTCTTAAATTTTCATCAGATAATTATAAACAAGTATAGGTACAATATTACCAAGTTGTTGGTCCATAATCATATAAAGGCTATTTTTTCACTAGAATCTTTACAAAAGAAATCTTCTTCCAAGCTTCGAAAGCTTATTGACGATTTAGAGAAAAATTTCCAATCTCTTGAACAGTTGGGACAAAAGGTTAATAACTGGGATATACTTTTGGTTTTTATGATCACAAACAAACTCGATAATCAAACTTTGAAAAAACGGGAGCGACATATTGCGCACAAAAAATATTTACCAACTTAGAGGATTTTGTAAATTTCCTCAGAGATCGGGCGGATTTCCAGGAAACCATTTATCTCAAAAATAGTGAAAAAACCTCAGATATGTTTACAAAGCATCGAGATTCGAGACAAACAACCAAATCACTAATTTTGTCAAATTCAACAAACTTTTTATGTTCATTTTGCAAAGAAAATCATTCCATTTACACATGTCCCAAAGTTCTCAATCTCAACGTCGAGCAACGGCATAAATTTGTCAAAAAACAGAAACTCTGCCAAAACTGTCTACGAGAAGGTCATTTTTTCAAAAAAAATGCAAACTGGGACCATGCAAAAGATGTAAGGCTTGGCACAATACTCTCTTGCATTCCTATTCACAAACGGCTATTAAAAATAACGTATCTAATTCAGGCTCAATGTCATTCAATCATGAACTCCCTTTAGAAAACACTAAGGACCCACACAATTCAGCCGTATCCGGCACTGTAAACACAACAAACCAATCTCAGAATGCAGCCGCGTTCAGTTGCAATTTTCAAGCTGCAGGACCGTCTTTAGTATTTTGTCAACCGGAATTATTGAAATTCTTGATAAAAATGGTCAACCGCATCTAGCACGTGCATTGTTAGACTGTGGATCGCAGTCTTCATTTATTTCAGCTTGTCAGGCATACCTGCTAGGACTAAGACAATATCACACTAATATGTCCGTTCATGGAATTGCAAATTCAACTTCAGTAACAATAAATAAATGCCTTGTCGAAATAAGATTACCTTGTTTTATTTTACCCACTATAACTAGTCATTTACCGGGATTTGACATAGATCCAAACAAGCTGGGAATTCAAAAAAATGTGATATTAGCTGATCCTGAATTATATATATCCAAACCTATCGACGTTTTAATTTGGGCTGATTTGTTTTGGAATGTTCTTAGAACTGGTAAAATTTCTTGCGGTAGCAATAATCCGGTTTTACAGGAGAATGTATGGGGTTATGTAGATTCTGGTCAAATAGGTGCCCCTATCAAAAATGCGATTACTTGCAATTTAGCTACAAACAACGATTTACACGATTTAATGTCAAAATTTTGGGAAATCGAGGATTACAATGTAACGAGATAACTCTCCCCCGAAGAAACCGCCTGTGAAGAAAACTTTATCAATACCACCATTAGGAATCCGGATGGTCGATTTATGGTCACATTACCCCTCAATTAAACTGCGCACTGCTGGGTGAATCCAAGCAAATGGTCGAACGTAGATTTTATGTTCTAGAAAGACGACTGCTCAAAAATGAGAATTTACTCAAGCTAACTTTATGACCGAATACGAAGAGTTGAAGCACATGTCACCTCAACCCGATGAGAAACAAGATTCAGTAGACCACACCACACCGTGTGGTTATGCGAGAAAATAGTTTAACAACCAAGTTACGCGTCGTTTTTGATTCGTCAGCTCCTTCAAGTTTCCTTAAAACATATTTTAATGGTCGGACCTGTTTTGCAGGACAGTTTAGATCCAATTTTAATCAGATATCGAAAACACTCTTATGTTACAGCAGCTGACATCGCAAAGATGTACAGACAGATTCAAATATCGCCACAACAGCGACATTTACAGAAAAATCTTTGGCGTGCTAGACCCACGGACAAGATTCATACATGCGTTCTAAACACGGTCATCTATGGACAGGCGTCGTCCAGCTATTTAGCAATCCTTTGCCTCTTTGAATTAGCTGAAAAATTCAAACAATCAGTCCCTGATATAACCAAAATCATCCGCCAAGACTTTTACGTAGATGATTTACTTACGGGTGCAAACACAATCGAAGAGGCTCAATTTCTATGTAAACGAATTTCTTCCATTCTCAAGACAAAATGTTTTGATCTGCGTAAATGGCATTCCTGAAGTATGAAAGGGCATTGATTCAAGCCTATCATGTTCCATTGTAGAGTTCAGTCCAAATTAAAATACAAAAATATTGGGTTTAACTTGGTCCTGTCAAAGTGATAATTTACTTTATAACATATGTCATTCTGGGATCTGATTTTCAAAGTATTACGTGGTCCTTTTCCCGTTTCAATTAAGTGCAAGCTTACTGATGAACATAGATGCATTGATAACTAGGTGGAAGCATTGGTGATGATGAGTGGAAATCCACACTAAAAATCATTTTAAAGTGTTACTTTCACTCCGACACCAAGTTTTTGCGACTTCGGCCTAACTCATTCCACTAAAAATTTTATTGGGTTTAATGGTTATTAGTCATTTCAAAATTAAATAATTCCTGAGTTTTGAAAAGACACGGTTAGAAAAGATTTTAACGAGGTTACAAAGCAGTGATAACTAAGGTTTATTGTGCCCCCTCTCAGATCCGTTTTCGCTACCACTACAGCTCACCTTCCAGTTCCAAGGTTCTAATGAACTCTAGTACTTGGGATGGCTTCAAAGAGGTTAGATCCTCACTCTTACAAGTTTCTTGTACGAAGCATTTTTTGCGTTGGCTTAAAAGGGCGAGGCATTCTAGAATTAGGTGATCCGAAGTTTCTTCCTCCTCCCCACAGAATCTACACTCGTCACTTTCCGCTAGACCTATTCTCATTAGGTGTTTCCTAAGGCGGCAGTGCCCTGTCGTTACAGCCCGTTAGGCTTATTTTTACTGAGATCCAAATAAATTTTGGATCTAGTGGTGTCAAGTGCCCTAGTTAGGAACGTTCTCATGGCTCCAGTGATGCACACACAGGTAACTTGTCGATTGTCTTCCTCGCGCTGCTCTGCCTTGCTTTGGTATGCCAAACTATTGCCCCATACGTAATTGCTGGTCTCACAATCATGACGTACATCCATCGCAGTATTTTTGTGTTACAGCCCCAGGTCTTACCAGCAAGACTTTTGCATGCCATCAAGGCTTTTATTGCTTTACTAGCAGTTATTTCAACATGCTTATTCCACAGAAGTTCACTGTCTAGGGTTATCCCTAGATATTTAACTTCTGATTTCCCCGTTTAAAGATAAGGGTTTCATGGATGGAAGTGTTCTTTTCCGGGTAAATGGAATTACTATGGTCTTGTCTGGGTTAATGTTTCGCCCCACTGACAAGCACCATTGGTCAATAATTCTGAGGCCCTTTAGTAATAAATCACACAAGGTGCTCACGAACTTGCCTCTGACTATTAGAACTATGTCATCAACATAGCCCATTCTATGATTTTCACGTCTAAAGAGTGTTCTTTTCTGGGTAAATTGAATTACTCATACATCCATTTTACGATGATTTCATTCACTACTCGCCTTTTTAGTGCTTCTTTTATAGATATATGAAATGTGTTATCAAAAGTCCCATATATATCCAGGAATGCGCACATTGCGATTTCATTGTTGTTCAGAGTTCTCTAGATGACGTGGCGTCACCGTTATATGCGACATTTTAACGGACACTTTTTCATACGCAGGAACGGGTCTCCTTTATCTTTTCCTCTACCCTCCATATCAGCGAAGTACGAGGAATACATAGAGCACAGAACAGACAAGATAGTACGCAATCTCATGCACCAGAAAACAAAATTAAATTTTGGCAACAATGCGCAAAAACTCGGCAGCTGTTCTGGAAAAGGTGATCGATAGACTACCTGAATAGACTGCAGAATAGACCAAACATATGAGAACCTACAAATAAACGATCTAGTCCTCTTAAAGGGAGAAAACATTCCACCTCTTAATTGGACTATGGTAAGAGTCATAAAACCCATAAGCGGACCTGACGGAAAAGTCAGGGTCGTACGCCTAAAAACTACAACAGGCGAAACTACTAGAGCTATAACGAAACTGTACCCACTTCCCAAACAAGACACCATGTCTTGTGAAGAACATAATTAACCATTAAAATATTTAATCGGTCAGCGACTTGCCTAATCAACCTCAATTAGCAGTCGCGACTTTCTTAGTTGTAAGTTATGTATAAGCTACTTATAACAAAACTTGCACTTTTACTTTATCCTTGTCTATATTTAAACTTATTCATCTTTCTCGCGCTCTTCCTCCTAAATGAAGCACGGACTTCATTTCCGGGAGGAGAATGTTGTGATATGACATGCTGTATATATGACTATGTCAAATCAATCATAAGAACTTTCACATTTATATGAATTCTCGGACAAGTTTGAATGTCTATTGTAACGTTAAGCAATTAGTCTTTACTTTAATGGTCGTAAACGCCCCGTAATAAAAGAATAGTTAGCTTCTCTGTAGACATGATGACATTTATGAAGTGGTGTATTCTCCAAATTCTTCGTTCTTATGTAGTTATCCATTTCTTTTTCCATCGTTTTGAGTAGAAACGATGTTAGGCATAATCGTACATCGAATGCAGAAGATCGCTCCACCAACCATGCAGAAGCAGCTCATCATCGATTACAATCTGAATTAAGAATGCATCATCCAACATCTGGAAACTTATAGATGGATTACGTAAAGTGCAGAAAGGCCGCGATACTTATAAACAACTTGTTGCCGGCCATCGTCCACCAATCAAGTTAAAAAAGTATCGTCATGCTGATGAGCGTATTTTAAATCTTTGATAATAGATCAATATGTGATATATTAGTATTTTGAATGTTTTGATTTCCGAGTACCGGAAATCCTACTGGCGACGAACCGGCCGCGGTGCTGAAACGGCCAGTGGTGAATTGGCCTAGTGCTGAAACGGCGGTGATGAACCGGTGGCGCTGAACTCTGAATTCTAAATAATTATCAATCACAACAAATAGGATAAATGCAACTTCCAAAACATTAACAAAATATGTTTAGAGCCAAAAATATTTTTTTGAAATGAACTCTTTGGAAGGTGAATCGTACATATAGATATTTTCTATGATATTAAATCTGAGAAAATCTACATAAGCCTCACTCAAAATAAATATTCTGAAAGTAGTTATACTAACTAACAATGCTCATTGTAAGTTATGTGGTGTTAAATATCCAAAATATACAATGATTTGGAAGGATCTAATCAATCACACATCTGGATTAGATAATATAACAGCCTAGACCACACACAAAAACTCTTTTGTAAAAATATAATATTTCAACAATATCTTTTTCCCATATTTTTTTCATAAAACTACTAGCAGGCTTTTCTCCAGACGGTTTAAAAATGTAAAGCAAATTATTAAATAGATTTAATTACATGTCCTGTCAATCGTGTTTAGTGTTTTTTTTTTTTTTTTTTTTTTTTTTTTTTTTTTTTTTTTTTTCCCTGAGTGGTAACAAAATCTTCAAAAAGACACCGGTCGGCGCATACAGATAGGAACCACTGTTAGATGATCCCGAGCTGCATGCCCCGCCCGATAGTGCCGGATTCTTACCGGCTAAAAAACTTCCACTCTGTACCTCGTGTAGGTCGTTCCTGGAATGACCGGTCGGTATTACTTCAGGAAGACATGGTAGGTATGATGTTTAAATCCCTCTATTATTTCTTCGTCCCTTAAAGTCCTTTTCTTTTTTCGTTAATATTTCGTTTATCATGTTACTAATACTTGTCCAGTTTTCTCTTTTTTCTGTCATTATTCCGATGATATTTTCTTTGGTGATTGTTGTTCCGAGTTTTCTTTCCACCTTCTGTTTCATCTTCCTCCATTCGTCACATTGAAAAAACGTATGCTCCGCTGTATCTACCGCAGGACAATAAATACAAGTGGGACTTTCAGTGATTCCAAGTCTGTTGAGATAGTTCATGAATAACCCATGTCCCGTCATGAATTGTGTCATATAATAGGTTAGATTGCCGAATTTTCGGTTTGTCCATTCTTTTATAATAGGCATAAGTGTGTATGTCCAGCGTCCTTTCTCACTTCTTTCCCATTCTCTCTGCCATCTGCACAACGTTCTTTCTCTGGCTGTCTTTTTTTCTTCCCTATTATTTCCTACTACTTCCCCGCGTTCTTTGGCCAATAGGAAAATTGGTGTGATCCCTGCAATCACTAAGCAGCTGTCCGTTGATACTGTTTTGTATCCTCTGCATATCCTTACGGCAAGTGTTCTTTGTACCTGCATTACTAATTTACGATTGCATTTTTTTTCTAGAGCTTTTTGCCATATTGTAGAGGCAATAGGACAGAATGGACAGCAGCGCCTAATAGCCTTCTTTTAGCTTCCGTAGCTCCCCCTTTTCTAGGCATCAATCTAATTAAAGACGCCATGATCGTCTTAGCTTTGGCAACCGTGGTGTTTACATGGTCCCTGAAGGTTAGTCCCTTGTCTAAAATGACTCCAAGATATTTCAGGTTTTTACTTGGCACTACAATTGTTCCTTCTAAAACAAACTCAATTGGGATTCTCAGTTGTTTTTTCCCCACCAGTAGGATAGCCTCTGTTTTTTCGGATGCCAGTTTGAGCTCATGATCTCTTATCCAGTTCGCGATTCTTTCTAAGGCATCATTTACCGATGCCATCAAATTCTCCTCCGTTCTTTCTATCACTATAGCTCCTAAATCGTCAGCGTACGCGATGAGTTTAGTATTTTCCGGTGTTTCAAGACGCAGTATACCATCATACAGAATATTCCATAATAGTGGGCCAAGAACTGAGCCTTGGGGGACACCTGCGGTTATCCAGTATGTATTCCCATCATCGTCCATTATCCTTCGGTCCGTAAAATAACTAGAAATCAAGGTTCTAATGTATTTAGATATTCTGCGTCTTCTCAGTTCTTTAAGAATGAGGTTCCAAGAGGCTGTATTAAAGGCATTCTTGACATCTATCGTTATAAAAGCACAGAGTCCCCTCGTCCTTTGATTTTTCTCCATCTCGCTTCTGGCAGCTTGAACTACTTCCTTGATAGCATCGACCGTAGACCTTCCTTTTCTAAATCCGAACTGCCTTGTCGACAAGTTTTCAGAGCTTTCGAGTTCCCTGACTATCCTACTGGCAATTATATGTTCGACTAGTTTCCCCATAGAATCAAGAAGGCATATTGGACGGTATGAAGATGGATTTTCTTCATCTTTTCCCGGTTTCTTAAAAAGCACCAATCTACCGATTTTCCACTCTATTGGAAACTCTCCACTTTGTACAATTCCATCAACAGTTTTACGTATGGTTTCAGGGAGTTCTTTTATGGCCATTTTGACGACCTCTGAAGGTATTCCATCGGGTCCAGGGGCTTTTTTATTCCTTAACTTTCCGGCTGCTGCTTCCAGTTCCTCTGATGTCACTTCAGGGATTTCCTCTTGGTCCCCTTGTTCCGGTACCCACGTTTTGTATCCTTGCTTTGGGAAGAGTGTGTTTATAATGTCCCTCTTGAACTCCGTCGGAATTCCTAATGGTTTCGGGTCCAGTTTCCCCCTCACTATGTGGTATGGTTTCCCCCACGGGTCTTCTTCTACGTCCCTGCATAGCTTTTCCCAAGAGTTTACTTTACTTTTAATAATTAAATGTTTAAGTCTCCTTCTGGCCTCCCTCAGATCCTTATTTATTTGATCTAGCTCTGCATCGGTGGTATTTTGACAATTCGTCCTGGACTTCTTTCTCCTCAGTCTATTACATTCTTCTCTTTGTTTGGCTATTTCTCCCGTCCACCAATATTTAGGTTTCCTTTTTGAACTTTCTTTTCTTTTGGGCATAGAGGCGTCACATACTTCTTTTAGTTTGTTGATGAGATCAGAAGGACTCGTATTCCCACTTTGCCCTATCTTTGTATTTAGTACATGTTTAAAAATGTCAGGATCTATCTTGTTCAGGTTCCAGCCAGTTTTGTGGAGTAGATGCTTGTTTCCATCGGTTGTTTGCCCTATTTCGAAGTAAATATATTGATGTAAACTTGCCGATTCCTCGTCCAGGACCTTCCATTTGTGGAGTTCATCCTTGCAGGTTTCAGAGCTGAACGTTATGTCAATTATAGATTTTTGGTTATTTCTGACAAATGTTGGTTTATTGCCTTTATTTTGCACAACTAATTCGTTTTTTGCTACCCACTCAGCAAGTTTGCGTCCTCTAATGTCTTCCTTATGGGAGCCCCATTCTGGAGATTTTGAATTAAAGTCGCCTGCCACTATTATTTTCCTCCTCGTTCTTTTGATGTCAGTTTCAATGTCTTGTAGGAACTTTTCGTATATCTCAGCATTACAATTCGGAGATATGTAACATGCCATTATTCTATATTCGCCAATGTTAATCCAGCAGTAGCCGTTTCTTCTTTTCCTTCTGCCTATGCGTAATCTATTGTTAATAATTTTGATTGCCGTGTCGTGTTGTTTGTCTGTTATCCAGGAGCCTTCCCTTTTGACTATATTCTTATTTGGTTCACTCATTATTATAATGTCACATTTCAAATTGCTCGCTGTGCACTCGGTTAAATCATGAGAAGTAATACTTCTGCCAAGATTAATTTGAAGGATTTTTATTGGTGAATGAGCCTTCCGAGACGGTCTCAAGTTAGTTGTGCTTAAATTAGCCATCGTGAATTAAAGGGAGACTATTTACTCGTTACTTTCAATAAGTAGGTGTATTCGCACTTGGTTTTTCATGTAACTCTACCAAATGTTGAGCCTCACTAACCGTTTGCTGGGATTGGAATATATTATCAATTATTTCATCGCTGTTTGCCCCCGTTTCCATTTGTTCCTCTGCCTCCGAGGGAGGTTGAGGTTCATTGGTTGCTTCTCTTTGACTCGTTTCCTGCCTAGAAATAGACTGTTGCAAGCTTACTTGTTTGTTGAGAGTTCTTGCCTGCCTTAGAGCCAGTTTAAAGGCGCCACATCTGCTGGTGCCCGCTTTATGTCCATCCTCTCTGCATACTGGGCAGTACTCTTTGTTGGGGCAATCCTTAGCCAGGTGGTTTTCTTTACCACAATTGAAACAGGTATTAGTCCTATCTGGTCCGCTACATTCCGCTGCATGATGATCATAGCTCCAGCATTTATAGCATCTTGGTACTTTCAGCTTTTTTTCTACTTTGCAATTTACCATCCCAATTCTGATGTGTTTGTTTGCCAGTACCTTTTCTGCTTCTTCTTTATCCATAATCACTGTAATAGCCATAAGACTATTAGGCAGAGGCCTCAACTGGCTAATTTGATTTCCTTCCTTCCATTCCCCCACGATTTCTCTAAGTGCAGTTTGTACCTCCTCCTGTGTCGTGTCCATATCGAGGCCTTTAATGTGGATAGCTTCTCTAAGTTCGGTTTTCCCCAACTGTCTGCAGGACAAAGGGTCCTTCTCGAGTGCCAATGCTTGACATATTTCTTGGGCAGCTTTTTCATTCTTATCCAAGGTAATCAGGAGCCTGCCGTCTTTAGTGCTTCGTAGAGTCTTGATTGATTCGCTGGCTGGATTATTTTTAATTATTGTTTTTACCCTGCTCCGAACTTCCTTGTAGCTTTTTTCCTTTTCACTAACGACAATGCCTATGGTGTTTCTTTCCTTTTCTGACACATTAATATTAGCTGGTTTAAACGGGACATATATTGTAATGTTATTATTCCTTTTTCGAAAGACTGCTGCAATCATCTTTCTGAGGCTGTCCTGTCGCAGATATGTGACTGCATGGACCGAGATACTTTCGTTTTCATCCGTCTCGCCCACCACCATTTCTAATTTATCCCATACGTCTTCTTCCTTGCCGTTAAGCGCCGCTTTGATCACTTTACATGTTTTTTGAGTGTTCCCTTTGTTCTTAATTCTGGTTGTTTGCTCCAAAACTTCAAAATCGTCGTCCATTTGCTTCAGTTCTGGATATTTGTCCCGGTAAAGTCTTTGAACACTGTTATTCATTTCAGGGTCATTTGGTTCCACAAATACGACTCTAACCGTTTGATTTTCACTTTCAATTGGATTCCCTATCTTAATTTCCGTCTTATGGAAAAGGGTATCCATCCAATTCGCATCCTCAACGTGTTTCCACGCAGCATACGTATCTATACCATCCAGATTGTTCAGAAGCGGTTTTTGGCTGTTATGCCAAGGAACCGTCTGAGTTGTCGCGTCTCTAGTATGGTTTATTCTTTCTAGTATTTCAGTTTGTGCACTTTCATTCCTCGTTTCGCTCGTTGGCTTTTGTACACCTCTATCGCCCAATGTCTGAAGGATTTCCTGCATCTCGCCCGTCATCAGAAGAGAGCATGCGCTCCTGATTTTTCCTGACATCTCTTTAATATCCTTTTTGGTGTTTGGTATCTCATACACCGTTCTGCTCAGACTTCTTGAATAAGAATCTATTTGTTTGATAACCTCTCTGATCTTTATTGCTAGCTTCTCTACCCTAATTGATTCTTTATCCGCTTCCTCTTTTTCATTCCCAGTGCCTTGTTCCGCTATTCTCCTTTTTTTGGACGATCGTCCCATGGAATCGTCCCATTGTAGATCCAGGATACAGGTATTTCCTTTTGGTGTCGAAGGAGGTGAATCAATCGATTTTGACGGTGATACTACTATTGATAATTTCCTTATTCCTTTATCCTTTTTTGTTGATGTACCCTGCTCCCCAGCTTGGCTCCCCGCCAGGGTCCTGGGCTTCTCACTCTTACCAGTATTTTCATTATACGCCCCAGCCTGGTTATCCGCTGTTGACGTACCGCAGTCGCTGGTTAACGGTCGATCAGGGCCTGCTCCACCACCCACTCTACCGACCGGTACTAGGTTTCCGACACCTTGCACCGTATCCAATCTTCCTTTGTTTTCGCTGTCCATATCATATAAGTTTTAGACTCTTCTGTCTGGGTTACCATTCCATAGCCGTGAGGTCCCCGTTTTACGGCGCCGGGAACTCGCCGTTCGCCCTCTGTGTCTGGTAGGACTTGTCAGTGCGTTCGGATGTAACATGGGCATGTTGGATCTTCTACTGGCATTTACTGGTGCTACCTACACGACATCAGCAGCCCCGCCAGTGCCCCACTGACCATTTCTTGAGCTGTTTCTTAGCTTCACTCCTCCCTCCCCGTCCCTTACGGCACGAGAAGGAAGGAAGCTACTGAGCCACTCCACCAATGTCAGGGTCTTACAGCTCCCAGGAGTGGTCGTGTTTAGTGTTATAAAAAGTATTCTGCATGTGTAAGACACTTTTGGGGGACATCCATGGGTAACTACTGAGCTTCAACTAACATCACACTAGCAGGAACTTTGTAGATGTGGTTCAGTCGCCAACGGAACATAATACGGACACTGCTACTTACACACTGAAAATTTTCGGACACTGATTATACTTATAGTGTGTTTAACTTTTTCAATGTATGTATCTCAAGCTCTTCTATTATTGGTATTTAGAATATAAACTGAATTTATTTTGTTACAGAGCCGCTGGCGAAGCCGACTTAGATGTTCATTTAATAAACGAAAATACTCGCGAAGAAGTCCCGTTGAAATTGACAGATCTTGGCGATCAAACCTATACAGTAGATTATGAAACTGTTCTCGCCGGAACACATAGATTGACTGTTCATTATGGAGGTCTAAAGGTTCCAACAACTCCAATTAAATTCAAAGTGGAACCCAATGTAGACGTGTCCAAAATTAAAGTTGACGGACTGGAACCAAGTAAGTTATTTACCATTTTTGTTGGCGTTAATTAATTTATGTATTCATTGTGATTTTAGAGTGGATGTTTTCTTTCAACACTCTCTATTTGTTTGAAACGTTTGAAATGATACTATAAAACAGAATATATACTTGTAGAGGTTAATTGTAATGATTGGATATTATATATACCATGAGTTCGTTTTTAAAATAATCCATTCCAAATGTCTTTAAAAAAGCCGAAGTAGAGAGATTTCTAAATGGAACATTATTCTTTTTGATTCGTGTGACATAAATGTTGCACTACCGTATAGTAGTCGCTTCCAGATTTTTCAAATGAAATCTTATTTGCAATTTCTTTTGAAATTCATCTAAATCATATTTTTGTTTTGTGAATAAAACCTGAATTGTTTTAGCGAAATTACATTTCCTAAAATTTTAGATGATCCCTTGTATAACCGGGTCTATACATTCAATTTTAGTAATCCGGTAGTAGTCACACCTCAGTTTTATACTCATTTGGTCACGTCTGGTCTTAGGGACCCATTATCAACCTAAAGTTTCCAGAAGACCTTTTAATTTATGATATTAATAGTTTATAAACAAAGTGTTTCAATACAAATCATTACATTGTAATTATTTATATGCTTGTTTATAGATATAGAGTAATTTTCTAAGATATACTTAAATAAATAAACTGGTGAACGGTGTTTTAAAAATCATGTGTTTTACAAAATGGGTAATATGGAAATATGTTACTAGATGTAATATTTAATTATGCTGATCTGTAATATCATCATCAGGCACTTCATAACATTCTGTACAATAAATATTGGCATGGCTTAGGCATACATATTTAAAGTACTTTTCACAATAGTAACTAGTTTTACTATCTTATTAAACACATTCTGTACATATTTTACGCTTCCCGCCTTCTGGACATGGTCTTTGTTCCTGAGATATTCCTGCAGCCTCTTGTCTACGATTCCTAACATGACATGGTACATTAGTAAGATATGTCCTATAATTCTGGTAATCACTTATTCGTGCACAGGCCAATTGCATGGAAAACTGTCTACGTTTCAAATTAACATTGGAGTTATTTGATAAAAACATAATGTGAGAATTGATTGCTTTTATATTTAGTAATGAATATAGTACAATAATGGACTAGTGGCTCGTATTACACGCGCAATTGTAGTTAGCTGATAATCAATCAAAAACATTAACACCACTTTTCGTTTAATTGTAAAATGTTATGGGACTCGGTTTAGAACAACTCTCTCCAGTATCAGAGTCAATTTCATCGTCAATATGCTTGCTGGATATCAGTAGTACATTTTTTTCCTTTTCCTGGGATTTAAGTCACCAGAGTTTTATATTCTGAAGGCAACTGTCACTTGTTTTTCCATATAGTTCATTAGTTACTTCGTATGATGTAAACCAGTTGTCCACAGTAATGTTCCTGCCAGTTTTTGATATTGGCATAATCACACGTGAAACAACAATTTATGGGATATTACTTTTTTGGAAATCTACTTTAAAACATAAATCTCCAAGATGTAGCTATAATGCATTGTAGAATCTACCAACGCAAACATTTTGATCCCATATATATTTGGTTTAGAATAATTTACATAAATATGAACTCAAATCTTTCTATACAATTTAGTCGCGTTGGGTCTTAACTAAAAACTTGAACAAATTTGGTCGCACCGGGTCTGACTACTAAAAATTCGGATTTACACAAATTATTGTAAAGACAAATTACAACTGACCTCTGCATGCATATTGGCCCCCAAGGTTAGGAATCTAGAGGGATGCGAGTGGTTAACAACCTAGCATATAAGAATATAGTTGAGTCTGTGGGATCCGGCGCGACTATCGCTGGGTCGGTCTTTGGTCATATTATTGATTGCCAAAATTGAAAGATTGGTGATCGAATATCATGTTGCTGAAAAGCACACAAACTGAAAGGTTATATAATTGAAGGTAACTACAAACATGCCCATTACTGGCTCACTGCTTTCATTAGTACTCATTAGCTTGGAGCTTAGTACAAAAAGGGAAGAAATCTTAAGAGGCACACTAGCAAACCAGACCCACTTTATGATTTCAATTTGAAGATCCCGTCTTTACGAGATATCATATAAAGATGTTAAGGGAATAAAATAGTAGTTTGTACAACAAGTGCCCAAAGCGTCACTTTTCCCACTAGCGCAGAAGTTTGTGGCACGAGCTGTAAGGGAAACGGGAAAAGTGCTTTGCGTACGAGTTCTACACAATTTTTTTCTACAACCACGTTTAGAAAGATCAGGTAAACGTGATCAATTTTGAATTGTTATGCCTGGTGTATATTTTTTTGGTAATAAATTTTCATTAATAGTAATATTAGTACCTGTCAACGAAATTCACTATTAACATAATGTTAGATTGTCAAAAGTAATTTGACGTTTATATTTCCGTGCGGAAAAGTGCCATAGCGTGTACTTTTCCCACTGTAAGTTATTAATCTTCCAACGGATAAATCTAAGGAGAGTCCCACAGGGGTCAGTACTATCTCCTTTGCTTTATTCAATATTCATCCACGATATCCCAACCACCCCAAACATCTTAACCCATTAGTGCATGAAGTTATAAAGTATTCGATTTTTTGGATTTTTTCAATGCAATATTTTAAAATACATATAAAAGTAGGTGAAAAATGTAAAAATAAATTTAGTATTTTTTATTACCCCAATTTTAAATGTCCCTCTAAAGGGACTCCATGCAAACTGAACATAAAACAAGTGCAAACTGAAAAGTATTAAAACATAAATTATAAATAATTTTAATTAGTATGATAACCTTCAAAGCAAAATTTAGGATGAAGTCCACAATCACATTTTACACAAATAAAATTTGATTTTTTCTTGCACACTTGGCACCTTCTGTCCGTTTCATTATAGCGAACCATGTGGCCTATGTTGTCAAATCTAGAAGCAACGGGATGTGGTAGTGTAGTTTTTCCTCGGCTTGGTTTTTTGCCATATGTTTGAAGGAAACTAAGTGCTATATATCTGCGAAACACTAGTAGTGAGGCACAGTTAGGATTACTTGGCATCATTTTTTTCATCAAAATCCATGAATTTGACACACTGGCATCTAACAAGTACGACACTATTGGCCAATACCATTTTCTTTGTCGCATTATGGTTCTATATACTGCAATAAATCCATCCATTATATCGACCCCACCCATATTTTTATTATAATTTGCAATAATTTGCGGTTGTGTAATCTGCTTTTTACTTTTGGAGTCCTTGCACCACCTAGAAGTTGTTACAATATCATTAGATTCGAAATTTGTTGCTACAGTGACAACTTTATTATCCTTCCATTGCACAAAAGTGACATTTTCGCATGACATAAAGTAACATGTTCCCCTTGGTTTGTCTTTCCAAAATTTTACATCAGGAAATGGGCATTTTTCTGTTCGGTCCTGTCTCACAGTTCCAGTGGCGCATATATTGTTTTCAGACAAGTGCTGTAATAAGCGTAAGCTCGTAAAATAATTATCGAAAAAAAATTTATGTCCATTATCGGCAGGAACTTCTGCTTTCTGAAGCAGTGACATCACCACATCTCCTCCAAGTCCAAAAACCTTTTCTGAGTTTGATTTTCCAGTGTAAATCTTAAAGTTAATCATATACCCATTACTATTACAAATTGCCCAATTTTTGTAACCAAAACGTATAGGTTTTCCCTTTATATACTGATTGGCGTAATGTTTGCCATAATATGGAATCATGCTTTCGTCAATTGATAAAGCTTCTTCTAATCCACCATGTCGTTTAAAATTTTCATTGAGTGCATCTATTAGTGGACGAATTTTGTAAAGTCTGTCACTTGTATCAATTTTAGTATTGTCATTGAAGTGCATATGACGTAACAAAGTTTCAAATCTATTCAAGCGCATACTGTTAGATAACATTTTTGGCACATCTTCTGTTGAATGCCAGTACATTCTTTTGTGAGGGTATTTGCCATATCCAGATAACAGCATTCCACCCAATAAAACGAAAAACTCATCCTTTTTGAACTGCAAATCCCTATTTTTTTGTTGTGCAAATAGATTTGTTTCTTCTACAATTTTAGATGTAAGATTTTCATCAAAAAATAAAAGAAAAAAATCTACAGGTGTCTGGGCAGATTTAGCTTCTGAAGAAGACTCTTTAGGTACAAAAATTCGATTTGCTGAAAAATCAGGAGCAGCGCCTGTCCAACTATGAAGCTTCTTTTTTGGACCTGACTGACTGGTGGTGGCATTGGATAAATCATGAGTTTCAGGATGAGCAAATAGTAGTTGTTCTGGTAAAGATTCCTGTATGTCATCTAGATTATTTTCTTCTTGAGATATTTCACAATTTTGTTTTAGTATACCACGACATAAATGATTTATGTCACCAATATGTTCATCATCCGATTTGTCGCTGTCTTTCTCTGTGTCTGCTCCATGGTCAACAGGCGGTTCTATATATATGTTTGCATTTCGTTGATCCGCATCTTCTTCCAGTAAAGATATAAGCTCGTAAAGGGGCAAACTGCAAAAAAATATATTTATCAATAAGGTCCAGAGTGCATAGAGTCCCTTATAGGGAACGACAAAAAAAACAAGGCTTACTGTCTCAAATAAAAAATATTTTGTTTGCAAAAAAATACAGTTATGATACTAAACCTTATAATTATGCACAGTTAAACATTTAAAAAAGTAGCTCTACCATAATCCAAGATAAAAAATAAAAACTTACCCGCCCTTCCTAGTAGAGTAAAGCGCGGGATCCATTATCACATAAAATAGACAAACAACCTCACACCTCTACTAATTTATAAAGACTGACTGTATGTGGTCTTAAATCGAGTAACAAGCGCGATCACACTTCGAAAGTAAGGTTAGGAAGATGTAGACTTCGTAAAATAATAGCGTCCCTTTAGAGGGACTCGACGCACTAATGGGTTAACAGCAATGTATGCCGATGACACTTGTTTCGTAGCATCGGCAAAGAACCCAGATCAAGCACTTTATACACTACAAACACACTTAAATACGCTACAAACACACTTGAACACTAAAATATTACCGTATTTTAACGATCAAAAACTGACTAGAAATGCCTCCAAACAGAGTATTTATTACTCAGGAGGAGAACAACCAAAAACAGTCGACTGCAATCTCAGCTTTGTATAAACGGACATAATATTATACCCCCAGCACAACATTAAAATACTTAGGTTATACAATTCAAGGGAACACCAAAGCAAATGCGCATATTAGCACACAAGTCCGAAAAGCTAAGATTGCAATGGGCCAGTTATACCCACTCATATGCAAACAAAGTAAACTCTCAACCAAAAACAAAATAACCACATACAAACAAATAATACGTCCTATACTCACATATTCAGTACCAGTTTACCTTACAGGAACAAAACACAATTTTCACTCTCTGCAGGTGGTACAAAACAAGTGTCCGAGAATAGCAATTAAACACCAAGTACCCTATCGACATCTACCAAAAAACCTCCTGGTTACATGATAAAGCTGAACTACCCACTATCAAAGACTTCGTAACTACAGTTTCTACAAACTTTTACGATAAATGTCTGCCAGAAAATCTTCGATTAGCACTCAAATCGCACAGAAGCAGCTCATGATAGTGTGTGTAGGCTTCTATATGGTACGCTAACAATATAACTTGATTGTTATTTCACAAACCCAACAATCAAAAGCGGGGAATTATTTCAGCCCCGCCTCTACCCTGGACTGAATGATCCCCCAGCTTCCAATACTTAGAAATAAACCATAAATAACATCTGCCATGTTGCTTTCCTCAAAATCTAAGAACCTGGATCAATTGTTGAGACACTGTTTTTCAGCTGCTTTTCAGGGAAAACCCAGCCGAAATACCGTAGGTGCGAGAAATATATAAAGGGGACAAAGTTATTGTAAAAATCACAACTTATGGATAATGCGGTGAACGCAAGGAGCCACATATACTTCACGGACGATGCACTCAACAAATTCAAGAATCGCCAGAACATCGGCATTTTCTTTTGTTCTCGAATAAGTTGTAAAATGGGAAAGATAGTCTATTGTAAATAAAGAGATTTTAAATGTTAAAAAAATGAGAGTTTTGCATATAAAAATTTGTCTAGAAAAGCGTGTTTTGTATAGTGGTTGTAGAAAGAATATATTGTGTTCGTGAACTACAAAGGAATAGAAAAGTTATATAAACAGGATCATCTCGATCTTTGAATTGCTAGAAGGGGATTTTGCGGCGTTTGTAGCTAGATAAAGAGCTTTCTTTATATGGAAAACCTATGGAAAAATGTGTATCTGCCCATTTTCTTAATATTATGTGAACATCACGAAATGTTTCAGTGAATTTTGATCTTCGCTTACCTATGAAAATATGTGTCACGTTGCCCCTTATCCAAAATAATCTGTTGAAATCGTTACAAATGTTTCAATTTCATCGATCTGTGTGTTTTCGTGTAAAATATTATTCACTTTCCGCTTCTTGTTAAAGACCGAACCTTTTTTAAAAATGTCCTCATTATATAAACCATATAGTTACTTTCAACAGGTTTTTCACGGTGACTTTCATTGGTAGTATTAGTTCTTGTAACATTTTGATTACATTTTGCATTTTAAGAATATAACTTGCAACAATTTAATCTTTTGATAGCTTATCGACTGACCTGTTATGATACGGGGGACGTTTGGAAATTTAAGATAATTAATGATGTATTTCACGTCCCAAGTGACAAAAAGAATAAGTATTAAAATGGAATCGATTTTTTCGTAATTGCAATAGATCTTTAATATAGTTTGAAAGAACACATTGTATACACACGAAAGGTTATTTCAATATAACGTCATTTATTCATATAACCTTCCTTAATATATACTGATCATTCATCAGAACGGTTTTTAAATACTTGAAGTTGTGATAATAAACTGCAGATGCAAGTTGTTACTGTTTTGAATGAACCGAGCGTTAAATTATGCCATTTCACTTTCAATGTACTTACACGCATCAGCCAAATGGAGGTGGGTGTTTATTACGACTGGAGCTCAAGGCGGGATATTATTATTAAAAAAGATGTTTTTAATGACTAACTTGTCATTGTACTTTTGACTAGTGTAATTGTTATATGTGATTTGAAAAAGAGCCAAAAAACGAACAATCATTTTCTGCTTTTTGGATAACAATTCAAAAGAAATTATTCATTATTCTGCATATTCAACGCAATAATTGTCCTATTGACATAAATGATAATTAAGATGAAATACTTCTTATGTCAACAGAATAATCAATCAAGATATCCTACAGAACCGCAGGAAAGCATTGACATTTGTAATAATCTTAGTATAGTTATTTTCCTAACAAGTGATACTTTCCCGCACGCGACTGCCGTTGACCCGAACGACGCGAAGCGGAGTTCGGGCAAGCAGTCAAGGGCGGGAAAGACACTTTACGCATGAATTGGGGACATTATATTTTCTACGACCGCATAAAGATTCAAAAAGCACATTGAAAATATATATTTTCTTTCAACATACAAAACATTCCATGAACATCCACTAATTATTATTAATATTAATGTTGAAAACACAATTTGTTGCATTCTGCAAATGCGTCAGAATAGCCAGTCCAGAGTAGTTAGTTGGTGGTAACTGGCTGTTAAGAGTAACACTCGTAGATTGCAAAGTTCATGAAGATGACGGAGACGGCATCGGTTGCAAGTTGCCAGTACATGAAAGAATTTTATTCGAGATGGTTTTCTTCTGTTCTACGGAGTCCTTCAAATAACTCTCAGCAACAGCAGTTGACTTCCAGCCTCAAAGACGTTTTATGTTGGTTATCCCTCCGCCTGAATCTGCTAGAAACGTTGCCGATAATCGTCTAAAACTGTGACCTGTGTAACGTTTTGGGTTAGGTAGGCCTAAGTAGGTAGCGATCTCTGCCGGCATTTTACCAAATGTGTTTACGTCTACGCACTGAACAGAACATTTGCCTTTTTTGTAATTGATAAAAAAACGACGGTGCGTGGTTGTAGGAGGCCGTAAATTTGCATACTTTCTATAGAGCTTCAAAAAGGTTCCATTATTTATGTCTTCAGATATGATAAAGGAACTTGAGGTATGGTTTTTCGAATCGGAAATTTTCACAATAATTAGGTTCCCTTTATCTTGAATATCCTCAAGCGTGATTTTCACAAGCTCCGCTCTGCGAAGAGCAATGGCTAAAGCAAAAATGGTACCTACTTTAATCATAAGATATAACTCATCAGGGGCTAACATAAACTTGGATATGTCTTCTTTGGTAAAAATCTGCGCTTTATGTGGTCGAAAACCAACATTTTGTTTAGTAACGATGTCAATTTATGAAACTTGCTTATGTCCAGGTTTTGTTTTATTTCAATTAAACATTTCACCATCGAGTAACGCGACCTTAGGGTATTGGATTTCAGTACCTTACTCAGCTCGGAAAAATACGCCAAAAAAACCTCTTCTCAGAAGGTATTCACTCCTTTTTCCTTACACCAGTTTAAAACTTGGTTGTATTGCTGTTTGTATCTTTCTCGTGATTTACTTGGTAATAGGTCTGAATTTACCTCATCTGTGGCCTTTACTATTGCTTCTGGGAGCTCTTCGTCTGATAATCCATTAAAATATTGCTTTTATTGAAAAGAATTTGAAAAATGCCAGAATCGACTTGAAACTTTGACGTCTTGATGACAACTTGGTTGTCATAACAAATCTTTGGTTACCACACCAAACCACTTGTGGATTGATTTTGAGAAATGTATAGGGTAGATATATAAAAGTATCGCAATTTCTTCATTCCAATGAATGAAAAATAGTCTGGGTTAAATTGAATATTAAAACCTATATTAGTTTTAATAGTAATATACAGGTAAAATCAATGAAATGTATATTTAATAACGATAAATTGACATATTTTACTTCCCCGCACTAGTGCGGGAAAGTGACACTTTCTAAACTAAAATGAGTGCGGGAAAGTGGGTAAAAACGCACAGTCGTAGAAAAAATTTATATAGGAGAAAAATACCCTAAAAACAAAGCATATATGTCAAATGAATATTTCTGAACTACTCCTTCAGTCCTCTGTTCAATGGTCTAAAAGCTGCTTCTGTTTTACAAATGGTTACGAAGAAGATTCAAGACTTTTGATGTCGCCTGAAGAATCAATCAAGAAGTTCCACGGAAATTGAAGAAAACAATAGAACCCAACAATGAGTAAAAAAATCAATATCTTAGATCAAAACGGTATTTTGATAAGATCAAATTTTGGCAGGAATAGACTACTGGTCATTTGATTAGTACATATTTGGTTATCTGATCTGGCAGAAAGTGATTATTTTAAACGCCTTGTCACCGAACAAAATTAAGTGTGAAAGAAAATCAATTAGACACTCACTTGATCAAAATATATTTCGCATAGAATTAATTCATTTATAAAATATTGACATTGAAATTAAATCAGTTGAATTTTTGACGGTATACATTTTGACGTGCGAGACATATTTGTGTTGTTTACAGGACTTAAGGAAACTATTCGGAAGGTTGTGCCTCTAATTGTCTTTATCTGCATGTCATAACCTAACTGTGTCGTCAGAAGGTCAGAACAGGAGTTATGTTGCTACGCTGTTACACTAGTATAGAAATCCGGCAAATTTTAAACTTGGATCATTGATCTTTCTAATATAATCAGTTTTTATATACATTCCTAATATATCTCTAACCAACAGCTATTATAGTTTTTGCATACTTTTAATCTTGCAATGAACGGTCTGGTCTGATATTTGGGAAGAATCAGAAAATTCAAATTTTATAGTACTTTTTCTATTTCTTGTAAATGTTTTCTAAAAATTTCATTTTCCACACATTGTCTCTGCGTTTTTTATTCTACACCAATATGTTCTAATAAACCACCCAACAATATAACAGAAAATCCAAATAATCTATAACAATACACAAAAGATGTAAACTACAATATAATTTGCCAAGAATAGAATTGTTATTTGAAAAAAAAGCAAAGTGAGGAGGTAGTGGAGTACCAAATTATCAACTGAACTTACATTCAGATATACATCTTTTGAATCAGTAACAGCTACTTCTCATTACAAGCAATAGGAACCTGAAACAAGTAAAAAACAACAGCAGAAGCTAGGGTATCGTGATTCCTTCGAGACATAATATGGAGAACTCAATTTCTAAGGGTTAAAAGAAAATCATGAATATATAAAACATGCGTTAGGTCCATTATGACATCAGCAGTAGAGACGAGGGCAGAGACAGCGGCTACTAAACAGCTTTTAAGAACGAAAACTATGAAAACATTGAGTTCAATCACAGGCAAAATGTTTAGAGACAAAACAAGAAGCAATGGTATCAGAATAACATGGTTCAGATATGGGCCAGAACATGTCAATGCGATTGTAGATAACCGACTTGTAAAAATCGCAAAGGAAGAGAGACCGAATACCGGTAGACCTCAGTGAAGGCTACCAAAGCGGTGGTAAACAGAATCACAACTTAGGTTCCTTCTTTGAAAAAACAAGACATAGTCTTAAGATAAGAGGAAGAAGAAGAAAAGGCAATTACTTTTCGGTTTATAAATAATAAATACTTATTTTTTTTCTTATTTATATTTTGTTACATGGTAACATAATGTGATGAAGCTTATTTTTTTCTGAATATTGTTTATAAACAATTTTAGATGTACTTTTCATGCCAATAGTCGTAAATAATTTCTGTTTTTATAATTGTCTTTGTGCCTACACGACATCAATTATAGATAAATGCATTTCTTGGCAATATTTAAAAATGATTTTATTGGCGGATTGTGCGTATTAGGGTAAAAATAAACTGGAATGAATTTTTATTGCCATTCCATATTTTTTAGTCAATCCACTTTCAATCTCATATGCCTTTCTATTTTCGACCCCAGACATTTGTATATTTGTACAAATCTAATCATATATAATACCATTTCATAATATTTCTCTAGTTTCTGGCGTTTTGAGAAAATCCAACTGCGAAGAAATTGTTTCAGAATATTATCACAATAATTATTAAATCGAAATGATAATTTTATTTCTGATGAAATTTATTTTTATTTTATAATCAGACAAATCAGAATTTTTTTCCATAAATTCATACTTAATTATTTGTATAATAGAAAGTGAAATATGAAGGAATTTCGTACAAAAATAGATTTTTTTTATTTAAAATTAACGTGCTCGGCAACTATGGCCACTTGCACAAGAGCGGTTACAATATATTATGTATTACAGTTCATTATTTCATTATGAGTAGGTACACAATCATTATACACTACAGTTTATAGTAAAGTTCTACATCTTTGAGGGACTGAAGTAGGTAAGTAATTTGATCTGAGCGATTTAGAATGTCTTTGAAGCTCAGTTTAAGCTGAAATGGTTGTCTTTGGATGGCATCTTTGTGACACTCAGTCAAAATGTGTTTCATAGTTAGTATGGAATTACAGCTGGAACAAATGGGTCTAGACGTAGTATACATTAGGTATCCACGGGTAAGTCGTGAATGACCTATTCTAATTATTTTTACCACAGCTAAATCTTATCTTGAGTGACTTGCGAAACTACTTGGTTGAGGATGACCTACCGAGTGCTGCATTTGGGGTAAGGATGTGCCAATTCTGCTGCAATATTACTCTAGATCTCCTTATGAAATATGATTTTAAATCCTTACAAATAGCTATACTATATTGTCGGCGACGAAAAATGTAGTAGCAATTTTTGCCTGTTAATCTGCAAATTCGTTGCCTACGACGCCAATTTATTTATTTAATCGTGTCTGAACTACAAATATATATAGCTATAAATGTTCATATATCACTCCAGTGTCTGGAGGGTACATGGGGCTTGTAGGGATTGGCACGACAGGAGGTGTTCCATTGACTGGGCTTCTCCGCATTCACATGCTGCCTCTTCTACGTATCCCCACTTCACGAGGTTGGTCTTGCACCTGCAGGAAGTTTTTCTTTTGGATTCCAGGTTGGAGTGTCGTGGTCTATTAGGCACTGTTCTCATCTTGCCTCCTTGGTGGCAGTTTTAGAGGCTGTGAGGGGCTGTGTAGATTGTATAAAGTTTCGCCTAGATTTTAGTCTGGCCGCTACCGGTATATGTTGATACAGAGGATGTCTGGTGTCGTCGCATTGTCTGTTTCGTTCGGCCATGGCTAGGGTTTCCCTCCGTATTTGTAGGGGTGCGATTCCGGCTAGCATGTAGAGTTGGCCAAGGTTGGTGGGTTTTAGGCATCCCGTTATTAATCTACACGTGTCGTTCAGGACAGGGTCCAGCCTATGGGCGTGTGCTGATCTCTGCCATACAGGAGATGCATATTCGGCCGCGGAGTAGCACAGTGCAAGGGCCGTTACGATGCCAATGAGGGAAGTTAACCAAATTATAGTAACTGTAATTTGTTGGGATGTGATAAGTTGGTAGGAATCTTGTATAAATTGGACAATAGGATGGTCGGTAAATATATTTTGGATGGATGAAATTGATGCAAGTGAGTTTCTACATATGGCAACGAGTTTAAAAGGTGGGGAAATGGAATTGATGGCCTGGAGTATGTTAAATAGTTCGCCTGTGTGAACGCTACAGGTTGATAGGATTAGGGAAGATTTTATAGAAGTTCGAGATGTTGTAACGTAACAGCACAGCCTACTCCTGTTTCATTTTTAAATGTATCAGTGTATAAAACTAATTCATAGTTACTGTTAGTTGTTATTTCATGAAAAGCATTTTTTATTAATTGTTTGGGTGTTGTGTATTTGTCGTATCTCATAAGGGATGTGTTCAATTTAGGAAGGTTGAGAGTCGATGAAGGAGTAGGAAGAGGACTTGTTTGTGAGAGGTTAACGCCGTCTAGTAGCTGTGATAAAATAAATGGGACTGGTTTTATTATTGGTATAGTTGAGGAGTTGTGTGAATTGTTTGAAGTTGATATAAATAATGGGTAGGAAGGATTGAAGGGGTTAGACGATACGGAGGCAGCATAAGAAAGCAGAAGTTGCTGCCGGCTGATCCAAAGCGGGGGCTTAGTAGTTTCGCAGTAAATGCTTACTGCAGGGATAGATCGAAAAGCGCCTAGACTGTATTATGCACCGCTTTTAAAAGATCAAAGTCTGATTTGATGGCAGAGATATATATGTGAGATCCATAATCTAATTTTGAACCAATAAGGGCCGTGTATATTTTAAGAAGAAGTGGTAACGCGAGAGGGTTTTACTAATGTTTTGCAGCAATCTCGAATATGTTATTTCCAGGGAAGCCGAGAGTCAAATGTTAGACCTTGTATTTTACAGTGATCCACAATGGGAAGGTGGACGTTATTAATGTAGATACTAGGAGATAGTGTAGGTGGTCGTCTACCAAATTTAATAATTTTGGATTTTGTTTGCGATAAAGTTAATCCGAAGTGACTATATTTTTACTTAGGATGTTCACTGCTGACTGGATTAGATTAGATGTAGTCGAAATAGACATGCCGTGGTTGTAAATTATTAGATCGTCTGCATATAAGGCATAATTGATGGAAGGAAGGAGATCAGAACAAAGATCGTTAATAGATACTTTAGAAACGGTGAAACTTTTCCATCACGTGACTAAGCTGACGATATTATTCAACCCATACTATGTTGATACTGTCTTATTCTAATAACAGAAAAAAAGCGAAACTCAATACAAGCGTTTGTCATATTGGTTTGATGCATATGGTTGATGACGTATCAGTCACGTGATGGAAAAGACTCGGCGTTTTTACTGTAGGTTGAATAGAGTGGGACTTATAACCTATCCTTGGGGAACTCCATCATTCTGGTTATACATTGGCGAGAAAATACCGTTAGCAAAGACTTTGAATGATCTTGAAGATAGGAAATTGTGAATAACATGATAAATGTGTCTAGAGATATTAAGTCATGTTAGTTAATTTAGAATTGAATGTCTGCTAACAGTATCAAAAGCACTGTCAATATCGAATATGGAAATATGGGATTGGAGAAGAACTAGATTGTCTTGAGTCGATCTATTTCGTCGAAATCCCGATTGTTGTAATGAGATTACATAATGTTTGTCGAAATACCAGAGGAGCCGCTTATTAACCATCTTTTTTAAAAATTTGCACATGGTACAAGTTAGTGATACAGGACGGAAAGAGTTTGGAGGTGTAATAGCTTGTTCAGGCTTTTTAATGGAAATTATCGTTGATGTCCGCCATTTAGTCCGTTTAGGGAATTGGTTGGTGGATCATATTGAATTGTAAATTTCTACGAGATTACGTAAACCTGTGTAGGAAAGTTTTTAAAGAAATATATACGGGATGTCATCAGAACTGGAGGCACTATTTTTGATATTAAAAGCTGAGGAAATCTCTAAGAAGGAGAATGGACAGTTAAGAGATGTAATATCTTGGGATTTTGTCACAGAACATGGGCAGGGAGCATTATCTGTAGAAGTAACTTTACTTTTAAATTTAATTTCAAAGCTTTTAGCCAGTATATTGCTTTCTACATTTTCACTAACTACAATATTATTATAGATGGGACTGGGAATTTTGAAATTGGAATTGTTTCCTTGAACTTGTCTCATTTTATTCCAAAGTTGAGTAGGATTTGTATTCACATTAATGAAAGATACATAATTTCTCCATGAACATTGTTTTACAATATATCTAGTCTTGGCTCTGTCTTTTTTGAGATTAGTGAGACTTTCTTGTGTTTTATGCTTACAATACAAATTTAGTGCCATTTTCTTATTTATAGTACTTGTACAGCTGAAGTTCCACCATGGCACAGTTTTTTATTTGTGCGAAATAATATTTTTAACATTGTGCAGATTTGCAGCTGAAATAATAGCATCTGAAATTATCAGCATGTTATTGTTCAAATGTCTGAGAAACATAATGCAGATAAGTTGGTTTCTGTTTGAGACGTATAACTAGTCCAGCCGGCATTTTTTAAGCGCCGATACTATCTGGATAAAGTATCATTATGACTGGGGATATTGGAGGATATAATAATGGTATAGTGGTTGCTATCATAAAGATCATGAGTAGTATGCCAATTTAGTAAAATAGCAAATTTAGGATCACTGAAACTAAGATCAATAGAGGAGAAGGTACTGGAGGAGAAATTCAAGTTTGTATTAGAACCAGTATTTAGCAAACAAGAACCTGTATAATTGATAACATTTTCGACAGTTTTCCCTTTGCCCATGGTGCAATTGGATCCCCACATTGTATTGTGGGCGTTAATATCATCTACTAGAATGTAAGGTTGGGGGAGTTGGTAAATTACGTTGAGAAGTTTTATTTCTTTTAAAGGGTAATTCGGGAGATATATAAGCTGCAGATAGTGAGTTTATTTGGGCACCAGGTGGAAACTGCAATAGCTTCAAGATCAGTAGTGATATGTAGAGGGGAGGAGAATAGTTTACGTGAAATTAAAATTGAGGTACCCCCACTAGCCCTCGTGCAGTTGGTGATGGAATAGATGCGGAAATATAAGGCTAGATAATGGTTCCATCTGAGTTTGATCAGCTGTTGATAGATTATTCGACAGAGGCTCAGGAGATAAGAATGGGGATGAGAGAGAGCCACTGAGTGAAGTAGGAGCTGGTAATTTTGGTAGCGAAGAGGAGTGGAAGGATATTTCATTTTGTAGTTGATACGATATAGGGTTTGTCTATTCTGTTTACACAAAAAACACATCAACCTGTCAGTAGAAACAAATATTCGGTACGGATTGTTCTCGTGAGTAATCAGAATTGAGGTTTGTATGCTAAAGTTATCATTATCAGGTATAACCTTCATTTCCTTGCGCGCCACATTTTACAAATGAAACAGGAGAAGCTATTTGCAGTCCGATTTGCTTGAGAGCTTTCTCAATAACGGAGTGGGGGGTAGTAGGGGATACACCCCATATTAAAATACGCTTAGCTGGCGAAATCAGTCTTCGAATAGGATTATTGTAGAAATGACGCAAATGTTCTGAGTTTTAAGAAGATAATCTAGAATTGCTGTTTAGGATAGAAATATACAAATACGGTTATTGGTAATTCTTGATACAAATGTGATATTTTTGGGGGAAACGATATCTCCTATCGCTTTTATGTATTCAAATAAAACGGTGTTGGGGATAGAGTGCAAAACAAGTGTTTGCTCGCGATTAGAGTGGGATGAGGGGGTTATATTAAAGTGACATCTACGTATGATTTTATGCCATTAAGTGAATTTTGTTGAGATAATGATGCTTGGTTAATATTATTCATTTTGCGAGAGTTCCTGGATGCCAAAACCACGACGTTTAATATTTAGGAAGGAACGGGAGTCCAAAAACGACCCTCTGAATTAAATCATAAAATAATAGCAGTTATCAGTCGAATTGTTGTGACACTGGAATAATTGTGGATTTATTTGTTGATGATCATTTCACACAATGGGAAAAAAAGCGGTCACTAATTGGTTTATAATGTTGACGTGTTGCTATTTAGATTTAACAATTGTCAATAGTATAAAACGATTAAATTGACACGTTAATTACCCAGATAGTACAAAATGCGACTGCACTAGTCGGCTACCTGAATAAGAAAGAACTGAAAAATAGATGTGAAAGAGGTACGTTTCGTATTTCTACAAGAAAACCTAAGAAATAACTGAACTGTTTATTTTTACATATCAATTTTAGGATATAAAATTTTATTTTTATTATATATATCATATATTTTATATGACGATGGTTATTTTATATTTTTAACTTTGATATTGAAGCTTAAGAAAATAATTATGGAAAATATTTATATAGTTAAATATGATTTCCGCCACATTTGCATTCACAAACAGTTTGCATGTACTGACAATTTGAAATTATTGCAACCTGAAAAATATTCATTGGATATTCCAATCTAGAGTTGAAAACATGATTTGTGTCGCTTTATTTGGGAAAATTTCAAAATACCATGTGAGATAGTGGAAAATATGTGTAATTTCCTAGTTATGATTCCCTGCACTAAATTTAATAAGTAAACTTTTATGATATAATCCGTGTTCCTAATGGGCCAAAATTTACAGAATATATAAAATGTAAGATCGTCTAGAGGACAACGTGCTGAGAGTATTATTGTCCTCTATTCTAGAATAAAAGTTTTAAGCTAAAAAAACTTGATATTTAAATGTGTAATTTATTTGGGAACTACTTCAGGATAAAATAGCTGATCTCTCTATCCAAAATTTATCCATCCTCTAAATGGTGGCAAAATAAAAATTCCTCTACCTTAGCTATTGCCTTTCCCAATTTATCTCAATATCAATTTCAAGGTGAAGAAATTCCGTTTTTCAACTCTATGTTCAACTTTTTGTTCTCCAAACCCAATGACTCTTACGACTCTCTAATCCCCCCAATCTCGTTCTAAATGAGGAACTTAGTATCCGAGGACGAATATGCAACTCTAGTGCTGGAGTTGGTAATGTCGTATATGTCGAAAATCAGCTTTAATGACATTGAGAAACTATCAGAAACATACGGTATCCGCCAAAATAAACAGTACCGAAACAGAGAGTGCTGTGGAGTTGTTTATGTAATATGGATTTGTCATATTTGACTTAATTGTCATTAGTTGATATATTAATAGTACGCTGCAGTTAAATTTGATTTAAAAATGGTTCTAACAACGGAAGAAAAAGTTTTTTTGGTAGAGCATTATTTTCGTTCATACGGAAAAGATCGTAATGATGGTCCAAGCTTTGAACAGGTGTCAATAAAATATCAACAAAAATTTAATAAAGCAGCTCCTAGTAAAAGTGTGATGTTAGCTGTTGTTGAAAAATTTCGTCGAACTGGTAGTGTATTGTGTCAACGTAAAGGTTCTTCAGGTCGTCGAAAAACAGTATGCACTAACGAAAATAAAGGACGTGTTTTTAACCAAGTTGTGCAATCACCTCAAAGAAGTCTTGTAAGAACTGCATGTAAACTCAACATTAGTGAAACGTCTTTACGTCGCATGTTCAAATGAATTGGTGGTTATCCATACCGTATTCAAGTTGGACAACGACTAAATGCTGCGGACAAACATGCAAGAGTAATTTTCTTTGGTCGCATGTTGAGTTTAATTTACGAAGATCCCGAATTTTTGAAAAACATATGGTTTTCAGACGAGAGTCACGTTCATCTTAGCGGCTATATTAATCGACAAACAACCAGATTCCTTGGATCTGGACGTCCTGATGTCATTGTAGAGAAACCACTCCACAGTCTTCGAGTTACCGTTTGGTGCGCGGTATCTGGTCATGGAATGATTGGTCCTTATTTCGTTGAAGATGATAATCAGAATCCACTTACTGTCAACCAAGAGCGTTATAGAGAGAAAATTATTATACCTTTTGTGAGAGATCTAAATAACTTTTGCCGTGCACGAAATCTACAGTTTCGCACACAATGGTTCCAACAAGATGGTGCAACGAGCCATACAGCTGTGCGCACCTTAGACTTACTCCGTTAGCATTTCGATAATAGAATAATTTCTCGGGGAACAGACTTCGAAGATCCTCCTCATTCACCTGATCTGACGCCACCTGACGCATGCATTTGGGGAATAATGAAGGACAAAATATTTCACTCGGAAAATCCGCCGGCGAATATTGCCGAACTACGGGAAAGAATACAAAATATTTTTCAGCAGTTACATCAACCACTTTTTATAAATATGTTTATTGACTTACAAAATCGATATGAAGCTTGTTTGCGTCGAAATGGTGAACATTTTGAACACTTACATTACAGAAATTAAAAATTAATCTTTATTTTTATTTTCGGTACTGTTTATTTTGGCGGATACTGTATATATAGTAACAGCATGACAGTCAGCATCCTCGAAAAATGAAGTCGTCTGCAGAACTGCAAAATTGTTGGATTTATATGGGTTAAAGGACATTCTCAAATTCCAGATAATGAAAAAGTGGATGAGCTTTCTAAAGATGCCGCCTCTTCTGGTCTTGTAATTAACGAATTCTCAAAAGGGGATATAATATCACTTAGAAAAGAAGATCTCAAACAAAAATAGGAAATTGAATGAGCTGATTTCACTAACCACAGTAACAATCCCTATTGCAATATATATCCTCCACTTCCCTTTACTCCTCTAGCTGAACGAAGCCTTCCTTTCAGGAAAGTATATACTATCTATGCCAGATGCCTTTTTGGACATGCTACCGTCAATTCTACCTTTATAAAATTAAAATGTCCACCAGAGATACATGTGACTGTGATGGGAGCTTCGATGATCTCTTTCATTGGATGTTTAACTGCGGATATAATAGAGAAGCCACCAAGTACTTACTCAAGTCCTTATTAGATAAGAAGATAGCTTTTCCCCAAAATATAGTTTCTCTCTTGTACACAAGCTCTCGCAAATCTCTAATAAAAGTTATTTTATGGGAATTCCTCAAACGCACCCAACAAAAAATATATAGTAATCTTTTACTTTTGTTTTATATGAATGCATATATGAACATAGCATGAATCATTAAGATTTGGTTCCTTCTGTTTGTCCTTTTGTAGCAAGTACCCATTATCTTTTAGGGATGTGTGCATGAAAGCTAGGGTGATATTGATTCCATAGTAAATTAATTATGATAATATAAGAATGAATTTTCGTGACTAAATGGGGCACGACCCCAAGGCCAAATGGCCAACCGGCCGAAAAAAAATACTTCAGAGAAAATATTTGCAATAAGTTTTCTTAAGGAACATTGTTTTGAGAGTGTAGGCAATTAATTATTGTTTTTGTCAACTACATTGCTATACGTCATTTTAAATTTTATTTAATTTTATATCAATTGTGACTTCATTATACAGAAGTTGTGATTAAACGCATATCAATCACTTGAATGACGTATTTTTGGAATTATTTTAAACAATTAAAATGTACTTTGAAGTAATAGGGCTCTCTTGTTTCAAATGAGCCACTAGTATATTATATAAGATGACCCGAGTATAATGGGAAGAAATTTAGGAGCGTATATGCTTAGCATTTCATATAACATTTTGTAATATGGGACCTTGTTTTCAAGTTAAAACTTTAAAATATTTTATGATCTCTAATTTTCAAATGTTCTGTTTGTTCTAAATATTTTTGCACTGTGTCTGTGTGGTTCTCTAGAAGTAATATATTTATAATGTGAAATAGTTAAATTGAATACATTCAGCATTTTAATTATTATGCATATTTGTAAAAATCGCGAAACATTTTATTTTAATTTAATAAAATTATATCTTCGGTCATACATTCAACTCATTTCGAGTATAGCATTTTTAGTAAACTATTCAGCTGTTAACCGACAATGTAAAAATTATGATTTTTCTCTTTACTTCATTCAAAAATATCCAGTACTTTGTGTTCCACATTGAGGAAAAGGAGAAATAGCAAACTATCATGTGCTACTTTTAGACTGTTTAAGATGGGAAGTTGAATTGCTACCTGAAAATATATGTTGTATCTATAAAATAATAGACCTGTTTTCTGCTGAAAGGTCATAATATTTGATAAATTGATAATAGCCAATACTTTATCTTTTATCTTGTGCGATCCAGGTTTTTGTGTACTGGAACCTTTGAGCACAGTTTGAGAGTATGGAGGTCCGTTCATCTCCTTATTACATGCATTTTCCTTTTCCTGTCGAGTCAAGTGCTCTCAGTTTGTAATGCACTTTGAGGATTCCTGTAAGTTTCTGTATTTTGATTTTTATGTTCCTCGTTATTTTTCAAGACGAGAAAGGTCTCAGATCAGTGATCATTGTAAAATGGAGGTCCCAAATTTTGTGTTTATTGATCCTGAATCAGAAAGATGCTACCTTCCAAAAGTGGATCCAATAATTCAATTTACCCACGACATCAAATTTTGTTATTTATAGTGAATTAGCAATTAATACCTTTTCAAATTAGGTTCATTGGTTTAATTTACGCATTATGCCTTTGTCATATGTCACACAACATATTTTTTTGTCAATTTGTATCATAAATATGATTTTTACACATACGAGGTCTGATAAAAAAATAACCGTTTTTTTCACAAAAAGTATTTATTTATTCATCAATAACTAATAATAAACGCTTTCCTTTCATCGGTGTCTTCAGTTTTGGGAAGAGGAAAAAGTCAGCGGGGGCCAAGTCCGGTGAATACGGTGGTTGAGGCATGATAACGGTTTTGTTTTTGGCCAAAAACTCACGCACAAGCATCGATGTGTGAGCTGGTGCGTTATCGTGGTGCAAAATCCATGATTGCTTTTTCCACAATTCTGTGCGTTTCTGACGAACTGCTTCGCGCAAACGGCGCATAACTTCAAGGTAGTATTCCTTATTGACCGTACGACCTTGTGGCAAGAATTCATGATGCACCACGCCATTGCAGTCGAAGAAAACAGTGAGCAAAACCTTCACATTTGACCGAATTTGATGTGCTTTTTTCGGTCTTGGCTCTTGTGGACGCTTCCACAATTGAACTTGTGTTCTGCTCATAGTAGACTCGCCAAACGCCACAGTCAACATTTCAAATGTCCTTGCGCATTTAATTTCATTTTTTACACAAAACTTAATACAGTTTCTTTGATCCATTTTTTCGAATAGTAAAAAACCGAAAAGCACACCAAAACACGACTAACCTTTTTATCTCTCAAAAACAAAACTGACAATCCAAAATGGCTGATATTGCCAACATATATAACAGACATGTTCAACATAACAGAAAAAAATGCGAAAATCGAACATACGTAACTTACGACATTTGAAAATAACGGTTATTTTTTTATTAGACCTCGTATATAATTCTTTCTATTTCAGTCTCATATCCTTTTGCCTTTCTCAGGCGTCGGATTGGAGTTCTTTCTGTACCCATTTTTTTCCATACTTTTGTGTCCTTGGCCAATACCCTCATCTTGCTTAATTTTTTTCATTTATTTTTTCCAATATTTTCAATCTGGTCACATTTCCTCATGGGTCTTCCTTGATGTCTTTTTCTATATTCTCCTATTTTCATAACTTTTCTCGCTATTCTGTCTTGCTTCATTCTAACTAGATGGCCAAACCATTTTAATTGCTTCTTTTTAACCTTTGTTATTATTGGTTCTTGATTTGTGATGTTTCTGATCTCTTTGTTCCTTATATTGTCCCATTTTGTTTTACCTGCTATTTTCCTTAAATGTTTCATTTCCATTGCATTTATTTTTGTTTCCTGCTTCTTCTGCAGCACCCAGTTTTCGATAGCATAAGTTATAGTTGATACTGTAATTTTGTTATAGATTTGCAACTTTGTATCCCTATCAATATGTTTATGGCTTAATATTGTTCGGTTTAAATAATAATAATAATCTTATTGATGTATTTGCCCTGTTATCAAGTTCTGCATCTATTTTCCCTTCTTCTGTTATACTACTTCCTAGGTTATTATAAGTTGTTACTCTTTCTGTGTGATTACATTTCATTTCCTTAGTACTCTTGATTCGCATTTACTATAATTACTTTAGTTGTTCCTAGACTTACTGTCATTTGCATATTTTCTATTTCAATACGTTCATTAGTTTCTGCATTTTATTTCTTTAATTTTTCTATAAGTACAATATCGTCTGCATACAATAAATTACTTAATCTGACAGGCTCCATGTTTATGTACCCTATTATCATGTCTAGATTTCCTTGTGTTTTTATTTCCTTGACTATTTTGTCCATAGCAGTGACAAACATCAGTGGGCTTAAGCTATGACCTTTATCCATTAAAAACTCTTCAGATCTTTCACCTCCTATCTGCACTCTTACTTTGACAGTCTCGTATGTGCTTTCAATTATATTAATTAGAGCCTTCGGCACTTCTAAGTTTTCCAATACCTCCCAAATGTTTACTCTTTCTACTGTGTCCAAAGCTGCATTCAAGTCAATAAATGTTAAATATATTTCTTCTCTTGCTTCTATTGTATTTTCAGTTAGCCTTTTTAAAATGTATAGATTGTCATTTGCTTGTGACCCTGGTCTAAAAGCTACTCGTTCCTCTTCTGATTTTGCTTCTATGTATCGTCTTAATCGGTAATCCATTATTCTCATAGATATTTTAAAGCTGATTTGGGCTAATCATATTGGTCTGTAATTATTGCACATTCTCGGGTCCCCTTCTTTATGTATTAGCAATATAAGGTACAAATATGTAATTCAAAATATCAATTTGAATTGCAAAAACAGCTTTAGTCAATTAGCCACAAGTATCTATAATGAATAACTAACGAAACTAGAAAACTTTACATGGATTTTTCTTCGAGAAATCATTAGATGAGTGAGTATCAATTTTTCAGAGATTAGTAAAAACGCTAACATAATTTTGTCTAAGCCTGTATGCTTCCAATCTTTTTCCCATTATTCTAGGTCTCTTCTGTATAATTATTAATAATATATTTTTAATAAATGATGATTTTCCCACCCAAATAATAGCCGCGCCAGTGAACAGCTTACAACAGTTCCGGGTCATAACTCAAGACGCTGGAAAAGCCGAATTTTCAATTTCGATAACTAGCCCTTCTGGAAGCAAAGTAAGAGCTCATGTGATCCCGACTCACGAAGGTTACCTAGTAAATTTTACCCCAACTCAATTGGGAGAATATCTTCTAGGAATATCTTTTGGAGGCGAGCCTATTTCACACAGACCATTCCGATTAACATGTCTTACAGGCTCAGATCCACTAAAAGTAAAAGCCTCAGGTCCTGGTTTACATAGAGGAGTGGTAAAGAGGCCAGCTGAATTTATGATAGACACAAGAGGGGCTGGGCAAGGAGGTCTTGGAGTTACTGTTGAAGGTCCGTGCGAAGCGGCTATTAACTGCAGAGATAATGGTGATGGGACGTGTTCAGTAGCTTATTTGCCCACGGAAATAGGAGATTATGGTATAAATATTACTTTTAATGATCAACATATACCTGGTAGCCCTTTTCAGGCTATTATTGTACCCGAAGTTGATATGTCCAAGATTAAGGTGTCCGGCAGTGGGATTCAGTTACATGGTAAAGCTGGATGTGTCGAGTGTTTCTACTAAGCGTGTTAAAATGTTTTTGTTTGCCTTTGAAGGATGTTTAACTTGATCTACTAATTTTTAATCGATATTTTGAAGCTTATTTTGAAGTTGGTTTATACTGATCATAAATGCATATTAGTTGTAACATGTACGTATTAGGATCTGATGAGAATTGGAGAATTGTCAATTTTATTCTTTCATTTAATTCAATAAAACGTTAGAAATGTATATTTCGCACTATTTCTTTGTATAAGGAACACTAACTACTTTTGGTGTTCCATATTTGTTTTAAACGTTTAAAAATAATTTATAGTTTGTTAGCGTAGTCTAGTGTTTTGGCAAACTTTATTATTAAATTAATATACTCGTAATTGTAGTGTTAATTTTTGTCAACTTGCCAAAATTACAGCAACACTTTTCATTTGATTAAATAACAAATACACAATTTACTTTTAGTGTCAGATATTCGTTACAAAAATACTCAATTTATAATTAACAACTGTTTGTCATATATCTTTATATTTATATTTCCATGGAGTTTCAAAAACCTTATAAAGTTATACGCATCGGTTACATCAAGTACCTATTGCATTCTCAACGAAATTGCGATTTCACAAAGTTTCTTCCAAATTCAACTTCTCTTAAGTCGAAAAATCTACCTCTTCAGCGACCATATGATCTATATGTCCTGGTACTGCCCCTTAAAGTCGTTTTGATTACCGAAGCTATTTTATATAAGCTTGGAATTAGCTTGCAAGGAGGAAATTGCTCATTTTGTACCGTTTGGCTGTTGGAGTATATGATAATATTGTTTTTCTATAACTCTTGCTTCACTTTTCTCCTGTATGATGACATACTGTATGTCGAGAATACCGTTTTATATATTTTCCTAATCTCAATCCAACACGTATCTCTTGTTATTAAAATATCCATTTGGTACTATATATAGGTCCAATACTTTTTTGTTGAACCTCTTGGAGCTATTAGTTGTTTGATTTAGATTGAATTTTTAATAATGGTTTGTTAATTTAATATCTATTTTTAGTTGTGTTTTTGAAGTAACATATGTTTTCTTATAGTTTTTAGCTTGTAAAAATAACGACTTAATTTATTAATTAGAATTGACATGATACAACTAATTGCCAACAAATATATGTGTATTAAGAACGCGTATAAACATTGAATAAAATTGATGCTTCAAATAATATACTTTTGAAAACTAATAGTTTTTTATTAGTGATATACAAAGTGATATTTTGTTCGTTTTGTCAGAAAATGTTTAATAAAACATTTAAGATTTTTTGATGGGATAGTACAGGGCTCAGTGTAAGAACTTTGCTCTATTTCTCTATCTTTACTTTTGTAACCCGAAAAAGTAGTAGATAAAACAAAAATGTCATTTTTATTACAAACTTTTCGTAAAAATTTAGAATTGCATGGCATGTTAGTTGTTTATAACTGTTGAAATCTTCTGTGTATTGCATGTAAACTCTTGTGTTTCAGGTGTATATGTTGACTCTCCCACCGATTTCATAGTAGACACTAGAAGCATTCCAAAATCTACTGACGATGGTAAAGTTACATGTACGATTACAAGTCCTTCCGGATCTCAAACAGAAAAGTTAATAACTCCATTGATCGATGGTACTTACAAAGTTAGTTACACACCATTCGAAGAAGGAAAACACACCATTGATATTTTCTATGACAATGTTCCTGTACCCGGATCACCATTCATTGTAAATGTACGAAGAGGTTGTGATGCACGAAAATGTCAAGCGTATGGTCCAGGTCTTCAAAAAGGAATACTCAATAAATCAAACATGTTTACTGTTGAAACAAAAGAAGCTGGAACTGGTGGTCTTTCTTTAGCTATTGAGGGACCGTCAGAAGCTAAAATGACTTGTAAAGATAATAGGGATGGATCTTGTGCTGTCGAATACATACCTACAGAACCTGGAGAATACGACATATCCATAAAGTTCACTGAAAATCACATTCCTGGATCACCGTTTAAGGTCTGTGTGGAACCTGAGGCAAATGAATTTTTGGTCAAAGCTTATGGACCTGGTTTGGAGAAATCACATTGTAGGGCAGGTATACCGACTTCATTTACTATAGATGCTTCTAAAGCTGGACCAGCACCTGTTGCTGTTAATATAACTTCCGATTCCAAACCTCTTTCTAAAAGACCAGAAGTGATCGATAATGGAGATGGAACATTTAATGTAACATATGTTCCTCCGAATGAAGGAGCCAATTTACAAACTCAAATCCTGTTCAACGGAAAGAACATACCAAACAGTCCATTTCCTGTAAAAGTAAAACCAACTGCGGAGCCCGATAAAGTCAAATTCAGTGGGCCTGCCATCTTTGAAAAAGGTATTCCAGCATCAGTTTCAACTACAGTTAAAATTGATACTAATGATGCGGGCTATGGGGAGTTAGAACTTAATGTAATTGGTCCTGATGGTACATCACGACCTGTGAAGCTAACAGAAAACGGTGATGGTACTTACAGTGCAACTTTTGTTCCTGATGATTGTGGAAGATACAAACTTGAAGCTAAGTATGCTGATCAAGAAATACCGAAAACACCTATTTATATACAAGCCTACGCCATTGGACACGTAAGTTTTTGTTTATTTCAATTATTTCTTAAATTGGTACATCATATATGTAAATATTGTACTATAGAATTACTACTACAAAATACTATGTACATGGGGTGATTCTACTTACTTACATTGACACATAAGGAATGGTTTCTTTTTTCAAAATATGTGGTATTAATAGAATATTTCCTAGTTACGTCATCGTGTTCGAGATGAAACAACCATGAGTAGTTTGTAGATTTTTTCAAATTTATCAAAAACCATGTATGTACCTACATTGATTTGGGTCTCATTTCTTATTTCAAACTACTTGAATTTTTTGGGGTTTGAAATTTATAGAAGTTTTGATGCATTTTCTGAAAAAAATACAGTTAAATATGACAGAATAAGAATAATTGACAGGATTGCGCAATATGCGTGCCAAATAAGATATTTTCAGCATATTCTTGTGTTCTTCAACTAATTGTAATTCTTCCTGTTGAATTCATTCAGGTGAACTCCAATGCGATTTCCCTTTTTTTAGTTACAATGATCGCTAATAGCTCATTTGATCATAAGAAAATTTGAATATTGAAAATATAAGAAAAAATATTACCAGTTGAAATTTACTTCTTTAGGTAGTTCTCAATATAGAGAAATGCTTTTATCATGCAGAAACCTTGTATCAAAAAAGCCTACCTTTCATGGAATGAATTTTCTTAAACTCGATTGTTAGTTTCTTGAAAAAGTTATTTAAATTTTGTATTAGTAAAAATGTGTAATTAACGAGGATCGTCCAATAAATCAGCAACTAAAGTCGTTCTAGTAGTTTTTATTTTCTTAGGCTGAAAAATGCAAGATATCGAAAGGTTTAGAAAAAAATCTGGCTAGCGGGCAACCCTACCATATTATCGTAAACACAGAGAATGCCGGCACTGGTGCAGTTACTTGTAAAATCAAATCTGTAGATGGAGGGTAAATAACGTTTTTTATATGTAGTGTCCTAAATATAAAGATTAGAAACTAGTTCAAATAGCTTTGGTTTAGTATTAAGAAAGTTTTGTTTTGATATTGGATGATTTATGAAAGATTTTTTATGTCGGAATGAAGAAAAAGACTTAACTAACGTACCGTGAGTATAGTAGATGTGGTTGAGTACAAATAAAAAAGAATGGTTTGTGTAGACTAGGCGTAGTTGTTTCTTCTTGGGAAAACTCCTTTTGCTAATGATCTAGTATTTCATTAATTTCATATGGATAAGTAATTAACCTTGCTGAAATGGTGCCTATGCGGTGGTGTGTTGTAATCATATATCCTTACAGATGGTACCGTCGTATGGTTGAACAAAAAAATATCTAACTTGAGCTGATAATGTGTTACTACGTCGAAATCGTTTTGCATACGTACTACCCTTTTAGTTGCAATTAAAATAGGATGGTTTGTATCAACTTCATCACGTCTTCCAAAATGCAATGCTTGTCGTCCAGGAAGTTGATGCACAAACTCGGAAGCGAGTGGATGAGATTAGAATAATGTAACATTTTTTGTATTTTCTGAGTTATGGATACATTACCCACAAAAAATTGAGGGCGGCTTGTATCCAGTAGTTATAATTTGTATTATTATAGGTATAATATATACGATCTGTAAATACTTCGATATAAGTTTTATTTCGAAGCTTTAGAAACCTATAACTCGTATAACAATAATTTATATAGAATCTAACATTATTTTGACTCATTTACTGGCTATCTAAATGTTTAATTGACCTCCTGTATTTTCTAAAACATTATAATTAAATGTAAATGGAAGTCTGTGAAAAAATAGATGCGGCAATATTAGGAAAATATTTACTATGTAATTGTGACTGTAATATTCAAATGTTACTGCAAGTTATTATTATCAGTGTGCAGAGTTTGGAAGTTTGTGTACTATAAATTAATAGTTAATCACAAATGCCTCTTCTTATACCATATTGTAGTTCGGTTTCCGATAGAAAAATATATACTACCATGTATTCCAGAAGTCCTACTGGATATGTTACGAACAAATCATAATATATTTTCAAAATTGGCCGAGAAGTGATATCTAGTCATCTACTTGATTTGTCCAACAAAAAAGTCGGTTCGGAAAAGGATATACGGTGCCAATTTGAGAATGTATCACCCTCTTTATCTCGTCCCCTTTTTAGATGAGATTATATTTTAACGGGCTTACAATGCACTGAAACCTGAGGTTTATTGTGCCCCCCACCATCAGAGCTGTTCTCGCTACTACTACAGCTCGCCTTCCAGTTCCAGGGTTCTAATGAACTGTAGTATTTGGAACGGCTTCAACGAGGTTATATCCTCACTCTTACAAGATTCTTGTCCTAAGCATTTCTTGCGTTGGCTTGCAACGGCAAGGCATTCTAGAACTAGGTGATCCGGAGTTTCATTCACCTCCTCACAGAATCTACACTCGTCAATTTCTGCTAGACGTATTCTCATTAGGTGCTTCCTAAGGCGGCAGTGTTCTGTAAGAAGGCCCGTGAGGAGATGTAGCTTATTTTTACTGATATCCAAATATTTTTTATCTAGCAGTGTTGAAGTTTAACGCGTAAACTCCTGCCTTCAGAACCTCCTCAGAATGGTGATCGGTCCCAATCGTGAGGATAGTTCCCTGTCCCTCTTTTTTAGAGTTCAGGATCTTCCAAGTCCCAGTAGTGAGGTTGGAGTTCTGATCCTCAACAAGTTGGAGGATCTTCTCCAATTTCATGTCGTGGCTTCTTGGGAAGAACACCGTTATGGTGACCGGCTTTGGGATGTCGACTCCACTTCGAGCCACCAATTCCGATGTTTCTCAAGAGTATAATTTCGACGCTGCCTCATGAGCCAGTCTGCTGATTCTTGGGACTCACATTCCACCAGTATCATTCTACAACGGAAATAGATACCGGAGAAGTGGATCCCATTCTTCTTGCTCTTCCAGGGTGGAGAAGTGCCCTGCTTTCAGAATGTTCCCAGGATAATCCTTGGGCATTATTCCCACCCTGAAAGCCTTCTCTGTTTTAACAGCTGCTGCTGTTTTTGGTTTTTTACTAAGAGGTCGCTGCGGGGGAGAGATATGCTCCGGGCCTCTTTTCAGCTTTACCTTCCCCGTTGGTGGTTCCTTCGGTGGGGTTGGGCGCTGAATAACCTGCTTCCTGGCATCTTCAGGGGATATTCCCTGATTGAGGAACCGCAGATATTCCCGCACCCCTGCTCCACCGAGGCCTTTTCTGAATGGGTCGTCTATGCCGCCCGGTTCTTCCAGTCTTGGGAGGTCGAACGGCATATGACCTTTGTGCCCGGATGAAGGGATGGAGGTTTTCTCCACTACTTTTCCGGTGGAAGTTTTGCATGCTCTGTTCATAAATGGTCCCACGAGAAGCTAGGGTCATTACGGTCCACTGCCGCAGAGCCCCGCATGCAGAGGTAAGGGGTTCAATACAATGGACTTCCCCCCGGTGCTCCAAGGTCGAAACCAGTAAGGACTATTCTCCTATATAGCCACGCATACTTCGGCCGGCTTTCCCACCTTGACTTTAGGTTTTTAATGAGGTTGTCTCCTGTTGGTCCAGGCAGTAAAGACAAGACCCCCCCCCATTCCACTGGCCCGCGTGACTTGACCACAGACAGCCAGGAGACATTGGTATAATAGGTGACTTCGAGGTAAGCTCCAAATTTCACCCGGCATCGTAACCCTGTGTGCAATCCCTTAGCCACAATACTACAGCTAGGACAGGTAAAGTTGGTCCGCGGCAGGGTATTCGAGGGCTGTCAGTTGAGTTTTTAGACACAACGAGCTCCCAGGTATTTCCCCGCAGACCTCCTCCTCATATAAAATTATCTCAGAGGCCCCTCATATACGCCACCTGGAGACGCGCTGGGTTGGTGCTTCACCCCCCCCCCCCCATCAATAAATAATCCGACGAACAGCGATGAACTACGTATATACCCACTGATGTGGACCTGGTTCGGCCCCTATAGAAAATTCAAAGATATGGCAAAGTTACGTCACACTTATTTTTAAGGGGGACTGTTTGTAGGCCCCTTAAATCTTAAACGGAAATTTTGTACATAAATATTTGAAACAGTCTCCAACCTTTTCTGGTGGTACCAAAGTAGTGTTTATAACATTTTTCTCTCCAGGTTTTAAAGTTTCTCGGGATGGTCAATCACTTTTTTTCCAGTGCTGTTCTCTGGCTCTACTATCCCACAAGCATAAGAAGCATGGGTATTTGGTATAGCCTGCCTGCTGACCCAAAAGCATTGTCAGTATTTTGAAGTCCCCACAAATCATCTATTGATGGTCTTCATACTTGATTTTTTTCCAGGATAATGGCCAAATCTTTATAATCTTCTTTCATATGCACAGAATGTCCAATCGGAATCGAGGCAAATTTATTTCCATTGTGCAATAATACTGCTTTAAGGCTAGTCTTAGATGGGTCAATGAATAGGCGCCATTCAGATGAGTCATACTTATATCAAAGCGATGTATGCAAAAAACTAAATTTCCTTCTTTTGATAAAAACTGGGTAAATTCTTTTTCTCGGTGTCTGTACCAGTAGAAAGAAATTCCAGGTGATAAAAGGTTTTTATTTTTTAATCTAGAACCTAACAGTTCGGCTGCATCTTTTGAAAGACCTAAATCTCTTACTAAATAATTGATCTCACCTTGAGAAACTAGTTGAGGCCCTCCATCTTCGTCAAAAGATAAATCTGAGCTTGATTCACCCGGAGGAGGTAATGTAGCTTCGTCCTCCAACTCACTAGGGTATTCATCTAAACTGGAAGGTGGCTGCGGGATAGATATCTCGGAGCTATGGGGCACTGGACGTATAGCTGAGTCAAGATTAGGATAAATTATGTTTCTTTTGTTTTTTTTTAATTGAATCCCTTTACGTCAACTGAGCAGAAGTAGCAGTCAGTGGTGTGATTTTTCTGCTCACGCTATATCATAGGAATTCCAAATCGAAATGCATTTTTCTTTCTCTTAAACCACAAACGAAGATCTTCTACACACCTTATGCGGGGCCCATGGTTTATCTTGATCAGCTAGTTTTAATTTAAAGTAGGCAAAATAAACTTTCCTTATAAAATCACTTATATTTCTCTGTTGACTTTTAATAGTGAATTCACCACAGATATAACAAAAACGGTTTGGAAAAATAACACAACCCCTTGTAGCCATGACTAACAGACAACAGCACTGTTCACTTGAATATCAGTATGTCTACTGAGAGCGTTTCTGTGTTTCAAGCGATATACATCATTTGACTTGTCTCAACATGTTAAAACATTCCCAGTCTCACCAACAGCCCCATTATCAAATAAAAATCATATAGGTTTATTATCAATGAACATAGATACTGCAATATACATAAAAACTTAAGTGATATAATAATTTGAATATTTTTTCTGTTTTTGGGAGGTCAAAATCTGTAAGAAAATGTAAGAAAATCCTATGCAGTTTTTTTGTCGCAGACCTGTGTTATTTTAATGATTATAACTTATATTTGTGGCAATTATTTTCTAAATATAATTTTTATGCAAGTTCCCTTAGAAAACCAGCCTGCAAACTGTCATCCTTGAAAATTAGTGTGGCATGGCTTTGCATATTTTAGAATTTTCTATAGGAGCCGAAATATAGAGGGTGGTACATTTTCAAAAATAGAATATCTTCCTATTTTCTTACCTTCTATGCTTTTAACCCACAACTGATACTGACTACTTGTGATATCCAAATCGAAATCGCAATGGTTAGTTAGCATCTTAGGAATTAAGTCTCCTTGTTTTTCTATCGCGTTACCCAAATACTCAATACCCAAAGCAAAGAAAGGGCTTCGAATCAAGCCAGAAGTTAGTTTGCTTTTTCACATTGTTTGTCAGAATATTCTAGATTTTTTCATTTGTTGGTATGACTGTATTGATAAAACTTATTGTTCGTTCAAAAATTAATCAATCAAGTTGATACTTTTTTAAAATTATGGACAAGACATATATGAAAATGTTAACCATTTTTTTTCGATAGAGACGTGGATATAAATATAGTAGATAATAGAGACAATACTGTCACTATCTATTACACCATAGAGGATGCTGGGGAATATACCATCAACATTAAATTTGGAGGTCAGAATGTTCCCGGAGGGTTCTATACAATAGTGGTGAGTGGTGTAAAGATTAACAAAAGTGGTTGGTTAATTAGACACGGCCGTACCCACGAAGGGGATTATTTAGTAGAAAATTGACTGATAACAATTAGAACTATTTTTCTTCTTCGTTAATAGACATCAATATAATAGTATAATACCATTCTTTATCCATTTTATTCTATGTACTGCTCATTTCTCCGCTGTATAACCTTCTTCTAGTATCTTCTTATATGCGATAAACCTAACTGTCAATGTCCCAACTGGAGTTTGTTTAGTCCCTAAATCTTGACTAACATAGCATTAAATATGAAAGATCCATTCAATGCCATTTTTTACTTCATAACGTGTGTTATTTTAATATATTTTTATAACCTAGTAAGTAAATATTATTATTGTTGTTCTATTAAATACAACTTAAAATTAACATATTGGGTTTCGGTTAAGGGGTTGAGTTAATCCCTTTTCTCTATCTGTGGGTACGCCTGTGTGGTTTTAAGTTCTGCTTGAAGCTAAAAATAATCTTACTACCGCTCTCGCTTTTCTTAGTTTTTGTGTTAAATGTCGGTTCCATTTTGAAATGATAGTTGCTTTATTATTTAATTGTATCTAAAAATACAAACGATGAAAATAGAATCCTCTGCTTTTTTATTGAGACTAATATCTTAACTTTGTGACATATTACATAGTTAACTAAAACTTAATGATTTATAAAAGAAATTTGACTCCTGCATACATGATTCCATGACAGAATTTAATAAAGAGAAGGAATTTCCGGGGATGCGATCTCAACCTTGAAATTGGAAGTGAAAATTTTAAATTGGTTCCTAACTACAGATATAAAATATATTTTGAAGTGTTTATTTTCTTTTAGAAGTATTATTTACATACAAACGTTATACATTCCCGAGGGAATTGTAACCGCTCCAATGGAGCTTTTTTATTCGTGTAATGCGGTGAATCACTCACGTTTCTTTTCCTCCGCTTTATTTTATCTTATCCGTTTTTGGCTTTTCCGCTATTATGTTTTCCTATCTTTGATTATTTCAGCCGATCCTTCGTAAATTAGTTCTAATTTCGTCTTCCCATCTTATTTTTGGTCTGCCCCTTAGTCTGCTTTCTACTGGTACCCATTTGCTCACCCTTTTAATTGCAGGATCCGAATCTCTTCTGCATACATGTCCATATTGGGACTTTATATAATGCACTATATCTTTCTTGATAGTATCTTTTATTTCCAAATTCATTGGTGTTCCTAATATTTTTCTTACAGTTTTTCTTCCAAAAACCCGTAGTTTTTCTTCTTGCTTCATTAAACAAATTGTTTCATTTCTGTATGTAACTATTGGTCTAATGGCAGCGGTCTAATGCATTGCATAATTGCATTCCTATAGAATTGCAAGGCATTCCAAATATTAACTTATTAAAACAAAAAGTTAAATCTTTTCTCTTAGAAAGGGCAAGAGACTTCTATAGTACTGTCCTTACCAGTGGGTAAGTACTAGAGATGGCCGAATATACATTTTTATAGTTTGTATGAACCTTAAACCAAAAACACAGTCGGATATCATTTGAAAGATTTAATATTTGTCTACTGGTCCATAGTAATAGTAATCGAAATAGAATTGTTCTTTTGTGATAGGCTAATTTTAATTTTTCAGTTTAGTCTTATAATAAGCAAAGTTTTATTGATTTGTTTTAGTAACATGCCGAAACAGGTGTTATTATTACACCTCTCGGAACCCTTCGGGTTAATTTATTCATGATTAGCTGTACATTTATATACTACGCTATATGTTATACGATTCTCTCATATTTTGTGATTTATTGTTATCACAGTGTATGTATTTTTGAAAATAATTGAATAAATTATTATTATTATTATTATTATTATTATGGCAGCTTTATATATATTCATTTTGGTTTTTTTACTTAAGCTTTTGCAAGTTAGCAGTTTTCTTCTAATGGAAGAAGGTTCTATTACCTGCCTGCAAGCGTTCTTATTTTTCTTTGCTCCTATCGTTTGTTTCGTTGACTATAACTCCAAGGTACTATTTTCAATTTTTCGAAACTGTATTTGCCTATTGTGATATATTTTGTGTTATCTGAGGTCTTTTTATTGCATGTCATACGTTTGCTGTCATTTATTTCAGGATTTCTTTTTTTCGCATCTTCATCAAGCTTAATAACTGCCTCCGTCATACTTTTTTATCTCTTGTAACTATAGCTATATCATCGTCATATACAATAAACTGTACCACTTTATTTATTATTGTTCCTCGGTATCAAGCATATATTGAACAAAGTTGTCGACAATGCATCTCCTTGTCTTCATGTAATCATAACGAGTCTGATTAATATTGCTGGGATGTTTCTGTTTTGCATTTCTTTACGCAGGTTAGATTATAGCGAAACGGTAAAAGTTTTAAAATGTTTGTTACTTTAGTAGTTTGTACATTCATACAGACTACATTTTAAAATTATTTTGAAATATACAGGAGGTTCCAATAAAGTGTGCCGTATCAAAGTTATATTTTTTCTTTCTTTTAAAAAAAGAACTCCTTCATGATGGTTCCCTATACCTAAATACAGAGGGTTCCGAGTTATGCTGACTTTTTTTAAAATATAAACATTTCGAAAAAAATTAATAACTCATTGATATAACAAATTCTAGCAAATTTTCTCCTACATGCAAATAATTGGACATTCGTTGAATATATTCCACGATTGAGTACTAAACATCTCTTTACAGGGTGTTCAGAATTTTCAGTTTCATTATTAGATCATTCAATATGTAATATCGGGTATATTTTAAATAGAACACCATGTTCAAAACAATATCCTCTTTCGAATGGTATAAGGGTGTCCTATACCTAGGTATTATACTTTTCGTGCAATTTACAATTTTCTTAAATTGTATGGTAAATCGATTTTGAAACAAAAATTGCATACATAATCTAGTCGGTACCTAACTTAATGTCATTTTATGACATTTCTCTGTTAATTCTCTGAACAATCTTGTGTTAGTTTCAAATTTTATTGCCACTAATAATGAAGCAGTACCCGCTAAACGAAAGATTCGACATGATACTTTGCATTGGGGAATGTTTAGAAAATTGTCTCCTAGCATCTAGAGTTTGTGCTCAAAAGTACCCTGATAGAATTCACCCAAAGAGGGAAGTTTTCGAATGACTGCTCAATAGATTCCGTGATACTGGTAGCGCTGCATATGAGAAGGTGAACAAAACTAAACTAGTTACTGGCGACAACGCCAACAAATTTGATGTACTGCTGTCTGTTACAGAAAATCCTAATACCAGTTCTAGAAAAATTTCAAGTGAATTAGGAATAAGTCAAATGAGTGTGTGTAGAATACTCAAGAAATATCGCTGCCATCTGTTTTTGATTATATTTCAGCAGTTGACACAACAGGATTATGATAACTACAATTGGCAGCTTTTAGAAAAGTTCTAAATGTTTTTTACATAAATAAAAGATTATTATCGAGAGAATAAAATGTTTTCTGTACGATTTCATTGATTATATAAAATAAAAAACTAGTTATGTGCTAGCTGACTTTAATATTATATAATAAGTTCAAATAATTAAATACTATTAAGGGGAAGAAAGTAAACATTTGTACAAAACGAATCACTTCAAGTTTTTTAATTACCTTTCAGAAAACATCGGGAGGATTGGGAACCAAATAAAAATACTAGAATTTGCAGTTCTCATTTTGTCGATAATCAAAAATCAGATAATCCCCTACACCCATCTTATATACCAACAATTTTTCCTGGCAAAGAAAATAAAAAGATCTATTCATTTTTTGCATTTTGTAGGTTGTTTATTATACTGTTTACATCACAATGCTTTTCTTTTTTAACACCAGGGCGATCTACTTTCGACAAAAGTGCTGCCTCTATAGTTCGGTCTCGATCCCTATAGATATCAGTAGATTTAACTTATACAAATAAGTATCAATTTGATTACTGAATAAATCAAATCAACGCACTGATAGTAGGTATTAATATGTTGTCATGCATTTATTTAGATAGATGTCATTGTCACAGCTGCCTACAATTGTGTGAACATCAGAGTATAGGTACCTATTAAGAACAGCATTCCCTCAGAACAGGTGACTGCGGAATATTTCGCACTAGTGTGAAATAGATAACTTTGTGCGCTAGTTTAGAGTGTGAAATGATACGTTTTTCATGCAGGTCGTCGGAAAACATTTATTCCGCATTGTTGATCGCCAACACCGATAGAGTGTAAACGTTTGGGGAGGATTGTGGGCGAGTATGTTATCGGCCCGTATTTTTTGATGGACACCTGGATGGAAGAAAACTTTTGAGTTTTTTTAAAAAAATATTTCTAGATCCTTCTCGAAAACCTATCACTTAGCATCCGAAGGAAAATGCGGCTACAATTAGACGGAGCTCCTGCTCACTTTTTACATGCTGTTAGGAACTATCTCAATAGAAAATTTAGAAATAAATAGATAGGTAGAGGCGGTCCTTATAATTGGCCAGCTAGGTCACCAGAATTGGCCAAGATGGATTTCTTCAAATGGGGTTATATTAAAAATATTGTGTACGCTACTACTCCAGACGATATGAAATTAAGAATTTCGAACGCTTTTGCGTCTATAACACCCGATATTCTAATTAACCCTTCTTTCACTTGGGTTATTACGAGATGGAACGGTAAGTTTTTTATTGTTAAATGTTTTTCTCGAATGACCGTATATTGTATTCACTGTTGTAGGATGTTTGATTAAATGTTTTCTCGAAGAAATTAAACACTTATTTCACTTTCATGTTGCTATATTGCAGAAATTTATAACTTTTTCTTTTGCGTAGACAATTAAGAAATTCACTTGATCACACGCGTTACATTTTGATTATTTAGCACATAATCTGCTGGAGTAATGAATGTTTAATGATTAATTACACATGTTTTTTACCAGGACCAAATGCCGGGTGCTCTTATAACATGAGTACCATCATGTACGACAGTTAAACATGATGAGACAAATGTAATGTAGTTGACATATTTATATATCGGTTAACGTGGTTACGAGGAAGGAGAAAAATAATAGAATTTGAACCGTAACGGTCAGATACAGCGAGTGAAAATTTGCAGTTAGGATGATTTTTGTTGTCTGAAAAGGTTATATGTCTTGAGCAGAATATTTGAATTGTATTATACAGGGGAAGTTGAGAATGAAAATCACAGGAGAATTTGGTAATTAAATCAAATTCGAACACCCGATATGTTGAATAATGTAAGTAAATCGTTGGAAGCTAGAATCACGTGATGCATTGTACTAGATGGCAAGCATTTTGAACATCTATTATAGTAATTTTTCATTTTTTGCTTTTAATAATTTGTTGTTCATTTTGTAGTATTTATGTTTTTGCTTTATTAAAAATGTGTTTTCTTTTATTATGTACTCAAATACTTATCGGTAAAAAAGAGCTAGTGTATCTCGGCAACTACAAGTGTGCATATTTATTAGCAACTTCAATGTTTTTTTAACAATAATTATGCCAAGATCATTGGTTTAAAATTTAGAGAGAATTGCAGATGTTTTAAAATCGATTTACCATACAATTTGAGAAAATTGTAAATTGCACGAAAAGTCTGATACCTAGGTATAGAACAACCTTATACCATTCGAAAGAAGACATCTATTATTCCTTGTAATCAGGCATATATTGAACAAAGTTCTCGACAATGAATCTCCTTGCCTTCATGTAATTATAACGAGTCTGATTAATATTGCTGCGATGTTTCTGTTTTGCATTTCTCTACTAAGTTTGCTTCTGATTAAACTGTCGAATGCTTGTTTGAACTCGACAAACAGGATATGTAGGTCTATGTTATGTTCGTAACATTTCTCGATTGACTGAGTAAATATGTGGATAGCATCTATCGTAGACCTATCTATCCTATTCCGATTTGCGACTACTTTTCTAATCGATTTCGTATCATCAAGGTTAAAATTTTGTAAGCAGTAGTTAACAGCATAGTACTTCTGTAGTTTTCACACTCTGCCGGGTTTCCCGTCTTATGTATTGGGGACAATATCCATGTTTTCCATTCTGTTGGCATTATCTCTTCTTCCCATATTTTTGTATAACCTAAGAATTAATTCTTCGCCTCGTTGAGTAGATAAGCTATGTTAGTCTGAGCTCATCTTAGCTCAACTCAGCTCATCTTAGCTCACTACTTCCAATTTTCGCCACTAGATGGCGTTGGCGGTCGTTGCCGGGCGCTGGTTACTACTGGTGTCGATCAGAGCAGGGTGACGGCGTAAAGGGGTGTGTCGACAAGCGTGGCGCTGGGGAGGGTGACGTCACGATGTTCGATATACAGGGTGTCGCGAACAGACAAAAGGGCGTTATCGATGACGCTCGAGCCAAAAGTGCGGTGGTAGCGAAGCTACTTTTTCCGTATACTGCGCTAAGTTGGTCTGAGCCTATCTCAATAGATTGGAAGTAGTGAGGTAAGATGAGCTGAGTTGAGCTAAGATGAGCTCAGACTAACATAGCTTATCTACTTCCTTTCTTAATTAACTCGCTTTTTATTTGGCAAATCACTGTTGCCTTTACCGGTTTTACGTTTTCTATGACTCAAAATTCTTCAGCTTTTGTGTGTTTGTTTTCAGTAATAATTGTTCACTTCGGATGCACTTCTTTTTTCTGTATACAATTTTATGAAGTATTATTCCCATTGTTTGCCGTCTATTGGGTTATTTCTTGTTGCCATTATATTTCTTTATATAGTTGTAGAGTTTCTTATTGTATTTATTGTTGTTTTCTATTTCGTTCATCTAATCGTCAATATCGAGTACTGTTTTTAGGATTTTCCACAACTCTCTATTATTTTATTACACACGCTTATATTAGCTTGACCTGCATCTATGTATTTATGTAAAGGAATCTTTCAACTTAATTTATATCAATTTCAAGAAGTCTCATAACGTCATGCTAAGTCCTGACTAGGAACTAGAATCGTTAGAATAAAAAAATAAAATATACTTACGTTAGTTTGCAGGTTAAGCGTATATAATCCACAGAACGCAGGTGAAATGTGTGTTGCAGAATGATTAGTCGGTGGCAACGACGTATTATTAAAATATTATTTAATAATACGTCGTTGTTCGGTGGATTTATAGTTTTGTTCACTGAATTGTTTGTCAAACATAAAATTATCGAAATGATTATAAGAATTTTTGTTGTAATAAATTATAGTTTAAAAAAAACTAAAAAAACGCGCTTTAATAGCAAATCGAACTAAAAAGTAGAATAGTATATTATACACAAAGGTGGTGAAGACTGTTATCATTGACCGAGCAGAAATATTATTTCGCGAGGGGCCTTACCCCGAGCGGAATAAGGCGCGAGGCCGATAAATGTTTTCACCACCTTGGTGTATATACAATTTTTTCCACTACTAGCCAAATTTAACACAAAAATTAAAAATAACATTTTTTCTTGTAAAAATCGAGTAGCACAGGAATGCAAATTCGCCTTTATACTAATAAAACAAAAAAGTAGTCCGATGCAGATTGACAATTCGACTAGTAAAACTTATTTTCAAATAACGGGTGCGTTCAGAAAACATAACTTATAACTCAGCCGTTGAGTGTGAGAGCCCACTGAGCAACGAATGGTTGACGAGTGTCTTCTGAACGATATAAATGTCTTCTGAAAGTATAATGCTTCATTTACAATGCAATTACTATTAGTTCTTAGAAAAGTTAAACTCAGAACGTCATTCAAATCTCGCATTTACAATGAAAACATTAATGTAATAATGAGCAACTTGCATATCTTCCGAAAAAAATATATGTCATTCTACATCGTACATCATTCATTTCTTTGCAATTAGGAGAATCCATTACGAATATTCCACTCGGTAATAAATAAAACATGAAATGGGATTCAAATATGGATGTAAACGCGCGCGCTTCTCCGCGGCCATCTTGTTAGTCAGATGGTCGTATGTTTCACAAGACAAGAGAAAGTAATATTTTGTCTATGATTAACCTAACAGAATACAAATGAACTTATTCACTTATAATTTTGTGGAAATGCAAGTAATTCAACTCCTCGCTAGCTATCGAGGAACTCGATAAAATCTTGAAACAGAATTCCACAGCTATCTAAAAGGTACATGTAACTGTGACACCTTTCCTGTGAACGGCGACTTATGTAACCAGGCCATGAACACTTTGTTTTTGATATTGAAATAGATGAATTTATGTTAAGGCTCATTATTTAACTGTTTGGCATTTTTGATCAAATAACATTCATTGTAATTATTATGGTATGTGTTATTGTTGTCATTAAGAATATTGAAGTATATTAGTATCAGGCTTTTCGATATCGCTATAAACGTTCTGGATTACTTCCAAAAAATAAGGCCATCATAATAGAGTCAATTTTTGGTAAATTGTTACTGTCAGCTTTTTGAAATCCGGGTTCCATGGTCAACCAAACACAAGATCATAATAAAACACCGAAAAATGCAATAAAATGTTGAAAACACTAAGAACACAACTTAATTGAACTGAAGGTAGCCAAAACATAACATACATACCTGACAGATACGACCATTTGACGTCACACCAATAGAAGCCGCGTTTGCTGTACGTGATGACATCAACAAATTGTTAACAATTTAAGAGCGGATTTTGCAATATATATATATATATATATATATATATATATATATATATATATAAATTATATGAAACTTATTCTTTCATTGACGGCTCATTTGCTTTTTGGCTATTCACAATGAGTTCATGATTTGGAAGCTGATATTTATGCAAATTGTCCATTAGCTGATTTTTGGTTGCCGCTTGACAATTATTTGTCAATGTAGAAGCGTCAAAGCATCAAATCAGAGAAAGAAGAAGTGGAGAAAATTAATAATAGACACTTTTAGCTTGTCATAAGTTTTTACACGTATCCTCATCCGTATTGGTGTTACGTTGACGTAAAGAAGTTGTCAATAAAACCTTTTTAGCTTATCGTTTCATGCTAAAACTAGGATGGTCAAAGCACTTTTCTTTGATAAAAGTGAAAAAATAAAACTAAAAATGAATTTTGTTGTTATAATCAAACTAAACCAATATCAAAGAAGACCTGTAAAATAGCACTAATAGCACAGAATACTGATTTTGGTCGGGATATGGATACGTTTACCTATACGTAGAAAGGGACGTAACAATCAGTTCAACGCATCGTATCGGCTGAGCCGTAATGGTTCTACACATGCGCAGTTCATTACGGATACGGATACGTGAGAAATTTAAGACAAGCTAAAAGTTTACCTAATAAATATAACTCTTAACCTCAGAAAATGAGATAACTTTTGCGCATCCTTCTGATTGTAATTAGTACCTTCCAAACTTCTACGTAAAGTGTTAGAAACTATTTCAAGTAAGATGTACACAATGCGCAATAGACGAGTTTTTGTCGGACTAGTACATATTCAAATTTTAAGGGTGGTGGGAGTCCAGCGGCGTTGCACGAGGACCCACGCCACGAAGCCGTTGTCTTGTTTTGTTTATTCAGTTATTACTTTCGCTGTGTCAAAAAAATTGAGCGTTTTTGTACCTGCTCATAATATCATTTCATTTACTGCTCGAATGTGATTACTGTTGGCATTATTGTCAAAGTAAGAGTCAGTTTTATAACCAAATTTAAAATTTTCTTCAACTAAAATCATGTTAAAATGTGAATGGTGGCATAATTATACTTGACATTTTTTTTTGTATGTTTATGACCAGGGAAGGAATCCATTAGCCGAATATGTTTTAGTTATATACTTGACATTCATATTAATAAAAAATGATTTGGTCAATTCTGCCAATATAAATTTATTGAAAAATATGAAATAAATGGAGCAAATCCTTTACTGGTCAAACTTGCACGATATATTATAGAATTGTTTGTAAAGTAAACAAAATTTGAACATTTATTTTTTAAAAGATCATTGAAAAATGGATCAGAATAATTGTTCAGTTTTTCAAGTTTTATTCATGCGACCCCTTATCAAGTGAAATTTCCCTACGCCACTGATCATCAGCTGACGGCAAGCGTTCGGTCAGATTTGGATGAGTCATTATGTGTATTTCTTGGTTGAAATGGACGTTAAGTATGATTACTAATTTGTTCAATTATGTATGCTGAGCTGCATTGACAGCTTACAAGGTTCTAAGGCTAAATGTAATTACTAATTGTTGATTTGTTCATTGGGAATGTATCTTAAATATTGAAAAATTAAAATTATATATTAGATGATGGTAATAAAATTGATATAAACCACATGATTATAATGTAGGAAGACGTGGTATTTGTGAAAAAACAGGAATTATTATGAAGAAATAATTCCTGCGTATAATGTTATATTGTATTAGTTATGTATTTATTGCACTAATATAAAAACATCACAATCTGCAACGTGTTGTACTCAAAGAGCATTCAAAAAATGGTGTCCGCTCACCAAACATGTTGAGTTTCGCTCACTGATCCGAGTGCGTTCACAGAACGTTCACCCAACGGTTGTGCAACAGTTGTGTTTTCTGAACGCACCCAAAGTTTGTAATAATCATCGCCATCTTGTAGTTACGGGATGTCATCAGTCATTATTGGTTGAGCGCGAATTTTAAACTAATGGCATTTTTGTTCAAATAATTTTTTCGTGTTAGGTATTTTCAAGCAGCATCTACATTAAAGACAATCTCCTCGGTATACAAAATTATGTTGCACAAGTTTTTGTTGAACTACAATCCCTGGATTCTCAAAACATTTGAATTTGTCCATTACTGATCTAGTTTAACAATAGAAAAAAATATTAACCACTAATAGGGCATTCAACTTCTCAGTTGGCTAGAAGACGCAATAATTGTCAACTTCATAGATAGTAGTGGAAAAAATAATTTTTAAGTATAAGAGAATTTGTGTTACTGCAATAGAAAATCCAACAACCAATTATGACTAATTGGAAATGGGGTTACTAAATAATCAAAGTTTTATTAAAGGGCCAAAAATGGATAGCACCCTAGACCTCAATAGATTAATTTTTGTAAAGAAGTTATATATCCCCGTTAAAAAAATGAGAGGGGGCATTTTACCAAAACTGTGAAACCATTTTCAATAACCACACCCATATATATATATATATATATATATATATATATATATATATATATAAATATATATATATATATAAATATATATATATAAATATATATATATATATATATATATATATATATATATATATATATATATATATATATATATATATATATATATATATATATATATATATATATATATAAATATATATATATATATATATATATATATATATATATAATATATATATATATATATATATATATATATATATATATATATATATGTATGTATAAATGTGGGAGTATCAGCTTCAAAGGAACCGGTATATCAATCACGATGCTACGATTTTCATGTGAGAAAGCGATCTCGTGTTTCTACTTCACATAACATCTAAAATATTTGGCTAGACAAGTTTGTCACAGGATCTGTCGCCCGGCCGGTTTAATCTCTCCCCTCTTCTCAATCTAAAATGAAAGCATCGCTCCACCCCCAGCTAAAATTTGAGACGTAAAATTTACTTATCAAATGAACATTTTGTCGTAAAAATAGAATTTAATCGTCTAAACTGTAGCTCGTATGCATACCTTGAACTTCCTAAGGAATTTTACCATAGCCCCTTTGAATACAACTTTGATTTTTCTTAATTTTTTTCTTGAAATTGAATATTTCGGCGATGTTAATCGGAAACTACCGAATGCCAGTTTCTTCTCTTCTGGCACCCACCAAGTTTCAAAATTTTAGATCTATGTTAATTTAATTGTTTCAGTCTTGTGAATACTTCTGGATAGAATTTGTAAGGTACGTTTTGATTAAGAAACGTGTTTTAGCGGCAATTGTGTTGAGAAATTTATAGTAGTGTGATGTGTTACTTGTGTTTGTGTATCTAGCTAATCAAAATATTAAATATTCTTTGGTTATATTAAATTTAGATGCGTTTATTTTTAAGTACATTCTCGCTGAAAGAGATCCACGTAATTTTTACGCCAACATTCAATATTTCACATAAAACTATCAATACGATTAACACTCATAAAAATTACGATTACACTATTATTAAATGTTAAAAGTGTTTTTAATCCAAATAGAAAGATATATGGTTTCAAATTACGATGTTTATTTTGATGTACTCCACTTCCAAAAACGAAAAAAATAAGAAATTCACGTGCAACTGTTATTTACACGCTTGTGACATTTTGTTATGATTCATTCTTTTTTAAATTTATTACCTAAAAACCGCAAATACTGATTTGAATATATAAGCAAATAAAGTAAATGTTCGATAAACAACTACCTAAATAGGAAAAATATTTTTCCGGTTTTTATTATGAGTAAATTTGAAATACAGTTGAAATATGTTCATTTATAATTATTAATACACATAATTTAATGGTAAATGCTATAATAACTAGAAATTTATAACTATTAAAAACATTTAGATCAGACGAACGGCAGTATACTTACTTTTTTCACTTGTAGTATCTGAATCTTATTAAAATTATATATTTAATGAGTTTTAATACTAAAAAATTAGGGAAAAATGTTACTACTTATTCAAATAATAAATAAATATAGTATTAGTGTTACAGTTTTATATTTTATGAATTAGTATCCGGAGTGCAATAAGTCACCAATTTTATGATTGAATATTGTAGAACATCTCACAGATGATATAGTCCCCACAGTGCATAAAGTCACCAATTTTATTATTGGGTATTGTTCAAGGTTCAGGGCATCTGACAGATCAACCCTATTGATATTCAGCTCACCAGAGCCATTGCAACGGGTGCTATGGTACTTGAAGTACGACATTTTTGTTAATTTTGGAGAACTTTCAGTTTGTTAGCACGATACAACATCCCGAGTATATACAAGTGACCAATTTTATAATTGGATATTACTCAGACCGTCTCAAAGATGAACTCTATTGATATTCAGCTCACTAAAGCCAGTACAACGGGTGCTATGGTACTTGAAGTACGACATTTTGTCTTTTTTTGAGAAATTTCAGTTTGTTAGCACGATACAGCCTCCGGAGTTCAACATGTCACCAATTTTATGATTGAAGTACCAAATTTTTGGAGAATTTTCAGTTTGTTAGCACGATTCAGCCTCCATATTGTATACAAGTGACCAATTTTATGATTGAATATTATTCGAGGTGTCTCACAGATGTACCACATTGATTTTCAGTTGGCTAGAGCGTGTACAGCGGGTCCTATACATCCAGATATACCGCATTTTTTGGTTATTTTTGGAGAAATTTTGGTTTGTTAGCACGATACATCCCCCGAAGTGTATTTATCATTTTACTTATCAAGAAATTGAATCAAAACAAATCTTTATATCTGTGGTATTCTTTGAATCCAGATTTTACTCTTTGATTTCTGTACTACTATCGTTTTTATTGCTTATGCTCCAAGATATTTGCAAGTTGGACTTGTTCGAATTTGTATTTTTGCACTTTTACTGCTCCTCAGTTTGTCCACTAATTTCCATGTATTACGTTGTTTATTTCTAATCTTGGTTTTCGTACTTCATCATCTATTTTTGTTATTTTTTTCTAATGTCCTTTTGTCTCTTGCTACTACTGCCTTGAGGTCCGGCATATGTTATCACTTGTACAGATTTTTGTACTTTGGATATCTACAGTCATTGTACATTCTCTGAATGACATCTTCTAGTACTAAATAAGGTTTGCGAAATATCATCCCCCTTTCATCTTTTGTTTCCAATATTGGGTGTGTCAGCCCTTCCTGTGTAATTACTGTAATTATATACTTACTATTTGTTTTATTAAACTGTTACAGAATGCTTCTATGAAACAATTCTGAAGTTAAAACATTTATCGATAGATGGTTTCTAGTGACCACTTTATGTTCCAAAACAAAATTTGCACCGTTTTTCGAAGGAACGAACGTAGCAACGTATATTGAATTACTTTTTGCCTGAAAACGAGGTAGTCCTAGACCCTTTTGTTGATTTCACGCAATTATTTTTGGTTTGCAATCTAAGGAGGATTGTGTAACATATACCTCATTGTATAAGTTTCCTCGATCATAGTCTTCAATATGAACAGTAGACGACTTGGTCAGGGATTGTATTAGTTCCTTCTAGCTGCATACCAAAAGTTCAAGTAATCTGTCATATAGCAGTCGGCTCTGGAATGATTCATAAATTTCGTGGTGTACTTGAAATATTCGTTGATAGATAGTTACTGCTGACAATTCCTCTTTGCTTGAAAATTAATAATATTTTTTTGCTTGCCACTCTTTTCCATCCAAGTTAATTAAAAAAAAATCGATTTTATCCTAAAACACCGATTAATTTTTGATGAGTAGCTTTAAAAACATTAAACTTCCACTACTCAACAAATGTTGTTTACACGTACAGATCAATCACCTTGCTGTCAACACATTACTTTTAACCCGGTGCTGTTCGAAACCAACGCATCTTTGCAATGTCGTAGATAACAAATTTAACAATTCTATAATATGCTTAGTGCCAACAATAAGTTAGAGGAAAATAGCAGTCGAAATTGAATTGGAAGATTAATCAAATTAGGCAAATATATATCTGTATTATAAAGGAAGAGTACATAAAAATACAAAAAAATTGACCATAATTCACTTATTTATCATAAAAATAACCAGAATCTTGTAATATACGAAATATTCAGGTGAAATTGAATATAAAAATGGCCAGTCAACAAGAGAAATACGGCAAATTTTGATGAGAGGAAAAATGAAGAAAATAGGAATGGACATAAATATGAAAAACTACAAATAACGCATTGCGACATAATGCGAAACATTAGCACCCCACAAGCTGAGGTACCTCAAAATTTAAAAACTTGTCCAGTTATATCCATAGGGGGACGAGCTCTTGATAATTCATCCCACTTGGGGCTCTATCAAATTCCAATCTTTTTAATCGCAAGTGTGGTCATGCAAGACATCATTTGAAATGTAATTGTTTCTCAGTACAATCCTATTTATTTTTAATTGAATACCTTATATTAAACTAGTTTATTTTGAAAATTGAATGAGATTAAAAAAAAATTTTCAAAAATTAACAAACGTACTTATATAAACTAATGGACAAAATTAACGCAACACTTAATATTTTCCTTATTTTTTATTTAGAATAACTCTTTTAATATTCAACCGATTAAAATTATTTTTTTGGCACATTGTAGAAAATTCATTGAAATTATCACTAGCGTTTTGAATTGTTGTAAAAATAAATTTACCGGGTGGAATGAAACAATATTCATGTACCGTAAATTCTATTTGCAAATGATTAGGAAGACTAATTAATTCTCGATGATATTTTGTTTTATTATTCATTCCAATATCTTTACCTTTACAAAAGGTACAAATTTTCAAATAAATCTCTACAATTTTTGCGACGTAAGTTAATATTCTAAGAAAAAACTAAAAAATATTATCTATTCTTAATATCAACAGCAACAATTATTTGATTGAAATTAAACATAAACAAGTAATAAATTAATAAAAGCGTAAATCCTCCTCGTGCTCTTATAACGTCTTGCATAATCCGCTGAGGAATGTTCACCCATTTCGCGAGAACTATACGTTCCAAATTTTGCATGTTTATTGGAGCATGTACACTTCGTACCAATTTTTTTAGAACATCCCAAAGATACTCAATTTGATTTAAGTCGACACTTCGTGGAGGAAAGTCTAATTTCTGGATGTTTATTTAATTTAAATAATCTATCACAAATCTTGCTATGTGAGGCCATGCATTATCTTGCTTGAAATTATCGCCTATATATGGTGCAAATGGCATAACGTGTTCTTGAATAATAGTTTCCAAATAATACATTAATAGACCGGCGATGAATGGGGAGCGAGCGTCATAACAAATTCCTGCTAAAACATTTTTGAGCCGCCTCCAAAAGGTTCCATGGTAGAAATGGTACACTTACTATATCAAGTGATTTCATATTAATTCAAATTTCATGCTCATAATCCCATGCATCAACTTACGTCGTTTGTGTTCTCTTCTAATAATAATAATAATAATAATAATAATTTATTGCTACAGAAACATGAGTTTACAGCAAGGGTGTATGTGTACAAATTAAACAATACGCTATACACTAACAAACAAATAATCTATGACATTAAAAGACATCTTAAAAGACAATTACTCATTGATAATAAATGACCGTAATCTTATAATATTCCACACATATTCACAAATTTGCTTGGCTTCAGCAAGTGTGAAAAACTTGCTAGAATTCACTAATCTCCTTTGTTTGACTATTGTTTAGCTCGCTATTTTATAGAATTTTCTTCTTAAAACTCTTAAAGAAAAATGCAATACATACATTTGTTTATCCCAGTGGAGTTTGTGCACAATTACCTTTACTCATGTAGAAGTATTTCTATAAACTATTTAGTTATACACGAGAAATCGTATATTTTCGTGGAACGGTCTTTTATGTAGTTACTTTACTTACAGGTACCACACACACTCCCCAGCAAAGAACAACGGACTGGTCTTCTACTGGTCAATTCGAAAGTTTTTATCATCCTTCTTACTGTTTTAGATGAAATTCTAACATTTCTGACCTTTTCAAGTTCTCAATTCTCTGCCTGTCATTTTTCGGTTTCTTAAAACCTGTTGTCGAAGAAAACGCTGATCAAGGTGGCTGATAATATTTTTCCCGCCCTGACCACTGACATGTTGTGATCAGATTTCCCAAAATTTTCTCAACTGATGGTTGAAGTACTCACTCTTAACAAATTGGCCACATAATGCATACTTCTTCCCTCTTGAATCAAAATTGTATCTCTTATACAATCGTCGTTATTCAAATTATGTGCCCGATTCATGGTACCTTTAACTTTACTACGCCTTACAAACAGTTCTATTTGCTTATCAATCCAAAAACTAAGATTTATTTTGTAAACAATTCACACTGTAAATTAAATTTGAATTACTAAAATTGTAGAGATTTCTTTGAAAATTTGTATCTTTTGTAAAAAGAAATATATTGGAATAAATCGAAAAACAAATTATCAACAATTAATTATTCTTTCTAAACATTTGCAAAGATAAAATGTGTAGTCTTCAGTTTACATCACAGGGTGTTTAGAATTTAAAGTACATAAACATTGTTTCATTCCACCCGGTATACTAAATTGTCAAATTCAAAATGATTGTGATAATTTCAATGAATTCTCTACAATATTCCAAAAAAAATGAATTCAATCGGGTGGAAATTAAGAGAGTTCTTCTAAATAAAAAATAATCAAAAATTTTAATCTTGCGTTAATTTTGTCCATGAGTTTATATAAATTCACATTCATACAATTGTCCAACATGCTTACAAAAACTATTCTGATATTCGAAAATAAGTGCGGCGTTTTAAGTAAGCGGCAATTGGCAACCGTTCTTTCTTGTAACTGTGCAACATTAGCTGGCGAACTGGCACATACTTTTGCTTTTAAGTATCCCCATAGGCGCTAGATTATCTGGCTCCATTCCATTCTATTGAACTCGCGATTATGATAATATTCCAGTTTTACTTTAATCATCAGTCAAATAACGTAGTCTAACGAATTTTAATAAGTTGACTTATTGAGTTCCCGTCAGGAAATGATGTTCCAACAATTTCATTCCCTAACATTACATTCAAACGTTCAATTTTTAAGGAAAGTAAATATCCGCACATTCTCTTTCTCATTGTAAACTATTTTGACAAAGTCTATGAATAAATATCAATTTAACACAATGATTGCCATTTTGGTAGCTTACGTTACCAACATTTGTAATTACGATATTTGAAATGTAATAATGTACCAGGTATTTATTCTATTTGTATTGTTATATTAAAATCCATACGTCGCTGTAACTTTAATAGTATTGTTAGAAAATTATACCGTAACCACATAACTTTTTAGTACAAGAGCCGGCTAGGCCACGACCTTCACCGAACTGTTAAATAGATAATAGTTATTTGTAAACCAACTATAGTCTATATAGAAAGGACAAGGAGTAATAAATCATTCATTTAAGTAGATTTCATAGACGTACCAAAATATATTTTAAGAGGGTATACCGTAAGGTACATTTTGTATTGAACGAATGAGTTGCAGCTATGCTAAAGAATATACGATTTAGGTCAGAGGTAACGGGATGTACTAATTTTAATAGAAAAAAGTGATAGAGGTAGAGGTCATTCGGAAGCAAAAAATGTAGTTCATTATAAAAAAATTCTACAACTTCCTCAGGACTAAGATACATAATACCGAAATGTACTTTTAAGTATTCGCCAATTACAGAACCTTTCTGTCTGTACTCTTGTACCAAATGAAACTCCTGAATCTTACGAAACCAAGCTTGACAGAGATGAAATTTACAACCAAAAAGAATTTGATCTCTGCCAAAACATTCATATATAGCGTTATGAATGCTTAGTTCAAAATCTACTACGACTTCTTTAGGTTGAAAATTTAAGCCTACTTCTTTACATTTTTGTCTTAAAATTAAAAACAAATTTGAATATGTTTGACTTGATTTGTCCGGCAGCAAACAAAAAACAAGAGGTACGTAATAGCCGTTTTTAAAACCATGAATGGTAAACATTTGGTAAAAAAAAGTTGAACAGTATTTAAAAGTCCCATCCATCAAAATACAATCCGAATTACATAAAAAATTAAGGTTGGAAAAACAGGAGAACACAATAATTTTAAATACCTGGTCTGCTGTTAATAGAAATTCCTCTTCTCGGTTCGTTCGTAATTGTAATTCACGAACACTATTAAATACTTCTTCCTGATTTTTAGGCAATAGTGTAAGTGCATCAACATCCTTCCCCTAATCCCCTAAATATCGATCAAAACAATAAAGATTTCTTCAAAATATTTAATTCAAGAAATCTTTGAAACCTTTCAGAAATATACATAATTCTATGGGCCTCCGATTTTATCTATTATAAACCCTAATGACTCTAATAGGATTAAACTAAATGGTTGCGGCACAGTTCGAACATTTCAGTAATCCTCAAATTGATACAAGTCAGGTAAAATTTTATTTTGTGGCAGAGTTCGGATATTCCCGTTTATTCATAATATTTTTTATTTGTACTACTCCTATATGTAGTGTTTGGGGAATTTTTCTCAGAAATTTTTAATGGCATGTGGCCTACTGTAATCGGCTTAATACGATTACACATATTTACAGATTATTCGATTATTGAGAAGGATTTTCCAAACAACCCAGTTTTCTTAGAAACATTATCGGGAATATTATTTTAAAAGAAAGTAGGTACATTAAATCAGTACTTAGTATTAGTTCTTTGAGTAAAGTTGTATGAAGTTGTATGGTTGTCATAATATTGTAAACAGTTGGAATATATTTAAAACATTTGTTGAATGTTAATTGTGCAAGTACCAAACAATGTCGATAAGCCAAGGACCATCTAAACGACCAAAAACAGGTCCATTATCTTTAAATGAAAAAACTCTGATATTGAATTGTTATATATCATTGAAAAACAAGGATCCAAGTGCAAGTGTTGATGATATTGTGGAATTAACGGCTGCTATGTTGTGTGTTGCTAAATCAACAATTTATAGATTATTAAAAGAAAGCAAGAATGGAACTCTTCAACCCCCTAAAACTCCTTCAGGCCGAAAACCAATTGAAATCGATGAGTCATTAAAACAAAGACTAAGGCGTAAGGTCCATGGATTTTACTTACGAAAGGAAATTCCAACACTTGACAAAATTATGACATCAGTGCAAGAAGATACGGACTATCCAAAATTCTCCAGAATGACATTATGCAAACTTTTGAAAGATGTGGGTTTCAGATATACAAAACATAATAGAAAATCTCTCTTGATAGATAAACCGGAAATAGTTTTTTGGAGAAGAGACTATTTAAGAAGCATTCGACATGCCAGAGAACAAAATTTGAAAATCTTCTACTTAGACGAAACATGGATAAATGCTGGATATACAGTTTCCAAATCTAGGCAAGATGAAAACATTAAAAGCGGAAGGCATTCGTGGAAGGTTTGTCGTTAGGTTTGCAGCCACCATCTGGAAAAGGAAAAAGACTTATCATTGTCCATGTTGGAAGTTCTGAAGGTTTTGTTGATGGTGGATTATTAACTTTTATTTCAAAACGCACGGGGGACTATCACGAAGATATGAATGGGGATGTCTTCGAGGAATGGTTTGTTCAAATGTTGGATCTGATTCCAAAAGGGGCTGTTATTGTTATGGACAACGCAAGTTACCATTCACGGTTACGAGAAGCATTGCCCACAAGTCGTTGGCGTAAAGCAGAGCTTTTGGAGTGGCTTATTTCGAAAAATATTAGGTTTCCAAAAGATCCACTAAGGAAAGAACTTTACAGAATTGCAAAAATGAACAAGAATAAATACAAAACCTACATTGTAGAAGAAATGGCTTCTTCTCGTGGTATATCAGTTCTTCGACTTCCCCCTTATCATTGTGAACTTAATCCCATAGAATTAATATGGGCTCAGGTAAAGGGGGAAGTTGGAAAAAAAAATACTACTTTTAAAATAAACGATGTTGTGAAATTGTTTGAGAGTGCTGTAAGTCATGTGAGTAAGGAAAATTGGACAAACTGTATCGAGCATGTTATCAAAGTAGAGGCAAATATGTGGAAAATTGACAATATTTGTGATGATTTAATCGACCCTATTATTATTAATGTCAACAACGATTCTTCCTCTTCCGAGTCGGATATAGAATAAAATGTAAGTAATAAATGTATTCCAATAATTATTTCTTTTCATTTTTTATTATATTATAATTTAAAACGTATTTTTTTCCCAAAATACACACCACTGCATTGCGTTATTGCTTATCTGCTAATCCTTTAACAATGAATAAACCCTAAACTTTGCTACAACTGAAACAAATACGGGGTCGATCTACCTGGTTTTTAGATTTACGGAAGAAATGTAATTTAAAGTAAGAGATTTATCAAAAATTTCATGGTGCTCCCTGTAAAGGTTTTGCATACTTAATTAGGGTTTATTAAACCTCGTACTTTTTGTACATACTATAATTTTGTAGTACGAATGCAGTTTGTGCAACGAACCACGAAGCGGTGAGTTGCGTGTAGTATGACAAAACCACGTAGTTTCAAGGTAAACTTTTTATTGGAAATCAACTACAAAAGGTTATTGAAAAATATATTGCATGTCAACTTGTCAATCTGTGTCATCTTGGAAAGTCTAACAAAATGACACCGATGTGAAAACGTCTATATAAATGGAGTGTTCCAATATTGCCCAGGAGCATGTTCAGAAATACCACATTGCGCAAAGCACAAAGGCAACAAAAAGTCATTGTGACACAAGTTTTACATACTATTTTTTATAATTTGTATTTATTAAATTTTTTAAATAAAATATAATTACATTATCCCTGTTTTTAAACTAGGAGAAGTGATTTGAATTTAAGTTGGCAATTATGTAGATTCCTGATTGTTCAGATCAGAGATGGTTTTACTTGGCACTTGTGACTTTTGACATATATTATGATCAAATAATTGTGTAAATTGTAAACAAACTCTCATTTAAGCAAAGAGATGATGATTATTTGTGTAAAAAGGAGCTTCTTCGTATATGCTTGCGATCTATTTATGTTATATCATGAACAGAATTATTTCTGTAATACATCTTCACATAGATATCTGGTAATTAATCCCAAAACTCTAACTTTATCTATATATTGATCATATACGATATAAAAATAAACAACTGACAAATCATTGATGAATAAATGTTAGCGTACATTATTTATTAATATATAATTTATTCAAATGTACCTTTAATACCATTTAATATAATAATTTGCTACCTAGAACAAGGCTAGACCTTTCATAATTTGTTATAAGGTTAAAGTCAAATGTCAAATAAAAATACATATTATATACAATAACCAACTGGGTGACTATAAAAATTTCTAAATAAGTGATCAAAGAGATTTCATTGTGACACTGTAAACAATGTTATATTGATGTCTCTGTTATACACAAATTATGGAAAACATATTTTTTATAATTTGCGTATAAAAGAGACTCCATTATAACATTGTTTACAGTGTCACAATGAAATCTCTTTGAACACTTTTTAGTCATTTTTAGAGTCATACAGTTGGTTATTGTATGTATTTTCATTTGACATTTGACCTTAACTTAAAACAAATTATAAAATGGTCTGGCAAACTGGGGAAAAAATAATATTTATTCTGATAAGCAGGAAAGTAACTAAAAATGACATCATCGTCTTTTTATCGTAAATAAACTATAATTATTAATCCTTCTGATATGATCTCACTTATTAATTCATATCCATGAAACGAGCCCATTAACAGAGCGGTGTAGTTATCTATATTATCTTACCTGTTTATACCCGCTTGCCAGGTAGTGTGGTCAAGAAATAAGTAGGCAATGCGGATTTAAAAATATGTTTCACCTGGTTAACGGATCGGTGAAGACCGTGGCCTATCTGGCTCTGAGACTATTTGTATAGAATTCCTTTTATATTAAGGGCGGTAGTTTATAATGTGATGGGAATATGTTATTCGTAATTTACCATTGAACGTTTCAGTTCAGTACTATAAGTCAATGAAATACTATATTAGTATTAAAAACATTTATAAAATAGTGTTCATTTTAATTTTTAATTGGTCAGCCTCGTTTATTGAAATGCTTATTTTCTTTTGAAGCTACTTGGAATTCGCTTGCTTTAACTTTTGGGCGACAGTGTGGAAAATTCTTAAATTAACATTTTCCTTGAAACGTGTTCGTTGATAACTTCTGTTATATTTTTCTTGTCGTTGTCGCAGACTGTCTTATTAAAAGCGATGTGAGAGTATCACAAAACTACAGGAATGTACAGCTGACAGGTGCGCTACCGTAAATAAACTACCGAATATCTCAGCTAGGCATATGTTTACCAATAAATCTCACATGAACTACACAAAATCCATTTAGAATTTATTCTACAATTATTGTGGGTGATAGATTTGTTAAATTTGCATGTATAGTCGAACGATTTGAATGACATATTTTGTACGTTGTATTTATATATTAACTAGAATTTTCTCTCCAAAATTTTTTCTAACGTTATTAATTCAATTAGTACCTACTCATCTTTGGGTGTCATTCTACTAGCCCTACTCGTCCTAGTCTGCTTTTTTCTATTTTCTGTACATTTTTGTATTCACTCTCTTTTTTATATATCCATTCAAGCACGTTCTTACTTCTTTTGGGTGTTCCTGCTTTAGTTTCTCTATTTTCTCACGTCTTGTTATCAACAACTTGTTATTTTTCTATGTTGCTTTTATCCTACTTCATCAAGTTTTGTTTAATTTCATTTATTTCAATTTTTCTATATATCTGCTTGTTCAAACCAAAGTACAATGGGATCAGGTTTCCTCTTCAATTCAATATTAAAAAATTCTTTAAACATAAAACCGCGATGGACAAGTCGTTTGAAAGGAGTTCAACAAAGGAAGAAAAAATGTGTAAAAAAACTGAAAATATGGATGTATTATATATTTTTTAGTTCAATCTCAACTTATTTTACAAGTGACAATTTACAAAAATAAAGTTATAACCAAAAGCGAGTGTATTTGCTCATCGTCTGTAACATAAATATTAATAAACGCGTGAATAAATTTGAATTATACTATGAAATTCCAGATAATAATTTGTAATGATTTCCATTACATAGTATAGGTGCGCATGTCATAAGAATACTATTCACCATTTTCGTAACTAGCGAAATAATTTCCATACATTATCTTAAGACTTTATTGTCATCGGTTTTTTTTCTTTATTGCTATAATTTATTTTCATTGCACGCTATTTCTGAAGATTCTGCAACACACGAAAATTAATTAATTCTGAATATTTTACTTCCACATACTTTTCCCACCTGCTTTACATTCCTTCTTTTTAAATTCCGTTATTTGAAATTGGACACTGCACGTATTTTTAACAAATAGTGACTTGAGTATTCTCTAGCAGTAGTTCAATATTTACGAACGCACCACTTTGGTATTATGAAATATTTTTTTTCTCTTTTTTAAGATTCTCCAGTATAAACCAATCTTTGTAAGCCCCTGGTATTAACTGTTTTTTTCAGTGCTTAAATTTATCGATATGTGTTTTTCTGCAAAATTACAAAATGTAAAAAAAAAGAGATAAACCAATTTAGTTTCCAACCATTGTGGTTCGTAGGATAATGTTTGTTAACAAAATTCATTAAATTTGTTTATTATGGAAGCCAAAATCGAAATTTGACTCGGAACGAATGTGCACAAGCCGTACTATTACAGGAAGATGGCTGGAGCTATCGAGGAGTTGGTCGTCGATTTATTGTGACTCACATAACGATCTCACGGATACTACAAAGGTTTAAAGAGACTGGAGATCATGCCCATATAGTAGGACAGGAAATAAATCGAGTCACAACACCAATCCAGGATCGGTTTTTAAGAATTTCGGTTTTTCGACAGTGATTTGTGACATGTTATCGCTTACAAATTCAAGAGCGCGAGGTACATGGTGTACAAGCTCTGAAAATGTTTGATTACGCTTAAGATAATCTAATTTCAGTCCTAGAATTGATGCCCGGTGTCCTATTTTAACCGTAGATCACCGAAGAAGAAGACTACGTTTTGCCAGAAAAAAAATAGGGTTCAGGCTGACTCGGAATGTTTGCTCTTTACAGATGAGTTCAGATATTGTCTGTACAATGATAGACGTATTCGTCTATTTCGACGACCCAACGAACGTTATGACCAATGCAACTTCTCAAACATTACATTATTTGAAGGAGAATCCCTATTTGTATTCATATTCCTAATATTTGTATCCAACTTTTCTGTCATACTTCTCATATCCTCTTTTCTATTTTCTTCCATACTTTTCATATTTGTTTCCATATTCCTAATTTACTACCGTTAAGACCCAAGGTAAGGTATAATCGATTTTTCTTGTTTTATCGCCATGGCAAATGTACCGGGTGTCCCAATAAGAATGGCTCTCGGCCATATATCGGGAACCGTTTATAGTACAGCTTCGGGAAAAAAAGTATCAAATGCTTCTTCGTTTGTAAGAATCATCTTAGATACAACTTTTAAGAAAATTTTATATCGAATTTAATGCACACAAATCGCAATGACACGTAAATGAACAAATTACTAGGTTTATTAATTTTACACAAGACATATCTTTTAGTTATGTTTTTTTCATGGCCGACTACTTGTTTTTATATATTTCCATTTTAACTTCCATAACGCAGTTTCCCGGTGACAGCATAAGTAATATTGATATAATAATTGGATTCTTTATTAATAGAACAAGGAAAGACAATTTTGAGGATTCAAAAAATGTTAAAATCGGTTCAGTCAAACCAGAGTAATTTATGTTTAAAGGAAAATGCTTAAAATTTACACATTTCTTAGGATATCTCGTAATACGAAAAAGATATCGACATGCGGTTTTCGCTATTCTGTTGCTAATTTGGTCTACTTTTATATTCCTGTATGTTCCCATTAAACATTTTTCAAGGATAGCTAGATTTAAAAAAATAAATAAATACCGCCCTCTAGCGTTATACGTTACTCATTAGGTTGTTTCGAAATTATAACTCTTACATTGGTAGAAAGGAGATCTCTTCAAAAAGACTAAGTTTGCATAGATAGGTTAAGTAGAACTGGAATTACAGGCGTTTTTTCATAATAAAGTTCCCGCGTTCCCCCACCTCTTATTTGAAGAGATGGACTAAAACTTGTAAAATCAAATATACGCTGAATTTCTTGAAGAATACGATAATCATAGTTTAAATGCTTCTTAATTAGGCAAAATTTGCAAATTATTAATTTTTGGTATTTAATTACGCCCCCTGCCGGTGGACCTACAACTCTGTGAATAATTTCCAGGTTTTTCTCGAGGTCACTTTTGTTATAATTTTTTTCCCCGAAGCTGTACTATAAACGGTTCCCGAGATATGGCCGAGAGCCATTCTTATTGAGACACCCGGTACAGTAGAGTTAGTTGGCCTCAATACTTTCGCAAAAATCCCACAAAAAATTGCGGAATATCTAAAACTTCCTAATGGTCATTGTTTGAAAAGAACATCTGCAACTTTTCTTGCTGACAATGGTGCTGATATTCAGGATATCAAACGGCAGGGGGGAAGGCGGTCCACAAGCATAGCTGAAGGATAGGTGCAAGATACATTAATAATAAAATGAAAAATTCTCAAAGGGTATTCAACAATGTCCAACTGGGTCTACCACAAGAAGTACCCATAGGGATTGTGGTGAATGAAAAAAAATGTTCAGCAACAATTAGTTAATGCGGCGAGGTCAGAAGTTGTATTCCTTTCTAACTTAAATAATTGTTCTTTTAATATTTATTGTAATAACATTTGAAATAAACGAATTTATTTCTTCAAATTTATTTGACAACTTCAACAAACTAGGTATAGAAACAGAAATTAAATTGTTCAATTTTCTAAATAATTCTAATCTAAAACAAGCTTCAGAAATTATTAAAAAAGAATTTGTTAAGTGTAACAAACCCAACTTTGAATTATCAGTCGCCATATCAATTCAACAAAAGTCAAAGTCAAATAGTCTTATTTTCACAAAAGCAGAGAAAGGAAATACGATAATAGCATTACCTAAAGAAGATTATATATTAAAAACCAACAACTTTATACAGGCAAGCAATTTTGAGACCCTTAAAAAAGACCCTAATAAATTCCAGAAAGAAATAAAATTAGCAGTAGATAACGCTAAATCTATAATTAACGATAAAGAAAAATATAAATTATTTTTACCCAATCCGCAACACCCTGAACTTTATTCATTAATTAAACTCCATAAAGAGTGGTACCCAATCAGACCAGTTGTTTCTTTTTTCACAGCACCTTCATTTAAAATTTAAAAAATTCTCATAGATCATTTCTAAATATTGTTCATTCAAACCTGATTTTCAGTTAAAAACTCAACGGAATTAATTAATAATATTCAAGATATGATACTACCCAATAATTCTAAATTCGTATCGTTCGATGTAACAAATCTATTCTCTAGTATACCTCCTAAAGAAACTATAACTCTTGTTGATAACTTTATTAATTAATTAAACTCCATAAAGAGGGGTACCCAATCAGACCAGTTGTTTCTTATTTCACAGCATCGTCATTTAAAATTTCAAAGATTCTCATAGATGTCATTTCTAAATATTGTTGATTCAAACCTCGATTTTCAGTTAAAAACTCAACGGAATTAATTAATAATATTCAAGATATAATACTACCCCATAATTCTAAATTCATATCGTTCGATGTAACAAATCTATTCCCTAGTATACCTCCCAAAGAAACTCTTGTTGATAATTTGCTCACATACAATAATGTTCATCCTATAATTCACTCATCATTGCTTGATTAAAAGTGTGTTTGAATCAAAATTATTTTCATTTCAATAGAGAGGTTTATAGCAGTAAAGATGGTTTGATTATGGGCAACCCCCTCAGCCCCCTATTAGCAGAAATTATCATGGAGAATATAGAAAAAATAATTCATGAAACATTTTTTTTCCCTAAAATTATAATAAAAAAGTTTTCCATATGATTCCAACTTAGGGGGACATATTGTATATTGTTTAACCGGTCACGGCGGTCACTATGAAAATTGATTTCCTACTATATTTGAACACGAAGAATCTAAATATGTACCTACTGTATTAGCTGTAAAGTCAAGTAACTTTTACACAAATATTATCATAAATGTTTGCTATTATGTACTTAATCTGTTACATAAAATAAAAATTTAATTTCAATAAAAAAGGTGATGAACAGTTTACAAAGCCAGTCCTCCCTTGTTGTTCGTAATTAAAGGTTTCAGTGTAGTTGTCATATTGTTTAGATTTGTGTAAATGATACGACCATCATCCAATATGGTATATATGTTTCGTATTTGTATGCGAATGAAATTAAGAGTCATTTGAAATTTTGGTTCGCTGTGCAATCCAACTTTTGTTTGCTGGCAGTGACGGTGATTTTTCTTTGGCTATGACAGGTTTGTCAGAATACCACTCTTTGGTACGAATATTTGTTTTCTCAATCGATATTGAATTCCTAAACATACAATGAAGAAATTCAACTTGTTTCATATAGATGACCACATTTATTTTCTTTTAGTGATTGAATTACGCGATCAGCATTATAACTTTTAGGGCCGATTGTACAATGCGAGTTTAACCTCGGTTCAAGATAAACCTAGTTCTTAACGTTGTACAATACTAGTTCGGATCCTAAACCGCGTTTAACTACGAGTTCTACAAAGCGGTCAATTTTCCCCGCCTAAACCAAGTTCAGAAGTATTTTTCAATTTAGTATGTTGCTACCTCATCATACAACATTGTGTTGGTGACGTTGATACTGACAGAGAGACATAAAAATAAACAAATTTTGATTTTTCATTTGAAACAGTTTTGTTTTTTATTGGTTATCCCTTGGACAAATAACAGTTATCTTTATTTTTCAAAATGGAAGAAATGTCTGAAGATGAATATTTCATAGAATTCGTTAATATTTTGCAACAGCCAGAAAGGCAACCACAAATATATAGACAAAGGGACAATGATTTTGTGAAGTGGAATGATACTAATTTTTTACAAAGATTCAGATTCACAAAAGATGGGGCTCAATTAATCACAAATCAAATATCCCATTTGATCACTTCTCCAACAGAAAGGTATATTTTGATAGTATGTAAATATAAATTTAAATAAAGAAATATTTCAGAAATCATGCCTTGAGTGCAGAAGGGAAGGTACTAATGACTTTACGATTTTATGCAACCGGAAGTTTTTTACAAGTAGCTGGCGACTTTATTGGTGTTGACACAGCCACTGCATGCAGGCACATATGGAGAGTTACACAAGCGATAGCAAGATTGTATGATACTTTTATTAAAATGCCCATTACCTACCCATGAAGAAATGCAGTCATGTGGCCCTCCCCCTGTGGCTTTTCTATAGAATTTCTCTTTCGCTATCATGTTTTTTGTTCTTTTTTTAATATTCTCGTATTTTTTCTCAATACGTCAGCTCTGGGAAAAGTAACGGTACTTTTTGAATTAAATTTGGATTCAATTTTGATCCAGCACTAATTTTTCTTGCGCGTTATATTGACATCTTGACATCGCTATTTTTATTTTCCAGAATATCTCTATATTGTTTAGCTAGCTGCACCAACAAGCTTTCTTCTGAATTAGTGAAGTTTGGTGTTCTTTTTTGTTTTCGTTCCATATTATTATTCTAAATCGATAAACACATAAAAAACAACACACACAACTCCAACGTAATCTCTTACCTCATAAAATAGAAAAATAGTGGTTACTCGGCTTCACTATTTCATTCAAATGATAAGAAGAAAATAAGTAATATTTTATATACTCTCTTCTTTCTAATAAGACAAACAAAGATACCCTTACATACTTCTTAAATTCGAAATCTGGCAACCCCCTGTATATGATACCAACATTACAATAATGGAGTTTACCTGAACCGACGTTGAACGAGATATGTACAATTCGTATCCTTTTAATAGGCAGGTTCAACCATTTGTTGAGTTCAGGTGAACCTTGGTTTAAGCTTGCTATGTACAATCGGACCTCATTGTGTGAGAATTACTGTAGATGACGAAGATTTACATACAGTGTCACAGAAATTGTTTTTCCTGACATGTGGCTCAAAGGGTAGTTGTTTTTACAACATAAGAGGTATTTGAATAGTCTATATTATTTTGCAATTTCTTTAGTTAAACGTATTTTTGGATGATTTTCAACTTTTGAACTAAAAAGATAACTTTGTTAATTTAATCTGTGGCATATCTGATATTTGTAATAAATTATGATCAACATCCAACACTTTTTTCTACACCTTGTATATATTCAATAAAATAATTTTCTAATTCGATATCCACCCTAAAATTATTTTTGGACGTTTCAAATATTTTTTAGAGTGTAATGGTTAAGTATCATAAAACAGAATGTAAATAAACTTTATTTTTGAACTGTGATCTTAAAATAGAGAGATTATTGGTCTCTCCGAGTAGGTGGGGATACTGGCTATCGATAAGCCAAGTGACAAACGTTTACAACTAGGATTTCAAAATTAAAATTTATATGAATCATGGAGTGTGACATTCAGGAATGGGTCCGATTGCGAGGACAAATTTTTTAACTCGAATTTTAAATATCAGGCAAATATTCAGTTTTTACTTAATTGAACATTCGCTGAATCTATTTAAAGAGTGACAAATAAATTATTGATACCACTAACCCGCAAAGTGAAATTTTTCAACTGTAAGGCTAAGCGCTGAGAGTTTTTTTGTCACTTATCACCTGTCCATGAAAACGCTAGCCATGTTTCGTCACCGTAGTGCGCGCGTACAAGTAGTTTCCAGGGACAGGGGCAAGTGATAAATTGTCACCGCAACAAAAAAAATCTAATCAGCGCTTAGCCTAAGAAATATTGTATCTGCTAAACTTATTAATTTGTGTTCTTTATACATTCGTCCTGTCAAAATAGACGAAATTTTAATTCTAGATCCTCATAATCATATAATCTTCCTCAACTACTGAATTTCATAGGGGAGAGCGGGTCACAGTGGCCATTTTTTTGGTTCATATTTTTTTCTCGATTGCGAATGCCTTCATTGATATGTAGTTTGCAGGATCATAATAAATATATTGACTGTCTCGACCCTTACTTCGTGGAATATGCTCATATTAGTGTTTTTAAATGAAACTCAAGGTCTCTAGTTAATTCCACAATATATATGGAATTAACTAGAGACCTTGAGTTTCATTTAAAAACACTATAATAAATATAGTTTTTACTACTTATAAAAAATGTCTTGAAAAAAATAAAAACATACTACAAACTTATCCCCAACTTTCTTTAAAAAATTAATTGAATGTTCATTCAAGTCCGTACTGATATTATTGACTTGACCAACAACATATTTTATGTTTTTTTGTTGTTGTAAACTTAACTAAAACAAATGATTCAACAACAATTGCACTGCCAGAATTATCTTCAGTATTCTCGGATATTTCATCATTCGAAGCATTTGATAAGTCCAACATCTTATTTTCACTCTCGCTAGTGGATTCCATAAGTTCCATAATGGGTTTTTTCTTTTGCTTCCGATCACTTTTTCCATATTTCTCTTTAAACTTTCCAGTCTCATTTTTTCCATGATTTCTTCTTCTTGTCTATTCATAACTGGCGTTCTTGTTAAAACTTCTGCTTTCTTTTTCTTCCTACTACCTCTTTTAGTTATATTCTGTTCGGTATTGGTTTTCGGATAGGGGCGTAATATCTCTTGTGAGACAAAATTGGAGGCTGGCACATTATTATTCAAAGAATAAAATTTCCCTGCTGAAACAGGAGAACTCGTACTAAATGTACTGGTTGATGGTATGACTTGACATACAGTAGTTGTTGGACGTGGATTTTCTTTCTTTACTAGTTGATGTGCTTTGCTCTTGTTCTAATCTATCTGTTACATTTGCTGCTAAATACTCATCATCTCCGTACACATATTTATTTATTGAAAAAATACCTTTGCTTTCAAAGGCAGATGTGCAATTCTTTTGTGTAAAAGCGAGGGGATAGACAATCCCTAACAGTTCAGCAATCTCGTATATTGTTATTTTTTTGCCAGGATTTGATGCTAGCCAGGATCTACATGCTTCATTATAGTAACGCTTCAGAGGACCATATACACATTTTCTTAGAGGATGCAACTTATGGCTTGCATGTTGTGGTAGTGTAAAAAGAATAACACCAGAATTATTTGCCATCCTAATGATCTCAAAGGATACATGTGTTTCATGGTTGTCTAATAACAGTAATACAGGGTCTTGTAATGAAGACCTGGTATGCTTAATGAGATGATGCATCCAGTTCTCGAATATTTTAGACGTCATCCAACCCGTCGGTGAAGCTGTCGCTACTGTCCCAATGGAAACGTTCTTAATCATCTTTAAAATTGACTCTTGGAAATATCAAAAGAGGCGGAATACAGTTTCCAAGAGCGTTATCTGTACCACACATGGTCACTAGAACGCCTCGTTCAGCGGAAGTAATTTGACCAACTTGCCTCTGTCATTTTTGTGCAACTGTTTTAGTTGATCCCTGTACAGTTGTTAAAGCTGTTTCGTCAGTATTATAGATTCAGCTTGCATTCAAAGATGAGTATTTTTCATATAAATCTCTTAAATCGTCATAGAACTTATGGACAACGGGCTTATTAAAAGTCATAGATCTTGATATAGAAGTTGCTTCTGCTGTTCGTAAGGAAATTGTAGGATTCCTTTTCATGAACGCCGTAAGCCGTTCCTTTCCAGCAGATTGATCTCGTTGCCAGCTTTCCGGAATATTCTTGTTGTTAGCCACTGCAAGGTCAAATGCCAGTTTTCTAGCAGCTTTTGATGGTAAACCATGGTGTAGTTTTCCACATTTTTTTAGCTATTCACATAACTGCACCTCTTCTTCGTTAGTAAAAATCTTTCGACATTCATAATTTGGCTTCATTTTTGGAAATTCTGGTTCATCCCAATTTATGTTTATATCACGGAATTTTTTAATATACCTACGTAATGTGGTTCGTGCTATGTTGTAACGAACTGCAGCCGCTTTTGTAGATAAATCTTCATCTAATACAGATCTAACATTCGGTTTCATATCGTTTTTATTTGCTAGACTAATAGTTCTTTTACATTTCCTGTTGCGTGGCATCGTACAATTTTTCAATCTGAAATAAATTAAAAAGCATGCGTCAGTCTTGAAAGAAAAGATGAAGGAGAAACGCTGAACACAAATCGACTAATTATCAGTATCAGCCACCAAAGTCTGATAGTGAGGAGTGGCCACTCTGTCCCAATTGACCCTGGCCACTGTGTACAAATCTAACCTCTAAACAAATTTCTATCTAAAATGTTGTTCGCAAGTTTCTAGCTCCGTTGGTTATTAGCATAATATATCAATATTAAACACGATATAACTAAGTAGTCAAAAATCACTTCAAATTGTAATGGTACAAAAAAACAATACTCACCGGATTTTTACACGTGCTGCACCATCGACACAAAAATGCAATAAAAGTAATTTGCGACAAATTTAGCAACTAACACATAACGGACACTGTTCTTTCCACAGTTTAGCAGCTTCCTGCTAGATGGCAACACATATAATGAATGAATTCTAAAATTATTTCAAACTGGCCAATGTTCCCCACTGGCCCTTTCTTTCAAATGTTATTAATTGTTTAATAAAAAACTTTAGATATAGCATCGTCAAAAAACTTTTCGAGAGAATTATAACCTAGGCGATGCTAAATCTTGGAAGCTTAATTTATAACTCTGTTCTCAGTACTATAATTATCCCATCTTCCATCTTAAAAAAACTCACTCAGATTCCCTTAAAATAAGAGCATATAAACCGCTTTATAATATGCAGCTGTAGCATTATGTATGTAATTTACTAAAAGCAAATTTTCTTTACAAAATCAGGGTATCCTAAATCTTTCACAGAATTCTTCCTTGTTCTTGTTTGATGAGTGTTGATTATAGGAACCAAGGAACACATTCCTAAGTGGTTTTTTCCGTATTACCAATTTACTGAAACATCGTTAGAGAAGTTCGTCTGGAAAGTGTAATATGCCATAGAACTATCCTTATGGATTTAAAAATGTCTGTTATATTAATGACATCTCACATATGTGCGCCTGTTTAGACTAGGCAAATAAAATGAAAAACAACAAATAATGATAAAATCTAAACTCCAAAATAACTAAATTATAAATTTGTACGGACCAGTAACTGTCTTTATACTTACAAACAGTTGGCACGTATCTCTATTTAAAACAATTCAAAGTGCTGTATTTATATCATCATCTAAAGCAAAAACACATTACTGTAATAAAGAGTAAAACGCTTAATTTTCATAAACAACTCAAATCAACTGTTCTTATTTGAAAACTCTTAAGGCAGTGCTAATTACACAGGTGAACACGCATTTGGATTTCTGTTTATTACCGTAAAATGGGGTCAATAGAAACAACTTTGGACCTTTTCGACTTTGTATCTGAAAAACGCTGAACGATAAAAATAAAGTGAAATCGTGAAAAGTTTGGTCGCAGCTAATAGATTAAAGTTCAGTATGGTTTTTTTAAACATATGCTCCCCTCCTTTTTTTGAAAAAAAATGTGCCCTATTTCTATTCACCTCGAGGTCGGAGTGAGAAGAAACACAAGTTACTTTTTCACTTTATTTGCTATTTAACCACTTTATGGGGGAATAGAAACAGTTTTGGAATTTAAAAAGCTTTTGATTCGGGGTGAAAAGAAACGCACATTAATTTTATATTGTGTTGGATATTTCAGAAAAATGAAGGTGAATAGAAACAGAGCTTGCTTAAAATTGCTAGTTTCTTGCGTTTTTTTAATGAAGAAAACACACTCAATGTAGAAAAGATTATATTTCCTTAAAAAATATTCACAAAATCCTTAAAAAACACTTTATTTTGATAATATAAAAAAACAAAAAAAACTAGTTTGAATCAGTTTGGGCTACTTAAAACCTTAGCAATTCTCATTTGGAAGGTCCCTCAATAGGGGTATACTCGACCCACAACTTGCTCATATGTGAATGTAGATAAATCTGGCACGGTTGGAAACTCACAGATGTGTTCTGAGAAGTGCTTGTTTGGACGATACTTCACAAACGTTCCTTCGACATCAAAATCGCTTTTATCGGTGACTTTACCGATAAACTATTTGTTCTTTTTGATTTTGCCGAAAGTCACAGAAAAAGCAACAACTAGCCAGTCTCCTTCCTTAATGGCGTCCTTTGAAGCAAAATGTACATTTTGAAATATTTTTCAGAATCTCAATTTCTAAATTATTGCTTCAACTTCAATTTTCTTTCTTTTTTGACGTTGTGGCATTGCATCTGAGTATCTTAGCGATTTCAGCATTGAAACGACAACATTATCCATATCTTATTGCACGGTTTCGTCGTTATTTTCCTTCGGGAGACCATTTAAAACTTGTGTGCGATGTAAAGGAATTATTTCGCATTTTCGAAACCCTGACTGTACATTTTTCTTCTGATTTTCCTGAAGTTCTGCCATTAAGTCTTTAACGAAGCTGGGAAACCGATTTTTGGGGACTGCAGCCACCTTTTTACCTTCATCGGTTATCTTCCAGCGCACTAGGACTTTTCTCCAAACCATTTTTAGTGGTCGAAAGAAAGCTACATCGAGTGGCTGGCTCTGATCCACAACTTCTGGAGAAAAGTGACTGGAAAGGTTATTTCCAATTAGACTTTTTTTCCCGGCAATTTTTTTAGTTTTGGCATTGCTATGTTCTTGACCTAGTCACTGAACGAAGCAGCATCGAACCAGCCACTTTTACTTGTGTTGTATCAAGCTCCTTTTACGCCACCAACTGTCCATGTTTCATGAAAGTGCTCTGCCTTCTAGACAATATAGGGTGGTAGGACTACTCCATCTCCCACCGCAGCACTGCTTTTGGACGAATTGCAAACACGTTCCCGATATTGGCAGCCCCTTTTTGTAATAATTTTTTTTCGTCCAGGATCATCAGCAAGTTTTGTTTCGTCGTAGTTGATGATGTTCGATGGAGATACATCTTTGAGAGTCTCAGTTAAATGATCAAAATATTAATTAACAGCTGCAGAAGAAACTTTTTATATTTTGACACATCCTGGTGCGAAGAATAGTGGGTCTAAAGGATACCCCCATAAATATATATATATATATATATATATATATATATATATATATATATATATATATAAATCATTCTATATCTTAGGTATTCCGTCGTAAGTAGGGCTTAATTGAACTCTTATTTACTACCCAACGTTTCGAAAAAAAATTTCATAGGATCATGATTATGTGACAAGTCATGGTACTAATAATAAAGACTTTCTCTTAAGTTATAAACTTAGACACACCAACTCAGTTATGTCTCAACCAAAAAACTGTCACTCAAACTGTGACACTCCGACAATCAGATAATGTACCTTCACAGTAAAAAGATTCTTATAAATTAGTTGAACTTAAAAAGTACCTACATATAAAATATTTTTGTTATTCCTAATAGGAAGTGATTTAATGCTAGCAACATGTCCATATTTCAGCCTTGAAAAAGAAAAGAAAATTTTTCGAAACGTTGTGTAGTAAATGAGAGTTTATTAATTCAGCCCTATTTACGAGCCTTACATTATCACATTTTTACATCCCTTGTATCCACCATTCGTGTTTTCTTAAATTTTCAGTGGCGAATACATTTTTTACAATTTCATAGTTTGCTTTGAGATGTACATAATATAAGACTGAAAAAGATTCCATTGCATAGTAAAACGGCCTTAAAGAATTCCGTTTACTGATAATAACACAGCATATCCCCATTAATTTGTATAAAATTTTCATATTATTTCAGAAACAAACTCCATTTTTCCGTGAGGCTTCACAAAAGGCATAATAACACATCCAATTCAAATTTTATACCCCGTACTACATTAATTTGGCTATATATCTAAGATAACTTAAAAAATCAATATTATTACTATTTTCGCTACAGAAGCAAATTTTAGAAGGGACATATCATAAAGAAAATAATTTTTTATTGGGTTTTTATTGTAATCTGTAGTATTCTTATTATTATAAAGTATCCTTGCAAGTGGTCAGCAATGACCTAAATATTGATAAATAAACCTTAAAAAATGGAACAAATGTGGACATTTTTTGTAAAATATCATTTTTCTCTGTTGAAATTTATCTGCAATCTGCAACTTTTATAAATTCTGGTTCTTCCTGTTTGGGTTAATTATCAGTAGTAAAATTCCAATGAAATTGATAATAAACGATATAATTTTATGACAATCGAAAGCTAGTTCCTTGGTACCTGTTACCAAGCAACGAGCTTGGAAAATTCGTCATAAAATTATGAGGCATTTGTCAATAGGTGCGTTCTTTTTGACTGAGATCTCAGTTAATCTCAGCTCACATCAGTAATGCTAGCGTTCTTTTTGTTTTACTCACTTTAAGTGAGCTGAGATTTTTCCTCCCCCTTCATCGATGCTGAATGTGTTGTAAGGGGGTATCAGTTCGAATTGAGTCGGAAATAAAGTGGAGGGGATGAAGAAATATTTGATTTGCTTGGTTTATTTGTAGTTTTAACCAAGGTTATCTAAGGTTTTTACCATTGACATATAAACAATAAACACACATAATCTATTTTTATTTTGTTACAAATTATGGATACATTAATTAACATTATTAGATGCTGATATGAATCTGTCGTATAGTTTAAATCTATCGACAGATCGCGCACTTCAATTGAGATGTCGTTCTTTTTGGTGCTTACTTACATCACTTTATCTCAGATCACCTTAACTGAAGTGATCTGAGATCTCAGTCAAAAAGAACGCACCAAATGTTCGAGGGATATTCGGCGGAAATTTTTTTAACAAAAAATTTATAACTTAACACAACGAAACATTCATTTATTTATTAAAAGTACAGATTCGTTGCTGTTCTACTATAGAAAATTCGCATAATATTTAAGATGTTGTTGTGTTCTTGATCGAGATTTAAGTATGGTTTTATAGAATTTTGATTGCTATGATCAGTAATTTTCGTCAATTGTTGTTCTTCTACACCACCTTCTGCCAATTCGCTAACAACAGTTGATCTATTCAAGTGATTTGTTGTTTTCTGTCCTTTACATTCAAGCCAATTGCCTCAGCAGCAGATTTAGTCCATCCATCTATTGTATTTCTTCCAACAGGTACATTATCGAGCCATTTGTCAGTTTCATTTTTTCAGTGTCGATTTGGTTTTAAGAACAGTCGTGGCGAGATAACATTGTCGCCTCGTTTTGATATCAGTTTATGAAAAAGGCGTACAGGGCAGGGTCTTTCATTATTCGAAACTAAACATTTATTATTTGTACAGCTTTTAGAACCACCTTGGTACATTTTACTGAACACCAGATTGTATTCAATGCGATTTGTTGGAGAATCATCGTTATTTTTCTCGATTTGAAAAAATCCACCAGACAAGCAACTGTCTCCTCGCCACGTTAATTCTACAGAAGCAATATGGTAAAATTTACGCATAATACCGTCAGGATTAGTTTAATTCCATAGCAATATTATTTTGTTAACTTCAGAAACATTTAACGAAACTGAACTGGACTTACGTTTACATGGATCTGATCGGGCTGGTTTAAATACTATATAGTTAAACGTGTCAATCGCAATATTATAGTCATTATAGTACTTGTTTTGTAAAAGTTTGCACGAAACGTTCCACATTGTCTCCACCGTTGCTTCTTTAAATTTAGTCCCGTGTTTCTTTTTCATATTGATCGCCCAATCTTTTAGTACCAACGCCAATTCTTGTAAGCTTCTATGTTCATTTAATTCATATTCTCGTTCGCAGCAAATTTCCATAAATATTCTCCAAATATATTTATGACTGTAGGTTGTGTTTCAGAGAATTTTTTCTCTGATTAGCGTATTTATAATTTGAACATTCGCATTACCAAAACGAGACATTTTGAAATTTATTTGGAATGAAGTTGTCAAACTCAATCGTGTTGTCATAGTGATCGATAATTGCACTGACTTCAATTATCAGTTTAATGTTGACATAATTGGGTGAAATTGTTTCATATGACAAAAAATGATAAAACTTGAATGGTTGTTAGAAGTTTCAAAAATTTTTCACTGAAACTGAAACAACTAACATTTAGGTAATGCTCCTAATTGCCTGATAGGTTATTCCAGCAATTCAGTCACCAAGATAATCCGAAAAAATGAAAGTTGGACATCAAAAAAAATGATGAGATGTTGGCAATAGAAGAATTTGCAAATCTAATAGATCGGTTGAAAATGATTAACGGATAGATTGATATTTTAAACGTCATTAACAATAAATAACGTCCAAAATTAAATTTTAAGTAGAGCAGATGTGTATACTGTATCACAGACAATTAATAAATGTATATTTAAGCCAAGAAAGTGTCTGAGCATGTCGAGCAAAATAAGAAAATACTACAAATTGGGGATGCATACACGATGAAAATAGAATAGACTTCTTCCGCATCTCTATCCAAAGTTTAGATTTTAATAATATGAAGACTTGAAAATCATAGGCCAGATACTTGGCGACATTTTAATAAAACTGGACGGAGAATAAATTTGATTATTTCAATGTTACACTCTAAGTATAAATAAGTTGATCGGAATGTTCCATGTCAATAAAGAGATTGGATTTCTTAACAGTCTATTATGAAAAAAAAACGAAACTTAATTTATATGGTAAATTAGGCGAGGTAAGAAAGAATTGATACATTTCCTTTTTTTTGTTAAATTATTTCGTGAACACATTTGGCTTTGTTGATTAATTTAAATAAATTTAGGTATTGCATTTATTTATATATCTAAATATTTGCATGACATTGTATTAACTAATATTTATGTTTATTGTATTAGTGCTACTACTGAAGTTGTGTATTGGAAATATTACAACTGCAAGTGATTTAAATGATTCTAACCTAAAATTAAGAGACCTATAATAATTTTTATATATAAAGGTGATGCAATAGTAAGTCAAAAAATATCTGATGTAATTCTAAATGTTGAGTCAAAAATAAAAAAAAAAACAAATTTGATGATTTCTTTAAGAAGTAATACCTTACCTTTTTACATTAGTATCTTATTTGTGTATATGCATATACGAAAATGTATAATTAAAGATCAAGCAAATCGAAACCTCTTTATATTTCAACTGATTTAACGACAAATCTACACAACGTACAATTATTTTTCCCCGTTAGTGTCCGTTATGGAGAACTTTCACTGTATTTAGGACTTGTATTGCGGATCCCAAATCTTTAGTGTCGGAAATTTTGATGTTAATCTAAAGCACATTCTTGAGACAATTCCTCAAATACAAGGGCGGCCTAAAAATGAAAAATTACCTTTTATTAAAATTTCTATTTAAGTTATAAATTTTATTACTTTTGTGGCTCATCCACAGCATTTTCTAAAAATTGCTGAATATTTTCTTCGGTAAAACACTTTGATTTCTTAGCTGCATAATGGGAGCGGGGGGTTAATTGTAACACTTTTTCGTCTCTTGGCTAAAGTATCTTACTTGTTGGGTTTTTAGAAAATAAAGCAGTACTGTTCAACTCAGCTGCTATTCAACTATCGATTTCAAATAAAATTTTGATCAAACCTGTGACGAATTCTTGTGAAAATAACTTAGAAAAGAAAGTGACGAGTGTTACAACTTACCCCGTGATTTGGGTTAGTTCTAACATGCTTGGGGCAAATTGTAACAGTAGGAATTGAAAATCAGTTTTCTATTTTTGAAAGATTTATTTAGTGTTAGAAACCTTAGACACGCTAAAACAGACTTACATTTTTAAGTTTTATTCTTAATCTAATAGAAAAATATTCAAAAATTAGCCAAAACATTTTGTTTCTTTTTCAAACTATAAAGGAACTTTAGGTTTACAGCCATTTATAATGACAAAATCTCAACTTCTTATGTAGGTAATCAGCTTTTTGATTGAAGTAGGTAAAATATTAACTCAATCTTCATCAGAATTACAATTATCTGAGTTGAAATTTAAATTCCCGCGTAGCAGGAAAAGCTTATATGAGCGTTTAGAGAATTTAATTTGGAGAAGAAAACTCAAATTAAAGAATCTTCCCCCTCCATTCCCGTATGGCTATCTTAGAGACAGTTTCGGATATCAAAAATGCCTCTATTTGAGTCAACGCCGTCATAAAAAAATATAACCCCTCTCCCTCCCACTCCTTCGAACGATAGAGGGCGCAAATGAACTCCACTTTTTTATTATTCGAGCTAGCGGAAAATTAAAAATTGCTTCTGAAAGAGAAAATTCTGACTGGTGCATAGGGTTAATAAACCGATTTTTTTAATTGAAGATATAGGGAAAAATTAATAAGTATTTTTGCAAATTTTTTTTTTCGAATTTTCATAAACGAATATGCCAGCGTAAGAGATCACATCAAAGCCTCTTAAACCTTTCCGGTCCCCCTTTTTGGGGGGTCTAGAGATGGTCAAAAACCGACTTTGGCTATTTTTACTATAAAATATAGCCAAATGCGTTTTAAAGAGAATAATTCGACATGTACATGAAAGTGGGGGGCTAATGGGGGAAATACACAGGAAAAAATTGACAAGTAAATTAAAAAAAATGTTTGGGAATTTCGGGTTATAAGTATGATGGAGCAACTTGTCGAATCAAACCCTTTACGATGATATTTTGGGGCAATTCCCCCCCCCCTTCTACGGGAGGTACAAGTATCGCTAAATATTGATGCTAGAATCGTGATTTGGAGTGCATATATGCTTCATGGGTTTGAAATATTTTTAGGGCCCCCCCAATGAGCCCACCAGCAGTGGAATAGAATTAAACGTGGATGTTCGAGATGCTGTTTTAGGCATCCGGTATATAGCTACATTTTTAGTCTCTAGAATTTGTTCGATATCTCGCAAAAATAATGTATTTGTCCATTCATTTCAATGTAGTTAGGGGGGCAAGCTTTGTTCATTGGGGGGGGGGGGGGCATATTTTTTGTGAGTTACCTATTATGGTCTATCATAACCCACTATCAGGTACACGGCGAAATTTTGTTTTATTAATATTAATATTCATTAATCTAGGTCAGGAATCGGGAGCGATGTTTGTAGTATTTTTTATATGCCGTTTAAGTTGATAGAAACAGATATTATTCCTGAATATGTGCCCGAGGTTCGAAACCATATTTCCACGTCCTTTTTCTCCTGATTCAGATATTCTAGCGGTATTGCGATATTCTTAATTAGGTTTGATCTTCCTATTCTTTATCAATTACTAACTATCATGAGTAAATTCAAATTGAAATTGTTCCAAACATGTGTTTCTCAATGGGGTATACGGGGTAGAGAAAATTGAAAAACTTTGATTGGTTTTAATTGTTAATCAGTTGGTATTCAGGTTACGTGGTTATGTAAGATGGATGAGAATGAATGACTTTTTCAGCTTTCAGAAATAAATTCGATAGAAACTATGTTAATTGATTTATTTGCTGTTCATGAGATTATCCTGCGATTTGTCGTTTGTAAATTATTGTTGTTATTTTTGAACTTCAAAATGGCACCGATCCAATTAAATATTTCGTTTAAAAACATTTCTACAATGAAAATAAAATTTTCACTGAAACTTAAACATGTATTAGGAGAAAGTAGATTAATAAATAAAGTGGAAATATAAGGTGTGTTCCACTAAAAAAAACTTCATTTGCACAGTTTGTATAATATGTATGATAAAATATTTATACAAAAAAATCGCATCAAACAACCACCGACTCCTCCTGATGTGGCTTCAGGCGATTGTTTTCTCTTTCAAAAACCTAATTTAGCACTTTGAGACACCGGTTCTCAGTCGATAGAAGAAACAAAAAATAATTTGCGACAGTTGCTGGAAATGATTTCTCAAAATTTGTTGATGTTGCTGGTCTATTATTGTGGAAGGGATTTAGGTACTTTGAAGACAATACAACAAACTAAGACATATTTTGTGTAATGTACTGATTTCCGGTAAATTTTTGACAAAGAAGTATTAAATATTTGATTTGACAATCTCCTATATTCTCTCTATGTAATCATTTATTATATCCAATTATAATTAAACTACAAATAACTTACGAAAATATATGAATATAATGAATTTTCCAATAACAACAAACCAAATTAATTTCGTTATTAAACAATGGAACTTTCGCAAAAAATCGCTTTAAAACTCACAAATAATATATTATAAAACGTTTTTTGAATATCTTGTATCTTTTTTGTATTTTATATAACATGCATGTGGTAGGGTAATTGAGATAATCGAAAATTTGATCTTATTTTGTTAATTTCAGGCCGAAAAAACTAGCGAAGTAATAACTCACAGCGAAGTACAAGAAAAAGTAACCAGTACAGAGATTACCAAACAACAAGTTTTTAGACCTGTTGAATTGAGTAAAATCCCACTTCTGAGCACTGGAGGTAACGTAACAGGTGAGTAATAAACAGATGTTCAAAACGATTTTGATTTTAATATGTCACCTGTGCAAAATCATTAGTTACTAAACAATAAATATTTCTTTCAATACCTTATTTAAATCTTGTTAGTTGAAAACAACACTGTACAAGCTAGACAAAAATCAAGTATTAATGAGACAACAGTATACTTTTATCACAAGTAGTAACATCGAAAATGCAACACTAGATTTCGTGGACATGAATCAATGGTAGTTGTTTTTTGATATGATCAGTCACATCGTCAATCACTTATTTATAAATTGCATAAATAATATAGAATAAGAGTAAAGTAAAGAGATCTATTAAGCTGTTTTGATGTGCAATATAATATATTATTTCAAAATCAATTGAATATTAGATGTGGTTGCTGATAAGTATAATTAATTAATTAACATTTCGTTATAAATTTTGAAATACCTCACGATTGGCCTATGATAGTATCGAGATAAAAAATTTCACCAGTACACAATTGAAATTGCAGAATAGTGCCTACCATTGGAATATTAAAACATTGTGATACTACCACGAAAGTACATTATGGTAGTTCTATCTTATTCATCGATAACAATGGTCATTACTCTAATTTTTTTAATTATTTGTGGTTTTTATATCTTGGGACATTAACGTTACTACTTTTTTTTTTTCTCCTTCTGTGTATTTAAGGATTACTGTTGTCCGATTTTTAAGATTTGGTATTGGACATATTGTAATGATGGGTATAATTAAATTATAAAAGTGATTATTGGAATTCGGACAACCTGTATCATATAAAAGAAACGGTTTTAAAGACTAAAACTAACTTTTCTGCATCTGTGACCCTGAACAATATTCTATCATAAAATTGTTACTTGTATACACTTCGGGGGATGTATTGTGCTAACAAACCGAAATTTCTCCAAAAATAACCAAAAATTTAGTATATCTGGATTTATAGGACCCGCTGTACTCGCTCCAGTCAACTGAAAATCAATAGGGTACATCTGTGAGACACTTTGAACAATATTCAATCATAAAATTGATCAATCGTATACTCTCTGGAGGCTGTATTGTGCTAACAACCTGAAAATTCTCCAAAAATGACAAAAATCTGGTACTTCAAGTACCATAGCACCCGTTGTATTGGCTTTAGTGAGCTGAATATCAATATTGTTCATCTTTGAAACGCTCTGAATAATATTCAATCATAAAACTGATCACTTGTATATACTCCGGAGGCAGTATCGTGCTAACAAACTGAAACGTCTCCAAAAATGACAAAAATATCATACTTAAAGTACTGTAGCACCTGTTGTATTGGCTCTGGTGAGCTGAAAATCAATAGGGTTCATCAGTGATATATCCTTAACAATATTCAATCATAAAATTGGTGACTTGTTGAACTCCGGAAGCTGTATCGTGCTAACCAACTGAAATTTCGCAAAAAATGACAAAATGTCGTACTTCAAGTACCATAGCACCCGTTGTACTGGCTCTGGTGAACTGAAAACCAATAGGGTTCATCTGTGACATCTCCTTAACAATATTCAATCATAAAATTGCTGACTTATTGCACTCCGGAGGCTGTATCGTGCTAACAAGAATTGTAAGGAAAAGTGGCCGACGACAACGACGACGACGGCGACATACACATAGGATTATTTTTTCTAAAAACCGTTTTTTCGTGTTGTTGTTGATGGAAAACGTAAAAATAACTCAAAAAAAATTTCAAAATTCCAACTTTTTTTGGGGTAAACCAATACTTTTCTCGCATATTGAAAGGTTGGGCGGAAAAGTAAAAATGGAATAATATTTCTTCATTTATTTAATTACGACACTATATTAAACAAAAAATGTTTATCATTCGTAAAACTAGGTGATTGGAAATTATAGCGTAAGCTTTTTACTTTATTTTAGAACCATAATTTAAAACAAAAAAATTGAGAAATACATTAACTCATGTATGAAATCGCAGACTCAGCGACCCACATATGGAGTTTAGGTAACTAAAAAACTTAATGAGGAGGGGAATGAAAAAATTGAATTTCCAGCCGGCGTTCTGGAAACTACGCGGAAAATTCGCGACCAGAGCAAATCACTAGCATAAGTGATTGCTCATTTTATTCGTTAATAGAAAAATCAACTTAGTTTTTTTTGCTTCGTTGTGTGCATATTCTTTGGGTCACTCGCTCCACGGTCCACGTTTGAGAGGAAGAGATTTCGTCTCCGGTGAGTAATTTGAAAGTTTATTTAACCTACTAACCATTATTCAGATGGTGTGTGTAAAGGCAGAATCAGTAGATAAACCAATATATCCTTCAATACATTGCTTCTCGTGGTCGATGACACATAACTACTAATCATATTTGTCAGGGTAGTATTATTAGTTAAGCTCAGGTTCTTCATTTAAAATCACTCTAGCCTTTTCTAAAAATAAATCCTGGTATTGTAAACCGAGGTCAAACTTCAAGCTCGTTTGGGAAGAGATTGTAACACCACCAGGGTCGTTAAAGACCTTTTCGTTACTTGTAATAATAATTATGATTATCCTTTGCCAATTCGTGGGTGTTCTAGTTACCTATAGTTTCTGTTACTAACACAAGAAGAATCATTACTTTTGAGCGCGGACTAAGGCTGTTCTTCCCAAAAGAACTTGAAGTTCGACCTCGGTTTACAACACGAGGATTTATTTTTAGAAAAGGTTAGAGTGATTGTAAATGAAAAACTTGAGCTTAACTAATCCTTATATACTTCTTTATAAGATAGTCAAAATTTTATAATCAACAAACAAATAAAAATAAGCAAGAAAAAATTGAGGAAAATCTAGAAAAATTGAATAGATGAGGCTTTTACTTGATGAAGATCCATACTGAACGATGAAATAAAACAATATAGTTTGTTTAAATCTTCATTTATTTGAACTAATGTTCAATTTAAACTTGTTGACGCGTTTCACTAACATAGTAGCTTTGTCAAAACGAATGAAGGTAAAATATAAAAATGTCTTTATATATACAGTGCTAAATATGTTTACTAAGGTTAACAATGTTATTGAAAGAAAATACCTGGAAATTCATTCACTACAAACATTCCTAAGCTATCTTCTAGGTAAAGAGGTTCAATAAAGGAGACTGATTGATATCTATTTGGTCGTTAAGGAGATTACCTGAATATTTATTTTTGTTAATCTCTAGGGCCTCTAATAAATTTAAACTAAAGGATTTACCGACTACATAGAGAATTTCAAAATTTGGGTCGAAAATGTGTTGGTTTTCTAATAAATGATTTGAATAGTTAGAATCTATTTTTTTGTTGTCATAGCTACGTTTGTGTTCCGAAATTCTAGTTTTAAAATTTCTAAAAGTTCTACCGATATAAATTTTATCACAATTGTCATTACCACATTTTAATTTATAAACTCCTGATTTGTTTAATTTTGAAGATTTAGATTTATTATTTTTAATGAATTTGGATAAATTGTGATCAGTTTTAAAGGAAATATTCATGTCTAAAGTTTCTAAGAATGATTTAATTTTTAAGGATGGTGTTCCAAAGTATGTTAAGCTTTTAAATTGTTTATTATTTTTATCTGAAGGGAATACTTGTTCTAAAGTCTGTTTTTTTATCTTTTTATTCATGATATTGTCAAATAAATTTGGATCGTAATTATTATTAACTGCTATTTGTTTTATGATATTTAATTCTTTGGTATAATTATTAATATTTAATGGGACTGTTGAGAGTCTGTGTATCATACTATTGAAAGCTGCTAGTTCATGACTGAATGGGTGGACCGAACTATTATGAATTGGAATGTTTGTAGTGAATGAATTTCCAGGTATTTTCTTTCAATAACATTGTTAACCTTAGTAAATAGATTTAGCACTGTATATATAAAGACATTTTTTTTTATATTTTACCTTCATTCGTTTTGACAAAGCTACTGTGTTAGTGAAACGCTTCAACAAGTTTAAATTGAACATAAGTTCAAATAAATGAAGATTTAAACAAACTATATTGTTTTATTTCATCGTTCAAAATCTAGAAAGTTTACAATTAACCTATTCTCTAATTGGCGCAAAAAGTATCAACTAAAAAAAATTATCGCCGAAGCTACAATCCCATTAGCTTTTAGTAAAATTATAAACAAGGTGAAATTTAGAAGAGAACGTGAGAACATTGAAATTTGGTCCACAATATCATGAACTACTGAGGATTAGTTCCTCCCTCTATTAAAAAACTTATCTATCCGCTAAATGTCACTGTATACGTGTTTAAAAATGACATGAAATGATTTAAACTGCCTGGGACTATTTGATCAAATAAATAATTAGTAATAAAAAAATATATAAAAGTAAAAATCGGTTTCTTGTGAAGCCGTTACAAACTATCACCTCTTACTGGCCCTCTTCATCTGTAGATCAGTTAATGACCTTTTATGAATTTCGATGGCGATGTTTCGTAATACTTCCCTTTTAAGATAAAATAACTACCCTGACAAATCTGATTAGTAGTTATGTGTCATTGACCACGAGAAGCAATGTATTGAAGGATATATTGGTTTATCTACTGATTCTGTCTTTACACACATCATCTGAATAATGGTTAGTAGGTTAAATAAACTTCCAAATTACTCCCCGGGGACGAAATCTCTTCCTCTCAAACGTGGATCGTGGAACGAGTGACCCAAAGAATATGCACACAACAAAACAAAAAAAACTAAGTTGATTTTTCTACTACGAATAAAAGGAGCAATCACTTATACTAGTGATTTGCTCTGGTCGCGAATTTTCCGCGTAGTTTCCAGAACGCCCCACCCTGGACCCACTCTAATTCTTTTTCAATTTTTTCATTCCCCTCTTCATTAAGTTTTTCAGTTACCTGTCAACTAAACTCCATATGTGGGTCGCTGAGTCTGCGATTTCATACATGAGTTAATGTATTTCTCAATTTTTTTGTTTTAAATTATGGTTCTACAATGAAGTGAAATAGCTTACGCTATAATTTCCGATCACCTTGTTTTACGAATGATAAACATTTTTTGTTCAATATAGTTTCGTAATGAAATAACTGAAGAAATATTATTTCATTTTTTTGTATGATACAGGTTGTCCCAATTCCGATAATCGCGTTTATGATTTATTTATACACATCATTACAATATTAAAATGTAATTGAACGCGAAGACGAGAGTCTGCGGATGATGTCCTTACTTTTATTTTATTATTAAAAGTTATTTGAACTTTCGGTAATGTTATCCAAGTATCAAATTTGTTCTTGCCAGTAGTAGCAGGTTTATTTATTTATTAAAGTAAAATACTAATTGATCAAATTAATAGTTCTGCGCTGCCAAGATGCAGTGAGTGTAAATGAAAAATTAGCAGATTCGGCGACAGGAATGTAGTTAACGCTAAACATTGTTGACCAGCCAAGTATCACACAAAATAAATGTATTTAATTGTAATATGAACTATTTGGCAGTGAATTCGTATTTTTATTCTTTGACTTTTGTTTACTAAATGTTTAATTTATTAATTTCTTTGGTATTGTATTGCATGGAATCCACATCGAAATTTATTTACTCAACAAAAATAAAAATAGATACAATTATAATGGGCAAACTACCAATAAATTTCCAGTGGAATCAAAGTGAACATACTAAATAGTGTTCTATCGAGACGGCTCGATTTGGTATTCCAGATTTATTTTGAAAACCTGGTTTAGACATGTGAAATTGTAGTTCTGTTTATTTATGTCGTCAGTATTTGATTTTTGGAAATGTAGTAGTAAACACTTGATTATATCAATTAGGAGATTATCATGACATGTTTTAATAAACATATACGAATAATTTTCGTTAGAAAATATGCAAAATTATTTTTTTATAGGATTTTTAGTTCAATTACATTCCCACGATATAATTTTCAATACCCGAATATCAAATTAACTAAATTACCGCTAATATCAATGATAGATTATGACATTTCCACAACATATGAACAGATTTACGCAATGCTAAATTTAATTTTAGATTGACTAGGTACATTCGGCAATAGCTCGCCTACCAACACAAATTTGAAATAACATTTAACCTATTAAAATAAGTAATTCGTGTTTAGATAAGATCTGGTTTCAAGTTACGTCAAAGAAAGAGCACATTTACATTATTGAGAAATAATAAAAATATACACAGTGACATACAAATGAATCCGCATGTGCACGTAAGCTGATAGAGCACTGATTTTTCAATTTTATTAGTGTTTTTGGTTAAATAAACATACTACCAAAACTGTTATCTACGGATGTTAGTAAAACTTTGCGCCATGTACATATCTCAAGTGACTGTAGAAAGAATAAAATTTCCATTTAATGAACAATTAAAGTAATGTTATCTGAATCATAAAATTTTTTGAAAGTACGTAAAATACTATGTCGTTTATTTAATTTACCCAACTCTTTCTATTATCAATTGATACTTACAAAGAAACATTCTTTCATCGGTACGGTACAACCAGGAAAAGGTGTGAAACATGGGAGCAAAGGTGTTGAATGAAGCATGAGAAAATATAACAGAATTCAGCAGGATAGTCAAACACAACATTTGTGTCAGTAATATTAGAAGATATCGAATATTCGAGACAACAACCAACATAGACACGGAGGTGCATATAACACTCCCGTCTGAAACTTCCGACCCAGATCAATGAAATAACAACAAGATGTACGAATAGTGCGTGACATACGAACAATAAGCAACGAATAGATTAGTGGGTATTGCACGCAAATAGAAGGGGCTACTGAAAAGAGTGGTAACCGCAGACATGCATGTTTCTGGCTCATTAGCTGTCATCGGTACGGTACAACCAGGAAAAGGTGTGAAACATGGGAGCAAAGGTGTTCAATGAAACATGAGAAAATATAACAGAATTCAGCAGGATAGTCAAACACAACATTTGTTGTCTCGAACATTCGAGATCTTCTAATATTACTGACACAAATGTTGTGTTTGACTATCCTGCTGAATTCTGTTATATTTTCTCATGTTTCATTCAACGCCTTTGCTCCCATGTTTCACACCTTTTCCTGGTTGTATTGTATTGCTCTCTTTACCAATCTTCATGAAGTTAATGGTTTCTTAGATAAATGATAAATAATGATTCAGGACACAGAGAGGTCGATGCAGCGCATGAGTCAGAGAGAGACGGCGATACTTAAAGGTAGCGACGCATACTTATGAGCGCGCGAAATAAACAATTAAAAAACTGGTATAAACAATGAAATTTACTTAAATCCGTAATAAGAATATTATTAACTATTGTATAAGGAATTTAAAAAAAATATTATTTATATTTTATTTTATTTTTTTAATATATTTTTCATGGGTCAAAAGTACTCAAATTTGAGATTTTTCGAACATTTAAAATTCATATCTCTAAAAGTATTAACTTTATCGTGGAAAGTCATAGGACCTTTTTTATTTGTATTTCAATAGCGAATATAAAAAAAAAATTGTCCGGTTGAAAAATAACAGTTCCTTCCAATTGTTTAAACAATTTCGGTTTAAACAATATGGCACTAGGTTGCCCCATGGCAACATGCATTTATATCATCAGTAGGGCAATTCAAAGAGGATCGCATAAAAAAACTGAGGTGGAATAGTTTTCGGTACTCATGCGCCGATTCCTCCTGGACTAATAACGAAATGCGAAATTTGGTAGTTGAGTTTCAATAAATAAATAAATAATTATTCCTGGCTTTTTAAACTTATGTAGAAAGTGAACATAGACTTTCAGATGACATTTGAGTTAAGTAATATCATTTTAATTGGAATCAAGTAGTCTCCATTGTCCGTAGTGGAGAGATGGTGTGATGCGGTGAGACTATCTTTCAATCCCTCTAAAACCATCATGGTACCATTCACAAAACAGCGAATTGTGGAGATCACTAGTGTGCCAAAACTTTTCGGCAATCAGATAAAGGTTGCCAGGGAAGCAAAATACCTAGGAGTCCGGTTAGATGACAAGCTAAACTGGAACAGCCATCTAGCGAGCATCACAAGCCGTTCTCAGATCACGCTAATAACAATGAGACGAGCAATTGGGTGTGCCTGGGGTCTAACTCCGTCATGGTAAACTGGTTGTATACCAGAGTAATCAGACCAATGATGGTGTACGGGGCAATTGTGTGGTGGCCTAAAGTCCAGCGAAGCACAGCCGCTAAAACGGTTTCTAAAGTGAAGCGAGCTGCGTGTCTGAGCATTACAGATGCAATGAAAGGCACTCTAACCGCAGCATTGGAAGTACTGCTAAACATCCCACCAATAGATCGATACATACAGGGGGGGGCTAAAATGGCATATAGAATGCAGTGTAATGGCAACTGATGCAAGCATGCCATGAAACACACAAAAATACACGACACCATGAGGTGCGATATCCTTGAAATGCCATCTGACAGAATGCCCAAAGTCGTGGAAACTGAGATACCATATCACGTCAACAACAGGGAAAACCTCAACATATGTTGAACAGTATCACCTGGTACACCGACCGGTCAAAGACCCCAACGGGTACAGGAGCAGGCATCTACGGCGTCAGACCCAGGCCAAGCATAAGCGTTTGCCTTGGTAAGCTGCCGACCATATTTCAAGCACTAATCGAATGCGGCAGAACATCCATAGACAGGAAATATAACAAAAAGACTATCTATGTGAACACGGACAGTCGGGCGGCTCTTATGGCCTTAGCAAGCAGCTATACATCGAAGATAGTGTGAGACTGTCATAATAACTTGAAAACCTTGGCAAAAGCCAATAGGGTAATTCTCACTTGGGTGCCAAGTCATACAGGGGTAGCTGAAAATGAGGAAGCTGATAAGTGTGCCAAGAAAAGAGCTGATCGCACCCTCATGGGACCAGAACCAGCATACGACGTTTCATATAGTGTCGTACGAAAAACGCTGCAACAGAGTTGCGGGACACGCTCAGTCCAAAAGAATGCTCAAAGGACCATCGAGTTCCAATGCAGCAGATACACTTAGACTGGACAGGAAAGAACTGCGAAAAGTGGTATGATTCCTAACTGGCCACTGGCTATTCAATGCACACCTAGCGAAGATGGGGATTGACGCAACAAACACCCATTGCAGGATGTGTGGAAAGGTAGAGGAAACCGCTAGGCACGTTATCTTTGATTGTCCTGCCTTGTGAAGAAAGAGAGCCTCCTATTCATATATCTTACTAGATAGAAATTAGGAAAAACTGCAGGAAAGTATAGTCCGACGAATCTCATTGTGGGGTGGCCTTAATAAGCCTAATTAATAGCTGAGCGACAACCATTAGGGCACCCGAATCCTAACCCCCTCGTGACTACAAAAAAGTAGTCTCCATGATTTTAAGCAGTACCTATTCTCTGGGACGTATAATTTCTTAAATTTCTTTGTCTGTAAAACTTCAATCAGTTGTTGTTTTGTATAATAATCTTCAATTTCTTAGTTCGGTCTTGTTGTAACTTTTATTTGGTATTTTATTGAGCTGTCGTGAATGATAAGAAGTGTTGTCAAGAACTACAACACTATTTAGCTCTAAGTTTGGAATCAATGTGAATTCACACCATGTTTTTATGACAGTCAACGTTGCAATCTTCCATTTTTTTCCACATATTTTTAAAGTGTTTGGAGCCCATCCTTCATTTCCTCCGCAATGCACAATAATGAGTCTGGATTCTTTGTTTGCAGGCATTGTTGGCATACAAATGTTTGACCCGTCACTCCATCCCTTCTTAACCGTGTCGTGTGTATCATACCAAGTTTCATCCAAATAGACAATTGGCCGGTTTTCTCCTCTATACTCAGTTACTTGTGCCAAATATGTATACCGCATATCCACTATTCTTCTGCTTTCCATGACTGTTTGACGTTTATTAATCGTTTTGAATTTGAATCCCAATTTTTTTATCCAGTTTTCAATAGTTTTCGTACAACAATTTACATTAAGGCCGGCATTTGTCAGTTTATCTCTTATTATTTCAATCGTAGGTAACTCATTACTTTTGTAACAGTTATATAATGGTGGTTTTTAATAATTTTATTACACACATCTAAAGGTTTGACCAATCCCTTATCACATCGCTTCTTGCGTTCATAAGGTCCATTCTTGGCCATTTTACGTATAGTTGACAAGTCAAACGAAAAGCCGATAGCTTAAAGTTCGCGCTATATATTTTACGCGAACTATACCTATTCTATTTATATATTCAACGATACCAGAAGAAAATGTTACTCCCAAGAAAAATATAGGTTATTTATCATTTGATACTAACGATTACCTATAAATCAAACTTTGTTTATATTGTGTAATCCGGGCCTGCGAACAGTTTTAATAATTGAATTATTTGGCATCTTATTGACCAGTACAATTTCACTGCGTCCGTCATTATTTTTTGGCGACCTGATTAATTAGGTATTAGTTAAAAATGAACGTTGCAATTTGTTATAAAATAATATGTGGCAAGAATAATGTTTCGTTTCATGTTTATATTTTTCAATCATATGAAGTTTCGAATTTAAACTATTTGTATCTTGGAATTTATTTGAGATGAATCAAAATTACAAAATATGTTCCATTTTAGAATAATTCCAGTAGTTCCAGTCATTTGATTTGATGTTATTTATTGTATATATTTTGTACACTTTTTTGTTCTATTTTATAATGTCTTTCTTAAGTTTACTTTCCCAAATATGGCTAAAACTCAGTTATCATTATTTTAAAATAATTTCTAGTTTATTTTTGACTAGATCTTTGTAGACTGTAGTTAGGTGAAAAGTGCACATCCGTGTTTCAAAGCGCATAAAATTATGAATATTAATACCTAGCGAAAATAAAAACTCATCGTAGTTGCAACCTAATTTTTACATCAAAACATATTTTGGTATTTTTAGATGTCAAATATCATTCATCTTGCGTGCTTCTGCACAGCTGTCGAGACCTGAACTAAAGATTCCCGGTTTATATTAAATATATTACCAGGATCGGATTTATTTCAACAAAAAATTAAAATTGACGGTGGAACTTGAACAACACTTAAATATTTCCTTTGAATTAAGATTACATATTGTTGTGTTAAATGTTAAACACTTTTTTCATGTAGTTTCCCTTTTTTTAAATCTTCGCAAAATATTTCTTATTAAATACATTAATCAACGAAATGTACCAATCTAAAATTCATGGTCAGTCTTAAGAAGCGCAAAACGAAGGTCATCTGAAAAGTCTGTGAATGCTGAAAAAAATTGTACAGAAACTATAAACCAGCCGTTCTCTTTTTAATTTGCAGCTTTTCCGGTGGCTGGAAACCTATACATCTATTGCATCGCCTATTTACATGATCCTATCAATGAAACTGACAAGGTGTTACTGATGAAGGTTCCTAGGCAAGTACAGTCTTGCACTATGATCACCCATTCTTAAATGTTGGTTCGTCTGAATTACTATACGTATGAATTGGCATCACATTGTTTCAATATATTTAAAAAATCCTGAAAATAGTCACAATAAAATACTTGATGAATCAAAATTTCTACTAGGCGTTAGCAAAGAATATTTATTGCTACTATAAATTAAATATTTCATAAATTAGTAGTTCGCAGCTACTCTATGTTTATATTCTTTTGTTCTTAGATTCTCGATATACAGTCGACTCTCGATATTTTAAAACTCAAGGGACCTCAAAAAAAGTTCAATATATCGAAATAATGGTAGTTCAAATAAACTAGAGGGAAGCAGGGAAATATTCAAATAAACAAATTTGTACAAATGTGCTGAATATATATTGATAAAACCTAAATTATTGAAAAAAGTCCGTTATTTTCTTTTGAATAAATAACTTCTATTTATCGACGTCCAATGAATGTAAGAGCTGAGAAAGAATCATCACTTGTGTCCATTCTGAGGGTAGAAAGAGCTGTCCTTGCCTCGCTCAGTGTTACTGGAACTGGTGGTTCTCTTCTTCTTCTTCGTTTTCTTTCCCATTATCATTTTGAGATGGCAAATCCAAGAGTTCAGCATCTGTTAGCGCACCATGGACACCGATGTCATCATCTACTTGGACGTAATCCTAAAACATGAACTGTCCACAGTTAGATAGAAATTTCCGCCCCAAGACATAATTTGTATCGTTTGGTGACTGTGATATCGGTACATCATTTTCAAATTTCTTGAATCCACACTTTCTGAAGCAGTTGTGAAGGGTGATAGGGCTCACATTTTTCCAAGCCTTATGAATGATATTTATGACAGTTTTGTTAGCTTTCTCACCCTTTTCAATGCTTAGCACAATTGATACGATTTCCCTACGGTACAGTACTTTGAAATTTTCTATGATTCCTTGGTCTAATGGTTGTGGTCTTGATGTCGTGCTGGGTGAGAAAAACATAAATTTTACATGATTAAATGGTGGTGGGTTATTATGCACAGTGCAGTTGTCCAGAAACAGTAATATTTTACGATTTTCCTTTTTCATTTCACTGTTCACAGAGGTCATTCATTCATTAAACAACTCCGTCGTCACCCATGCTTTCTTGTTTGAACGGTAAATTGTGGGCAGGGATTTTATCCCCTTGAAACACCGTGGTTTTGCAGATTTGCCAATCACAAGTGGTTTTAACTTTTGTGATCAATTCATATTGCACAGTAATTCTGTCCTTGCTGAGTTTCCCACCATGACATTTTTCGTCTCTGAACGTCAGGGTGCGATCTAGAAGACATTTATAAAATAGCCCAGTTTCATCCGTGGTTTGGCTCGTAACCGTTTAAAAGTTCTTTTAATTCATTAATCCATTCATTACATATGGAGATATCCACGTTGGTGCTCTCTCCACAGATCTTTTTAAATGTGATGGTGTGTCGATTTTTGAAGTTTGATAGCCATCCCTCACTAGCTGTGAATCCTACAATACCAAGGGACTCTGCAAAGGACTTGACTTTTTCTTTCAGCATAAAGTCGCCCACTGGCGAATCCATTTAAGCAAGCACTTCTCAAGGCAGGGAAATTCACCCTGATGTGATATTTTTCTACTCTCACTTAAATCACTTCTGATGACACGATTTTTGTTTTTCAAAATCATAGACAATGTTGATGACAAAACTCCGAACTGCTTGGCTACATCTTTTTTACTTGTCCATCCGCCACAATGGAACGACTCCTGTTCTTGTTTGAACTCATCTTAAAATTAAAAAAAAAACACACACACACTTGAACCAAGGGATGAACACTACTGTTAATACGTAACTATATAGAAAAAACACTCAAGACTGGGACCCCTATTTTAAACCACTGAACTGGAGTGAACAAACAACATGTACCAACAGGTCTGCGCAAACAGACTTCAAATTATGGTGAGTATGGGAAACAGGAATTCAAGTTATAGAATGTTGATGATAGATATGCTATTCCTACAACTTTAAATTACCGAGGGGACCTGATTAGGTTGAGTTTTTGCAACGTCCTTACCATTTTTTTTTAAATTGGAGTAACCAATTTCATTCATAATAATGTCATTTATAAAAATGTGAACAGGACTAAATAAATCTACGTAAGTATTAAATTAAATGAAATTGACTGTCTCGACCCTTACTTCGTGGAATATGCTCATATTAGTGTTTTTAAATGAAACTCAATTTTCAATAACTTGTATTATATTGTGGAATTAACTAGAGACCTTGAGTTTCATTTAAAAACACTAATTAAATTAAATGCTCAAATGGCAAACTACTTGCCCCTTGACAATATGCTAGGCGATGTTGAAGCACTATTAAGGGTAACAGCGTTAATTACCTTAATTTCCAGCGTTAATTAATTTAATTTTGATCCTAATTCTCCCTTTTCTTTCAACAATATTATTAAGTTTTGACTTAATGTACCCCCACAAACAAATCTAATGGGAACGGATCAGCAGATCTAGCTGGCCATTCTAAAAATGCTCGTCTCCCAATCCATTTGAGCATTTAATTTGATACATTGTAGGTTTATTTAGCCCTGTTCACAAATGAAATGTCTTTTGCTTGATGTGAAACATTAAGTTATAGAATCGTGATATATTCATATTATTTATTTATAGCCGTCGGACAGCGCTAATTCGGTGTGGGTGACAACTTATGCCTTGTAATATGCACCAATCGAAAGCTTGTGATGATCCCCGGAGCCCATTTTATTGGCCCTGGCCTCTACTTCGGTCCCAGTGTAAACCCATAAAAATTAATTTTTTATTACAAAAAGTAATTTTGTGAGCTTGGGTTACTTGTCTGATCGATCATAGGCATCTCTATTCTTTATAAATAAGTGGTGAACAAATTCTGCAAATGCAACATTTTTTTTTTGGAAATTCGTTTATTAAATGTTCTTTTTTATGAAGTAGTTCAAAACATTTTGAGATATAATACAGGGTGACGTCTTATGCACTCGAAAGCTTGTGAACATCCCTGGTGCCCATTTTTTTGGCCCTGGAAACTTTCAAATTTTTCGAAAAAATTTCACATTATGGTTTTATCGCGAATCCACATCTAGCACTACTACCGAGTTCCACTTGGCAGTGTATTTCTCGAACATATGGTTATGTAACATAAGAATATGTAACATCCGTTCAAAGAAAACTGCGTTAATTTTGATGGTGCTGTCAAAATATAGTAAGTATTTCCATTTGAAAAAAATTATAAGGACGTCATAACTCGAACAGTTATGACGTCATCAAAATATGAGTATACCAAAAAATGCATAACTTAAAAATAAAATCGATGTCGGAGCTTTTTTCTCCAACGGCCAAATCAAGCTTTTAACGATTCTGTTCAAACCTTTACGTACCCACTGTATATGTACATATATATATATATATATATATATATATATATATATATATATATATTAAATATTATTTTGCACGGTTTTTCAATTAATATCAAAAAGTGAGTAATGGAAATGACTTCTTATTTTGTTTTATGTGAAAATAATTCGGGTAATGAATTGCATTTCTTTATGAGTGACAAGTGTTTTGCAGATTCATTTCTGGCGTAAACATCACAAAAAGCAACAACCCATGATATAAATATCCAAAGATTGATCTATTTACGTATTTTTTATCTTAAAATAAGCCAAAGATTCGTCGCCAGCGAGTCCGGTGCTGATGAGTACATTTTTCCACCTCACTGATAAAATATTTTCCAAAGATTTCCCAAGATCAGAAAATCAGTCTTGTCTGGAGTTTTGCTCGCGCTGGCCGGACCTTGTGATATAATGTTCTAGTGCTTTTTCGTGATTTTCATGTGACTTTATTTTTTCTGTAACGCACACATATTTTAGGCACAGCCGGCTTTTTGATTTTTTTAAATTTTTTACTACTTTTCAAGAATTGAGGTATGAGTTTGTGCTCAGAAATTTTATAAGAAGTCTTTGAAAATGTTCGGCTAAGAAACATTTTGTGAACTAGTGGTTGTGATTCACTAAACGCAGATTATCAGAATATTTTTTCGCAATTCTCCATCACGCATCTAAAGAAAATATTTTTCCATAAATAATTAAGAATAATTTTTCAGAATAGGTGGAGTAATTTATTAAAAATAGTAGATATATTCAGTTTGACGATTTTCTGCATAATTTTATTGAAAAAAATGAGGATAATCTCAAATTATTATTAATTATTTTCTATACTTTTTCATTTTGAACTGAAAAATATGTACCTGTCGACAAAATTAATGATTTTATTTGTACTTGCTAATAGAACAAATTAGTCAAAAATTCTACACTGAAATATGAATAACTTCTGTCGAAAAAAACTAAAAAACAGTATTTTGCTTACATTTTATTTAATATAGAGAAAGTGGTGAAATATACATTTTGTAAGATATAGTAATTCATAAGAGTTTTAGTTAAAATGTTTAGTTTTTGTAGTTAAACATCCCGTGAATAATAGAATACTTATATTTATAATTGACAATTTTCTAATAACTCCATTTACAATATATTCTCAATGTGTATATTTTTTATAGGTATAATATATTTCTTAATAAATATTCAATTAATTTTGTAAAAGTTCGTTGTCTGAAAAATTGATATTACTTACATTTGACTACCCTGTAACTATATTTTAATTAATAAAATAAAAATTGAATACTATTGATTGAATTTAAATTGTTACATGTTCGTTAAACTTGAAAATTATTCTGTCATTTGTGCATCTAGATAACTACATTTTTGCTACTTAACTCGACGCGTGTGATTTATAAAATTATCCATGGCTTTTACTTTTGAAAATTTCTGCTATACTATTTTTCAAATCTATGTGAACCTTCCAAGGCAGCAATCAATGAGGTTCATTGGCGTACTTTAGAAATGCGAAAATAAAAATAAATTTCTATGAAACTAAAAACTTACTGAAAAATTGTTCTTACTTTTTTTGTTTTGATTATTGATTTTAAACTGAATTAGGAACTATTAACTGTTGTAAAACTTATTTCTTCGAATACCAATCATCTGCTTACTAGTAGTTATAATAAACTTTCATTAATTAGAAAATGGATATACCAGGGTGTTTCAGATCTACTGTTGCTTAAACAAATTCTATTTTCAGGAATGTTCACATAATTGTTTTTATTTAATCCTCGTACACCATTTAATACTAATACAACAGGACTAACTTTTTGTCTTAGTTCGCATAGGTTTGAAAAATAATATAAAAACTAATGTAATTGGAGTTACAATGATGATACCGTCTGTTAAAGTCAATATCGTAGATAGTAGCAGAAAACATGTGAAAGAACAAATAGATCTGAACCAGAAAAGAGTAGTTGGCCAATCAACAGGGAAGATAAATACACTTTTAACCTAAAATCTGACGTTGTCTTTTAAAAAAATTCGTTAGTAATGATTATCGTTAAATTACTGGGATTATATTTCAACAATTCGTGAAACCACTTGATATTTGTAAAAATCATCAGCAGGTAAACAGCTAATAAAAATAACTATTAACATTTTTATTACTTTTGTTTTCTGATACTTTCAGCATACTATTATTCTCATATTTTTATTAATACATCAAATGTTAAGTTGTGATATTTCTAGTCAGATTCTGACTGTGAGCTTCCAGCATTTGTTATTTGGCTGCTAGCCGAATTTAATTTTTGATATTTTGACAATTTCGCATTCCGCAAAATGTGTCGAGTATGTGCAACAAGGTACTAATTATAACATGGAATAATGAAAAACCTTTGAACTATGGAAAACTAAAACTAACCTTATGTAGAAAAATCATCATAAAAGTATATTTTCCCCAACAGAAATAGTAAAAGAAGCAATATAATAAAGCCTCACGCTTCGAAACAAAGTAGAAACTGTGTAAGGAGTAAATCTATCCTAGACCTTCGAATTATATTGTTTCTATTATCCATTTAAACGCTAATTTAGGAGATTCCAAGATCGGCTTTTTCGTAATTTTACCATAAATTCCAAACCGTTCTCGGCCTATGCAATAATTAATTACCTGATCACTAATTACTTGCAAAGTTTCTAGTGTACATCTATTCCTTTTTTACCGGAATGTCCATTTCTTCATATTACTTTTCCGCCCAACCTATCTAATATGCGAGAAAAGTATTCGTTTACCCTAAAAAAAGTTGGAAGTTAGAATTTTTTTCTGAGTTATTTTTACGTTTTTCATCAATAACAACACGAAAAATCGGTTTTTAGAAAAAAAATCCTGTGTGTATGTCGTCGTCGTTCACTTTTCGTTACATGTCTTGTTAGCACGATACAGCATCCGGAGTGCAAAAAGTCACCAATTTTATGATTGAATATTGTTCAGGATATCTTACAGATGAACCCTATTGATTTTCAACTCACCATAGACAGTACAACGGGTGCTATAGTACTTGAAGTACGACGTTTTTGTAATTTTTTGAGAAATTTCAGTTTGTTAGCACGATACAGCCTTCGTAGTACAACAACTGGCCAATTTTATGATTGAATATCGTTCAGGACATCTCACATATGAACCCTATAGATCTTCAATTCACCGTAGCCAGTACAACGGGTGCTATAGTACTTGAAGTACGTTTTTGTAATTTTTTGAGAAATTTCAGTTTGTTAGTACGATACAGCCTACGGAGTACAACATGTCACCAATTTTATGATTGAATACTATTCAGGTCATCACAAAGATGAACCCTATTGGTTTTCAACGCACCAGAGCTAGTACAACAGGTGCTATAGTACTTTAAGTACGACATATTTGTTATTTTTAGAAAAACTTCAGTTTGTTAGCACGATACAGCCTCCGGACTATATACAAGTGTCCAATTTTATGACTGGATATTATTCAGAGCGTCTCAAAGATGAATCCTAATGATAGAACCAAGATAGAACAACGGGCACTATGGTACTTGAAGTATCAAATTTTTGCCATTTTTTGAGAATTTTCCGTTTGTTAGCACGATACAGCCTATAGAGTGTATACAAGTGACCGATTTTATGATGGAATATTGTTCAAGGTATCTCACAGATGTACCCCATTGATTTTCAGCTAACTCGAGTGAGTACAGCGGGTCCTATAAATCCAGATATACTAAATTTTTGGTTATTTTTGGAGAAATTTCGGTTTGTTAGCACGATACATCCCTCGAAGTGTATACAAGTGGCAATTTTATGATAGAATATTGTTCAGGGCATCTCACAGATGCGGAAAAGTTAGTTTTAGTCTTTAAAACCGTTTATTTTACTTTTGTATTCTCGAAGGTATTATTTTAAAACGGCTGGGGTTTTGTCTCCCCGTAACAGACTTTTGGGTGATATGATGATGCTTGCAACAAGTTTTGTAGCCTTTCCATAGCTTTTAATCCCTTTTTATAAATACCCTCCTCTTATCTGTAAAAAGGTCCTTATTAAATTGATCCTAGTATTCTGTTTATTTGTAGAGAATACGATGTTTATTCTTTGTATTCAAGTTTCTTGATTCTAGAAGAATCCTTATATTTTTTCTAGTCTATCTTGTTTCTTTTATCTATCTCAACACTTCAAATTCTTTAAAAACTGAGGTCTCTGTTTACTGCTTGCTACTCGTCAATGTAAGATTGGTAAATAAATCGTTTTCTTTCTCCTGATATGTACAAACAATTTTATTTTTGGTATTTCTTATTAACAAATTATTTTTTAATATTGACAGCCATTATATTTCCATCTATTTTTTTTAATGGCTTTCGATAGCCTGATCCATTCAGCCACGAATTTATTATACAGCTTGTTTCAATAGTTAGCATAGGAGGATAGGCATTAAATATAGGTATATTGTCAAAGTATACTGTAAACACTGCATTGACAAAGCAAGTAGTCTCCGTTCACGGCCCTAATCAACTTAACGATGGGTCTTAGTAATAGATACATTACAACAGGATTACACAGGGACACTTTTCACGCTAAGGTGCCTTTCATAGCGACTTTATAACTGACAAAACGGGCAACGGACAGAAGGTGAAATGTATAACATAGGGATAGACACGAGGAACAAGACTGAACAGATCTACACTGAAACAGAAACAGTCATTCAATACTAAATTCTTCTTTTAGTCCTTCTAAAACTCCCATATGATTTGGTTTAGCCTAGGATCTCGCCGAGAGAGATAAAAAGCTGTAGCTTGATTCTGAGGGAGCGGAATCCGTTCTTTTACAAGGGATTTCATCAAATACTTAACTGCATCGTCATTATGTAAGCTGCCAAACATCCAGTGATTGATGTCATCAACATTGCCGTCGCAATCACAAAATTCCGATTCACTTAGTTTGAATCTGTGAATGTACGTTTTTACAGTGGTATGATTAAAAATACATCTTACGAACATGGAGTAGATGTTTCTATTGGGATAACTTCTTGCAGCAAAAGGCTCAATAGGTAAAGCTTTTGGTATAAATATTATTGCTTCGATTACAGAAGGCGTGGCATTCAATATCCCAATTTTGCTTCATACATTGTCTACGTATTTCTATTAGATCACTTCTATCTAGCGAACTGATTTCTATACCTTTTAAGATCGCTTCTTTAGCAAAGTAATCTGCTTTAATGTTACCGAAAATACCAATGTGTCCCTTTACCCAAATGAAACAAACAGAACTATTCATTCCGTGTAATTTTAGTTGATTTTCTAAAATTATTACAACGAGCCCATTCTTGTGAAGCTGATTATGTTTTTTATAGCAGATAACGCAGACTTTGAATCAGACATGACTAGAACTTGCTGATCAGAGATTTGTCTTTTAACGGCCCATTCTAGAGCTTGGTGTATTGCAAATAGTTCTGCGGAATATATTGAACAATGCTGGTTCAACTTAAACATTAGAGATTCTTCATAGTTTTGGATGTATACAGCACAACCGATTCCTAATTTTGACTTCGAACCATCTGTGAAAATCTTGCATGGTTTTTCAAACTTTCCAATCAGTTCATGAAGAGCAATGTGGTTATTACCATCAAAAGAAGGAAAGCAAACGTTGGCCTGGGAATATGAGATATCAAAAGAGGCTTGATAGAATGTAATTTCCGCTGAAGTCTCTAAACAGGAGGAGACATTGGGATATGCTACGGCTAATGTTGGAGAATTTTTATTGTGCCCCCACTTATCAACTGAATTAGACTTAGATATGTCAGATATTTTTCGCAATAGTTTAATCTGATTGTTAGATTGACATTTAAGGATAAACTTCTCAGCTAAAAATATTCGTCTTAAATGCAGGGGAGGTTCCGTACATTCAGCTAAGAGATTTTCTGTGGGTGTGGATTTAAATGCACCCAAAACCAACCTCAGGGCTTTATACTGAATTCGAACTAGTTTTTTAAGTCGAGTGTTCATAGCAGACCCATATAAGAAGCAACCGTAATCAAGAATGGATCTAGTATATGCATGATAAAACTTTAAATTAACTTTAGGGTCAGCATCCCATTGATATCGATTAATTGCTTTGAGAACATTTAATCTTTTTTCACATTTAATTAAACATTTATTGATGTGTTCATTCCATGTAAGTTTAGTATCCAGTGTAATACCAAGATAGGTAAAATGATTGTGCACAGGTCTACTTAGGTTACTTATCATTACACTGGATAGGATCGGTAAACGATATCGAGTAAAGAATGCCACAGCGGATTTATTCGGGGTAACATCAAGTCCTTGATTGGAAAAATATTCTCTAGTACTATATATAATTTGTTTTGTAGAATCAAAACATTGATCATAAGAGTTTTTCATGGTATAAAAACAGACATCGTCTGCATATTGTAAGATGTCGCAGTAAATATCCATTCCATGAAGGTCTATGGTGTATAAATTAAACAAAAGAGGGCTAGGAATAGAGCCTTGGTGAACTATTCTTGGGCCGATCAGTCTATCGTTGCACCGGACGAATACTTGCCTATTAACAAATAAGTTTACCAAAACATATGTACACATAGTTGGCATGCCTAAGTGCGTTAGTTTCTTGAAAAGTATATTTAGGATGACATTGTCATAAGCGCCCGAAATGTCAAGAAATGGGGCAGATAGATAACTATTGCTTGAGTAAGTTAACTGGATATCAGTTGTTCATCTATTTTTGATCTCTCTATTTCACTTATTTTTCTTCAACTCATTCCGATCATTTTTCACATCCTTCTCCATGTCCCACTATTTTTGATGGCTTATCTTTACTAATTACTTTTTTATGAAATTGTTATCGTTATCGTCCTTAACTAAATTATTCAAAATTGTCCTTTCTTAGAACAAAAAACGACGAGAGAAGAAGAAATAAGATTCAAATCGAAAATTGAAGTAAATAAGGGATATGGAATAAGAAGAAAATAATTAGTGGGGAATTGAAAGGGCCTCGAAGATCGTTAAATTATACGTAATATACTATTACTTTTCCGCCCTACCCAATCTAATATACGAGAAAAGTTTTGGTTTGCGTTGTCGTTGTCGGCCACTTTTCGTTACATGTATTGTTAGTACGATACAGCCTCCGGATTGCACCAAGCTACAAATTTTATGATTGAAGATTGTTCAGGACATCTCACAGATGAACTGTTTCGACTTTGAGCTCACCTGGTGCTCAATTTTTGACTTCATACGTTAATTGAAGAATACGTTACATAACGAACGTTATTATATCCAATGATAATGCGTTTTTAAATTTTTCACCGCCATTCGTAATGCAGACGTAACGTATACGCTCGGAAGCGAATGCTCGACATGGCAACACAGTAAAAGGTTCGTTGGACACACTGGTTTACCTATTCTATCCTCATAGATAAAAGACATCTAACAATAATAAGTATACTGAGAACGGGACACTGCCGAGATAAGAAACATTTATTCAAAATAGCATGTGCTACTGATCCGTATTGTATCTGTGGACAAACAGAAGATCTCAACCACATTTTTTTGGGATGCCCAATAAATCGAACACCCAATTTCGATTTATACAATAAGCTAATAGAACTACAAATACCTACGCCAATAACACTACCTAACATTTTAAACAAAGAAAACTACAATATTATAAAACTGCTCATGAAATTTATTAACGTTTATAAAATAGAGATTTAAGGGGGAAAAAGAACGTGTAATTGATATATAATGAAAATAAGTAACTATACACTCCTTCCTATTAACACCTAGCTCCTACACTCCTGTCCGTGTGTACCTAATGCTCGGCTGTTGCCCCCGAGCGAGAAGAGTTTTAACCTTTGTTGTGATTATCTTTCAACATGTCTAGCTCACAAGAAGAATATGAAAGTAAACACGAAAACTACAAGCTTTGGTTTAGAATAAACCAAAGCGAAAACCAGCGCTGGCCAAATACTGTCCAGGTGGAGGCCAAAATAAAAGAGAAGAAGAAGAAAAATTTAGCCCAGATGTCATCTGACATTAATAATAATCAAATTAATTGTATTTTTCAACTTTTGTTTGTCATTTAATAATTATACAAAGTGTCCAGAAACTCTCCTGCCAAACGGAAACTACAGTTACTAGAGGTGATTTTAAGTCGATTTAGCTCAAATTACCTTAATCCGAAAATGCTTCCTAAGGGAGCTACAGCTCTTTGAAGAAGACGTCCTTATATGAGTTTTCTTCAAATTACTCAAAAATACCGTTACTTAAAATATTCAAGCTTGGTATAATAAATAAACAGTTACAAACCAGTCGTTTGCTGTAAATAAATTTTTTCCGGATCCATCAGTTGGGGGGACCAACAGGTATTTTTATTAAAAAAAAATTATTTTCAAGTTTTTTATGTATCCGACCCCGATTTTGGAAAATTCAAGATAATTTTCATAAAAAATGTTCTCTTCTTTCAAATCGATATCATGAACCGTTTTCGAGAAAAAGAAATTTTAACTTTTTGTGTTTGTTACATAGAATCATGTTGGATTATAATCTGTAATATCAACTTGGCTTTGAAAAATCAACAAATTGTGCAGATACTGGTAACAAAAGTCGTAAGTATTAAGTTGCTTACATTGTTTTGGAAATTTTAAATTAATTTTATTTCGTGAGGGTATAAAACAACATTCAACATTAAAAAAAAACAAAGTTAGAGATAATTACCAACAGAAATAAGAGATTATTGTTTTAAATGAAATTCACTGGTTCTAGCTAATTCCACAATATAATGAAAATTGTTGAAAATTCTAAAAAATTGACAATTGTTTTAGAAGTTTCAACAAATTTCATTATATTGTGGAATTAGCTAGAACCAGTGAGTTTCATTTAAAACACTAATATGAGTAGAGTTAATTTCAGAAATAAGAGAATTAATTTTTCAACAGATGCTCTACATGAAGACCATTTGTGTTAATACACAAATTTATTCTTTTCTCTAAAGATCGTCTAGTTTTTGCAAAAATTCCTGCATTATTTCTAACTTCATTACAAGCGTTTTGAATTATTTGCCACAGCCGATTACGGGTTTCTATTGGAACAGCATAGACTAATGATTTTAAATAGCCCCAAATACAAAAATCACAGGGGTTTAAATATGGAGATCTTGGGGACCAATTAACTGGACCACCTCTTCCAATCCATTTATCGTAATAGTTATTGTCGAGATATTGACGAACCTTTCTACTAAAATGAGCTGGGCAGCCGTCGTGCATGAACCATACATTATTTCGAATCATCAGGGAAACAGCATCTATTAAATCAGGTAAAACATTTTGTAGGAAATTAAGATATTCTTGTCCTGTTAAACGGCTAGGAAGCATTTATACTAAATTTTTATTGGTGCTTTTTCTCTATTAATGCATGAGGATTATCACCAATGTAGACATAACGATGTGCATTATGTAAATTTATAAATTCCGTCTCTGGTAAACGTAGATTCATCGCAAAATAAAATATTGGAAAAGAAATTAGGATCCTGATTTTTTTTGTTCCGCAACCAGTTTGAAAAATCTATGCGGGCAGGGAAATCACCATATACCATGGCATGAACTTTTTGAGAATGGAAAGGATGAAGGTTTTCTTTATGAATAATATTCCATATGGAAGACTTGGAAATGTCAGGATAAATAGCAGCGAGTTTTCTGGGGCTTACCTAAAGATTATTTTAGATTTCAATCAATATATAATCTTCGTATTCCATTGTCACAGTTTCAGTATTTTTAAGTACTACTGCGCCACTCTCTTAATCTTTGGTGTACGGCTACAAATGTTGCGCGAGCAGGATGCCTTCTGTTTGGAAATTTTTCAGCATATCTTCGCTCTGGTGCACGAGCGTTACATTGTACTTCCCCATAAACTAAATGCGTATCAGCATATTCTTCATTCGAAAAATAAACCATTTTAATCAAATTAACTATTATGTTTCACCTTTCACACACAATAACAATAATAACTGTTTAGAATCAAAATAATTTGACACATTGTCAAATTTTGTTGATTTTTCAAAGCCAACTTGATATTACAGATTATAATTCAACATGATTTTATGTAAGAAACACAAAAAGTTTGAATTTATTTTTCTCGAAAACGGTTCATGATGTAGATTTGAAAGAAGAGAACATTTTTCATGAAAATTATCTTGAATTTTGTACATTCGGTGTCGGATACATAAAAAACTTGAAAATATATTTTTTTTAATAAAAATACCTGTTGGTCCCCCCAACTGACACGCTTGTGATGGATCTGGAAAAAATTTATTTACAGCAAACCATTGGTTTGTAACTGTTTATTGATTATACCAAGTTTGAATATTTTAAGTAACGGTATTTTTGAGTAATTTGAAGAAAACTCATATGAGGACGTCTTCTTCAAAGGGCTGTATCTCCCTTAGGAAGCATTTTCGGATTAAGCTAATTTGAGCTAAATCGACTTCAAATAACCTCTAGTAACTGTTGTTTCCGTTTGGCAGGAGAGTTTCTGGACACTCTATAGTTTAGTAAATATATCCAAAGAAGGTGGTGACATCAGAGGCACAAGAATTTCAGAGAAGCAAACAAAATATTTAAATTTAGTAAGTGGCAAATTTACAAATATGTTTACATACATCGACGCTGTTGGAAACTGTGAGCTATATGTTAGCGCATCAAGGACGAAATAGGAACCGTTGAAAAAGAATGGAGTTGACAAACTCAAGAATGACCTGTCATGATTTTTTTAGACTCTGTGTTCATGTTCCGTTATAGTTATATCTGATATTGTTAGTTAGTACTATTTTTGAGTAAAGTTTGCCTTTTTTGAGTTTTGAATCGTTGTTTGATCGTATCATTTCACATTTCACTCAACTTTCTCACTGTGTTAGAAATTTAACAGACGCCAAAAATAAATGGGTAACTATTACTGAAATATTAAACAGTATGCAATATTTTTACTATTTCTGTATATTATTCTTTGATACAATGCGATGTAGGTAGAATTACAATGACAGGTGATGGCAATGCGCTCGCTACGTAGCGAAGGTCAATAGCGTACATTCGCAAACTCGCGTGTAACCAAAAAGCGTATTTTTCATGTTTTCGAACGATATCATGTGCTGCGCTACAAAGAGAGTGGTCAAAAATTGAGCCCCGGAGCCAGTACAACGGGAGCTATGATACGTAAAGTCCCAACAGTGCAAGACACTGGAATTTAATTATAACTGATAGTTCTATTACTCAATTTGGCATGTTCCTTAAGCGTATGCCAACTTATATGAAAATTGAATAATTCATTGGATTTCCACGTAAATCTATCTTTTTATATTTCTAAAATTTAAGTATCTGTAAAACGTTAACTAGTCCGACAATTTTTTGTTCGAGTTGTGCAGCATATCTATTGAACAGTGTGATTTATATCAATTCGTTAATTCAAATTAAGAATAGAAATAGTTTAATAATTTGCTTTTAAATTACGTAGTTTCTAAATACTACTACTTCATATTTGGGGAAAAATCTATTCCTTTTTTAGGCACTGTATTTTTAATTTGAATAAATATTTACTGATGCTTTTACAAGTTGTCATCTTTTAAAGTTCTATATAAACAGAAAATTTGCCACAGACGTTCAATCAACATCGACAAATTCGATCGACTCTCTAAATTTAGAGTAAAACATACAGAAAGGATGCGAAGCAAAGCTTTTAAATATTTTTTGTCTCAATATTTTCGTTGGATAACATTTTCTAAGTAAACGAATGAAATGTATGCTGCTACTTTGCCAGTGAAATAGATGTTATTTCATAAAATCATAACTGAATAACAAAAATATTTTGGTCGATAATAGTTTCTTTATGTACGATCAAACATTACCTTGATATTGTTTAGCTTCTACCTATAAGAAATATTGAACTGATCCTTTAATGGGAATATTTTTATACAGGGTGTAACTTTAACGCCGGCCACATACATTCCAAATACTAATAAAAGACCTTATTACACACATGCAATAATTTTCCGTTCGAAATTTTTTTCGATTCAAAATTCTGCATGGTGATGGTCTTTGCATTCGGAATCCCGCGCGAAAGAGAGTTGTTTGGAATGCAAGCATTTCCTCTGATTGTATATTGGGCGCATCATACATGCCTAAAAACGGTACAGAACACGCTTCATGTGTGTTTATTTGGAGGAGTTTTGGATTTTAGAGCTCCGGTACACGTCTACAGATGAATTTAGGCACACGATGTCTGATATAATCGTAGAAAGCTACCCATGCAACACTAATCATGTGGATTATAATAACAGATACTCTAAGGATCTGGCGTGGAAAAATATACAGCAACAGCGACTGGGACAGTTTAGAAGGAATGAATAACATTCGTCGAGAGTTTATAGACATCCGATAATATTTCTCTGGATTGGCTCGTAATTTTGCTCTTTTTACATAAAATTGACTATCTTGCAATCTTTGAGTATTCTGGGAAGGAACCCAGTAACGGCGAGTTTTTTTCTGTTTTTCTTAGCAAGATAGAGCAAAAATGCAATGGCAATCAGAATATTATCGTCAAAGTCCCTATTCCTACCACTGTGTTTCCACTCAAACTCAATGGTATCGTAACTCAGTCGTGTTGTTTCGAACGAAAATAAGCGCATGTGTGTAATGTATATGTAGTGGTCACATTGTCACATAGCGAAATCCGTCATTTCGTGAAAATCCGCGGCAGCACATGAGCCGTCAGCATATCGTGTAAAACGCCGGGCATGTTGTGTACCGAACCTTCAAACAGAAAATCTGTCCTGTTGTAGACGTTAGGGGTTCATAAAATGCGGTACAGACACGTCAGATAGCGTATCGCCTTTTCTCTAGATGGAAGTGGAAACCTCTATAGATATTTAATTTGTTTTTCATACAAAAACAAATAATACAAAACGAAACTCGAAAAATATTGCAAAGATATAAAATGATTTCTCAACGTATAACAACAGAAAATAAACAAGACGTGTGGCACTCGGAGACTGCCGCGGTAAAGCTATTGCATAGAGTTTTACACTTTGACGTTCACAATTTCTTTTTCTTTTTAGCACTTTTTTTAGCATTAGAAGTTTCACTTTCACAGTCCTCGTATCAGCATAAAATAATCAAAACTTATTGGACAGTCCTCGTATAATCATACAAGTATCAAAATTTATTGGACAGTCCTGGTATCAGCATAAAATAATCAAAACTCATTGGGCAGTCCTCGTATAAGTATAAAAAATCAAAATTTATTGGACAGTCCTCGTATCAGCATAAAGTAATCAAAACTTATTGGACAGTCCTCGTATAATCATAAAAGTATCAACATTTATTGGGCAGTCCTCGTATAAGTATGAAATAATCGAAATTTATTGGACACTTCTCGTATAAGTATAAAAGAATCAAAATATATTGGACAGTCCTCCTTTAATCATATCAGTATTAAATTTTATTAAGCAGTCCTCGTATCAGCATAAAATAATCAAAACTTATTGGAAAGCACTCGTATAATCATAAAAGTATCAAAATGTATTGTGCAGTCCTCGTATAAGTATAAAACAATCAAAACGTATTCGACAATCCTCGTATAAGCATAAAATAATCAAAAATTATTGGACAGTCCTCGTATAGTCATATAAGTATCAAAATTTATTGGGCAGTCCTCGTATAAATATAAAAGATATAAATTTATTGACAGTCCTCGTATCATCATAAAATAATCAAAAATTATTGGATATAGGTATTAAAACTTATTGGACAGTCCTCGTATCAGCATAAAATAATCATAAAAGTATTAAAATTTATTGGGCAGTCCTCGTATAAGTATAAAAGAATCAAAATTTATTGGACAGTCCTCGTATCATCATAAAATAATCAAGACTTATTGGACCTTCTTCGTATAGTCATAAAAGTATCAACATTTATTGGGCAGTCCTCGTATAAGTATAAAAGAATTAAAATTTATTGGGCAGTCCTCGTATAAGTATAAAGGAATCAAAATTTATTGGACAGTCCTCGTATCATCATAAAATAATCAAGACTTATTGGACATTCTTCGTATAGTCATAAAAGTATCAACATTTATTGGGCAGTCCTCGTATAATTATAAAAGAATTAAAATTTATTGGACAGTCATCGTATAAGTATAAAACAATCAAAATGTATTGGACAGTCCTCGTATCATCATAAAATAATCAAAATTTATTGGACAGTCCTCGTATAGGCATATGGGTATTAAAATTTACTGGACAGTCCTCGTATCGTGTCAGGTTATTTTCGTTACGGAATTTCTGGATTCGGTCTCCACGCTCAAGGCCCGCGATAGAAGCTAATGCAATAGCTTAAAATGCGCAAACATAAATTATGCCAAAACAACAAAATAACAAAACCAAATTTATTAAAAACAGAAAATTACTTTTCGTTGCAAGTCGAAGAACAATATAAAAATTAATTTATTCACACAAGGTCCACTCTTGTGACAACGGAAGTTACATTGCAGTTGGGGTTTAAAGCACAAGCACCTGTTATTCTTGCACTGGTTCACTAAGGAACGACATGCACATTTTGTATAGCTTTGCCCTTGGAACAATGATTCTGCAGATACAGCTTCCTTGACAGATAACAGTTTGCTCATGTTTACCTGAGCCGTCGCGATAGAGTTGGATGTGCTAATCTAACATCTGTTCCATCGAACCAGGATTTAATGATCCCATTAGTAGCACCAACTTGGTAAATTCCGTTTTTAATGTCAGTGACAACAGTTACTAAATTCGGAGAATGGCCTGGACTCCGATCTACTTTATCAACATTTACCAGGACACAATCTCCTATGCCAATTTCTGGTAATCGTTTCTTTGAAACCGAAAGCGTGTCTTCGGCTTGACGTTTCTGTCCTTCATAACACTTTTCTTGCTCTAGTCGTATTGATTTCTCACAGAAACAAAATTTACAAAACTTACCATCAACAGCACATGTCTGATGAATAAGAACTATACTCGTACATTTTTCGCATGAAAATCCTGAATCTATAGCATCCTTTTCACATGCAAGGCAAGTTATTTTAAGAGAGTTCAATTCAACTGTCGACCCTTCAATATTCGCATTGCCACAATTGAATTCACTTTGGATGTCGGTGTTCATAGCATCTTCATTTTCTGTTAAACATTATTCCGGTATTGTAAATGCTGATTCATCGCCAGCTTCAGTAGCGGCTGGTTCTTGATTTTCATCCTCTTGTACTGAATCAACTTCAATTTCTGTTTGAGCTTCTTCTAATTTCTCAATTTCACCTTCTAGCTTCTCAAGCTCCTCTTCCGTGGTAATTGTTCCAATAACGTGAGGTGGGAGATTTGTGGAAGCCAAGCCGCATTTGGGCTCTTTACCAAAAACTGCTTTATACGGAGATCGGCCTAGGACCCTATGAAGTAAAGCTATTTTTCTGCCATTGAACAAAATGGCATCCGGTTGACCATTTTGTACATTTGTTGTCCGCCATCCACGCCCTCAACATGTGTTCCACATCTTGATTAGAGCGCTCGATGCTCCCTTGACTTTGTGGATGTCGAGGTCTCACATGGACTATGCACAACTGCGGCCATAAGATTTTCAATTCCTTCACAACTCTATTTGAGAATTCGCGCCCATTATCACTTTGCAGTATAGAAGGTACACCAAATTGCAAAAATTTATCTAAAATTTCTTCAGCGACTTCGACCGCATGGTTGGAGCGCAATGGTCTAAGGCAAAGGTACTTTGTAGCATGGTCCTGGTAATTTAAAAGCCATCTATATTCTTCATCTGGGATAGATTGAAAATCTATTAAATCCACTTGACATCTGGTCATAAAATATTTGGATGTAATTGCTTTTACAACGACTTTAGCAATAGCCTGATTTTTTTTATTTTTACACGATTTTAAGAATAATTCTAGGACTAACATACTTCTTCTGTATTACGTAAATCATTTTATCCCTAGAACCATGCCCACAGTTAATATGAATATCGTGTAATCGCGAAAAAATTTCCTCTTCTGGAACAACAACATAAATTAAAGTTTTTAACCTTTTTTTCACATTCTTCTTTCCATTAACTGTATCAACATCGTACGTTTGTAGTAAATAGTATTCTCTTCTGGTCTTCTTAGTTTTTGTTTGTTTCGCCCGCGAGATTTCCACAGCAATCTAATAATTATTTTGGTTCTAACCTCTAAAACGATACAAGCAAATTTTGCAAGATGTCACTTACCTCGTTTAGATGATTTATTGTATATGGCCTTTTATTTGGTTTGGCTGTATAATACTTGAGGTAGTGCTGCTGGAATATTACTTTCACACTGTTTTCTTCCGCCATTTCCGCAATCAACATCAGCGGACAACAATAAACTTTAGTTACACTATCTAACGTGTCTGTAACGCATTTCATGAACCTCCAACGTCTACAATACGGCAGATTCTGTTTGAAGGTTCGTTACACAACATGCCCGGCATTTAATAAAATGCCGCGGCAGATAGAGAATTGGTGCAGTTTTACACGATATTCGGACGGTTCATGTGCTTCCTCGGATTTTCACGAAATGACGGATTTCACTATGTGACCACGACATACCTGTACAGTATTAGGAATTTTTAAGCGTCAATGTGTGAGAAAGAAACAGATTCATATAAATTCATATTCTTATTCGCTTACAGGATATCATAAAGTGGAAAAGTGCAATACATATCCATAACGACAATGTGTTCTTTGTAGGTGCTAACAGGATAACAGAAACAGTGTTGCCAACTTTCATTCTATATTTATATTAATTGTAAAATGCATTGTTCTAACACGAGAACAAGTTATAAGAAGTTTTTAATTATGAGAATTCGAGACGTTGTAACAGGTCAAGATAATTAATCCGACTTATTTATTTATTTTATTGTAAAGCTGGAAATTGTTCTAGTTTCAAAAGCGACAATATGTTGTAAAGAAACAAGTATACAGTAATACCTCGGTCTACGAGACCTCACTTTGCGCGATTTCGTTATAACGCTAATGCTAACTGACCTCGCTTTACGCGAACGCATTGATTGGTTATTTAGCGTGTGTGGCATGATTGCATTCAAGCAGTACAGTAACAGTCGTATATTTAAATATGTTTACATTTTCTAGTTGTTTCTCGGTGGGTAAACGTAATCTATATTGGTTTCTTATTAAAATTTCTGATATTTTGCCATAATTACTGAATAAGATTGCTTATGCTCTTGTAGAACAGTAAATCGAAACATAATAATTAATTTACATATATTTATTATTCAAAAAAATGTCTACGCCGGCTAGTAAAAAAGAACGTAAAAGTTATGAGATGAAGATAAATTTTTTAAAAATATGGAGAACAGAGGCAAGGCTACAGAGGTTGGACGACAGTTTGGCCTCTCAGAGTCTACTGTACGTACGATTGTGAAAAATCGTGATAAAATAATGCGTACTAATGAATATGGGACGTCTACTAGCGCGAAGAAAATTACTCGTACGAGACCTGCTATTTTAGAAAAAATTGAGCAAATGCCTGCTGTTTGGATTGAAAATATGAATAAAAAGATGCTCCAATGAGTCAAGATATCATATGTGCTAAAGTGATTTCTTTATATGGCAACCGAAAACAGCAAGAAGGTGAAAGCTCTTCTGCTCCATCATTCGTTGCCAGCAATGGCTGGTTTGAAAAATTAAAAAGACGATTGAGTTTGCATAACATTCGTATAACTGGCAAAGTAGCAAGCGCAGATATAGCAGCTGCGTCGGAAATTCCTACTCAGCTATACAATTATATACTGCTTCCCTCGTCTTCAATGTAGATGAAACCGATCTTTATTCGAAAAAGATGCCATCTCGAACTTTTATTTTTAAAGAAGAAAGGCAGGCAAATGGTTTTAAAGCAGCTAAAGATCGATTGACTTTTCTTTTGGGTGGAAATGCCACTGAAGACTTCAAATTGAAACCTTTGCTGATATATCATTCGGAAACACCTCGCGTTATGCGCGGCACTGATAAAGATAGCTTACCAGTTGTTTGGCAATCCGATTGGTATACAAACAACTTTTGTACAGATGTCAAAACGTACTGCAATCGAAATGGACTGCCTTCAAAAGTTTTATTATTTCTTGACAATGCACCTGATCATCCACCAATATTGGAATCACCGTGGGGTTTGGAAGTAGAGGTGATGTTTTTGCCACCAAATACTACCTCAATTTTACTGCCTATGAACCAGGGGGCTATAGCAAACTTCAATGCTTACTATCACCGCCGGACATTTGGTCAGCTGATTCGAGAAACTGATGGAGAAGGACAACAATCTACGCGTGATTGGTGGAAGTCCTATAACATTATGAAGGCTGTAAAAAACATTGCTGCAGCTTGGAATGAAGTGAAGCTGAGCTGTATGAACGGAGTTTGGAGAAACCTTTGGCTTGATGTGGTAGAGGCACCAAGCAGACGTTTGCGTTTGCGTTCAAGATACTATAAGACATGTGGTTGAAGATATCACTGTTATGATGGAAGGGTCTGAGATTGAAAGTATTGCAGCCGAGGAGCTCGAAAAATGTGTAGCAACCGATAGCGCGTTTTTGAGCGATGAAGAATTAATGGCAATGCAAAATACTTCGCAAATAAACGAAGAAGAACCGTCAGAAGAAAGAGAATTATCATCAAGTGTAATCCAAGAGGCACTTTGAAAAATATATTCTGGTCTAGAGATGTTGGAAAGTTTGGACAGTGATGTCAACCGTGCTTTATATCTGCGGCAATCCATAGAAAACGGTGTTAACTACTACGAAAAAATTTTACTTGAGCGCAAGAATTCCATTCAAAAAACGTTAGATCAGTATTTCTCGAAAAATTAAAATATATATTTCTGTTTTTTGTAAGCTTATAGGCAATAAAAGTAATTTGTAATGCTTTTTGCTTGTTATTTCATTGACCTCGTTATACGCGTATTTCGCTTAGCACGAATCTGATCGGAACGCATCCTTCGTGTAAAGCGATGTATTACTGTATTCAGTGTATCACCTAATTTCTTTAACAGGGTATCATTACATGCCAAAGAATTATCGTGGCCCAAATTATTTTCCAAATATTCACAACAATTATTATAAAGATTCTAAAAATAGGTTATAATATGAAAAACAATAAATCGACGATATTGATATTAAATATGATACTTTTTGAAGTAATTTATGATTGCAACTCAATAATTAAATATTCTATATATTATAAAATAGAAAATATTCAATTCTGAACGATTACTGCCTGTAATTCCTACGCTCCTGATAAAACGATTTCGTCTACAGCCGTACTTCTTCTATTTTTATCTATCCCCTCTCTGCATCTTGAATCTATGCGTTGGAAGTGTAAGTGCCCATACAATATTCCTTTTTATTAATAACAGAAATAATTCTTCATTAAATTTCAACGTAAGACGATAATCCTCTCATAGTCAACGGGAAAATGTAAGGGTCACATGGCGTTATTAGTAAAGAGAGACAATAGTGAGATAGACAAATAAAAGTCGGCGTAGCTTATTACAGTTAAAATAAGGATACAGGAATATACGAATCGCGCTTGTGCCTCTCGAGGGCTGTACCTACTAGACGAATATCAACCAAGTGTTCAGCAACATCTTTCACGTTGCCAAACCTGAAAAAAGTAAAGGTTATAACCGCTTTCAATCTGAAAACTAGAACAATTTCCAGCATTACAATAAAAGGTTCAACAAATAGATCCGATTAATTATCTTGATCTGTTACAACCTCTCGAATTATCATAATTAAACATTTCTCTCGTGTTAGAGCAATGCATTTTACAATTAATATAAATATACAATGAAAGTTTGCAGCACTGTTTCTGTTGTTCTGTTAGTACCTACAAAGAATTTGTAACACATTGTCGTATTGGACATATATTGCACGTTTTCCACTTTATGATATCCTGTTAGCGAAAAAGAATAATACACTGAATTTATATGTAACACGTTGACGCTTAAACATATGTACCCACAGAAAATTCTTAATACTGTATACGGAATTTCGAATCGATATTCCGAATGTTTGTGGTCGGCCTAAAAATGATTTAATGATTAAAAACGTTAATTTTGAAAATTCTCCAATAACAGTAAAACAGTTTTTTTTTAAATTATCCAACGCATTGTTGAAAATACATTTGCAACTCGGTCTTATTGATCGAATGCATTAAAAATAATTTTTTAAACAAAAAAATATAATTTCACGAAATAAATTGGTCTTCGACGTCTTGAACTGTACAAAGTCCACTAGTCCATGATAAAAGAAAACTATTTGTGTCAATATAATTTGAAAATAGTTTCTTATGCCGAATTTTTCAAAGCTAACGCAACCAATGTGCTTAAAATTGTGTTTAGACAATGTTTTCTTGGATAAACACTCCAAAGGAAGCTACTTGGGAAGAACTAGCAACGCTTTATGTAGATGACTATTTAAAATCTATTACTCACTCTGTGGTAGATCGTGTGGAAAAAACTATCGTACAGAGGAACGTTCCATCAGTGCCGGTTGGAGGAAAAGGGTTCGGGGTTGATTTTGAGCCTCTTACTTTTTTATCTATTTTTTATGTTCAATCTCATAAAGGTAAAAAAATAATACATTATTTGCTTTTTGCGAAAGGTTTTTTTTAAATTGGAATATTTTTACAATTTTCCTATTTGTAAATGGTAATTCTAATATAATTAACGGACATTTATGATTTAGCACAGGTGAATTTATTGAGTTGCGTTTTCAATTGCTCAATTTGAACTTTTAAGAATAACCTAATTTGATATTTATTGTGTTTTTTGTTTTCCAGCCGAAATAAAAATGCCTAGTGGAAACATTGATAAACCTGTAATTGAAGATAACCGCGATGGAACTGTCACGATAAAGTATGATCCACGTGAAGAAGGTATGCAAAAAGTAATATCATTCAATATTCATTTCCATATATATCAGCACCTTCTAGATATTTTTTATGCAGTTGCTTTATTATACTTCGTCACCATCTTCCTAAATTCCATACATGTCAAGTTAAGATGTTCTATTATATTTATATTCAAAATATAAAAGTACTTGAAATATAAAAATATACAAAAGAAACAATTCTAAAAATGTTATACAAATAGAAAAAGGTTTCAGATAAATATGGCCTTTGGTAATAAAAACCACATATCTTTGCTAATATATACCTTAGTTGACAATAAAAATACCAATTGGTTCGACAACTGTAGTGGAAGAGAAAAACATAGATATTTCGTTACATATTAAGTAAACCTAAGAAAGAAGTTTATTAAGGTTTATACTGAGCATATATTATAGTATGATACATAATAAAGCCGAACTATTAGATTGTCTACAAATAAGACAGTGAAAGATCTGCTTTCGTAATTCAATGAATGAGACTGAGAAGCAAGTTCTTACCTTGTTTTTTTAGTTGTTGAAATTTTTCTGGGAAATCTTAAAGCTGAATCTATGTTGAACTGGTAAACTACATGTTTAACAGTTTCATATCTCTTTGATATAATACCGAGGTACATTATTCACGTAGAAGCTTAGACAGTTTCTTCAAACTTAAGGGGACACATGTATGTAGAAGCCAAAAGATTTCACCAAAGTATCGAAACTACAAAAGAAGGTGAAGTTTTCTAAAAATACATTGAAAATAGTGATTCCTACCCTATTTTTGTATAGATTATTAAAATAAGAAAATCAAGTACCAAATATAATCATAACATGTATTATTTTATGGTTTATTATAAATTATATTTTTTCTAATAATATGTTTCTAAAGGTGTTCACGAGTTAGCTGTGAAATTCAATGGAGAACATGTCCAAGGTTCGCCTTACAAAATCCATGTAGACTCAATAAGTTCTGGTTACGTAACAGCTTATGGTCCTGGTCTTACACATGGAGTCACTGGTGAACCGAGTAACTTTACAATTTCAACCAAAGGCGCAGGAGCTGGCGGTTTGTCCATGGCTGTAGAAGGTCCCAGCAAAGCTGAAATTAGTTGTCACGATAACAAAGATGGAACTGTATCGGTTTCGTACTTACCTACAGCTCCAGGAGAATACAAAATTTCTGTGAGATTCGGTGACAAACATATCAAGGGTGAGTAGACGTTATTAATATTGGTTGTGATTGCCTTGATTGAAATTTATGTTTTTTCAATTGAAGGTTCTCCTTTCAACGCAAAAATTACTGGAGAAGGTAGGAAACGAAATCAGATTTCCGTGGGTTCTTGTAGTGAGGTATCTTTACCTGGAGGCAAAATATCTGATGATGACATTAGGTCCTTAAATGCTTCTATCCAAGCTCCAAGCGGATTAGAAGAACCATGCTTCCTTAAACGGCTCCCAACTGGAAATATTGGCATATCGTTTACTCCCAGAGAAATAGGTGAACATGTAGTTAGTGTGAAGAAAATGGGTAATCACATAACCAACTCACCTTTCAAAATCAACGTTTGCGAAAGAGAAGTTGGAGATGCCAAAAAAGTAAAAGTAACTGGTGGTGCCTTGAAAGAAGGCAAGACTCATCAAGAGAACACATTTACGGTTGACACAAGAAATGCTGGTTTTGGTGGTTTGTCATTATCTATTGAAGGACCCAGCAAGGCGGAAATACAATGCAACGATAATACTGATGGCACATTAAACATTTCTTATAAACCCACCGAACCCGGGTACTACATTGTTAATCTTAAATTCGCTGATCATCATTTAGAAGGATCTCCATTCACTGTTAAGGTTAGTATAAGGAATAATTTATTCATTATATCTCGGCGTTAAGTCCGAAAATAAAAAAAAACACGACAAGGATATTTTAGACGTTATTAAAGTTAATCTGTATTTACGCAGTAAAAATATTTCTAAAGCGAGCTTGTTATGTTTGTAAACATTAGGAGGAATTTTAAATATGGTTGAATGAAAATATTCTTAGATGCATATTGAGTAAAAATAGCTATTTAGTAGTGATAAGTGTAAATATGTTTTGTGATATTTTCGAGAATAATTTGTTCAACTTTTAAAGCGTTAGTTAATATTTACTATAATATATTTTTTAGGTCACTGGTGAAGGCTCGAATAGGCAACGTGAAAAGATTCAGAGGCAAAGGGAAGCCGTACCAATTACAGAAGTTGGTAGTCAATGTAAACTCACTTTTAAGATGCCAGGTATGTTTGCAAGTTGGTTAAAATATTTTTATTTGTAAGTTACTAATAACGTTATTGATATAATTATCTGGAGAAATTGACAAAGCCCAGATATTGAATATCTCGATTCAATTTTCCAACATAACAAAGGTGTAGTCCATTCATGGTATTGAAAATACTCACTAATATGTAATTTGGGTTGATTAATATTAATTAACATGTGAGTTTTCTGTATATTCCAACCTTAGACTAGGAAAGAGAGGGGACTCGTAACGCTGTCAACTATTGTGATACCAATGCCCACCAAGTCATAAACTTGACTGTTGTCCCATATGATTGTTCTAAAGGACTCAAATTTTTATTTTATAAATTAATCTTTATACATTGGAAATTTAAAAATAAAACTAAATTGATTTATTTAACTTATATCAAAATTGTAGGCATTAGTAATTATGATCTTTTGGGGTTAGGAATTCCGAGAAACTGAACAATAAATTCGTTAATTTTCAATGAAAAAGTTTCGTAATGTCTTTTCTACTAACATAATTGAATTTATTATGAAATACGTGTTAACTCACTAGTGAGGTTTTATGATTAGCAGCTTATTTTTCAAGATATAAAGAAAAAAGTAGCTACCAAAAAAATAAGTTAGGAATAACTTACCTATGAAACGAAATTTCAGGTTCTTTCTTTCTGCTAGAACTCTTACACTGGTAATCACAATAATTAACCATCGTAACAAAATCAAAAGTCCACTTTAAAATCACTTTAATCGCTCAATAATCACAAAAAACTCTCTAGTGTTCACTATAGCGTTGACCACCAAAAAATGGCGTCGGTTTTAAAATAGGTATTCAAACTGACAACACAGCTTGCATAGAGAGTTACGCGTCCCCTCTCTTTCCTAGTCTAAGGTTCCAACCTTAGCTAAGGTTCCAACGGTCATAAATTTTGATCAATGGAGGCGGGATAAAATCTTAGACAAAATATATCACATTGTTCTGATGCCATACCACCTCACACCATCCGACATGATGCGTCGGATGTATTCTGTGTGCACACTGTTCCCACATCATCCATAGGACTCTACAATATTTTTATAATACAAATCAGTGAGCGTGGCGATTAGTAGCTCTTCAGATGAGTGGCATCAATAACTAGAATGTACAGCAGCTTTATTAGTATTAGAAGGGAGATAAAATATGGGGTACCTACATCCAATAAATTTAGAACGTCACTTTTATGGGAAATATCACACGTGTGGTGGTTACTCAGTAAGTGCCCCTCGTATACGTTACGTTTACCATAAAGCCATTATATCTTTGAGGAAAACACTTACCTAGTAGCCGTTCTTCGGGGATTGAATAAGCAACATCATTTATAAAAATCACTGGGTTTAGTATATTTAGAATTAACACAGATTACAATATCATAGACCTTTTAACTTATTCAAAATAATAATAATGAATCAATCATTGGTTAATTACACTTTGTTTTTATAGGACACATTCAAGTCATGCACCGGTAGGTTCGACCTTCCGCGTATGTGAACGCGATGTTTACGTTTAATAGAAACGTGATTTCTGGGTGTTGGCCTGACCTTAATCAGATCGATGGCCGCTATTAACATTGGAAAATATAATATACACAATTTAATCTTTTTCTATGAAAATGTCTTTTTTTACAATACTGTCTTTTTCGGGATCATCACACACGCTATTTAGCAATTTCTTTCCAAGCTTCTCCTCTCATATTCTGGTCTCTATAATGGCTACTTTTTATATTATATAGACATCATGCTTCCGAACCAACTCAGCCGACATAATTTCGTCGTTTTTTGTCACCATTTAATCCGTATGATGCACCCTCGTACCACGTCGCAGTGACATGGGATGGGATCGCATCAAAACAATATAGAAACAAAATATAAATATGCTGTGATGTTGAAGTTTCCCAAATATTTTTCGTTGCAACAAATTAAGTATTCAACACAAACATCACGTATTGGTGCTGATTTTTGTTATCACACACAAATAAATTATAGTTATTACTATTAACTACCCAAAAACTAATTTGTTGGTTATTATTGTTACTATGTCTAGCTAATAAAGTAAATGTAACTATAAATTATTAGGTAAATTGGTAATTGGTTGCAAGAATCTCTACCATATTTTCTTTTTTTTCATGACAAAATATTTTGAATAATATTATTGCAGTGAACTAAGGAAATAATTGACTATATTATCAACTTTTATTTTGACAGGTATCACATCATTCGACCTTAGTGCGTCCGTCAAGTCCCCTGGAGGAGTAACTGAAGACGCAGAAATTAATGAAGTTAAAGATGGATTGTACGCCGTTCACTTTGTACCCAAAGAATTAGGAGTTCATACTGTTTCAGTCAGATACAAGGATATTCACATTCCTGGTAAATAAACATTGTTATTATATTCATCATCAGTTTATTCAATATTATTTTTATCTGATATAATGGGCAGGCGATTATCAGATTTGGGATATTAGGGCCTACAAGTTACGTTTTGACAGCTAAAAATTCGTTTTGAAGAATTTTTAATGTCGGGACCGTGTTCCTGGGCCAAATTTATACCCCCGTACCAAATTTCATATCAATCGGAGCATTTTGAAAATTTGCTTTTAAAGACAGCTCTGACACCTTGTTAAAAGGCAATAAGAGCGGGGTTTGTGAAAGGGAACGAAAAATCGTAGAAAAAAAACTGTAGTGTAGAGAATCAAAAATGATTAACATTGGCGTAGAAATTGGACTCATAAAAAATCTGAGGGGGTAATTATTATTAAAAAAAAGTTTGACCGTGTACCTGATTATGGATTATGATATTTCATCATGGGTAACTCACAGTAAAAATATACCCCCTATATACAAAGCTTGCCCCCCTAACTACATTGAAATTAATGGACAAATAATTTTTTTTGCGAGATATAAAAAAAATGCTAAATACTAAAAATGTAAAGGACATTTAGACATGTACATAGCATTTTTTAGCCCGTATAAAAGGAGTATATTTCGCCTAAAAATTCCGAAAATTCAATGTTCAAAAATTACGAAAACATTTTTTCACAACCCTGTATATACTCAGAAAAATTCTAATTTTTTTCTCTACCGATGGATATATATATTTTGAACATTTTATCGAAAAAGAGGGAGCCACAAGACACGCTAAATTTTGAGGTTAACATTTTTTTTCGACCACCGTAGCTATATACCGAATACTCATATGCCTAAAAACATAATCTCGAACTTCCATGTTCAATTTCAGTCCACTTTTGGGGGGTTCATTGGGGGGGCCTTAAAAATATTTCAAGCCCATGACGCCTATAGGCACTCCCAATCCGGAAGATCGCCCGAAAATCACGATTCCAGCATTAATATTTAGCGAATGCCGGACCCCAAAAAAAGGGGGCAGGAATGTGCCCCCATATATCATCGTAAAGGGCTTGACCTGACAAGTTGCCCCATCATATTTATAACCCGAAATTCCCAAAAAATTTTTATTAAATTTACTTGTAAATTTTTTCCTGTATATTTCCCCCATTAACCCCCCCTTTTTCATGTGTTCTATGTACGTGTCGAGTGATTCTCCTTAAAACGTACTTGGCAGTTTTTCTCTATCATTTATAGTAAAAAAACCCCCGGGACTAAGTACCAAAGTCGAAAAAAGTCTGTTTTTGACGACATCTAGATCCCCCAAAAAGGGGGGCAGGAAAGTTTTGTTATATGTTTTTCAAGAGGGTTTGGCGTGATCTCTTACGCAGGGATATTCGTTTCTTGAAACTCGAAAAAAAATTTTTTGCAAAAATACTTTTTAATTTTACCCTGTATATATCTTCAAATCAAAAAATCTAACGTACCGACCCGATTTTTTTTCAGATGCAATTTTTATTTTTGAGCTAGCACTAATAGTAAATGCGAAGTCAATAACTCAAACCGTCTCTGAGACAGCTATAGGGGGGTGTGGAGGGGGACGATTTTCTTCCTATAATTTTTTTCTCTACACGTTGATATAAACAGTTCCCGCTTCGCGGGTATTCAAAATTGATGATCTCGTTCTCTTTTAATGTGCCAGGTCCCAAGAGTTTGTGGGAGGCTGCCTTCCTGACTAGCGAATCTGCAATACGTTTTCCTATCGATTTCTCATGGCCCTTGATCCAGTCTAAAGTGACCGTATTGTTGTTACAGGCTTCGAGTACTAGGCCTGATGTAATGCGTGGTCTGTTCAGGGCTAGTAGTGTTTGTCTACTGTCCGTAAGGATGTATATGTTATTACCTGTGGTTTTCCTTTTGGTAATCTCTTTTGCAGCGATGCAGATAGCAGTGAGCTGTTTGAGCAACACTTGCATTGCAGCCCATTGCCCATTTTATGTTTAGATTCAGGGATCTGGAAAAAATTCCACATCCTGAGCCTACATTGGTTTTAAACTCATCTGTGAAGATGCGGATTGCGCCTTCTTCCAATGGGTCTCACTACATCTCTTATGTATCGTTCGCACTGCCTCTCCTAGGTCTTCAATGAAAACGATGTGAGGCTAATGGGTCGATATGCTTTTCTAATGGAATGGTCCATTCTTCCAGGTTTTGGTATGAACACAACTTTAAGTTCTCTCCAACCTTTTGGAATATACCTCAGTGCCAGTGAGGATCTGAGGATTCCTACCAGGTGCGGCATTAGGTAATCTAGGGCCCACTGAAGTAGGGCTGGATAAATGCCGTCCATTCCTGGGTATTTAAAGGGGGAGTAGACAGAAATGGCCCACCTCAGTCTGTTCGCGTCGACGATCTGTCGTGATATACGCCGGTCATCGTCCGTCGGGTAGTGATTCTCCCCATCCTCCCAGGCTGCCGTGTTAGTGGTTCTGGAATCAGGGAAGTGAGTTGACATTAATAGTTGAAGGCTTTCCTTTAGGTTGGCAGTTTTTGTGCCATCCTCTCTGGTTAGTATACCGATATGACGGTGGGGATCTTTTGAGAGGGCTTTTTGGAGTCTAGCTACTTGGGGGAAAGCTTCGATTTCCTCGCAATAGATTCTCCATACTTCTCTTTGTTTTTGTCTAATGACTTTTTTATACTCCTTGAGGTGAGACTTGTATGAGTTCCAATCCTCTTCGAGTCTGGTTCTTTTAGCCTTATTAAAAGATTTCCTCGCCGTCCCCCTGAGCTGATTAATCTCATGGCACCACCACGGAGTGGGGGCTCCATCAAGATCGACCCGCCTGAGTGGGCAAGACACGTTATAGGCATTATTATGAAGTTTTGAATGGTTTCAGAATAAATTTCCAAATCTCCTTTATTGTTAGGCAACACATTCTCGACTTCTCGCAGATCCCCTTCCAAACAGTGGACATATTTTGTCCTGTCCGTTTTCCTGGGGTCGCGAGTTATTGTAGAGATTGTGAGCGCCAGTTTTATTTCGAATGTTATCCAGCGGTGGTCCGACATTGAAATATCGTTGGATACATGCCAGCCGGAGATTATATCCGAAGTGTTTTTAGTAGATAGGGTAATATCTATTCGCGTTTGACTACGAGAGTTAATGAAAGTTGGTTCAGTACCTCTATTTAGAATACAGATATTCTTGTTAGTTATGTAATCATAAAAAAGCTTACCTCTAGTGTTGATATCCTTGCTGCCCCAGCTTACGTGGTGAGAGTTTTCATCGCGGCCTATTACTAATTTAAGCTTCTGGGTGAGACAGTGTTTCACAAGGTCTTCCAACTTCTTAATTGGTGGTGGTTTAGCTGCGTCTGAGGGGAGGTATGCGGATGCCAGTGTTAACACTTTCTTTTGACCTTTCTGTGCATATTCAACCTTCACTACCGTTAGGTCCATCTTTGCTTGACGGTGGTGAGATGGGTTTTGGTTTCTTTTAGGCCATCTCCACTTCCTCACTTGGAGGTGGGTTGGCATCGCCTGTATACTAGCTTAGAGTTAGTTCTACCAGGAGACTGTCGGTCGCCATCTTGGAGGATGGTTTGACAGTCTCCGCAGAAGCAACCGCTCTTTGAGATTCCTCGGATGGGAGAGGGGAATCCGTGCTCGATCTCCTCCGTTCCGGGTCAAGTTTCTTTGTTATAACAATCAATGAGGTGAACGCGTAGCTCATCCTCATTGATCGTTTTTCTAGGACTCTCATTTCCTCGTCTCTTATGCCGAAAACGAAAAGGTGCCGTTTGGGATTGACCTTCGCTTCGTGGTGGAAGGAAAACCATGCGTCCACCCGAAGGTCTGAGTTTTGTTTGTCTAGCCGGAGCAGCACATCCTCTTTGTCACCCAGGTCAGCGTGAGCTTCGCTGGTGACCCAGAGGGTGGCTTTTGTCAGCTGGGGGAGGTTGTCGAAGTGTACCACGTCGAGCTCAGTCTCCTTCTACGGTTTCAGTCCTGAAACCGTGTTCCTTAGCCACTCTAGCGTTTCGTCATTATTGCAGGTGACTCTGGTTATTTCGCCAGAGTGCGACCATGACCTAAAAGTAGGTGGCTTTTTCTGACTGCCGGGTTTCGTCCAAAGCCTTCAATAGTTTTCTTTTGACAAGGTCTCCATTATCGGTAATTATTTTACCGTATGGATCGGCCTTGTCTATCATAGCTACCCGTAAATGGCTGATAGCTGCTTCTCTGTAGCTCTTTGCTTTAGCGTCCATCCGTATCCTCTCTCCTCTGGAAGAGTTTTTCTCCGAGGTGTTGGAGCGGATGCGCTTCTTTTATTGGGGGGTGACGCGTTCCGGGCCTCTTTTGGAGGAGGAACTGGCATCGCCACCCTTGCATTTTTGGCCGCTGGTGCCAGGTTTAGATAGGAAGTGGCGCTGGTGGTGTCTGTAGAGACGTCAGCCTGCTGCCTCGCTTTCCTCCTTCTCTTTACCTCAGCACCGCAGATTCTTGTACCTCGACGGTGCTTTGGTGCTGGAGGTGTGCTTTCTCGCTCATTCTCCGGTTTTTTTGTTTCTGATCCATTTTGATCCCACGAGTCGCTAGGGAAATGTTTGTCGCCTCTGGCAGAGCACCGCATGCCAGGGAAAGTCTATTTCCAAGGGGGTGTTGCCTAGTACCCCCAAGGGGACGTTCGCGGTCGCATTACCTGCGGCCATTCAGCCATCGGCACGTTCCTCACACCTTAGCTTGGGTTGTTGGAGTGTCATTCGGTTATTCAACACTGCTATCACTGATGATCAACAGTGCTAACGTATCCAGCGGTGCCACGAGGAGGTACACACTTGATGGTTACATTTCTCCATTTGACTGTAGAGAGCTACCCACAAGCAGATAAGCAAGCTCACGCAAATAAATAAGCAAACCAATTACAAAGCAATGGCCAATTTACAACCAACCCCGCCTTTTGGTCAGCATAATATCCATAAATGTACAGAAATTATAATTATCTATAATGTTCCTAGAAAGTTTAATGCAAATGGTTATTATTGCTGCGTAAAACCAAAATTCTTGTCTTAAAATATTTCCATTAACTAAAACATGATGGACGTTAGTATTATTGTTTTTCGGTACAAAAGCTTGGGATTCAGTTGCTATTGTACCATTTCATGCTGCATTATCATCAGTGACAAGTCTGTATATTAATACTCTTAGTGCAAGCTGGGACCAGATCCAGATCATTGTGGTTTTCTATGCAATATAGCATAGTTAATTGCGCTTTTGCTGGCAAGAAAGAATCATAAGTGTGTCTTTTTAAAATAGTGTCCCAGAAGAGTACTTAAAGTTGTAATATGTAAACATAAAGTAGTTAGAGATAAACTGCTTATTCTCAGAACGAATTCCAAAAAATCTATACTATACGTTGGAAGGATGGTTGCGGAATGACTCATAAAAAATTGCTAAACCTTCATATTTATTTCCAGGTTCTCCATTCCAATTTACAGTTGGTCCATACAGAGATCATGGTGCTCATTTGGTAAAAGCCGGTGGAGCAGGTTTAGAAAGAGGTGAACAAGGTGAACTCAATGAATTCAACGTCTGGACCAGAGAAGCTGGAAGCGGTCAACTTGCAATCTCCGTTGAAGGACCTAGCAGAGCCGAAATTAACTTTACTGACCGTAAAGATGGTTCCTGTGACGTATCATACAAAGTAGCCGAACCTGGTGAGTGAATTTTTTATTTGAATCTTATAAATTTTAAACTTATTTCATATCTTAATAATTAATTATTTCTACATTCCAAAATTGTAAAAAAATCACTAGGTTGGTATTAATTATAGTCATAGTTTTGTGATCCTCAGTACAGCTAGGGCATAGGCTAAAGCACCGTGAGAAGTAATAGGAACCTGGAATTATGTGCTATTATCTCTAAATGATGCTATTCACCCGATAAATAGCTTCAAATTGAGGTCTTGATAATTGGCGTTCAAAATGAAGGTCAATTTTGTGGGTATGTTTCTTCTATTGGGCTGAATTAGGTTCTTCGAATTTTGAAGCCTATACACAAAAAACGTAATTTTTCGTTGCTGATGGTCCAGGATAAAAATTTGAGAAAACCTGTTTTTTTTAAAGAAAAAAGCTAGAAGTATATGAAATTGGGTTTCTGGGTGCGAAAACTCAGCATCTATAATTCGTTTTTTGATTAAATGATTTCTCTACCTTGAATGGGAGTTGAAACTTACATAATACAATTCAAAAATCGTTAAGACCAAAATAATGAAGCTGCTCAGCTCATATTTTTAGGGGATTACTGTCAAATGACAAACATATCAAAAAAACCAGGGCGCCTCAAGGGACCTGTATTTCTGATTTCAGTACAAAATCGAAAATTAGTGCCAGAAAATGAAAGTTCATTGGTCTAAAACCGAGAGTTCAAGAAAGTGAATGGTACAGAGTGAGTATCACTTGTCTAATTAAATAATATTTAGAAAATATTTTCGCCGTAAGTGGGAATTGAAACCAGGACCAATCCATTATGTTAATTTAGATGGTATACATGTATTTTTGTGACGCGTCGACCAATTGTGAAAAAATATAAATACTGTGGATTATGAGAAATAAGAAGCACTCGACAATTCGACAAATACAAGAGTTCGACTATTCAGTGGATTTCCGACAAAATTTTACTCATAACTTTTGATTTTTCCTATTCTTAGGATAGAAAGTATAGGATTTTTTCTTGATAAATTAACTCCAATGTTAAAATGTCATATACCTGGAAATGTTATTGTCACTTTGCCATCGATAAAAAAGGTGCATCCTTTTTTATCGCGATAAAAACTTCTCTTCCTCAATATCTAGTAAGCGGACGTCACTTTTACACAATGACAATGAGTCGCAATTATTGTTGTTGTTCATCCATATATTCTGTCGTTAATTTATCTTGCCAAAAAACACTCGAGCTTTTCTTTTATTAGATAAATTCCTCTTTGACTCAAAGTTTTGCCAATCACTAAATTTGCTCGAAAAACTGACATTAGATAAAATCGCTCCACCTTCGGTGTCGCGATTTTATCATGTCAGTTTTTCTCGTAAAATTAGTGATTGGCAAAACTGTTTCGTTGCAAAGAGAAATTTATCCGATAAAAAAAAAGCTCTTGTGTTTTTACTGTTGATAAAAAAGCTGAAAGTACGGCAAATGAGGCTTTTGGTATAATTTTTTTCATCCTTATAAGGATATCTGAAATATCAATCATATCTAAGGCTAAACTGAAAGTAATGTTGTTAAAATCAGGATAGGAGCGTCAGAAAATAATGGTAATATAACTGTCAAAACTTGATAGTTTATTGAAATCTATGGATGTAGCTAATAAAACAGTAAGATTAGGCTTGGATGAAAAATAATGTCATGATAGAAGTTTCTGGGTGACCAAGCCTCAAACCAATTAAACCAATTATCTGCTCATATTTTGGTTTTCTGCAGCTACTTTAGGGGTAGGAGTTCTGCATTTAGAATACGATATTTTTCTACAACTGCTATGAAAAGTAGCGTATTTCTCATAGCTTACTTAATTTCAAAACCATATATTGCTCATACTGTGAGACATTTTTCATCACAGTACTTTACCCACACCATATACATATGTATGGAGAATCAACATTTCTTCCTGTAGGGTATTCTCGAGCTTATACCTTCTCCAGTAGGGGAACCTCGGCGCCAACTTTTATCAATAGGGGGATCCTCCACGCCTAGATTTTTTATTTATTTACTTGTATTTATTAAATTTGTGCAGTTGTAGAAAAAGTATAGTATGCAACATGTGGGGAAAAGTACTTTTCTGACTCCAGTCTTTGCTCAGGCACTCGTGAGAAAAGTTGAACTTTCCCAGCTTGTTGCACAATATACTATTTCCAACAATTAACAATCCGAAATTAGATGCATTGTGTCATGAAAATGGTTATCGACCCATTCAGGAGAAAGTTTTCTTGGGCACTCCCATGCCAACTTTGAGACGATGACATGGGATATCAATGCTTTGATAGCCGCTTGACTATCATAATGGATCGATATGTCACATTTCTGATAGTTTCTTTCTAGGTTCATTTCCACGCATCTTTAAATCGCAAGTATTTCTGCCTGAAAGACGCTCGGGAAGGAGCCCAACGATAATAAGTATCTGGTGCCAGGCCAAATACTCCAGCGTCTGCTCCAGTGGTGGTTTGTGAACCATCTGTATACCATCTAATGGTGTTTTCTTTGAGAATTTGGGTGGTGTATTCCCTTTCCCAGTCTCTCCTCTTATTTAGCATAGTAGTGAAATTCTTTTCAATACTTACTTTCTTGATCATTTCATCACTGGGAAGATTCGCTGATGATAGGTATTTTGTTAGAGAGGATCAGTCTCCCTGATTTTTAATACTCTCATTGCCTGAACTTTCCTTAGATATTCTAAGAATTGTGTCTTAGGCAGATCTTTCTATCACCCGATATAGAGGTGTGAGATCTGTAATAACCTCAAGTGCCCTAGTTGGACACGTTCTCATAGCTCCAGGATGCTCACACAGGCAAGCCTTTGAACTTTGTCGAGGGTCTTCCTCGTGCTGTACTGACTTGATTTTGTATGCCAAACTATTGCCCATACGTAATTGCTGGTTTCACAATCATGGCGTACATCCATCGCAGTATTATTGGGTTACAGCCCCAAATCTTACCAGCTATATTTCTGCACGCCATCAAAGCTCTTATTGCTTTAACTAGCAGTTATTTCAACATACTTATTCCACAGAAACTTACTGTCTAGGGTTATTCCTAGATATTTAACTTTTGATTTCCCCGTTTAAAGATAAGGGTTTCATGGCTGGAAGTGTTCTTTTCCGGGTAAATGGAATTACTATGGTCTTGTCTGGGTTAATGTTTCGCCCCACTGACAAGCACCATTGCTCAATAACTCTGAGGCCCTTTAGTAATAAATCACACAAGGTGCTCTCGAACTTGCCTCTGGCTATTAGAACTATGTCATCAACATAGCCCATACATTCGAAGTCAAGCTCCGTTAGCCTGTAAAGCAACTCATCTACTACGAGGATCCATAGAATGGGATATATCACTCTCGCTTGAGGTGTATCGCGAGTGGCTTTAACTGAGGTGGTTTGATTCCCCACCTGTGTGTTGATTCATGTTAACGCCGCCTATTTTTGTTTTAGTTTTGTGTGAATTAATATATTTCCAGAATTCATTGGGGTTGCTCATATTTTTTCTATATCATATTTTTTTCATACGCCTGTTTTTTACTTTTAAAACTTGGGATGTATTCTTTTTTAGTTTGCTTGTACGTTATTACAATGTTTTTACTAAAGTATGATGCTACTAAGATTTTCTTTGCTACGTTTAATAATTTTTTAGCATCCATACATAGTTTATCATGCCACAGTATTATTGGGGTTGAAAGCTTGTGTTTTTTCCATATCTATCTTGTTTTCACTCTGATTGCCTCACGAAGATGTCTATCCAAATCTTCCACAGTCATAGTTGTTTATAATGTTTTGTAGGATCCATGGTAGGATCCCATCTAATGATGTGTTTATAATAGCAGCGTGGGGTCGAGCTGAATTGTTAGTAAACCAGAACTGAGTGTTCCGCTAATAGAGAAGTTTAACATAGAATTTTTGTTATTAACATTAGCTCAAACTAAGTCAATCTTACTACAGCCTGTGTGTTCAATATAAGTGTATTTACCTTGGTAATCATCAGACCTGCTTTTTAAAAAAAACATAAATTTTCTAGTGCTTCTACCAATAATGTACCCCGTACGTTAATCACTTTGTCCATTATTTCGCGGCCTTCTAAGTGAAGATCAATGTTCAGGGGATTGCTTTACTCAGATCCATTGTGATGTTATATCCTTGCATTGAAGTCGCCATAATATATGACAAACTGATCATTAAGGTATGTAAAGGTTAAATTTATAGTAGTTTCTTCTAGCATTTCTATACAGGTGCAATCGTCCAGCCCCGGTTTGAGATACACAACATCTAAAATAATTACATACATTTAATCTTACAAATATCCACTTGAATCCACAATATTTACTGTCTTGAAACTCAGAAACTCTTTTGCTATAAGAAGTAAGATACCTCCGCTTCCTCTTCCTCTTTGCTTATTCCTTGGCAGCTCCAGAATAGTAATACTTGAAGGTGGTTTAATTTATTGCTACATTCATTCTTACTTCCTTTTTTCGGTTCCATACTCATTTTCTTTACCGTTTTTGTTGGGCCGTCTGAGTCGTTGCTATTTAATTCGTAGGGTTTTTGGAGTCAGAGTTTTTTATGTATATATTGGGTTGTTGATTTCTCTAGCATATTTGTATTTTTGTTTCATTTCCACAAATTACCTTCACTCGTTATCTTTTGGTAAGAATTATAAAGTCAGAAAAAATGGAACCTTATAAAATTCACTACAGTCAAGAACTTACAGAAGATGGCCCAAACCACAGATTGCAGTTCTGTGAAATACTTGAAGAAAAAAGGAACGTTGATGTTGATTTTGAAAAAAAAAATAGTATTTTTAGACTAGGCAACGTTTTCCCTCGACGGGGAAGTAAATAGATATAATGGCCGGATTTGGTCTAGACATAATCCGCGTTGGATGAGGAAGAGACATACACAGTGGTCGCAGAAAATAAATATCTGGGGGGGGGGGAGTGGCTTATTATCAATCACATAATCGCACCTTTTTTGTAGAAGGTAGTTTACATGGTGACAGATATATGGACTTATTAAGAAATAATATTGTGCCAGCTATAGCAGCCATATTTCTCAATCCTAACAGTCTAATGTTACTTCCTTATGACATATGGTTTCAACAAGATGGAGCTTCCCCTCATTACACCCGAGCTGTACGTACCTATCTAGTGTTAAAACCAACCACATTATTCAACTTATAATCAAATGAGCTTCTACCGATATCGATATTTCTACGTGCTTGCAAGCATCCGCCGATATTTCATAACGACCTATATATTTAACAAAATATAAATAAACAATTGACAGGGGCGTCCATGATCTTTAACATTCGGCTATCCTAACCTGGGCACGTCCCGGGTCTGCTCACATAGCACATAAATAAAAGAAAACAGCAGCAATATTTTTTTTATAATAATGCTATACAATTTAATTAGAAAAGTGTACTCTTAATAGGAGTTATCAGATATGTGGATGGATATACTCAACAGTTTATAATATTGGGTGTTCTTTTATTTGTACTCGACAAAAGAAATCAACTCGAAGTATACAGAACTCCAACCTCAACAGAGAAAGAAGTCTGGAGGAAAATTATGGAATCTGCTAAACTCGACAAGGATTAATTTGTACCGTTTCTGGAGCACACATCCACATAAATCCAACTACTCAAAAATATAGTAAACAAACTCGACAGGAGCTCAACTGAAATCAATTGACTCGACAGGAGCTACATCCGAGTTTATCAATGAAATAATTTACTACTCCACAGTTCAGAGGCCACAATTAATAAAAAATGATAAGCGTGTCTGGTATCTAAATTTGTACACAGCTCAGAGGCTCTAAAATTCACATCTAAAATATTGTAAATAGAAAAAAAAACAATTACTCAGCTCGGAGGCCTGTGAAGCATGTCTGGAAATTCTACATGTATCTAAAATGTGGCCGTGGCATAACTGGCGTAGTATTTAAATAAATAAAATTTAACGATAATCAAACAAATAAACAATAATATAAAAGATAATAGTACATAATAAATTCATGACAAAATAATAGTTAAAATAACAAAGTATAAAAATAATAGTTGAAATAACAAAGTATAAGTTATTTTCTGTTACATTTTAAACTTTGCAATGTTTCATCCTGTCACTGGCAACAACCCCTCGGAATCGTCTTCGGTCCTTAGAGAGCGACTGGACATAGTAACGGTCATTTTGAAGTTAAATTTAATTGCAGCTAAGCGATTTTTATTATACCGTCTTTTCATTGCGTCCGCAGTTTTATTAATATTATTCAAAGCCTTTTCGCGATTTATTTTAATTTGTACTAATCTGTCTGTATATGAATATGTTTCCGTTAGTTCAATATCATATTTGAGTCTAGGGCGAAACCCGTACAAAATTTCGGAAGGAGATTTTTCTGTTGTCGAATTAATACAAGTATTTATTCCAGACTGTACTTCAAGAATTTTTGTTTCCCATAAAGTATGATCTTCTCCAATAGCGGCCGTAAGATAATTTAAAATGGTTTTATTACATCTTTCTACCTGGCCGTTATTTCTAGAACTTTCAATGGCATTTAAAACATGTTTTATGTTCTCCTTTATGCAAAATGTTTCCATTTATTTGCTTGTAAAACATCTGCCTCTGTCAGTAATTATGCGTACAGGGAACAAAATATAATCATCAGTTCTAAACAATCAATTACGGATTTTGTTCTTGTATCCTTAACAGCTTCCATCCAAGTAAATTTAGTAAAAGTATCAACTATTACCAACAAATAACTGTTTCCATTTGGACTTTTGCAGAATGGTTGTAAATGGTCTAAATGTAAAGTGTGAAATGGTTTGTCAAATTTCTTAATTGGGAACAAATGTCCTCTCTTTCGCCCTCTAGGTATCTTTGCATACTGACATGATATACAAGAGTTAACATATTTTAAAACAAATTGTTTTATTTTAGTTAACCAATACGTTTTGTAAATTGACTCTAGTGTTCGTTTTGGTTCAGGATGACCATTGTCATCATGGTAGTATCTGACCACTTTCCATCTAACATCTTTTGGCACGACAAGTGTAGTCTCACCTTCAACCATTTTGTATGATTTATCTGATGTAGCATCAGCAATTTGACGTTTTAGTAAACTACACTCATCATCTTCATACTGTTCACACTGAAGCCAATCCGCTTCTTTAATTATTATAGGTTTTCTACTCAGTGCGTCTACGTGTCGCATTTGTGTGCCTGGTCTATAAGTGACTTCAAAACCATACTCCTGAAATTTTAGCTACAATCTTCCAATTCTTGGAGTCAAATCTTTCTTTGTCCATGTTAGTCTTAACGCATTACAGTCCGTGACGATCGTAAATTTATATAATAAATTTCTAAATTTTCAAATGGCCACCACAACGGTCATTATTTCTAATTCATAACTATGATATGAAGATTCACTTGATGAGGTTTGTTGACCCATGTATGCTACTGGTTTTAAATTTCCGTCAGTTTGTTTCTGCAATAATACAGCTCCAAGACCATCTTTACTGGGATCTGTATGCAATTGTTTTTCTAGTAGGGGATTGTATAGAGCTAAAACAGGGTCTTCACTTAAATCATTTTTGAGTAAACTAAACCTGATTACATATAGTATCAACAAGATGGTGCTTCCCCTCATTACACATGAGCTGTACGTGCCTATCTAGTGTTTAAATCACTTTATTTAACTACTCAAAAATAAAAGATTCAGGTAAAAGAAGTAATAATTTATTAACAATGAAGCATACATTAACAAAGCTAATAATCGAATGATCTTCTATCGATATCGATGTCTCTACGTGCTTGCAAGCATCCGCCGGTATTTCATGACGACCCATATATTTAACAAAATATAAATAAACAATTGAGAGGTGCGTTCATGTTCTTTAACACTAGATACAGTGTTTCCACAGAGATGGATAGGACGTCGAAGAGCAATAGAATGGCCGCCCCGGACTTGACACCATTAGATTTTTTTCTTGTGAGGATACCTTAAAAATAAAGTTTACAAAAATAGACCAGTTGATTTACAAACTCTACAAGATTGTATTTTGGAAGAGATAAATCTGATACCACAAACAAACTTGATTGAAATGGACACTCTCAAATCGTAAAATGGTTTGCACTTTAGAATTTGTTCAGTTATTTTTCTTCATTTCTTTGAATGTTCATTATTATAATTAATAGGATTCAAGATTTAATACTCAACCCCCCTGCAATTTAACATTTTTAAGTGGGTGACTGTGTAAGGTAGAGGGTGACTTATACAAGTATACGTGAAGTATACAAGTATTATGGTAGAATGTGTTCCCCTTGAAATCCAGATCGACGTATTTCACCACTTTTTACCTCCGCAGTTACTTAGGGGGGGGGGTACTTTTCGTTGGGACACAATGTATAATGAGAACCATAACTCAATTAGAAATAAGAGATGAAGAGAAAGAAGTACAGATAAAACCAAGTTATTGATCTACTAGGTCTACAATCATACTTATGGATTAACGAGACTTAAAACAATTGTGAAATTTTATCACTATTTGTATATGTATGGGATTTTGTTGATAATATACTGGTGGCTTACTAATAATATTTATAGATTTATTCACAAAATATTAAGACAACTTAAATGTATGCCATTTTATAAATATTTTCAATATTGGTTAAAACTAACGCATGGTCTTTTGATCTGTCATCAATTTAGAATAATACAATCTCACTATGTGTGTGTAAAAATCTGCGTTAAATTTCTTAGGGGTAAATATTGACATTTCCTAAATATAAATCCGTACAAAATGTTCTCCAAAAAATTGTTTATCAGGCTATTTTTAGAATCTGCAACTAAATATATCCACTGTAAACATTTTTTACACTTTTATTACGAAAATTTTCTCCCGAGTACTAATTCCAATAACGAATCATTTGAACGAAATAAATCTTCCGACTAGACAATTACATTAGGGTTACTAAACCCAGTTATTTCGTTTCAAAGTCAATCTATATTTATGTCGATTAGATCAGGGCAGAACTCGGGTAAGTTGAGAAAATACAGAACAGGACAATAAACAAATTGAATTCAAGTGACAAAACTTCATAAATTTATTAATGATTAATATATTACCAGTTACCATAGATATGACCTGTAATGATTATTACAGCACTGCCCACTGGAATAAGATATTAGAAAGGGAACAAAACATCTTTTATACCTATGTTTGCAGTGTAACATTATGCTTCTCATTGCTCGTAGCGTGAACATTACCTGTCATTCAGTTTGTTCACAGTACTCAATTTTGTCAATTCATCTCAATTATGCCCTAGCTATTTCTCCAAACACCTCAGACTTGAAGGTGCTGAACAGTTTTTCTGAGAGAAAATTCCTCGAAAAAGACCAAGCTTGTGAAGAGAAGAGGCCACCATATCTCAAGGTGTGCAGGAATTTCTCATCATAAGACTGCGGCTGACTTTTCTTCATTCCAAAACTAAAATTTCAACTTCATGCAACCGTTTTCAGTCGATAGAATATATTAAAGATAATTTGCGATTAGTATTGGGCTGATTGGATTATTCTTTGGCGTGAGTGTATTATTTCGGAAAGGGTCAACTTTGAAGGCGATGCCATAAATTTGGATTAATAATATATACATATGTTTCATTAACCGATTTCTAGTACGTTTTAGACTTATTAGTGTATGTCGCGAAAAACAAAAAACATGCGATTTACGCAATTTTGTTATGAATTTAATCAGACTCCATTATAAATTATCTATTATAATCAGATGTTTCTGAAACACAATTTATATTTTTCCATTTCAAAATAATTAAATCCAAAACGCTAATTTTGTTGGAATAGTTTGATCCAAATCAGTGGTACAGGTATTTATAAAAACCTCCACTCTTTATTTGAAAAAAAAAATAGAATTTTGTGCGGAAGTTAGACGTTTACAGTTCACTTAATACTAGTTTGTATATTTTATAGAAAACAGGCTTCTGAATTTTCCTTCAGAGAATACGCAGTTAAGATAGAAACGTGTTTTCTTTTGTCCACTTTCACTGAGTAAATTTTAGTCCTAAAGTTTTAACGTGAATAGTTTTTGAAATACAACCCAGCAATCAACCACTTTGTACATAACATTACAGTTATAAATAAATATCCAATAACGATAAATATGTACATACGATGGCCAACAAAAAGAAGTTTTAGATAAAACATGTCGTTTGCTTTTTGTTAGTACTGAACAATCTGTTCATTTTATATTGTCCAGAGAAAGCGTTGTTCATTTCGCTGGAATTCAGGAAATTTTCAAATCGCTATAAATGATGAGATGATAAAGACATTTTCATGAAGATAGAGAGGTATTATTAGATAAATGTATCAGAAATTTTTTGAATCAATTATATAGAAAATGATAGGTCTGACACAAATATAAAGCTTCTCAAATTAGCTACAGTTTTAAATAATTTTCAGCATTGCCGTATTTAGTGTTAGTTGTTTTCTAAAAATTATTCTTTTTAACACGTTTTTGGTTGCTGTTTGTCGAATTATATACTTAATAATATGTAAAACTTTTTATTCCTTGTAGATATTTTCGATTTTTTTAGTTTTTATTTCCGATTGTCACGTATTTTTTCATTTGTTAAATTTTCAAAAATAACTCAAATGGTTTCATAAAAACTTGCCAATCAGCCGGTACGTTTCTGACCATTTATTGGTCAGTGATTTTGAATCTGGCATAGATCCAAATCAAAAATTTTGCAGCATGATTCCAAGTGTGTTATGTTATTGTGACAAAAAAATCCTCAAGGTAGTGTTCAAAGTTAAATATAGCTTATTGAATCATATATTTAATAGTTAGTAAGATATTTTTCGTATATGTGTAGTGTGGCTTATCAGACATTTAATGTTTGTTGTTTTAACATCTGAAGTATTTGTTAGTCAATGTTTTTTTTTTGAATTTTGAAGGAAGTGAACGATGTACAAAGTGTTTCATGAAATAAATTTTAATCCTCCTGTTGATACACCAGAATCTGAAGGTTGGCACTGTATTTTTAGAATTATACACCAAAATTATTTATGTGAAATTTCATCTACGTATGTCACATTCCTTGTCGATATTGAAAAAAATCTAATGTATAGGTTTATTTTATTCGTTATATTCTAATTCAAAATGTTATTTTCGAGAATAGCGAAAAAAATAATTGACTTAAGATACAAAATGTTAAATAATAATCATCCATTAAAAACTACTGATTCATTGAATACCTTAACATTTGATAATATTCTCGTAAGGAGGTCTACATTTAGAAATAATTGATATTATAAAATACGTTTGTCGTATTCATACTATGTATTTGAAATAATTGGATGAAATGAATGAATGCCTTCGTTTGTTTGCCAACAACTAATAATTAATTGAAATAAATGGTGCTTTTAAACCAGGAAGTGCAATGAATGGAATAAACGGAGTGTTTCAATAAAAGACATGTGACAGCTGTACTTAAATATTTATTTATTCGAGAGAAGGAAATAATGGTTTCAAATAGAAAAGTCCTTGAAATATACTTTTCAAAAAGCTTTCTGTATATTATGTCATTATCAAACCTAGATACATGTTAAATACTTTGCAAAACGTTGCAGGTATTTGTACTGAAATCTATTTTTTGTGAAATAAACAAAATATCTACATATTCGTTATTATATTTTTAGGAGAATATCGGATTGGTTTGAAATTCAATGATGAACATGTTCCTGATTCTCCATTCAAAGTCTACATCTCCCCTGCCGTAGGAGATGCTCACTTACTCGAAGTAGCACAATTCCCAGAAGGTTGCATTCAAGCTGATAAACCATCTCAGTTTATTGTTAGAAGGAATGGAGCTAAAGGAGACTTGGACGCCAAGGTTAGATAAATGACATTTTTCAAATATCCAAATGTTTACTACTCAATTTGTTTTAGATTATCGGTCCTTCTGGACATGAAGATGATTGCTTTGTACAAATTATAGACATGGAAGAATACTCTGTTAGGTTCATGCCTAGAGAAAACGGTATCCACAAAATCCATGCTAAATTCAATGGCGTACATATTCCCGGTTCTCCATTCAGCGTTAAAGTTGGCAAAGATACTGCCGATCCAGCTGCTGTTCAAGCCAGCGGAAATGGACTTAAGGAGGTTAAAACTGGTGAGTTATATTATAATTTCATGGAAATTCAACTACAATCTAGACAAATAAATTTTACCACTAATTTGGATCATCATAAAATGGTCACGGATGGCTCTGGTGATCGTTAGGATAAAAATATTAAATTCGTTACACTATACAAACTAATTTTTTTGGTTTATACTAGACAGTTTACTTCCGAGAGAAATACTTATTGAAGTGACATGTATATTTTAGGTGTCAAGACTGATTTCATTGTTGACACCGTGAATGCTGGTAGTGGTACTTTGGCCGTTAACATTGATGGTCCTAGCAAGGTATCTATGGACTGTACAGAAGTCGAAGAAGGCTACAAAGTTAGATATACTCCTTTAGCACCTGGTGATTACTATATTAGTATTAAATACAATAACCACCATATTGTTGGATCACCATTCAAAGTAACCAGTCTAGGTACGTTCTTATATGTTTAATTACTAATTGTATACGTTTCATAAATCAACATTTGTTTTTAGGGGACAAAAAAGTAGCTGATATTGGAGGACAGGAATCATCATCAACTGTAGTAGAAACCGTTGCGAAAACTGGAAAAGTTAATAACAACAAAGGACCTCTGTTACCCCAGTTCAAGAGTGACGCTACTAAAGTTCAATCTAAGGGCATGGGTTTGAAGAAGGCATATTTAGGAAAACAAAATCAATTTACAGTGTCGGCACAAAATGCCGGTAAGTATATATAATAATATTTATATTTACTTTTGGTCTTTTTCTGACTCTACTTTTTATATTTGGCTCATTGACGTACTGTATCAGTAGACTGGATAGATAATTGAATATATTAGCACCGTTTGATTTTTGTTCAAATTATCCTCACATACAGAGACGTTTCTGTTGTATTGCATTTCATCAGTATGCAATCCAATATTTTACTATTCATTTTCAATAATTAGATTCACCTGATACTAAAATTATTTATATTCGAGGACGTAGCTTTGGAATTGTAATTAGGTAAACTTTTATTTTTAGTTTAAATTTATAGTGGCGTGCTTTTCAGAATTCCAATTATTTTGACTCTATAGCTCGGTTTAGAAATACTTAACTGCCATTTTCTCTGTATTGACGAGTTGTAGAGGTATATCGAAACTTTTTGTCTGTGGATAATTTCAGTAGATTGTGTTGATGTATTCAACAACCTCTCTTGTTTTCTGGCAAAGGATAATTCAATTTATATCGCAATATGAAGTCAATATACAATTAAGTGTTCTAAACTTTTATCAAAAATATACCTAATAGTAGAATAACAACTTTGGGACCTTACTACTTAATAAACTTTTTAGAAAAAGTGGAAAATGTCTAATTAATTCATATAATAGGGTAACTTGAGAATAGATATTTTTGGTATAAAAATATCAACTTTGATGCTTAATTAATAACTTCGTTAGTAATGTCGGTGGAAAATTGCACTTTTTTATAATAGTATTAACTCCCCTCTTTCGATGTTTACCAATTTCGGTCTCTCTAATTCATAAACGTAGCTGCTACGAATTATTTTTTTAGAGTGAATTTTAATAAAAATGTTTAGCTCAATTTTAACCCTGTATAAAAGTTTAACCCTGTATTATTCCTACAAATATTAAACGAAAGAAACGAAATATAATCTGTAATTAAGGTTCATTTTTCCTTTATCGAAGGGTGTCAGAAAGAAGTCGATATCTTTCTTAGTTTCGAAAATATAATATTTGAAATGGAAGCATGCTAAAAAAATTTCAAAAATTTTGGTTTCCACATCAAAAAATGGAAAATTTTAGTTTCCAGTGAATGTATGTAAAAAGTGATATAGTATTATGTATTTCGTGTTGAAAAATCCAAAAAATATGTCAGTTTTCAATTTTGGTATATAGGTTTCCGGAAAATTCCATTTTCAAGAATTACCCTGGATTTTCCACTCGAAATAATTTTTTTTTAACCACTGACAAATTTTTTGGATTCCCCCTATCAAAAAACCCTCTATGCAAAATTTCATGGAAATCAGAATCAATTTTTTTCTCGATTTTTAATCTTTAATTTGAGAATAGATATTTTTGGTAAAAAAATTCTAAATTTGATGTTCAATAACTCACTTTGTAATGTCGCTGGAAAATTGCCGTATTTTTTTATAATAGTATTAATGCCCCTCTTTCGATTTTTACCAATTTCAGTTATTCCAATTCATAAACGTAGCTGCTACGAATTTTTTTAGGGTGAATTTTATTAAAAAATTTCAGCTCAACTTTAACCCTGTATAATTCCTCCAAATATTAAATGGGAGAAACGAAACATGGTCAGTAATTAAGATTCGTCTTTCCCCTATCAAATGGTATAGGAACAAAATCGATATCTTCTATAGTTTCGGAATATGTAATAGAATTTTATAGGGTGGCATATCAAAAAGTTTTAAAAAATTTCGAGGTTCTGCATAAAAATTTTAAAATTTTGATATATAGTAAACGTATGGGAAAAATGATCAAATACCATGTATTTTTACCCGGCGATTCCATTTTTGCTATCCGTTTTATGAAATTCTCATTATTAAAAAAAATATTTTCCGAAATTTTTTCAAATAATTCAAAAAAATATGATTGAAAACTAATAGCCTCATTTGATTCGTCATGATTGAAAACCTCTGATTAGGAATTCTTATGAAAATCGCATTATAACTCGCATTTATTACGATTTTTGTCGTTTTTATTTTTTTTATGCCTGTCAAATAGGTCTTACAGAGAATTTGATTTTCTCATTGAATTTCTCATCCCCGAAAACCCCTTTTCCTAGATTTTCATCCAAATCGCAGTATAAAAGTTAACCCCCCCCCCCTTTAATGGGTCCTAGCGCGAAAATTTCAAGTTACGTTTTGATAGCTAAAAATTCGTTTTGGGGAATTTTCAATGTTGGGACCGTCTTCCTGAGCCAATTTTGCACTCCCGTACCAAATTTGCCCTTTAAAGCCGGTTCTGCTACTACGTTAAAATGCAACATGAACTGTGTTTTGGAAGGAGAAGGAAAAATAAACGGTTTTAAAGATTAAAACTTACTTTTCGGAATTTGTCAAAAAATTGGTCACTTGTATACACCTCGGGGGATGTATCGTGCTAACAAACCGAAATTTCCCCAAAAGTAACCAAAAATGTAGTATATCTGGATTTATAGGAGTAGGTACTCGCTCTAGTCGGCTGAAAATCAATAGGTTACATCTGTGAGGCACCTTGAAAAATATCTAATTATAAAATTGGTCACTTATATACACTCCGGAGGCTGTATCGTACTAACAACCCGAAATTTCTCCAAAAAGAACCAAAAATGTGGCACTTCAGGTGCCATAGCCCCGTAGTACTAGCTCTGGTGAGCTAAGAATCTATAAGACGCCCTGAATAATATTCAATCATAAAAGTCACTTTTATACACTATGGAGGCTGTATCGTGCTAACAAACTGAAAATTCTCCAAAAATGACAAAAATTTGGTACTTCAAGTACCATAGCACTCGTTGTACTGGCTTTAGTGAGCTGAATATCAGCACGGTTCATCTTTGAGATGCCCTGAATAATATCCAATCATAAAATTGGTCACTTGTATATACTCCGGAGGCTGTATCGTGATAACAAAAAATGATAAAAATGTCATACTTAAAGTACTATACAGGTGTTACACTGGATCTGATGAGCTGAAAATCAATAGGGTTCGTGAGATGTTCTGAATAATATTCAATCATAAAATTGGTGGCTTGTTGTACTTGGAGGCTGTATCGTGCTAACAATCTGAAATTTCTCAAATAATGACAAAAATGTCGTACTATAGCACTCGCTGTACTGGCTCTGGTGAGCTTAAAATCAATCATCTCTGAGATCCCCTGTCTAATATATATTACGATTGGAATAATTACATATTATATTGATTTCTGTGAGAATATTTTACAATTTTTGGGTACTATATGGAACACTTATATGAAGAAGTACCAAGTACATGTGCTGACACATGACATCTAACTCAAAATTGGAAATTCTTTCATATGGAATTTGAGTATTTCCCCATCCTGTGTCATATATCTGCTCAACTTTCTTAAAGCTCTACAGGCTGATATATAATACTCTAAAATCTAATTTAATCTAAACCCATACTATACAACCTGTCGCTACAAGTATATTGGTCTTAAATGTGAAAATTAGAATTTGCTATTTGACACTTTGTATAAACATTGATTAGAATATATGAGCCACCCTGTAAGAATGGTATTTAAGAGTATGGGATATGTGTTTGTTCCAATATTGATCCGTTTTTTTCTTACCTTGTAGGAGTTAACATTTTATTCGTGGGTATCCACGGGCCTAAAGGACCTTGCGAGGAAGTGTTCATCAAACACCAAGGACACAATCAATATGCTGTCAACTACATGGTTAGAGACAGAGGTGACTATTTAGTAATAGTGAAATGGGGAGATGATCATATCCCCGGTTCGCCCTTCAAAGTGGAGGTCTAAGGTATTACATTTATTTTTCTACATATTATTGTTGATTTGTTTAAACGTTATTTTTTTACTTTAGTCTTATATATTTATGTTTAAAACATAGCATTTTAAAATATGTTTCGTGTCTTTAATTTTGTATATAACAGTTTATGAAAAAGTTATGTTATTTAATTAAAATAGATTCGCAGATTTTTGTAAGATTCGTAAGTAAGGGAAGATATCAAATGTGCCTTCAAAATATATAAATGTAACATATTTTTTAAAATATACTTTACAAAGTTGAACTGGCGTTTCATTATACTTCACACCTGAAAACACAAACCAGCTCTTTTACACACAAAAAGAGTTTGGATTTTACTAGGAAGGGAGAGAGTTTGTAATTTGAATTTGACAGTACCCCACACTATTTTACCCATTTTCTAGCCTGGCTTCGAGCATGTGTAGAGAAATTTTACCAAAAGTGCCTATTAAGTACAAAAATAATTTGGATTTTACAAGAATATGAAAAAGTTTCTTATTTGAATTGCATATTACGCCATTGTACGCTACCACGTCGTAAATACCAGAAATCTATTGAACTTCTGAGGTGGACAACCATTTGATAGATTGCGATAGAGGCTTTAACTGTAGATGTATAAGACTAGTACGCATAATTATTCACCAAAATCCCGATAGGTGGCGCTATGAAATCTCAATAGGTGGTGCTAGATGTGAAATATCGTCGCAGTCTATTCACAACATACTGAACTACTGTGCTTAGTAGATTATCTATGGCTTTCTAGGTATAGTAAATATGATACTTCGATCAAAACTTCTCAAAATATTAGACTTCCCAACAAACACAGACTGGCTGGTCCGATAATGGGACGAAAGTGGTTTGCCGAACTGCCGCATTCGGCCCGCTTACAGCTCCCGGCTCGGCGTGTAGGTAGGGCATGTCCACCAGGCCGTAAGGTGGCTAAGAGTAGGCTAGTCAACCATTCAACCTCGGCAACGCCTTTGAATAACCGACGACGGGCCGATAGTAGATAGCCGGTAAGTGCATGGCAGTCCATCGGTGGCTCGCAAAGGGGCAATCCTCTAATAAGCCACCATTTATCGGCCAGACGAATATGCGCAGACGCCCAAAATATTTGTATTTGATTGAGAAATGTTTTTTCTTATGATAAACTTTCTATCGGCTGTTCAATAAAATAGGGTTTGTAATCCATAGGCGACTGTGACCACGTGATAATTATTGAGCTAAAGAAATGATAATTTTATTTTATTATGTATAAAATTGATATTTCTAGCTTAAATATGTTAATATTGGAAATCAGCAAAATATCTCATCTGAAAAACAACATGTAAAAAGTTATAATAATGGTTTTTGTATATAGATGCATCAAATGAAAATTGGAATTTTAAATTAACAAAGAAATTATTTTAGCAATTGTGAAAAAAACATTTAAAAATGCATGACAGAGATTCAGGGAAACATCCCCTGCTATGGTATTGATAAAAAAAGATGTCTAAAATTTTTTCATAATAAAATCTAAACTTGTACTTTGTATAATGAAACACTTTTTAAAAAAAACATTAGACCATTTATTAGTTACATAACAAAAAAAGTAATGTCAATATATCAACATTCTTTTACAACAAATGCAAAAAATAAGTTTTCCCAATATATAAGTAATAAGGAACGGAAAATGTGTACATATTATACATAAAATACGTAGTTACAAGAAACTTAACGAGAAAACCATCTTATTTATATTAAAATCAGCAACAAATTATGATATAATAATCGGCTAGGAAATTATAAACATTAAAATAACAACAAAAAATAGTTATACATATTTTTCATAGTTCCCATATCGTATGACAGAATGTAGATATATAAAACAAATAAACAAGATTTTAATAGTAAGAGATAAACGGCGCAGTTTTGAACAACTAAAACAAAATACCCTAATTTATAATTAAGTAAAGTAACAAATTAAAATAGACTAATCGCCTGAAATAAAAATCTATAAATACAATAAATCTCTTATTTTTTACTTTTTCTATTGGCTCTTCCTCCTGCTCTATCTGGAGCATTTTTGAGCCAATTGGTTTTATTCTTATATGTTTTGCCATGCGCATTGCTAGATTTCTCGATATCAGAGTCAGAATCTGAGCTAAATATGTAATCAAACTCTGTCTCTGATAACACACTTTCTGTTGAAGGCCCTGCCTGTGCTTCAATACAGTCACTGGATTTCGCTAATCGGTGACTATCAATGAAACTGGAGTTAGAAATGTTAGAAGTGATGCTGGAAGTTTTAGATTGTGTCTCCAAATTAGGATCATATTGGGAATTACTTAGGGAATTATAGACAACATCTTGTTCGAAATGAGATGCACAGATTGAAGATTCTGTCTTGAGCTCTGAACATTCAGATCTCAAAGCCTCGTTTATAGAAATAAAATCACTTAATATTGATTGCATTTGCGTGGCAATCAAACGCCGCTCTTGTCTCTTACTTATTTTATGTACAGACGTAATTATATAGGTTAAAATAGAATTCAGCAAACTAACATCTTTTAAAATTTAAGCTAAGTAACATTTGCTTGAGATTGTTACAATAATCACTTGTACCATAAGATACTTCACACTTACAAATTATTTTGCCCATCATGTAAATGCGACTGTTACCTTATTTATTTTTACACTTGTCTTCTGCCTACACTTTCTTGAAATAACAATAAATTAACTGGCAGCGGAGAAACACAAAAATTATCAAATAATATAATTGATAATCTACGAGTATTATCACGGCAGCACGATTCACGATACTATATCCAAATTAGAACCAAATATAAAAACAACATAAAACAAGACACTTTTTCCCTAGTTTAAGAGTAAGAGTTGAGTAACACAACAGAACAATGAACAAAAACCTCACAAAAATACAAAATATAAGCAAAATGGCCGTCAAATGAAGCGGCGCGAAATTTAAACGCTAACATTCGATAAAATATTCTCAAATGAAAATTTTTTATACGTTACATACTTAAATGCAAGAACAGCCTGCGAATTCTCAATCTCATAATAGTACTGACAGAATTATAAATTAACAATACCATCTGATTTATACTACGATAACTAAAAAAAAATAACTTGCTAGCCCAATATTCATAGACAGTGTAATCACATCAAGAAAGTCAAGAACCGTATTTATCGAAATAATACTTGCTTTCCTTTCGACACGAATATCAGATCAAATCACTTCACTTCAGTTGGTATCACAAGTTGACCGTGTTCCTTTCGCCCTCTGCAAAGTGATGAGTCTACCTCCCCCCTCACCGATGCTGCACGTCCTCTGAAGCACATGCAGTTACTGATTATTTTACATCACTTGTGAAAGTGAGGTTAAATTGGTATTTTGACAGATATTTTCATAACATATTCTGTATTTTCCGTTAATGTAATAGGAAAATCGTGGTCTCGTCAGGAAGGAGGCCAGATCGCTGCTAGAGCATGAACTAGAATACTAAAATTAATATGTGTAACCTACCGCATTGCGTATAAACATACTAACATGTACTTATTTCCATAAACATTTCTATTTGCGTAACAATTTCTGTTACAAATGACAGATTAAATAACATTTTCAGGATGAATTTATCTGAGGGGCCAGTCAAAGCTTCCAGTCGTTCCTTTCAAAAAAAGAATCGATGTGATTATTTTATTTCAAGTAATTTCACTTCATTTCACTTTGTTTGCGAAAGGAAAACACTTAATATTAATAAGTAAACTAATGTTGATGTTAATGGTACTCCAACCTTTAGGTTTATTATGCCCTCTCTGCAAATGTTATAAAATACTTTTGTAATCGTTTTACTCGAGCGTCAATTTGTAACTGCCGTGGGTAGTCAGGGGGTAGAATATAAAAAGGGCTTGATGGTTAGATGTGTTTATTTAATAGTAATACGTATGTTACCTGTTAAACTAAAAATTCAATAAAATCTTCACAACTTAAAACTATTTCTATATACAGTTATTATATGTACAATTATTGGTCCTTGATTCTGTGGGGCTTCCCTGGGGGTGGTCGCCTGGTCGGGTTTTCTACAGATCTCGTCTTATTATACGGCTTTTCGTAGTAAATGGTCTGGGTCGGTGGTACCTCGTCCCTTTGACTTTACGGCAAAGATTTATTGATGAATCAGTAAACGTACTCAATTTTTTCGACCTGGGAAACTCGTTTCACCCCCTCGTTCAGGTTGCCGAAAATAAACGAGGTATATTCGGTAACAGATCCCGCGTTCAACACTCAGCGTGATCTCGGTGATGTGGGAATTCGCTTCCGTTTCGAGCTCAACACGCTCCGGTATTTCAGCTAGACGGGAATGCTTCTGTCCTACGCTCAACACGCTCCAGGACTTGGCTAGGACAGTTGCCTTCCGCTCTAGGCTCATGGCGCTCTAGAGTTTCGTCCGAAAGACGGGGTTTGCTTCTGTCTAACCTTGAGCTCAACACGCTTCAAGGGGTCGACGACAAGCCGGGTGTTAATTATGATTCCAGGTTCAACACGCTCGAAGATATAGTAAATTAACTCGGTTATTCACCGATGAAGCTTTCCTATCACTTCTAGGCGTAAGGACTGAGCTTGTAGGTGTATTGAGATGTTTCGGCGTTAACAATATCGATCGAACTGTTAGTGAAATGGCCAAAGTGTTCCTCTCTAGGTACTGGGTGCCCAACTTCGTCTACTGTGATAATTTGGTTCGGTAGTGATCTGTATCCCAGTCCCCGATGTTTTGTTTTTAATTATGTATGGAGGGTGTTAACTTATATTTTAGACGACAGTGTCGTTACACTTTGATTGTATGTATGCTTGACAGGTTACGATTCACTGAGGTCTGTTGTGCCTCTTTCTCAACTCAGTTTACTAGGACTGTCTTTGAAACTAGTAGTTTTTTTATTCCTAGTCCTTTGATGAATTTTAGGATATCCGCCAGTTTCAGTTAGGGTAAATCTTCATGTTCCATCCAGAATGCTCCCAGGTGTCTGTAGTGCTTGCAATAAGCTAGTATGTGGATGGATATTTCGTCCTCTATCCCACAGAATCTGCAATAGTCTATCTCCACCAGTTTTTTAGGTGTCTTTTCAGACGACAATGTCTTGTTAGAACCCCTTTTAAAACTCTGAGTGCAGACGACGCCTAAGGTTATTAGCTGTCAGAAATCGTTTGTCATCGACAAGGGCAATGGTAACTCAGTGGTTTTGAGAGCATGGAAGGGTCCCTGGGATGCGAAATTTACAGCGTCTTTCTCATACACTGATGGCTCTTCGACATGAGAAAGAAGTGACATGGCCAACGCCCACCACAGGGACTGGGGTAGTTCCAACATCAACGAACGAGGTGAGCAACTTTATAATTTTATAATCGGTGAAGGGCTTATGGTAAACAACATTGGTTCGGTACCAACTTTCGTTACGAAAAATCGCCGCGAAGTTTTAGACACAACAATCACCAAGCCTTTTATAAGTACGGACATTCTTAACTCCAGAGTTTCAACTAGCCCTCATGTTCAGACCATAGACACTTTCTACCCCAATTTTGCGACCCTTAAAGAACTGACTGGAGTGGGTATACTAAATTCCAACAGCCACTTATTGGTGTGGTATATGCGAAATGCACAGTATGCTTAAGAAATTGTCAATGGTTGGCATCTGTCAACAGTGTCAACGACACACATATTGGTTCACTATTCTAAGGTTATGACTGTGTTTTTCATGAGCACATTACACTACTATTAAAATTTATTAAGCCGATATCATATTATTGAGAGACCTAATAATTGACGACGAGGATGGGAGTCCCAAAGTCAACATAAGCTTCATAAGGTAAAAGGTCTTAGTAAACAGTCAAATTCTTGTTTTTTATTATATGGTGCTCCTAATCGGGAACATTGAAGTAATTGCTATGAACAAAACAGGCATAGAAGCGTACCTTGACAGAATTGATCATCTATTTAGATGTAACAATGTAGAGAACGACAAGAAAGTAGATTTATTCATAACATTAATGGGATACGAAGCATACAAGCTAGGTCAAAACGCTAAGTAAGCCGCAGTCGGTATCGTCCAAAACGATGAAGAACTTTTAAAAGATAGATTGGCCTCGAGGAAATCCATAATTTATGAATCATATAAATTCTACAAACTAAACCAAGATACGTCCACAATTGCTGAATATATAGCCAAACTGAAAGAACAAGCAACACTGTGTGATTTTGAAAATGTAACAAATTATCTAGATAGAGCTCTAAAATATACATTTTTTGCGGAATTACAGAGAAGAGAATTCAAGACAGTTTATTTACAGAAAAAGATCTCACATTTCAAAGAGCCTGTGAAATAGCATTACCTTCAGAAAGCATCTATTTGGAAAGTAAAGTATTACAACAAAATAAAGATGACAATGTGCACAAAGTATTTATTAAAATAAATCCAGGTCATAAGTCAGTTGAAAGGAAACATAATGAAAAAAACAACAAATGGCAACAAACCGCAAGTACAAGTCAAGAAAACAAGTATAAAAGTAAATTTAGCATGTCCCAAGCATGCAAGAGGTGTGCGAGATATCACAATTCCGATAATTGCCCAGCCAAAGGGTGGAAATGCTTTGTCTGTAAAAAGGTTTGTAGATTCAGAAATGTAATGAAATTATAAGTAGAGTAGAGACAATGATAGAAGAAAAAAATTCCACACATTCAAATCAAGAAGAAGTAGATCACGTAACAAATGTAAATAATGTAAAATCAAGTCCAGTTATTAAAAATGTGAAAATAAATAACAAAAATATGGAAATAGATAATAGTGCAAGTGTCAGTCTAATGTCTAATATTGAGTTTAGGGAATTATTCTCCAATTTAAAATTAAAAGTAGAAGTAACAGTAAATTAAAAACAGTATCAGGGGATAAATTGTCTGTCTTAGGTGAAATTATTCTAAGAGTAGAATTAGATAATAAGGTTGTATATAAACTACCACTATTCAATGTAAATACTAGTGTTGTCAAAAATAAAAGAAAGTTGTTGTGTTGTCATAAGAGACACAGAAAGTCAAGGAAATATATATGTCACGGTAAACGAATAAATTAAGTTTTTTTGTAGTAAAGTATTGGATTGTTCGTCACGAATTCACATATAATCAATCAGATAAAAATTCCTTCATCCACACAGCCTTTTATTTATTGCTCTCTTTGAGCTGGTCTTTCGATTACAGTCGTTTTAACAAAAAGTCAATCCACGAATTAAACAGTCTCTATTCACGGCTCTTCATAAGAGAGGCATAGAAAATCTGATTTGTAAATGGATCAACAAAACGTTGACACACCGCAACATGTCAGCACCACTGCAAGGAGAGACATTCAGATTCAGGCCCGCCAAAGGATGTCACCAAGGAGATGTACTTTCACTCCTTCTCTGGTAGACGACTTGCTGAATATACTCTCTAAACAGGGCGTGGATATCCAATGCAGATGACCTAGCAATGCTAACTAGGGGTAAGCATGAGGAAGTTATTTCCAATATAGTTCAACAAGCCCTAAACACGATAAGCAGATGGTGCGAAAGGGAACAGATGTATGTGAATCCTAGCAAAACTGTAATCGTTCCATTCACACTAAGAAGTAAACTAGATAAACTGCTGACACCCTTAGTATCTGTAGTGCTAATCCAATTTGAGGAAGAGGACAAATATCTGGGTATTATCCTAGACAAAAAATTGATCTTTAACTTCCATCTGGAAAACAATATCAACAAAGCCAGACTGAACATCTGGAATCTCAGAAGGAAATGTGGTAAATCCTGGGACATAAGTCTCAAGATGATATACTGGATATATCAAACAGTTTTTAAACCAATGGTTCTGTATGGCTCGGTCGTCTGGTGGCAAAAAGGATTGCAACGAACGTCCATAATGATGCTGTCTGGTATACAACGCCTCGCATGCCTGGCTATTACGGGAGCTATGTCGACGACCCCGACACTTGTCATAGAGACCATCTTAAACCTAACTCCTCTGCATATAGAGCTGGAGAGGGAAGCTGGGATGGTCCCCGACAGACTCTTAACGCCAAGTAGCCATGGCAACAAGGAGCTCCAAAGAGATCACACGGATCTGCTGAGTGAAATCAGTAATCACCACATACTCGGAATGATACCAAATTCGATAGTTCCTCAGCTGCACATAGTAAAAGCCTACAACGTCCTCTTTCCTGAGAGAGATGATTGGTTAAAGAGTGACAAATTTCTTTTCACCCTCAGACTATGTGCTGTTCATGGACGGCTCCAAAACCGAGAACGGTGTTGGAGCGGGAGTTTATAGAACTAACTTAAGAGTTAAAATCTAATTAAACCTTGGCAAGTTCACTACTATCTTCCAAGCAGAGATGATAGCTATAGAGCTGGGCGCAAGAGAGCTGGGTAACAGGCATCCGGTACAGGTCTATTAAAATTATCTCAGATTGCTCTACGAGCACTGAATCGAGTGAATTCTAGGCTGGTTTGCAAGTGAATTCAGATTCTTGACCACCTGGGCAAGCGGAACAAAGTTGCTTTGATCTGGATCCCAGGGCACAACGGCGTGAAGGGCAATGAAGAGGCTGAGGCGCTCGCCAGAAAAGGAACCGACTCTACCCTTATTGGACCAGAATCCGTCGTTGGCATCGCAATAAGTACCGGCAAAACCTACATCTCAGATTGGGCCAATTGTAAAACACACACTCGAAGGCGTTTGTCGCAAAGCCCTCGAAGAAAGTCTCCCAACAAGTCCTAGAATGGCGTATGTCTCATTTACGCATTCTGACAGGACACTGTCATTTGGACAATTCAGAAGGATAGGTCCTCAACCAAAATCGGAGTGCAGCTTCTGTCATGTGGAAGACGAAACTACATAGCACACTCTCTGTACCTGCTCCCCACTGGAAAAAATCAAATTCCAGACCTTCGGCTTTACCCGACTGGAACCCACGGACTTTCAAGAAGTCTAGCATAGTACGACCATCTCCTTTATCGAAAGGTGTGGACTGTACAGTGAATTCTAGTAAGGTGTGAGCCACAATAGACACATCAGGGTCGCAGTTGAAGGCGTTGCTTATTAACCCACTCAGATATAACCTTAAATCTTAAAAATGTTCATGTGGCAGATTTTCTTACTCGCATGCTGGTAGACGCCCTCAACATCGTAGATTCGCAATACCATCATAACATATCACAAATAGTTCATGATCATTTACGCAACGAACACAAACAATCTAGCAACATACTATGCAATTTATAACACAATTCAAACCTTCAAAAACAAAACAGCCCTGAGTAAAGATGGGATACCAAACGTCCTGCTCAAAAATCTCCCAAAAAAAGCGATAGTTCAATTAACTTGATATAACTGATTACATTATCAAAACAGGTAACTAGCCTGATTGCCAACATTATCCCAATCATCAAAGCCAACAAACAACCCTGTTATGTGGATAGCTACAGACATATCTCCTTACTAAACAATATAGCAAAGGTTATAGACAAAATCATACTTAAAATATTTCAACATTTTACAGACAAGCATAAGATAATACGCCCCGAGCAATACGGTTTCAGAGGCGGGCATAGTACAATCGCACAAATTATAAGAATCTTCAACCATATCACAGAGGGATTTCGGGACACAAACAAATCCGTGATGGTCACTATTGACATTCAAAAGGCCTTTGATTCCGTATGGCACGAGAGACTGCTTTACAAACTAATAAAAATAAATTTACCAGATTGTTTAATCAAATTTATACACGCCTACCTTACCGACCGCAAAATTCACACAAATATTAACGAAAGCAATGCTGGACTATACCCCATACAAGCCGGAGTTCTCCAAGGACCAGTTCTATCACCTTTGCTATATTCCCTTTTCACCCATGACTTACCAACCTCTCCTCAAATCCTAACTGCTATGTACGCGGATGACACTTGCTTTGTCTCATCAACAAAAACATCAGATACTGTACTACACAACATACAAACACATAGAAACACAGACATCTTACCATACCTAAGAGAGAGCAAAAGAACTATCAACACCTTCAAGACTGAGTACTTGTTACTCAGTAGACTTGCAAGAAAAAATAGCTCATTATAATCTCATCTGTGTATCGATGGGCCAATTATACCACCCAGTAGCACCCTTAAATATCTTGGATATGCAGTAAAAGGAAACATCAAAGCTAATGCTCACATCAACAAACAAGTACAAAAGGAGGAGGCAAATAAACTCCACATTATCAGTCATTTTCTCAGAATCCAAAATTCTGATATTTTCTTTCTAATGGAGACATTCCTAAAACTAAATAATAAAATAAATTTCAACAATCCTAACTATTGTCTATTCAGAAAAGACCGCCTCTCAGATGCCAGAGGCAAAACAAGTCGTCCATTGAGCATATCTTGATACTTGTCGATTATAAAATCCAATTAATTGGCTTCTATTTACCTCCGCAAAAAAATTACATGAAACAGACTTATTTCATCTCACGAAAATACACATCAAAGTACTCATAATAGGTGATCTCAGTTGCAGACATCCACAATGGCACTCTAACAGAATTCACCGAAATTAACTATTACCACACACAAAAACATCATATACAATTACAAATCGACTAATTGGTCCAAATTTAGAAATAATATCAACGAACATCCAACGACATACTAGATAACTATAACCTAGACGACACTGTACGTAACTACAAAACCTAATAATCAAGGCTCGAAACGAATCAACAATAACCACAACACACAAACCAATTAACGACACTCTACCACAATACATAATCGATTTAATAATTCAGCTCAAAAACAAAGCAACTAAAAAACATCATCCCGGGCCTATTAAGTTTTCGAGGACCTGCTACGGCTTGTCCAAGATTTCGACTTTCTGAGCATTACCCTTCGATACCGGAGTGAGTGATGAGCTACCTATTGGGAGCGTCCCCGGGTTGCGGATAGGGGCCTGCCAGAGACGTCCCGTATGTATATGTACAGGAAAGAACTGTTCCATTGGTAAGTAAGAAGGATAAGCTCGCAACACAAACCGTAATCCGCATGGTAAAGCAACGACCCCCTGACTAGGGTAAAGCCTGTGAGGGGTATGCCGAGCTATATAAATCGGAGGCTTGGCTTAATCGCCCGACCTGTGTGAATGAGGACCACTATAAAAACCTCCCAAATCCTAAGGACGCGTATTCTCCGAAAAGATGGATGACCGTGGGTCAGTCAGCCCTTTGACCACTAACCTCGGGGCACCTGCGTGAGGAGCTCTGCAGGTATCGGCCTCTTTTCTCCTGGGAACAATTATGGACCTTGAGAAAAATAATAATCCTTTTAAGGAGTCTCCAGCGCAGCCTAATACCACCGAAACCCTAAAAACAACAACACCACAGGGAGATAGACGCTACAGCGAATACTGTGGACCAGAAAGATCCACGTGGGACACTTTCAGGTGCACAGAGGAAGAAGCTTAAAAGAATGAGGGAACAAGACATTGATACCAAGACAACCTGCCGATTCCTTCAACATCGAAACAGGGTGAAAACCAGCAGACAAAGGACGTTAAGTGAACTGTGAGGACTACCGAAGAAAAAGAGATAAAAGGACCAAATGTACCACTGGTATAAAGTACAGTGTGGCCCTCAAAGGGATCAAAGCAGCCGCAGTCCCTAAAAACTTCCCAGAGGCAACTGTCTCGGGAGATGAGGTAGGGACTATTAAAGAGAATCTGACCAAAATAATCGACGAGGTGCAGAAGGCGCCTTGGTTTGAAGCCAGTCGATACATGGACAGCTACTACCGGCTGATGTGTGTCAATGAGGACTCCTTCAACACAACGAGGGACTATCTGGCAAGTAAAACTTACTGAAATCATCACCGGGGGCTAATATAGAGAACCTAATGGAATACGTTAGACGACACAAACTGGATGCTGTTCTAGGGGCTGATACTAACGCAAACCACAATGACACGAGAGGTAAGAAACGATTTGACTATTTATGTACTACTGAACTTGATATTGAGAATGTGGGCAACACGCCAACATTTAGAACATCGAGGAGGGACTCATCAATAGATGTAGCCCTCTGCACTATACGAGCTGGGGGGATGATAAGGAATTGGCATGTATCGGATGAAGCGCCTGCACTTATTATGAAATAGAAGTAGAAAAATCGGCTATTAGAACATACAGGGATTCTAAGAGTACTCATTGGGGATCTTACAAAGAGGACCTGATTTCTAATGGATCATAATTACCTCTTATTACAGTAACTGTCCGATAATGGAGAGTCGCTCTTCCAGACAAGCCATCTGGCGGAACAAAGAGCTGACAACACTATGGAAAGAAACAAGACGCCTTTTTAACAAAGCGAAAAAGGTGTCCCTGACAGGGTCAGAATTAACAAGATTCTCAAATGGGGCACTTCTAATAAACTAGCTTCTAGCTAGCTGCCGAGCGGAGAGTTCACAAATACTGAGGAAGGGGCTTTAGAACACCTCCTTAGTGTGATCTTTCCAGGTTCGATAAAGATAGACTCAAATTACGATAACGGGCCGGTAGCCAAAACAAGTGCTACCAAAGGGGACTGGAAACTAACAAATGAGATCTTCAGACCCCATATTACTAGATGGGCTGTAAATTGATTTGACCCTTATAAAAATCCAGGACCATATGGCATATTTCCCAAGCATCTGCAAAAGGGAATTTACATCATAATATGGGTCCTTTAGTTCTGATATTATGCAGTAGCCATGATTTGGGGTATATACCAATTACAAGGAGAGAGTGTTGTGTTTATACCCAAACCAGGGAAAAAACGTACACCCAGGCTAAATCCTACAGACCAATAAGTCTGACATAATTCATGGTGAAAACCATGGAACTGTAATACAAATGCATTTGCAAGAAGGAGTCCTTATGAGCATCCCTCTATAAAGACTACAATGAACCTATAAACCAGGAGAAGCTGGCCTACATAATTTGATCTCGGCTCTCGAAAGGAGTCTGAATAAAAAAGAAATAGCCCTTGCAGCATTTTTAGACATCAAATGTGCTTTTGATAACATATCGACATCATCAATAAACAAATCCCTCGAAAAAAGAGGGATAAACATTACCACATGCAGATGGATAAGATCCATGCTAGAGCATATGAGCATATCGGCACACATGTACGATATAACGTACACAGTTAGGAGAACTAAAGGATGCCCTCAAGGTGGAGTACTTCACCACTATTGTGGAATTTAATTTGTGGATGACTTGCTCTGCGGGCTAAATGATGAAGGCATATGGACGACCTAGTAATTGACACCAAGGAGAAAAACCCGGAGACAGTCGCGAATGCCTTACAAAAAACATTGTGGAAGACTGGTGCCTTAAAGAGGACCTTTTAGTCAACCTAAAGAAAACCAAACTAGTTGCTTTTACGAATAGAAGAGCTCTTCTGCAGGGCAGAGTACAACTGTTTGGAGAAAGAATAGAAATATATAAAGAGGTGAAATATCTGGGAGTGACATTTGATTTTTAATTAAATTGGATGACACTCCTGGAAAAAAACTACTTCCGGGACAACCAGGCGTTTTCGGCAATGCAGAAGAGTTGTGTGCAAAACTTAGGGAATACGACCTTAGGTGGTACACTGACTTTATACAACAGTGATTAGGCCAATTATCACCTATGAAACGATAGTTTGGTGGAGGACAGATGTGTCCACAGTAGAGAATAAATTAACTACAATCCAAAGACAAGCTCTCCTCGGTATTACCGGAGTAATGAACAGCCCGGGGACGTCATCAATGGAAACCCTTATTAACCTTTCTCCTCTGGAATTTTTTGTTAGGACAGAAGCAATTATGGCGATCCTCAGACTGAAATCGAACAATGTTCGAGGAGGACATACTGATACAACTGGGAGAATTCTAGATGAACCCAACTTTAAAATGAGTTTGGATAGTATGATACCAGAGAATATATTCACTGCGCGAGTGAATATAATTTTTCCATCTAGGCAACAGGTAATGCACTCGGGTAATTCTGAAGATATCATCTGGTTAACGGAGGGCTCTAAAACGAACCACGGTACTGAAGCTGGTATAAATGGACCTAGGTCGATATACGTCTGTATTTCAGGCAGAAACGATTGCTGCTATACCCTGTATTGAAGAAAATATTAGCAGGGGTACCAAATCGGACAAAACTGGTAAAAAACTGCAAATAGTTCCTTCATAGGCTGGAAAGGGACAACACAGTTTCTCTAGTATGGGTGACAGGATATAAGGGGATTCCAGGCAATGAATTGGCAGACTAGTTATTTTTAACAAGGCTCTAAAAAAGACTTCATAGGTTCGGAACCGTTCTGTAGAATTGCATAAGAGGAGAAAATCGAAACTGGCTAGACAAGGAACACCAAATCAAATGGAGGCTAACGGAAGGTCACCTTCACACAAAAAGCTTACTGGAAAATGTGAACAAAGAACTCTCAATCAGGTTATTGAAACTGAGCAAGAGGCAATCGAAGACAGTTATCGATTTGGTTACTGGATACTGTACCCTAAGAAAATACCTATACAAAATGGGAAAAGTTAGTAAACCTATCTGTAGAAAATGTGAACTGAGGAATGAAACACATACTCACATACACTGCTTATGTAAGAACTCAGGCAGAAGCATTTTGGAAAGGAAATAATACAACCATCAGAACTACTCAAAATCCCCCCAAATACGCTATTGGCCTATATAGAGGACAGTAAGCTTGAGGAGAGGAAGTAGATAATATTGGGAATTGTACAATGACTTAGATCAAGTGCCTGGACAGTAGAGCACAACCCAAACGAATAAATGAATGAACAAAAACAACATATGCGATTATAAATCCACTAATTGGTCCAAATTTAGAAAAAATATCAACGAACATCTAGCACTCAAACACAATAATACATCAACGATTTAATTCAGCATATAGTTCGTTATCATTATTTTGAGTCTATCATCCCCCAAGTTTTTGGTATGAACTCGTGGGACATCCTGTGTATAAATTAATTCACATCATTTTTCCCACATATTTAGTCCACATTTTAAAAAATAGGAACAGAATCCGAAAGTCTAGTACCACAAGGATCGTTGCTATCATACACGATATTTATTCATGATTTTTCTACAATACCAGAAATTCTCCCAACAATGTATGAGACCGACATGCGTTTTGGATTGATCGCGATTTCACCGCAAACCGAGAATCTTGTTAATCTTATTAATAGTGAAAAACAGAACAAAATAATGTAACATAAATTTTTTCGACTAATTCGTATGATGAAGCATGGATAAAGAAACAACCGACCAACTTTATATGTTTTTCTTACAGCTACAGTGCAATGATACCTATTTACGTTAATATGAGAAACATACTAAAGTCTCTCTCGCAGGAAAGTAATAAAACGACAAATTTACTGATATTTTTATATTTTCTTTAAACAAATGAGAAATTGATATACCAGAAATATTATACAATACAATTTTACATGGAGATAGTGATATTTTGCAAAAAAACTGAGATGAAATTTACTTTCAAACAACGATTTTTATATATTACAGAATATACCCATTCTGGGCGAAATTTAAATACTCGTCAAATACTAAAATGGTACCTTCCAAAACAACACCCTGTATATTTGATATTAGACATTCAATTTGAAAATTTTAGGGGACGGTATCTGGAATGTCCCATTTTTAATTATATAATCCCTACTGTGATATGTTTTAAACCTATTACTATTGACTAAATATTTTTGTTATACAAGGTGGCCTGTATAAATCGTTTTTAGTAAATTTCAAATCAGACAGCCAATATTTGAACAAAACAGCTTGAAATAAAAAAATACATTTACATTCTATGTACACATATTTCTAATGCAGGATTGACATTACATCCAACAATATAATTTAAATATAGTCATTTTAATATAAATAGAAATTTGTTTAAAATCTATAACAATATTTATAACGGGTACCATACTTTAGTTAGGTTATTTATGAAAATATCACTGTAATTTGTATTTATCAAATCACTGTTAATAGTAATACTTTCTCATAATGATGTGAGATGAAAGCTGCAACACTCTGAGCATACAAGAAATATATAAATGTGAAGAAAGAAGTGGTACCCTGTAGGGCTGGTACATGGCGTAACTTGACATTATTAAGTAGTTGAAGGGAAAGGGGCAAAATTGAAAAAAAATCCTTCAAAAATAGAAAAACTGTCAGTGAGTGTGTTAGTCAGAAATGCATTGCACTGCGGTAGAAATGTTTAGCTACCTTTTCTCAACTGCTCTTATCATTGGCAATTGGGGTATAGAAAGGTGGACTGTATGTTATGAGCTACTTCTGGAGCAGTTTATCTCAATAGTGACATTGTCATATAATAGGTCAAAATTTAAGTAGTATGCCCAGCAACTTTATTAAGAATTCTTTTATTCAAAAGCCTCTTTATGACCTGTTTACATTCTTTATGGCTAATTTATATTTTCTGTAACTTATTCGTGAAATAAATTACTCATACACATAATTATATTATGTAAGAAGCACATGGGTCTATGTGTAATTTTAAAACATATGAACATCCACCCATTTGCATCTCAGGTACATATAAAAAGGGATGTAATATCCATCCTTTAATTTTCTTCTATCTAGAAGCAATTGTTCAACAACTGAAATTTTCTCTTCGTAGTATAGATACTATAGTTAAAAGTAAAATGTTGTTATATCACCTCATACTTCATAAATAATTGGAGACATTTAAAAAAAATACGTTTTAAAGAATATGCGTTCAAAAAATTCATAGCTACAATGAATCTACCCTTCTTAGCCTAATGCACTATAAATTCATAAAAACCAATTGATATACCGATTTGGAAAATTTAATCACCATTTACAATAATACGGAATATTCACGGTTGATCTAATTTGATTTTATGAAAATGAATCGGCCTGAAAAATGATGAATATGGGCAGAGATATGTTTGGAATTATCCAATACTTGGTAGTATCAGTACGAGTCTTAAGTCTCTACTTCCCATTTAACTATAATACAAATACAACTTATACACTGTTGCTATTTATAGAGTATGGCACTTGAAAAAGGAAATAATAACTATGCCCATACACAGCTGTGAATAGAAAACAGAAAATAGAGAGGAACGTTTTCTGATGTATTAAAAACACAGGGTACCGAAAAGAAATAATTCCATAAAAACAAATCCACCGGATTCTATCTATTCGGGTTGTATCCAAAGTTCTTGGTCACGTTACACTTGTTTACATAGCGAGTATCATTTTAGTTGGATTAGATCCGTCTAATCTTCCGCATACAGAAATATTTACACTTGCCAACGATCAGAGTTGGATTGTCCGAATTGTTTTCAAAATACATATAGAAGTTTCAACTCTTATAATAAATAGATTGTGAGCCAGAAGTGCATACGAAAATTTGGAAATGATAATACTTATATTTTCTGATAGAAAAATGTGGACTATGTATATTTCAAAATAAGAAATGAAATGAATGAAAATATACAAATGCCAAAAAGTGCCAGTTTCTGGTATAATCTTAAATTTACTAAGGGTAGATTCATTATCGTAAGTCAGATAAGAACTGAACATTTTTTATTATAAATTGGTAATATGAACAAAGTTGTTCTTATCCAATTCGAGCATTTCTTACTAATAACAGATATTTAGTGAAAATAGGAAAATATTTAAATTTAAATCATGGATTTGAAACATTGCTGAATCTAGATGTGTTCCGATAATACCTGACTATATAATTAGTTCTAGCAATGTTTTAAGCAGCATCACATTCTTGTTAATACAAATCATTAAAAACTACAAATTTCCATTGTTGATCAATTTCGATTACGTTTTAATAGACTTCAACTAAGGTACTATATCCAGGACCCGCTTGGTACTAACCTCTAGAGTGCTATACAAATGCTATTGATTTTCTTCTTTTGCTTGTTGATTTTTTATGAAATTCCACTTTTTTTTTGCCTAGAGCGAATTTTAATCCAATCAGGTCCTGGTTCTATCACAACTATGCGAATGTATTTGGCAACTTTATGGCAGAATTATTAAATAAATATTTCAACTGGGGTTCCAATGGAAGTGAGAAAAATTTTGTTCTATGTGCATTTTCACGTAAGTATCTACTGAGCGTTATCTAATATATTTACCGGATGATTTATAAATAAATCTTGATAGATCAAAATATCGCTGCTCAAATTCAATTGAAATGTATTTTGGGATTATGTTTATTGCGTAAAATGAATACTTTATTGACAAAGAAATATTGGAGACTCCATAATATATATTTTGATTATTTCTTTAAAATGTATATTTTTACTTTGTCTCTACACTATCTACCAAATATGATAGACATAATATACAGTGATTAAGTGATGGACACAATTAGTTTTTAAGTAAAACATTATCCAATCCGTTGATGACGAATATTTTGAGCAAAATATTTTTCAATAAAAATAATAATCATAGTTAATGATTCATATTGTTCATATGTTTTTTACAATATTACATAATTTGAGTTTGAGTTATACTATTGCATAATTTGAGTAAACACCAGATATATTAATATTTTGTGAGAAAATTACGAGTATTGAAATATATTCCAACCATCATCATATTTAATTGATATTGACTCGGTTGTGTCTAATACTGATTAGGAATAGGAATAGGACAAAGTCTGATTTTTGGTAATTGAAAACAAATAACACTCGGTAAATACTTACGTATACCTGTATAAAGTTAAAATAGAGCAAATCTATACTTTGACCAAAAATTACAAAACATAATAAAATTTGTATAACTAGTACAGCCCTGTATAAATGAACGTATAGATTTGCACTTTACTAACATTGATAAAATTGTAATGTTCATAATATTTTTGAATTTGGTATTAAGCGAGAACGTAATGAAATATCTTTCGCCGTATCTAGTTTGTTGTGAGAGACTCAAAAATAGACAAAAGAGATAATGCTGGTACCATAGTGACTTATCTGGTAGCATAGATGGATTTGACAGACTAGGATTTTTAGAGTGGCCAGCTAGATTTCCTGATACATGCCCATTATATTTTTAGTGGGGAAACCTCAAGCCATAAGTTTACGTTTACAGACCAAAACAATGAGCGGTCACAGGCCGCATCTCGTCCCCATTTCGATGGGATTTATTAAAAAAGCACGTGATAGGTCTGGCTTTAAAGCGTTAAGTAAAACACGCTGGGAAAGTCGTATCAATGCTATTAGACCTCTAAAACAAGACCTAAAAAACATTATTGCTGCATTAAATGCAATAATTGAAGATCCCTCCAGAGACACGAAAACAAAAATTGGTTGTTAAATCACTAATTAAAAATCTAGAAACATTTAAATTTCTGTGTTCAGTTTTAATTTGGTATGATTTATTATCGAGAATTGATGTCTTAAGTAAAATGCTTCAAAACCCTAAATTGAATATCGCAAAAAAATTGTTTCTAAAGCGACATCATTTGAATTTGATACTGAGCATTCGTTACATTTATTGAGCCTATATTATTTTTATCGAATAATTAATAATGTATTATTTTTATCGAATTTATTATTTTAAGAAGCATGTAGATTTCATATCGGGCATTCATTATATTTATCTAGTGTTTATTATTTTTATAGAGTATTTAGTTTCTTACCATGCATATGAATAAATTAACTGGAAAATATAATTTGCATCGGAATTAAAATATTTGAATTTCTACTGTTCAATAACCACCACAAATTCAAATGTTGCGCCATTGTTGATGTTGAATATTTAACTTTGAATAAGTTGATTTCAAATACACATCAACAATGCCTATATTTTCATATAAATCCTTGTCCAATATACGAAATATATCGATTTTAAAATCGCGTGAGATTTTGGATTGGAGTCAATCCTTTGTTAACACCAAATAAAAAAATATTGAGAACATTGCGTCATTAAAATGAGTATTAACAGTTGAGTATATGTATTGGAACCAAGGATGAAGCTGCATAAAGATATTTTAACCAGTCATTTAAAAAAAACAGTATGCAAAGACCACATGTCAAGTTTTTTGAAAACTTAGTTTCTATTTAAAGGAGACTTGACTAGTTAAAAACGCTTCTTGCAACGCGACCTCAGTGTAAATCGAACTTGAACATAAAAACGGAATATTAAGTACAAGTTTTAGTTAGCCGTTTTCGAATATTTTGAAAATTAGCTAAATGTAATAATTATGAGAACGTATTATCTATACTATTTTATACACTGATATATGATTTTTTATTATTTTAGGTAGTGATATGGAATTTAATATTTGCTGTAAAGGTAGATTACAATAGCGCAGATGCTTAACGAGAATAATTTACAATATTGCTTATTTTTACATCACTATATGAGCGTAATAACACCTCAACGACAGTGGCGTAGCTGTTTAATATAATCATCTACTATAAAACGAAGACGTAGCATACATAGATAAGAGCAGGTATATATGGGTTGACTCAGACTATAACTTAAAATTGATTCTAAGTACACCAGTCCTAAATAGAGTAGTACACTGCCCAAAATAAATAATAATAAATCGTGTAGTCTTTTATCACAAAAACAGCCATTTATTGCGAAAATACCTGCTTCATTTTTATATAATAGGTACTTATTACGAATTCAATTGAAGAGTGGAAGTAACAAAGGGGGTAAGTGCCAAAAATTTTCATTTTGCGTTAGACCCATAGAACGGTGTTTTATGCCACTGTTTAAGTCCTCACAGAGGTGATAGGTGCCAATTTTCATAATACCCTTTATATATTCATTCAAAGATGGAGCCACCGTTAAGTACATGATCTATTTCCTAACAAAGGAGACAAGTGCCATTTGCCTTTCTGCTGTCCGTTCATAATAATTCGCGATTTAGTGTTATTATTCTTGTTTGTTGTTTTTTTAAATATAATAATGAGCGAAGTTAATGTAAAAACTCGAAGAAGTAGAGGTAGTGGACGTTTTGGTGAAGAACAGAGGGTACTGAAAGAATCTGGCAAAGCCTACAAATCAAGGAAACTTAAGCAAATTCAGGAGAAAGTGGCGCCAAGTCAACAGGTTAGGTTAGAATAAATTGTTTATTAAAATCTTTATTGAATAAAATGTTTGTTATTAGGTTTGTTGTAAATGCCAGTTTTCCTGTAAAAGCCTCAGTCTCTTCTGGCGGAAGTCCTTATACGAAAAATTTTATAAAGAAACTTCAAAAGTTCAGGGTACGTATCTATTGAATCTTATACATCTAACACCTGTTAAAAGACGTCGACATGGTAGTTATGAAAATCCTCAAGACAGCAATCGTCAAACAACAGTGAGCTACACTATTCCAGACGAAAGAGGAAATTTCGTTCAAGTGTGCAAAAAAACTATTATGGACACTTTTGCTGTATCAAGAAAAAAAATCGATGGCTTAATTTCTAAAAAGAAAGCTGGTTATACTTTTTTTATTGATAGGAGAATATGCCATAAAAAATCTAAATTTTCTGAAAATGATCGTAAAGCTATAAGAGCTCACATTAACTTAATACCTCGAGATATTGGACATTATACTCGCGCGAAGTCCGATAAGGAATATCTGAGCCCCGACCTAAATATAAACAGACATTTCAAAGCATTTAAAACACGCTATCCAGAGAGTGAGGTAACCTATAAGTTTTATTCATCAGTTTTCAAGAAAGACTTTCCTAAACTTTCATTTAGAAGGCCCAGAATGGACACATGTCATACCTGCGATAGGCTTCAATGTGAAATTCGTGCGAATACTGCGACAAGTAAAGAAGCTCAAATTAAATTAGATGTCCACCATACTAAAGCTGAAAGTGCTAGAGCTATTTTGAAAGAAAATACCATTCGCTCTCAACAACCAGGTAGTGATGTGTGTTGCTTATCTATGGATCTTGAGCAGGTGATATTTGTGCCAACACTGGTACATTCTGACATGTTCTTCTTGCCTTCTTCGTTTTTTAAATAGCGGTTTCACAAACAAAAAGTCGTTAATTCTTTGGTGCGTCAACTGTGGCGGGCAAAATAAAAAATAAATTTGTTATGTTTACATTAATATTTTTGGTTTCTATTGGCTTGTTTGACTCAATAGAACAGCGATTCCTTGTGAGCGGCCATAGCTTTATGCCTTGCGATAGGGATTTTGCCTTAATGGAGAAGAGAAAAAGATTAATGAAAGCATACATACCAGAAGATCTGATTGGAGTTATTCATTCAGCAAGGTAGAACCCACCGTTCGAGGTAATATATATGACCCAATTTTGTTTTTGGAATATTAAGGAAGCAGCTGATTTTTATATTAATACTACTAAACTGCAAATCAGCCAAGCAACAGCCATACGCATTGATAAAACAAACCCGGCGATTGTGAAAACAAAGACCTGCTTTGCAGATTTTATTCCATGGAACGAAGTCAATGTTTTAAAAAAAGGAAAAACTCTGAATGACATTAGAAAAGCCGAGCTACATGTAATTTCGCCAGAAAACAAAATTTCTGAAAACAAAAGAAAAAGTCTTATGTCTATGATACCTTATTTAACAAATCCATTGCACAAAAACTTTTACAATAACCTACTGGGAGTAAAAGAAGTGGCTCAAAATGGTGCTGGAAGTAGCAAATAAGTAAATAAGACGCTTTCTTAGTATTTTCGTGTTATTTTGTATTGGCACTTATCACGTTTCTATTTTTTTTGGAAAAGTCACTATTTATTCAAAATGTTCTTATATAACTGTTTTTTTTGTTGTAAACTAGTTTTCCGTGTTGCTCTTAAGCCGAATTTTCAACAAATAAAAAATGAATCTTTTATTTGTTGTTTTATTATAATTATCTTAATTATCACAAAATATAAATTTTGGCACTTGTCACCTTTGTTACTTCCCCTCTTCAATTATACAATTATATTAGCATTGATAAAATCTTTGGCGAAACTAGGACACAAGATGATTGGCGAAAACCAACAAATGAAGTGGAGATGAAGATAGATGCAAAACCAAAACATTCCCAAAATGTCAGAGCACAAAGAGTTGGCAGACTAGGACATATTATAAGAATGAGCAAATAAACAATTGTAAACAAAGCAGAGTTTGGAGGAGATAAAGGAAATAAAGGACAACCTAAGGAGTGACTACAAAAAGATGTAAGGGTAAGGGTAAGGTAAGGAGAACAAGCCATGAGCCTTTAAGACATGTAAAGCTATTGTTTTGATTACCGGCAAATTTGTTGAGAATGATTATCAATTTAAAGGTCACAAATTGGAGAAAAGTGTACAGTACTTTTACTTTGCTGGAGGTTGCAATTTGTAAATCGCATAAATTTTAAATTATAGTCGTGGTCAATCAATAACAGCTACTACCAAACTAGTACCCGTTAATACTGAGCCATCCTTTATATATTGTAACTGAATGTTGAAGCAGTAAAAAATCATAATCCAACATTTTAAAAACAAATATTCTGACTGAAAATGATAAAAGGGTCTAAAACATAGTTCCGACTCGTCTCACAATTAGTGGACAAGAACTTGATGATTACAAGTTTAAATATTGAAAATAATTTTATTAATTAATATTGGTTAATTAGTATTCAATTTTTACTACGAATGTAAAAATATTGTGTGACAAAATACATACATAGAAAGGGTAGAAATATTTGCAAGTAATAGATATGGAGAGTTTTATTGCAAAATTTATACATACGTTGACTGTCAATAGATGTCACTGAGATGATTCTTATGAAACCAAGTTCAATGGTTCCTTTTGTTCTCTGTGATCAGTACTTTCTAATCTTTTGTATTTTTTTTTCATGTCTTTAATACGATAACTACCCTGTATATTTTTTTGTATATACCATTTCATATTAAATTCATTATGTTTCAAGTTCAATTTTGTGAGTACAGATAACGATGGTTGTTTAGTCTTAATATGGGAGAATTTCAGTTCACCAAATTACATTACTAGCAATAGTATTGTCTGTACAAAAATGATTTCAGTTTTCAGTAGATTTTATAAGTATGGATGTAGTTATGATTGAAGGAAGTAGATATCACTGATGTACACATCATGTATCTACTCTCAGATTTAGAATTATATTGGTGACACCTATCTACAGTTACCATATGTATATCGTCCAACGAAAGACCCTATATAATATTGCTAACGACTGCATTTTTTAGTTATTTTTTTTTCCGTAAATGTAAAGCAATTCTTGGTGATAATGAAAAGAACATACATAAGCGTTTCCAGAAATGATACATTAGTTTGAACCTTCCTACAAAATTTTTCCTTTCAAAGAGAAGATATATACCCTATTGCCTGTAGGGGAAAGTTTCCTAATTTGAACCGCCACTTAAATTGAAATTCTCATTGTAATGAGACGCAGGTTACGTATTCGTTTTCGTTTGTATTTGTTACTGGCAAGATAATTTTTATTTTGGTAGTGGTGACTGTAATATTTTAGTACATTAATAGAAAGTTTATTCTGCTCTTTTTGTTATCCCAGTTGTATTTGTTAGAGTATTTTTGATGTATGTTGTAAATATAAAATGAAAACAACTCTGAATAAAAATTTTAGGTTAACTTAAATAAAATTGTGTTGTTCCCGAAATTGAACCTAGAATGGGATTCTTAAATTGAACCGGTTCAATTTAGGAAACGTTTTAAGAAGTTAGTTCAGTGTATTTAAAATTTCTGTATTGTGATATTAAAAAGTTTATATATTATTTTTTCTTGAGATAAATATAGAGAATAAAATATTTTCTAGATTATGCCACCGAAACAGAGAGGCAGTTATGGTAAATGGCCGAAAAGGATATGGAAATGGTCATTAAGGCTTACAAAGATGGAGTTGGATTAAATGAATGGCAACGAAGTTTAATACCAATAAATCAACTCAATTAAGACATGTTCGACAAACAAATGAAATCGCAAATAATGGCATAAAACGAATGGGTACAAAAAATATTTTTAATGTTGAAATGGAAACATTATCAGTCAAACGTATTCAAAAGATTGGAGTGTTTTTTTGATTTATCAATAAAATATGTCCGAAAAATTGCATTCCAAATTGCAGAACAGCACAAACTACCTCATAAATTTAATAAAGAAAAATGCATGGCTAGGAAAAATGGTTTTATGGGTTCATGGGGCTTCATAAGGAATTATCACTCAGACAACCAGAATCTACTTATCTTTCACGAGCAATATGATTTAGGAAGGAAAGAGTAATAGAGTTTTACGAACTTCTGAAGAAATTGGTCGACAAATATAATATTGATGCGAACACAATATTTAATGTTGACGAATCCGGGCATTCCACAGATCAAAAAATAATGCAGAACGTTACAGCTAAAAAAGGAGGGTGGAATTACTAGTGGTGAAAGTGGAGTTAAGATAACAGTTGTGTGCTGTACTAATGCTGCTGGCCTTTATATCCCCCTATGATAATTTATAAGAGAAGAAGATATGCTCCTGAATTGTAAATTGTAAAAAGTGACCCTAACAAAGATGTTCGTTTGCTATTAAATGGACATACAACACATAGTAATAATAATAGAAGCTTTAGAATTTTGTCTCGAGAATCATATTCATCTTCTTCAGCTACCTGCACATACAACATATAGACTCAAGCCCTTAGATGTAGCATTATTTAAACCACTACAAAGTTATTTCGTGCAGGCACAGAATTCTTGGTTAAGGGATCATGTTGGACAAAGGACTTCAGTTTACGATATTTCAGAGCTTAGTGAAGCATATGGAAGGGCAGCTACTGTTGGAACAGCTGAAAATGCTTTTAAAGCACCAGGTATTTGGCCTGTTAATAGAAATCTCTTCCCAGACCACCTTTTTGCACCTTTCTTTGCAGTCAGCGACAAATATAAAAAGAAAATCTCGAAATACTTGAAGACAAAACAACACCAAAGTTAAATAGTCAACCCTGTCTACCTTTATCTACTATTTTCACCGAAATACAGAAAATACCTGAAGACATAACACTTGAAGACAAAGAGACTGAAGACAAAATATCTGAAGACAAAACACCATCAAAATTAAATAGTCCGGCTGGCCCATCTTCATCTGCTATTTTGTCCGAAATCAGTCCTAACACACATTTAATTATAGTTTAGAAAATATATGTACCTACCCTTCCAAATAATTCCCAACTCAGTGGTACTAGAAAAAAACGTTAACACACAACGTCATCAGCTATAGAACTAACTAGCACACCATACAAAGATGAGTTAGGTACTAAAAAAAGAAATAAGGAATAGTCAGAAACGGCAAAAATAAATAGGAAAGGCAAGAAGACTAAAGAAGCTATTTAAAAAGTAAAATCTGATTCGTTTAATAAAACAAAAGGACTGATTAAAAACAAATAACCGAACCAAATATACGACAGAGAAAGAGAAATACTAAAAAAAGACGTGTGGCACTCGGAGACTGCCGCGGTAAAGCTATTGCATAGAGTTTTACACTTTGACGTTCACAATTTCTTTTTCTTTTTAGCTCTTTTTTAGCATTAGAAGTTTCACTTTCACAGTCTTCGTATCAGCATAAAATAATCAAAACTTATTGGACAGTCCTCGTATAATCATACATGTATCAAAATTTGTTGGACAGTCCTGGTATCAGCATAAAATAATCAAAACTTATTGGACAGTCCTCGTATAATCATAAAAGTATCAACATTTATTGGGCAGCCCCCGTATAAGTATGAAATAATCGAAATTTATTGGACACTCCTCGTATAAGTATAGAAGAATCAAAATGTATTGGACAGTCCTCGTTTAATCATATCAGTATTAAACTTTATTGAGCAGTCCTCGTATCAGCATAAAATAATCAAAACTTATTGGACAGTCCTCGTATAATCATAAAAGTATCAATATTTATTGGACAGTCCTCGTATAAGTATGAAATAATCGAAATTTATTGGACACTCCTCGTATAAGTATAGAAGAATCAAAATGTATTGGACAGTTCTCGTTTAATGATATCAGTATTAAAATTTATTGAGCAGCCCTCGTATCAGCATAAAATAATCAAAACTTATTGGACAGTCCTCGTATAAGTATGAAATAATCGAAATTTATTGGACACTCCTCGTATAAATATAGAAGAATCAAAATGTATTGGACAGCACTCGTATAATCATAAACGTATCAAAATTTATTATGCAGTCCTCGTATAAGTATAAAACAATCAAAACGTATTCGACAATCCTCGTATAAGCATAAAATAATCAAAACTTATTGGACAGCACTCGTATAGTCATAAAAGTATCAAAATTTATTGGGCAGTCCTCGTATAAGTATAAAAGAATTAAAATTTATTGACAGTCCTCGTATAAGCATAAATTAATCAAAACTTATTGGACAGTCCTCGTATAGTCATAAAAGTATCAAAATTTATTGGGCAGTCCTCGTATAAGTATAAAAGAATTAAAATTTATTGACAGTCCTCGTATCATCATAAAATAAGCAAAATTATTGGACAGTCCTCGTACAAATATATAGGTATTAAAATTTATTGGACAGTCCTCGTATCAGCATAAAATAATCATAAAAGTATCAAAATTTGTTGGACAGTCCTCGTATAAGTATAAAAGAATTAAAATTTATTGACAGTCCTCGTATCATAATAAAATAATCAAAAATTATTGGACAGTCCTCGTACAAGTATATAGGTATTAAAATTTATTGGACAGTCCTCGTATCAGCATAAAATAATCATAAGGTATTAAAATAATCAAGACTTATTGGACATTCTTCGTATAGTCATAAAAGTATCAACATTTATTGGGCAGTCCTCGTATAAGTATAAAAGAATTAAAATTTATTGGACAGTCCTCGTATAAGTGTAAAACAATCAAAATGTATTGGACAGTCCTCGTATCATCATAAAATAATCAAAAGTTATTGGACAGTTCTTGTATAGTCATAAAAGTATCAAGATTTATTGGGCAGTCCTCGTATAAGTATAAAGAAATTAAAATTTATTGGACAGTCCTCGTATCATCATAAAAAAATCAAAATTTATTGGACAGTCCTCGTATAAGCATATGGGTATTAAATTTTACTGGACAGTCCTCGTATAGTGTCAGGTTATTTTCGTTACGGAATTTCTGGAATCGGTCTCCACGCTCAAGGCCCGCGATAGAAGCTAATGCAATAGCTTAAAAATAAGTTTGGCGGAATCAACTGAACATGCGAAAAAATGGTGAAGATACACTGTGTTTGCATTGTCACGATTCTTATTCCAATTCTGTAGCGGATGAAGGATGGGCCAAACATCAAGTGTGCTCAAAATGGGCATACGAAAAGTGTGCAGGAATCGAAGAGGACGAGATTTTGATTTGTGACATATGTAACGATTAACTTTGATGTGGGTTCAAATTGGGTTACTAGTGGTTTAGGTATTTTAGGCAACCGGTAGCATAATTTGAACCATTTTTCTGAAAATTGTTTTTTGTTTGCTACATGAAAATGTTTTATTTTTTGTTTCTTTTAGTTTAGTAATAATAAAAGTAAATCTCTCTATTGTTTAAGCTTTAAACGTCCTCTTAAAATTCATTATTAATGGAATAATGGTTCAAATTAGGCAACTCTCCCCTACAAGAAAAATAACGAAATAAGGTTTGTTCTCACACGAGTTTCAAACCATCAGAAACAGTCAGGGTTCTGCGCAATACATTTCTCCGCTTTCATACATAAGTTTCTGATTGTTTGAAAACAGTTGGACGTTGGACAGTTGGAAAACCATCAGTCAAACCTGTGTGATCATCGTTTAGCTGTTTTCAAACAATCAGAAACTTATGTATGAACCCGGAGAAATGTATTGCGCAGAATCCTGACTGTTTCTGATGGTTTGTGACTCCTGTGAGAACAAACCTATAGTAGTACCCTTCCTATGTATGTATATTTAATTATGCTGTATTTTATCGGTAGATTTGTAACATTTGTTTTGAAAATGCGTACTTAATATTAAAACAAAACTATGAAACACTCAGATTATTGCATAAATGAATTGGAGAATAACTTTTTCATTGCGTAAGTTTAAAGCGCTCACTTTTCGCAGCTACTTCCACTGTATCCAAATACAAGTAACATGATCTATTCGTGCATATTTCTTGTGGCTACGCACACATAGCAAATGATATGCTAAATTTAATATATTTTTTTCTTTTGTTCTAACTGTCCTAAACAAATTTTTTGAAATACTGATCGCTTGTTGCAGTACTGTCTTCAAATATAAAATAAGAAAGTATACGCACAACAAATGAAATATTCATTTTAATAGGTTTTATGCTAAAGTTTCGATGAATACGTGTAAGTATATTGAATTCAGAATTTGTTATACAGAAAAATTAAAGTCGTTCTTAGTAATATCTCCCAATCCCTAATCAATTTAAAAAATGACATTACTATTTGTCAGTTTTTGTTTCAATATATTAGAAAATAAAAATCAAATTCAAGTAAAATGAATAAAATAAAATTAAAAAAGAACTATATTTCGGTTTAAACTAGCTAAACAACAGAGATGTGTCAAATTTCACCAACGAATTCGCTGGTGCGGTGAGAAATGTAATGAGAGGGATTGTTTTAAGTTTTGAATAATTATTTTTTATTATGAAGTTACGTTGTAGCGCCCATTGTACTCATTTGAGTACATATATATGTTACTAAATTGACTTAATATGTCAAATATGTTTGTTTAAAAGACCATTTTAATGAAGATCTGCAACAAACGCATTTAAAGAAAAACCGTGGTCGTCAATGGATTGAAAAACTACCTTTAGATCTGATTAATATATTGAGCTGAACACACTTTGATGTGTCAGTTAACCAAAATGCGATAATTGTGGAAGTAAAAGTTCCATTTTAAATATTCAGAAAAAATCATGTCTATTTTATTTCAGAAAATTTAATAATCTTTTATCGGTATTAGTTATACGAAATGTTATTTTCCTAATAACATCAACTGGGTCACTTTTATTTCTGTACCCTATGATTTGAATAAATAAAATACGGTTATAATTATTGCCATAAATATGACCAATATTTACGCATGAATGTTGGTAACTGGTATGAATTTTCAAAAGTAAACAACTGTCATATCGACTATCGAGTCATATAAAAAACCTTAAAGGAGTTCCTGATTTAATAAAATTTTATAAAATAATTCAAACATTAACGCTACCCATGATACAACAAAATAGAAGATATGATCTCTAGCCGTTCGAAATATCGTTCGCCGCGCGCATGACGTCACGCAGAGAGTACAATTTAAAACAGTGAGCGCGGGCTAATGTAATAGAACTTGCGTATGACGCGTTGCTAATGCATTTTGAAGGAAAATGAGGATGGTTCAGGCTGAATGAGATATTATTAGTATTATAAAGGCAAAGAGAATTCATGTAAAAGTGTTATATTGAATCGGAGAGCCTACCAGAGCAAAACAATAATTCTAAGATCTGATTGAAATCTGTTTGCTCACTTCGTAAAGTAAATAATTACTGTACTGATACAAAAAAAACATATTATTATACTTTTTTGGATTTATTGACATGATTTTATAAACATTTAAAATTGTAAATAAATATAAGGAATAAAATTATTCCAAAATAAGTATACTACAGAACAACAATAAAGTACAACTCAGGTACTGTGGAGCATTCTTCAAAATAATAATAATAATAATGAAATTAAGATTTAAAAATATTATTTGCCAACTTGGATTTAAGAAAAGATTTATTTATTACGATTACGGGAAAACCCCTCTAACTGTTACAATACAACAATAAATAATACAATAAGGACAGGTATAAAGACTGATACAACATAACCAATTAATTTGAAATATACAACACTTTCCATGTAGCTACAGGTAATAAACAATACTTATATAAATAAAAAAAATTAAGAACACAACATAACTCAACAAATCACAGCCCTAAGCAATATTTGAACTGGCCCAAAGACGTATTGAAATTAACAAAATTAAAGCTATTCAAAAAGCACAGATATCTATTTATATGACTCATAGTACCATATGTTGTTCTATGAAAGGGCACATGAAAGGTAACTTGATGGCGAAGATCCTGACAAGGAATGCCAATCCCCATATCACTCAAAAGATCCGCACAATCAACCTGCCCATTTAGGAGTTTAAATATAAATATAGCCCCCAACATATCCCTACGATTATCATTACCAAGAGGAGCTAGTGACTTTTTTTCAATTTCAGCATAATTATATGGTCTAATATTCTATGGTATTAAATTTATCTTCGCGTTTAGACAAAGGGATCATTTTTTTGTCTTTTGGAAAGGTAAAAAAGCTGACATCGTGTGCAAAGCCTTTCACGTGATTGTCTGAATCACAACCATACACTACACATCTCATTTTGACTAAATTTTGCTAATTTTCAACAATAAAAATGTAAAATTAACCGACATAAACATATCCAATAATGTACCTGCAAACTAATTCAAGGCGTTTACTCTCGGCGTGACGTCAGACCCAGCATGCGCGAAATCATATCTTCTATTTTATTTTATCATGGACGCTACCCCTCCAACAAATAATTAAAAAAAAATCCGTTATGTTAATTTTCAAACAAGACTTTTTGGAGCTTTACAAGTATAATAAGAAGTTGTAAAATTGAGAAAAACTGTAATAGGTGTTTCCGTAGAAAAATGGAGAGTTAAGTTTTAGGAAAACACAAAAATACCAGTATTATAGGATGGTGTTACTGACATCCAAGTTGTAAGGACGAATGGAGCCCCAACAGATTGGGAAAACTTGAGAAAAAACAATATTTATGGACTTCACTAACTGAGAAAAGGAGTAACAACGGTTTTTTGATGAGGTAAAAGAAACCACAAACGAATATAAAAATTGCATCAGTAGACATAAGATAGATAAAAGATTGACGTAGGTTAGGTTAGTTGCGCACAAAAAATGCATGGAAAGATTAGGGACTTCTTTATAATAATAACCAAATTTTACATTTTCAGTAAGATTTATTCCTTATGAGGCAATTATCTCCATGAACATATTTTTTATGGGTATTATGGAATGCTTGAACATAACATTTTAGGGAAAAATGTATTAATGTTGAACAAGGAAACTTATTCTAAACTACAAACAAAATCGAAAGTTTATAAAATTTTCATGCACTTGAACATCTATGACGTGAAACATGAATTTATTTATGTTTATATCTGCAAATTTTCCTAATACAATTAGTTATTGCGAATAGAGAAGTTATTAAATTGAAATAAATAATAAAATAGATATTAGAAACTTTATACTGCTGACCTAAGAAATTTTTTGATTTTTAATACTCAGAAGGGAACGAGAAGGGTGTCTAAAATCTGTTCCACCCTTGAAATATTTCTTGATTAACTGTGAATATGTTATCCTAATGCCATTTGACTGGTTTAGCTCGAGATTTTTTACAAATTTCTGTTGAATCTTCTATCACATATTGAACTTTTTTAAAGCTCACATAATGCAGTGGCTACATTTTGGTGAATACACCGGATGTGTAACGACATATCAAATTCAATAAATAATGAACCACAAAAGTTTAGAGTTCGAACTCTGTAATGTGCTGAAAATAAGACAAAATATTAAAGCAAACCCTTGAAGCAATAAAATAAAAACCATTATTAGTGAAACTAGTTTGTTTTCCTATCTTATCGCTGTTGGTAATTTATTAGTTTAAACAACGAGGTATTCTGCGAAAAATTTAAAAGCGACGTTGCCGGAGTAAAAATTTCCCCTTGGAATCTGGAGATTGATATGGGTGAACCTTAGAACTGTGGAAGTGGACAAAACTCTTTCCTATCAGGTAAAACCAAATATGTAATCCAGCGAACTTAAAAGAAAAGGCGGAATTGAAGATGAAGAGGATGCGTTGAAGATAAAAATAAGAGTTCAGAGAACGCCAATTAAAAAAAGGAGATTAATCAGATAATTTTACAACTTACCACATATGTAAATGGTATTAAGAGGGAATCATGCACATTTACGCGGGAATTAATGAAGTCACGAAAAGATAACGAAATGTTGAAGAGAGAAAATGAAACTATTCGAGAAGGAGAACAGCTAAACAAAAAAGCGACTCGAGAGCTTAGTAGCATAGTCATTTACCAGAAAGGGAGAGGAAAAAAATAATATCGTGGTAACAGGTAACGCATAGACGAGCAGGACTCCTTAGATATCGACATCGAAATTAGATCGGCAACAAAACTAGGAGAAAAGAAAGAAAAATAAAAACAAATTGAAAACTACAAGGAAGATGATTCAACCGACCAAGAGAAGAAAATGTAAAGTGATATAAGAAACGGGACATCAGAAGCTAAAGGACCAGGTGAATAAGTCAAGCGGGCATTCCAAAAAGTAACAATAAATGGCGAAACTTGGAGATGGAACCGTACAGAAGAAAGGAAATTTTAAACAAATGAAAAACTAGACGAAAAATTAATAGAAGAGACTACTGACAACGAACTTTTAGCACCGAAAACGGACATGAGCATACAACTTCAACTAAATAATAAAAGCGAAAAATAAATGAAAATAGATACTTGGAATGTGAGATATACGAAAAAGAAGCACTAAAAATTTAAGGAAAATATTGGCAAATTATGATTTAGACATACTAGTGATACAAGAAACTAAACATATAGGAAATGACTAAACCCAAATGGGCTCTTACATACTTTTTAAAAGTGGTAACAGGGTTAGATTTCTGGAAAATATTTCATGGTAAGAAATAGGATTGCAAAAATGGCTGTAGAATTCATACCTATATCGGCTACTGGAGAGTTCGTGGAAAATATTGGAAAATCAGCATAGTGAATGTACATGCTCCAAACGTAGATAAGGATATAGAAGAAATACCAAGGTATGACATAAAACTCGTAATCGGAAATTTCAACGCGAAGATGATAACAAGAACATAACTGGAGGGAAAACTCTCCATAAAATATCTAACCAAAACGGGCTAAAAATTATAGAATTTGTTGCTGTGGAAATGGAGTACATTATTCACGAAGAAATACATTAAGTAACATGGATGTTCGCAGATGGCAAGACGGATGCAAATAGCGTTTAGTAATAACAGGGAAGCAAAACATACAAAGAGGGAGGAAAGAAAATTAAGAAACGCAAAAATACAATTTGACGAAATTGAAAGACCAGAACGTGAGAGTGATATTGCAAAATGCAGTAGAAAGGCGACTAATCGGACAAAATAGTGTACTCTTAACTATGGAGGAAAGATGGGTTTGAAAAACTGCTAAATAAGAAAAGTGAGCACGAATAGTCAAATGAAAAAGAAGATATATATGACGTAGGAAATATTAAAGAAGTAATTGAACTTTCCTACGAAGAATTCATGACAATAACTAAAGAACTGAGAAATAATAAAAGTCATGCGAAAATGGCGTCCCGGAAGAAATTTGGAAGGAAGGGGGGAAATATTAACAAGAGAGACTTTATAATCTGATATTACAGATATGGAGAGAAAACAAAATGCCATGGCAAGGTAATAATATATGGAAAACCTAAAATAACTATAAATGTCCGAGCACAAAGAACCAGATGGCTGGCCCACATAGTACGAATGCTTGACTGTAGATATACTGGGAAGGTCCTGCAGAAAACATTAAAAAACGACGAAGACCCAGGATAAATGGCTACAAGAAGTACAAAATGATTCAAAGGAAATAAATGTAGAGGATTGGAAGCATGGTGCTACAAACAAAAAATACTGGAAGGCCGTAGCCTGTAGCTATTATATATATATATATATATATATATATATATATATATATATATATATATATATATATTTCGGTGGAGATGTTATTTAGAATAGTTTCTCTATTTATGGTGCAGTCACAATGTATAAGCGATCAGTAGTCAAAAATTCGTTCAAAATTTACAGAATATCAATTTGAACTAACAGTACATAATATTTAAAATAATCTTTGGCTTAGCCAAACAAAAGTCCATCGCGTAACAAATAACCCTGTATTAATAAAGAAATTAAGATCTTTTTCTGATGATACAACACTCGACAAATTTGTCTAAACGATAACAATACCCATAACACTTTCATTCATTTTTAAACATATTTTCTATATGTACACACACGCACAAACAAATATACAAAGTTTAAGCCGTTCTTCAATCTTCACCTACATACCAATGGAGTTCACGTTCATTTACGGAGAACAGTTTTTAGAATTCGAGTGAACTGAACACTTTTTTATCACTATTGGTCGATAATGTTCGACTCTGTATGATCGGAAGCTATTGTGAGATCTTCTGCAACGTTTTCTGATTGCTCTTGTTCTAAGTCGTCGTACTCTGAGAGCATCTCACGTTTTATCACGTGCTGCATCTCTTGGTCTCGCTCGCGTTCTCGCTCGCGATCACTTCTCATGTGATGATCCTGGACCATTTCTTGCTTTATGTGGAGACCGCCATTCATGGGCGACCTAAGAAGAATTCCCAATTTATAATCAGTACTCCGATAATAATAGGGCAATTTAAGTTATCAGAGAATCTACATTAATCACGTAACAAAAAGCGGATTTGAAAAAATAGAGAGGATGCAATAATAATTCTCAGAGCAGAACACAAAGAACTTTCTTTGAAGATCGGATACCATTTTAAACTCTATTGGCATATGCAACTTATTTTATATGAAGACGAACAAGTAAGTGTAATGATAAAATTCATTCAATTATTATGATTTGTTATTGCAAAAACCCCTTTTTACAATATTTTATAATGAAAATTGTTCAAATTATGACGTTTTGTATCATTTTCAATGTGAAAAACTAGTATAATGCAAGTTGTATTCACACGCAATTTTTTTAAACAAAGAATCCGTAGTTCTGTTTAGTGTGAATAATGCTGTAAGTTACTATCAACCTATAAATTGAGAAGTAATTCGTAAATATATGACCTAATAGTTGAGAAATCAGAGAAAAAATTATTGGAATTCAAGACTTGAAACAAAAAGATCTTTAGAAATATTTGGATTGTTACACATATATTTCTCACCTGATTAGATGGTCATGGGGAGGTGATTCTGACCTGTCTCTCGTTCGACTGACAAGCAAGGCGGAATTTGTCAAAAAAGACAGATTGTTCTCCTCCATCAGGGAGGCCTGCATAAACTTTTTTTTTTAAATTAGTTACAGCAATATGTTTCTAAAAACATAAACTACTTACTTGAACATTTGACGCTAGATGATCACCATACATTGTTGGACTGTGGTTCATGGTAGGACTCTTCGAAGTTGCACCCCTATACATATAAAATTTCAATAAATAAATTTTTTCAAATAATAATGAGAGATAACATTTAGAGATTAGAAAACACCAAGGTTAACAAGAAAGCAGAAGAATTTAAAAGAAGTTAAAATGTTAACGTACCCAATTTTGATAACGATTCCTAAATTTTATGGTCACTGAGAGAGCAAAAATGTTGAAAAATTACGGAAATTCACAAATGCCATATTTTCGTATCCATCCAAACCCGAGGAAACATGGAAATGGTAGTTTTAAATTAAATTATTTTTAAGGTGGTACCTATTTTTGTATCTAGGTGGATTCAAAGCAGTTCAAATTATTTATTTACACCACTAGTTAAAAGATTCATATTGAATTTCTGTCTTCTATTCGGAAGCGAAATATTTATTCGTTTCAAAATTTGTATTGATTTGACATGATGAATTGAGATTTTTATGAAACTAAGTGCAATTTTTGAGTGATTAGTGATCTAGTGTAGTGAGGTATTTGAAGCAAGCTTTGCTATTTGTTATATTCATAAATCCTTTCACACCTGTTTATAAATATTTCAAGGTACTCTCAATTTCACTCAAGTTCGTATCAATGAAATATTATGTCAAATAATACTGGATTGGAAAATCTCCATTTTTTCACAAGGTGTGTTGGAGGTTAGGGGAAAAGTGCCTGAGATGGGCATAGTGGCCTAGTTGGCATAGGAGTTAAATCTCATAGTTATATTTGAATTTACCGCTAATAACTCAGTGCAGTGGACTAACTTGCATTATGTGCATGTTTCACAAAGTGCCTGTAAATCTACCTCGATATACCAAACTTATACGAAATATTCTGTGATTCTGAAGGTAAGAAATATTTTTTGACTATTCGTGAGTTCTGTTTTGTGGGCATACTTAGTAATTTTCTTACAAATTGTCTTTAACATTTCAAATCATCTATCCTAACCTCACATTTTGGCCGCTTGCAATCCTCAGTATTTCGTCGCAAAAAGCAGAAAATAGTAATGAAGTTAGTGCACGTACTTCAGTCCCAGATGGCGTACACAACAGTAGGACGAAATGGCAGTATGTCATCTCGCCCTGTCAGCCACTATTCAATGAATGTAGTGAATTTGGAAAGTATAAATGATCTCTATTTTTTTATTAATCATTTCAGAAAATGGTAGGCAAATATAAAAGAAAAAGTAATCGGTTGCAGTGGAGAGAAGAAGATATGGAAGCGGCCATAAATGCAATTCAAGAGAAAAGAATGGGTTGGTTGCTCGCTTCAAAAACATTTGATGTACCTTTTAGTACTTTACGAAGACGTGGTCAAGGTACGAACCAATTTAGTGTGGATGCTGTCAAAGGTTATATGGGGGGGAAACGAGTAACTTCTAATAAAGATTAGGAAGCCGAGATCGTTAAACATATCAAGGACATGGAAGAAAGATTTTTTGGAATGACAACTTCGGACGTGAAAAAACTGGCATTCGACTTGGCTACCCAGAACGGCATTCCTCATTAATTCAACCGTGAAAAAAATATGGCAGGTAATGATTGCCTGAAAGGATTTAGGCGCGGAGAAAACCTCAAATATATATCATTACGAATGCCCGAATCTACTTCAGCAGCTCGAGCTATGGCATTTAATAAGCAACAGATCTCAAAATACTTCGATCTGTTGGAAAATGGTTTGACTGAAATAAACTACGATCCAACCATAATGTATAATATGGACGAAAACGGATTTTCAACAGTTCCTTCCAAAAACTGTCGAATTTTTGCAAAGGCGAAAACAGGTGGGAGTGTTGACAAACGCTGAAAGGGGAAAACACATCACAGTTGTATGTGCGATGAGTGCTGGGGGAAACTATATTTCACCATGCTTCATATTTCCTCGAAAAAATATGAAAAATGAACTAATGGATAACGCCCCAGCAGGTTCAATTGCATTTGCTCAAGAACATGGATGGACTCATGCCGAAATATTCTTGAAGGGGCTAAAATATTTTGTAAGAATGATAAAGCCATCACGTGAAGAAACGGTTTTGTTACTTTTTGATGGCCATACAAGCCATAAAACTCTGGAGGCACAAACATACGCCAAGGATAGTGCAGCCCTTGGATGTTTCGTTTTTTGGCCCCCTTACGACGTATTATAACCAAGAACTCCAGAAATGGCTGAAATTATATCCTGGAAGAGTGGTTACCCATTTTCCAGTAGGTGAAATCTTTAGGGAGGCCTACCAGAAAGCTGCAACTATGAAAAATGCTACAAGTGGATTTGCAATAAATGGTATTTTTCCATTCAATAGAGACGTATTTCCCGATTATCTGTTCCATGTTGCTGAAGTTACAAATGTAGGTGCAGAGCAAGTCAACGGTATCGTAGAGACAATTGAAGTTGAAAACCAAGAATTTGAGGAGAATGAACCAGTTGAATATGAAAGTGACACTCAAATACAAGATGAAGAACGTGAAGACGATACAAAGAAGAAGGAGGTGGTAATAAATACGCAAGAAAGTCACTTGGTTTTCCAAACACTTGAGAATAGAAAGAAGATTAGTGAAAATCATGATATCAATAATTTGAATATCGATAGATTTCTTATAAAACCATCTGAAATATCTCCACTGTCAAAAGTTGAAATGAGAAAAAAGAGAAGAAATGGAAACAGTGGGAAATTTGGAATTTTGAATACTACACCTGAAATCGAAATACTGAAAATAAAAACTGCAGAAAAAACTAGAAAAGAATCAAGAATGGCAGCAAATAAAGCAAAAACCGTATTAAAAATGGGTAATTCCTCCAGCGACGAAGATATAATTGACACTGACGATGATGATGATGCAGCGTGTATTTACTGCAACAGCCTCTTTTCTACATCAAAATCCGTAGAAAAATGGATGAGATGTATTCGATGTAAAAAATGGGCACACTGTGAATGTGCTGATGTGTCACCTCGTGTGAAAACTTTTGTTTGTGAGTTGTGCAGAGACTAAAGAGGAGTATGCCATCATTGCCATCTCATCACCTCATGCTATGCCAACTCGTCGTTACCCTGTGGGCGAGACGACATAGTAATATAGTTTCAAAAAATAACAATATTCTTTTTGTTCACCTTTAAATTTTAAAAAATATTAAACACAAGTTTGTTCTACAATGTCTTTTATTATTGGTTGTCGAAAAATAAAGAAAAATATTTAGGAGACACTTTTGTTATGGATTTTTTAAAAAGTATGCCATCTCAGGCACTTTTCCCCTACTTTAGTATAAAGACAACCTCAGTTATGGCAGACCATACCCTAAAAAATGTTGTTATATCTGACTTTTGAAATGTTTATATATAAAAACATTGTATATGTAAGCACTTTTAACTAGTATGTAGTAATAGTAAATGGGATGTCATACGAAAAGGCATTAAGAATTTCATTAACTAAGTTTTAAAATCAAGCTAATATAATAAAACTACTGAGTATGAAGTGAGCCAAATGTTCCTGTATGTCTACTAAATACCTGATACGGCTTTCTCTCTTAAGGTGACTGACTGATCAAGTGACTTACTGAGTAAACAATAAATAAATAAAGAGAAGAAAAGACATAAAAATACAGGAACGTCTACGGTGAGATTATGAGAAAAAAGACAAGAGTAAAAAACGTTAAAAAAATTTAAATATTTGGTTTAGTGGAATAATAGTGCTAAATAAGATTAGTCGCAGAATTAAAAACGTAGGTTTGACGACTAATCAAACCTTAGACACTTATCAAAATTATGTATGATTCAGAAATAACTACTGTTCAAGGTAGACATCAGAAAATACTTCAACAGACGGGTTGAAAGATATCAAAATTCGCTTGAGAAATTGATTTAATAAATTAAATTTTATGTTTTTTGTTCGAAGATCATCAAACGCCTGTTGGAGTATATAGTTCAAGGAGTTGTCTATGATATAGAAGATAGTAATATATTTTATGACAGTTTTTGAATCAAGGGTTACGTTCAATAACTTAAATACATTTAGTATTCTTATTTATGTTGCTTGACTTTTTCACAGATTTGTGTGATATTGTAGAACATTCACAAAAACCGCAAATAATACAGACTGATCCAAAATTATTGAGTCACTTTCTAATATTGAATGATATTGATATTACTACTAGTGAAAGTTACTTTATTACACACTAACCTAAGAAATTATGAATTCCATATTTTGCCAAAAATTTATTTGTTGCCATATTTTAGCCTTTCTATTATATCCACTATACCATTATAGATTAAGTTGAAAATAATTTGAATTTATATCACTAATATTATCAACAATTTTACCTGAGATGTATCTTACCCTTTAAGCCTTGTGATGAAATGCGTAGAGACGAGTAGGTATCACATTCATTCAAAAGCATGCTTAACGACCCATGTATCATTTTTTTACCAAACTGCCGGAAATTGGAAATTTGTTTTCAGATATTAATGAATCTCACTTTATTTATAATTTTTTTAATAAAAACTTACGTCCCAAATATCCTGATGTTACTGCACATCTTTTTATAAGATTTTTTTAAATAAATTGGTCAAGAGTTTGTGTATTTTGTCAATATGTGTTAATGTGGTAGGTATATTACGTATTTTTTATAGTATTTGATGCAAATAAGCGGGATTAAACTAACCTTACGAATATGATAACATTCTAAAAGAGTTCCTTAGAAAAGCAAAGGAATAATATTATAGATTTGGATATTAAGTGGTAATTAGGATTTCAAAAGTAATGATTGTGATAAAAAATATGTTGGGCAAACTGAGAGGTCTGCGAAAACTCATCTACGTTCAGATAAATCGAGTTTTGTGGAATATGTTTTGAATTTTGAACAGTATACAAATGGTAAGAATAGTTCAAATAAAAATAAACGGTTTTAAAGATTAAAACTAACTTTTCCGCATCTGTGGCCCTGAACAATATTCTATCATAAAATTGTTACTTGTATACACTTCGGGGGATGTATCGTGCTAACAAACCGAAATTTCTCCAAAAATAACCAAAAATTTAGTATATCTAGTTTTATAGGACCCGCTGTACTCGCTCTAGTCAACTGAAAATCAATAGGGTACATCTGTGAGACACCTTGAACAATACTTATTCATAAAGTTGATCAATCGTATACTCTCTGGAGGCTGTATCGTGCTAACAAACTGAAAATTCTCCAAAAATGACAAAAATTTGGTACTACAAGTACCACAGCACCCGTTGTACTGGCTTTAGTAAGCTCAATATCAATAGGGTTCATCTTTAAGACGCTCTGAATAATATCCAAGCATAAAATTCATCACTTGTATATACTCCGGAGGCTGTATCGTGCTAACAAACTGAAACTTCTCCAAAAATGACAAAAATATCGTACTTAAAGTACTGTAGCACCGGTTGTATTGGCTCTGGTGAATTGAAAATCAATAGGGTTCATCAGTAAGATACCCTGAATAATATTCAATCATAAAATTAGTGACTTGTTGAACTCCGGAGGCTGTATCGTGCTAACAAACTGAAATTTATCTAAAAACGACAAAATGTCATACTTCAAGTACCATAGCCCCCGTTGTACTGGCTCTGGTGAGCTGAAAATCAATAGGGTTCATCTGTGAAATGTCCTTAACAATATTCCATCAAAAAATTGGTGAGTTATTGCACTCCGGAGGCTGTATCATGCTAACAAGACTTGCAAGGAAAAGTGGCCGACGACAACGACGACGACGACGACAACGACAACGACGACGACGACATACACACAGGATTTTTTTTCTAAAAACCGTTTTTTCGTGTTGTTGTTGATGGATAACGTAAAAATAACTCAAAAAAAATTTCAAACTTCCAACTTTTTTGTGGGTAAACCAATACTTTTCTCGCATATTAGATGGGTTGGCGGAAAAGTAAAAAAGACTGATTTCTGATAGTCCACTTTATAGTTCATTAATTGAAAAGTAAATTGAAAGTTTTATCCCACTGGAGCCAATTTTTTTGACGGTAATTTCATGTCCCGCGGATTTTTGCGCACTACAAAACTTAGTATATAAGGCTGGAAATTCATCCCAAAAGCTACTGACTGGAGTGGATACAGATATTCCCTCCAACGGTACATTGAGGAAGGCTTCACTACAATAAACAGTTGTGATGGGATAGATACTGCGGCCGACAAGCTTCGGGAAGCAGGGATCTCCTCCTATCATGGAAACTGTCTATTCAAGGCAAAAAGAGATAATCGCAACTCTACTTGGTGGAACAAAAGCCTAGATAAGCGAAGAAAAGAAGTTCGACGACTGTTCAATCGATCTAAAGAGTCAGGCAACTGGAAACCTTATAGAACTGCTCTAACAACTTATAACAAAGGAATTAGAAAGGGGAAGCGGGAGTCTTGGAAGAAGTTCTGTGAGAGTATATCTGGCATAACTCGCAGTACCAGAATACACAAGATTCTCTCTAAAGAGCCGATTGCCGAGATAGGGTCGATGAAACGACCAGTTGGCACTTTTACGACCTCTAGAAAAGAAACGTTAGAGCTTTTGATTAAAAACCACTTTCCCGGAAGTTTAACTCTGGATAACAACCGACCTGCCCACTTTGAGGGAGCAAGGCGGCCCAAAAAGAATGATTGGGAGGTCGTCAAAAACGTTATCACAGCACCGGCGATTGAATGGGGAATAAAATCATTTCATCCCTCCAAATCTCCCGGTGAGGATGGCATCTTTCCAGCTCTGCTACAAAACGGACTAGAATTACTTATACCCATCCTCATTAAACTGTATAGAGCTAGTCTGGCGTGGAATTATATACCACCCAGTTGGTTGGCGGCTAGAGTAGTATATATACCGAAACTGGGCCGCACAGACCCACACCCCAAATCGGTCAGACCAATTAGCCTAACATCTTTCCTGCTTAAAGGACTTGAAAGAGTACTGGACTGCCATATCAGGCAAGTAGCTTCATACATCTTCCCCCTGAGCATGCACCAGTACGCTTATCAAACAGGCAAATCAACAGATTTAGCATTACATAACTTTGTTGGGAAAATCACACAATCCGTTAACAATAAGGAGATTGCGGTGGCCATTTTTCTGGACATCGAAGGAGCATTCGACAATGCACTACCGGCCTCCATTGGTTCAGCTTTGCCTGAAAAGGGCATTAAACCAACGATTACCGGCTGGATATATGTCATGCTCACTAATAGAACAGCCACTACATCTATTCTAGATGAGGCCATTAGCTTTAAGGTTTCCAGGGGCTGCCCGCAGGGTTGAGTGTTATCTCCCCTATTGTGGTCGCTCCTAATGGATGACCTGCTTGGTACTCTCACAGGAAGACGGGTAGAACTGCAAGCGTATGCAGACGACCTTGTCATTCGAGCAAGAACCAAGTCAGGACGAGTTGCACATAATACTCTCCAAAGGACTTTGGACGATGTCTACAGTTGGTGCCAGAGGGAACAGATGTCTGTTAACTGTAATAGCTCCCTTCACTAGGAGAAGGAATTTGGCGGAGATTCAGCTACTTTCTTATAATGGTGAGGTTTTTCCATTTGCAGCAGAAGTAAAATATTTGGGGATCATCCTAGATAAAAAACTTACTTGGAACGCTCACTTGAAAAAAGTTATCCATAAGGCCAGACTATCCTTGTGGACATGTCGCATTGATCTGTGGAAAAGCTTGGGGCTTGGGTCCCAAACAAATCCATTGGATATACGTGATGATTGTTAGACCAATGATCACATATGGAGCCATTGCTTGGTGGTCAAAATCTCCACAGAAAACGGCCCAAGCAAAGCTCTCTGGCATACGAGACAGGCTTGTTGGGCTATAACTGGTGCTATCAGCACCACACCGTCAGCAGCCATGGACATCCTCCTGGACCTACCTCCTCTCCATATACTTCTGGAAAAGGAGGTCAGGTGTACAGCATATAGAATTGTGCATATTTCGAAATGCACAAAACAAGCTTATACAGAGCAAAGCAGAATGCTAGCGGCCACCGAAAGTCATAGTGTTCTGGGAATGACCTCTGATATAATGCCCCCAACAGTAAACTATAATCTGTCTTTTACCGTCCTATTTCCGAATAGAGATGAATGGGTACTCCGCAAGGATGAACTCTCAAGAGCAGACATCTGTTGGTACACTGATGGATCAAAGACACCCTCAGACTATGGTGCGGGTGTATACGGGCGAAAACCTAGGACAGAAATCTCAACCTCTCTGGGATCATATGCAACCGTATTTCAGACAGAAATGTATGCCATTGCTTCATGTGTGGAGAGTTTGGGGCAATCCAACCACACACATAGATCAATAAAAAATTTCACAGACAGCCAAGCGGCCTTGAAAGCACTTAGCTCGTACCGTGTAACGTCGAAATTGGTTCTAGACTGCCAAAAAAGACTCGCCTCAATAGGAGAACGCAACAGGGTATCGCTGGTTTGGATCCAGGGCCACTCTCAAAACCGATCTGTCCTTCCTGCGGTCAATCTGGCCACCATCCAGAAAACTACCCTAAATCCACCACCCCAATCTGCAAAAATTGCGGAGGTCCACACCCCGCATTCCATCTTCGCTGCCCCAACAGGCTAGCCACCCCAAGAAACGCTCCAATCACAATGGAAAAAACCTCAAGTTTCTTACGACCTCCCCACAGACACAAAAATCCTTATCGAAATCATTGCCATCCCAAATTATCGAGAAATAGTATTCGAAACCCTCCATAATTTAATCCCGTCCTTTTACCGACACAACTGCACTATTACTAACATAGGCAGACGTCCTCACTTCTTTCACTCCCATCAGGAGTGAAAGCACTACCAATTGATCCAATAATTTCCTGTTATTTAGTACACTAGTTTACCAGCAAAATGGCCGACAGCAGAGAATAATAATACAGCTGTACCCGCCCTCTCTTTGCCTGATTGTTATAATTATTTGAACCACGCCACCGATTCAACAACCAAAAATCTCAAAATCTCGCTTTTCCTCGATACATTTAAATCATCCATCACTGTCACCTACGATCTTCGCCTCAGCTTCCCAGACACTTTTCGTCAATTTTAATTCCAGACCGTTTTTATTACGAAGCTTCCTAGACATTCCTAATACAATATTGATCACCAATCATTCTACTTTTATCCACAAGAGCGCCGTACAACACGAAAAGTCCCAAATAAAACACACCCAACCCCTACCCTGCAGAGGAAAACGTATTCTATATCAGGGCCCGATTTTTTTATAAAAAACTCAAAAACCAATATACAGAAAATTTCGAATCTCTCTCTCCCTCATCGGTCCCGCAAGTCGATAACTTGTTTATCGAAACGTCTGCTGAAAGTCAAGATTCAGTTTTTGAAAAATGTGTACTTAGTGTTAACTCAAAATGAAGTTTTGCAGCGGGAAAAAGTCTTTTCAGTAAACAGGTAAACAGCCAAAATAAACGAATTGATGTGCTCCATAATATTATACTGATCAATGATGCGTTTGATTAGAATAATTTAATATTTGTTATTTTAGTAGTTTATAATATATTTTAGTTAAAGCGATGTCTTGATGTCATTAATATCTGAAACCTGCATACGGTATATTTTTGCATAACAGAAAATATGCAATTATAGCATAGCTCAAATTTATCCCCAACACCGGATGTGGAATTTGCAAAATAGTAAAAAAACAACATGCATGCGTTCCCTCATTAAGTAACTCAATCTGGAGCTCAGAGACCCAACAAAGAGAATAAAAGTGTAAAATCTACGTCCGACAAAAATTGATTGAAAAAATGATACATGTACGTAGTAATGCGCTAAACCAAACATTCCGAAAGCCGGGCACTCTATGTTGGTTTTTTCTATGATCTAATATTGTCTGAACACAGCCGCTTGCCTATGTTTTTCAAGCATGAGGGATTTTCATAAGCGTCGACTTTTAACGAGTAAGGGTCTTCACATAAATCAAATACGAGTATTTCTTGTAGATATTCTCTAATAGCATAAAGTTTTATTAACAGTTTCCGCTTAAAAAATACAACTCATAATATTTATTATATTCCGAAAATGGTACGCCATCTTATTAAACAATTATAATATGAGACATTTACAATAATCTGACTTAAAGGATGAGTGAAAAATTGTATTCATTTGTTCCCTTCTTGTCAATTATATGAAGAATCAACATTCAAAAAGTAAAAAATAATGTTTTATTGGAATTACCAACTTGGGCTGCGAAGAAATTTTCTTTTTCAATACCTTATTGGGAGAGAGGAAAATAAAAACTCAATGAAAGATTAGCAACATAACGGAATCAGTTACGAATAAAAAACATCAACCACAACTAGTAGTTAATAACGACGCTGTTGAATTTTTCGTATTAGGACAATTTACGTTACAAGAACAACAATCAATATTACCAATTTCTAGTGCAGTGTTTGCAGAACTTTACATAAATACAAATTCCATCCTTACCAAATTAAATTAGTCTAATAAGAGGTACATGAAGACGATTCCGACTGGGGTCTCCAGTTTAGTGAATTGATGAGTGAACGACTAAACAACGATCCAGATTTATTGTACAATATCTGCTTCTCGGATGAATGTTCATTTGCACTAAATGCTGTTGTAAATAGGCATAATTGTAGATGTTTAGCAGAAACGGACCCACACGTTATGTGATAGTTTCGTACTCAAACACCACAAAAATTGAACGTCTAGTGTGGCATTCTTGATGATCATATTGTTGGGCCATTTTTTCTTGAGGGAAATTTAAATAGAGACTCTTATCGACAATTAGGGTAGACCGGGGTCGATTGACACGGGGGGCGATTGAAACACGTCAAATATTCTCGAGCTATGTCGGGAACGGTGGAAGCTAATACGAGAAAAAGAATCAACTGCAATGCACAAAGTCTTTACTCAGGGTTTATACTGCAACAGAGAGTGCGTTACGTCTAGTTGGCACCTGCGATTTTGTGGAAGCGTAAAGTAAGTATTTTTAATTTTACCTTTTTGGAGATTAACGTTTGATTTCAATAGATTTTCTTGTGAAATTTTCGTGAATGTGACTTTGAATATTGCCGATTCTATCAATATAAGCTAGAATTTGGATAGACACGTAGATTTTTTGTTATAAGATAAAATATTTGAAACAAGCGGTTGGGGGGATTGAAACTTGTTTCAATTGACCCTAAGTCTGAGGACCACAATAATGATAACAATTATTTTTATTGCAGATGCCCAGATTTCGACAAAAAAAACGGGAATAACCCTTAGAAAAGCTGCCGAAAACACGGTCTTAAAACTACACGTCATTGTCGCGCTATAAATGAAAACGAGATAAAAATTCCGATGCGGCCATGGGTTATTCAACATACAACAGAGTTTCCAGTGACTCACAAGAAAAGTCACTGGTCAAATATTTAACGAAATCTGCCAATATCTATCATGGACTTTCGAAAAATGAGGTGCGAAAACTTGCTTTTGAAGTGGCAGGAAACTATAATCAAAAACGACCAACGTCTTGGGATAATAAGAAATTAACTGGAGAAGAAGAAACCCAGAAATAGCTGTAAGAACTGCTCAGGCTACAAGTTTATCACGAGCCACAAGTTTTAATTGAACCAACGTTTGGTGACTAGAGCTTTTGTAGTTAACGCTATTGGAAATGTCTTACCGCCTATGTTCGATTTTCATCCGGTTCCAAGATCACTTTATCTGGGACGGTCTAGTGGGATCAGTGGGCACGGGAAACCCTTCGGAATGGATGCAAGACGAAGGATTTTTGATATTTTTAAAGCACTTTCAAAAACATAGCAAGTCTGGATGGACCACAAAGTGCTGTTAGTGTTAGATAATCATTCATCACATATTCACATTAATTGTCTTGATTTTTTCAAAGAAAATCGAATAGTGTTGCTCTCATTCACCCCCCCCCCCCTTCCCCCTACCCCTTCCCCCCCGCCCACTGTTCCCCTAAGCTGCAGCCATCGGATCGATCTTGTTATGGACCATTCAAGAAATCTGTCAATTCTTGTTGCGATGCCTGGATGCGAAACAATCCCGGAAAAACAATGAGCATCTATGTAATTCCTGGCATTGTGACTTCTGCTGCTCCACGAACTCTTACTCAAGAAAATATCAAGGCTGGCTTCAAATCAACTGGCATTTTTCCGTTCAATCGACACATTTTCACGGATCTTGATTTCGCTCCATCCTACGTCACCGATAGGCCTGATCCCAGTAATGTCACTTCTGGAACTGCTTTGCAAGCGAGAGATGACATTAGAGAGACAATAAGACCACTGAAGCTGCTGAAGCAGGCTGCAGTTTTGAGACATCTCAACCATCTACGAGCCATCAAATATAAATTTCCTCAGAGACAGTGAGAGCTTTTCCCAAAGCCCCAAAGGACAGTACAGCTAGAAAAGGAAAGCGGAAATCGGCCATCTATACAAATACACCGGAAAAAGAGGTTATTAGAAAAGAGCATGAAGAAAAACAGCTTAAAAAATGGGCCAATCAGGTTAAAAGAAGGGCGGGAGGAGCAGGCAGGCCCAAAATGAAAAATATCGCCAAGATGGTTTCTCATTCCGATGAGGATGAAGATGCATCTTTTTGCCTGGTGTGTATGGATATTTTTGGTACAAGTAGGCCAGGAGAAGAATAGGTCCAGTGTAGGGAGTGTAAGCATTGGGCTTACGATGCCTACACAGACGGCGACAGTTTATATGTGTGTCACAATTGCCAATCTGAATAGTTCTCTGACATGTTAGTATTTTTTTAAGGATATACTTGACAATGGATATGTTCCTAGAGCATACAATTTAGTTCGTTTATTTGTATTGGCCACCTAGATCACCCGATTTAACCCCACAAGACTTTTTATGGGTTTATCTGAAAACTAAAATTTATGCCACTCAGCCAGAATCTATAGAAGCGAATTGTTCAACAATGTCAACAAGTGATCCCAGAAATGTTACATAATGTGCGACAATCATTTGAAGCTCGATTGTATCATTGTATGGAAACAAATGGAAGTCAATTTGTACATCTTATAAAATAATTTAAGATATTTTTGGAATCACCTTTCAGAGAAGAATTCAAAAATGACCTTTCGGAGGATGGGGATTAAAGTTATAACGAGTACATATGAGCAAAATGACGTCCCCCTTTTTATAATTTTTGACGTATTTTGGTATTTTTTCATAAAAGTAATGGCTTCCGATTTGTAGAGGGTGGATAGTTTTCATTGAAATGCTTTGTACATGGTAACACTTCTTTGTTTAAATACTGGTAGATGCCAGGATCTTAAGTAGCAGTTTTGTAAAATGGAAAATGTATATTTTGGCATATTCATTCAAAATATTTATTGTATTTAATTATTTACATATGTTTTCCAATTGCATCACCATGTACAAATAACGTTTCTTTAAAAAATAGTACTGGAATGAAATATGTAAGTAAAATAGATATGAAATTAACTAGAATATTCAAAAACCAACTTATTGTAACGTAAGACGAAATTTAGAACAAGTTGATGAATAGGAATGGAAGGTATTGCCTCGCCTACCTTATTTTTCCGACTTAAGCAAGTTGCAAAAAAATTGAAAATTCGGTTGATGTCTAAAATACCTCCAGATATTTTGTTTCAAAATTTGTACACGGGATAGGAAGAGGTTGTGTGATAATATTATTGATTAAAATTTTTATTTGTTTGTAGTTATTATAGAAAAACGATAATACGTACTTTCCAGTTTTTCAATAGTATATATTTGACAGGTTCTTTTAATTTGTCTCAGCTAATAATTTAATAATTATATGAGAATATTGTAAGTGAACATTAAACTAAAATATGTTTTTCAAACAGGTAATATAACAAACCAGATAGATTTTAAGTACCCCATATTTAAAAAAGTCGACGCTTATGGAGATTTGGATGGGTCTATGAAAACATGTGTCATGTGCCTACATTTAAGCAATTTTCTGGATATTCTGTTTATTTTTTCGACAGTTAATAATTTTTTCCGGGTATACGTTTGCCGGTTGCATTTTTGTACCGGTGCTGATGTATAACATCGACAAATAGGTGGCGAGAAGTAATTGCTACGTGTTATGTTGCTTTCGCAAATAAAAACTTCGAAAATAATTTTGAATGTCCATCAGATTTTTGAATCACGAATAGTTATCAAGTTTTTCTGAAATGATGAACGAATCAGTGTCAATACACGGGTCGAAACTCCTGTCCGCAAAAAATATATTTTTCATACTTTACAGTTTCATTGTTCAAGTTTTAAATTGGAAAGAGAATGAGTATTATTTCTATGATTACAACGTCATCTATTTTTACACGGCCACTTCACACAATCCATGTCATATTCTCCTCACTCCGTTGAAAACAATATTATTGTCAATCAAACTCACTGCAGAAAGTAACTATCTGTTGTCATGCAGAAACTCTGTTGTTGGGAGACCCGACATATTTGTAAAAGTGACCAATACATTGGAATGAGCGAAGTTCATCTGATAGCAAAGATTGGATATGCTTGCACTACTTCAATGAAAAATAAACGGGTTTACATATTAAAATTAACTTTTCCGCATATGTGACACGCCCTGAACAATATCCTATCACTTCAGTACTCTGCGGAAACTGTATCGTGCTAACAACCCGAAATTTCTTCAAAAATGACCAAAAATGTGGTACTTCAAGTACCATAGCCCCCGTTGTACTCACTCTAGTCAGCTGAAAATGAATAGGGTTCATCTGTGAGACTCCTTAACATTATTCAATCATCAAATTGGTCACTTTTATACCTTCGGAGGCTGTATGGGGCTAACAAATCGAAATTTCTCTTAAAGTTACGAAAATGTGGTACTTCAAATACCATAGCACCCGTTGTACTGGCTTTGGTGAGTTGAAAAGCAAAATAATTCATCTGTGAGATGATCTGGACAATATTCAATCATCAAATTGGTCACTTTTATACCTCCGGAGGCTGTATCGTGCTGGCAAACCGAAATTTCTTCACAAATGTAGTATATCAGGATTTACGGGACCTGTTGTACTGGCTTTGTTGAGATGAAAATCAATAGAGATCTTCTGTGAGACACCCTGAATAATATATAATCATAACTGTGGCGACATGTATACACAATGGAAGCTGTATAGTGCTAACAACCCGAAATTTCTCCAAAAATGTCGTACTTCAAGTACCATAGCCTCCGTTGTACTCGCTCTAGTCAGCTGAAAATCAATACGGCTGATTTGTGAGACGCTTTGAACATTATCCAATCATCAAATTGACCACTTTTATACCTCCGGAGGCTATATCGTGCTAACAAACCGAAATTTGTCCAAAAATTACAAAAATGTGGTATTTGAAGTACCACAGCACCCGTTGTACTGGCTCTGGTGAGCTGAAAATTGATAGATTTCCTCTGTGATGTGTCTTGAACGATATTCAATCATAAAATTGGCGACTTCTTGCATTCCAGAGGCTGTATCGTGATAACAAGACATGTCACAAAAAGTGGCTGACGACAACGACGACGACTACATACACACAAAACCTTTTTTGTTGTATTTTCTTGCTTAAAATTCCTACTTTTTTGGGGAACACCAATACTAGATAGGGTTGGGGGGAAAAGTAGTGCAAAATGGCTTGTATAGAATCTGATAGAAAGTAAACACGTAGAAATATTAAATTATGTTCTTTAATACTAGTTTGAGTAATTGAATGATTTTCAGCTTCTAGATAGTTAAGAGCAAAATGTATTCATGGTTAGAGGATATTCATAGCATACTTCTTCGCCAAAATACCATTTCAGTGATAATCAATACAGAATCTATAAATTATACATTCTCAGTCTTATATCTTCGAAACTAGCAACAGTTAAGCGCATTTTCCATTATTTTTTTTACTAAATTGGAATAGAAATTGAGAGGAGTTTTATTGATATACTTCCATTATTGAATGGATAATACAAAAATGTAGATTATAAGAGCAAATTTTTATCTAGTATATTGCAAAACATGCTATATGGTATAACCCTTACTTCACTTTCGAGAGTACCCCCAAAACATTGTTCCATAGTGTCAAATATCCTCAATTTGCTGTAGTGGTATGACTTTTTTGCACAGCCAGCGTAAAGGATTTACTATTGTGGGTACGGAATGATAATAGCTTGTGTAGTGGAATCCACTCATATTAGTGTTTTAAATGAAACTTATTGTTTCTAGCTAATTCCACAATATATTGTCAATTTTTTAGAATTTTCAACATTTTTTCAATATATCGTGGAATTAGCTAGAAACAGTAAGAAGGAACAATCGTTAATGTTGCTGCTAGGAAAAATGTAATAAATTGGAGGGTGTTGAGTGTCCATCACTTTCCGACCACGGGATCATCGAATTTAGGATAGAGGGAGATACTACCTCGATTTCTACAACCCGAAATCTTAGAAATACTGATTGACCTCTCTACAAGACCAATCTGAAGGACAATTTGGAACACGTCGAAGTAAATAGGTAAATTACCCGCACTACGACCTGGAACAAAGAGTCGATCAGATCAGTGAGGCAATAATGGAAGCTTTTCATTTCAGTTGCCCGCTGTCAAAAGCTCGTTCAGAAAAGGATGCTCCTTGGTGAAATGAGAACCTGTCAAATATCAGAAAAGAGGTCCGTCGGCTCTTTAATAGAGCCAAACGTGTCGGTAATTGGCAGGGGTACACTGAGAAGCTTACTCAGTACAATAAAGAGATCATGAAGGCCAAAAGGCCTAAATTTCAAGCCTTTTGTGAAAAGATCACTTCCACTCATACAGCGGCCAGACTACAAAACGTCATGGCAAACGGGGGAACTAACCCCACAATGTCGCTGAAAAAGCCAGACGGTTCATACACGGAAGGTGAAGAGGAACGATCGATTCATCTTCTTAGAACCTACTTTCCAGGTAGTGAACCAGCAACAAACACTGAAATGGCAATGTATTACACCAAAAAATCCCGCAAGGAAGATTGGGACATTGCTAAAAAAATATCTACCAGACAACGGTTGGAATGGGCAATAAGTACCTTTCAACCATATAAATCATCAGAAGTGGATCGAATATTTCCAGCACTCCTGCAGCAAGAGATAGAGGAGATTCTTCCTCACCTGCTGAAGATTACAAGAAGCAGTCTAGCAGTGGGTCTAATACCTAGAAAATGGGGAAGGGCAGGGGTAACCTTCACACCCAAAATAGGGAAAAAAGATGGGACTGATCCCCGATCTTTTAGACCCATCTGTCTAACATCGTTCGTACTCAAAACGATGGAGAAAGTAGTGGATAACTACATAAGAACAGAGAATCTGGAGAATATACCACTTCAAAAATGTCAGCATGCCTACAGAGCGGGTCGATCAACTGAGACGGCTCTGTATCAGCTGACTGAAGTCATCCAGCGAACTCTGAAGAACAAAGAAATCGCATTGTGTGCATTCCTGGATATATCTGGGGCCTTTGACAACACTGTCAAAGAAGCACTAAAAAGGCGAGGAGTGAATGAAACCATTGTAAAATGGATGTATGAGTTGTTAACGACGAGGATAGTTGAGCCACAGGTGGGGAATCAAACCACCACAGTTAAAGCCACTCGGGGGAGACCTCAAGGGGGAATGATATCTTCCCTTCTATGGAGCCTCGTAGTAGATGGGTTACTCTACAGGCTAACGAAGCTTGGCTTCGAATGTATGGGCTATGTTAATGACATAGTTCTAATAGTCAGAGGCAAGTTCGAGAGCACCTTGTGTGATTTATTACAAAAGGGCCTCAGAAACATTGAGCAATGGTGCTTGTCAGTGGGGTTAAACATTAACCCAAACAAGACTACTTCCAGCCATGAAACCCATATCCTTAAACGGGGAAATCATAGAATGGAAATCAAAAGTTAAATATCTAGGGATAACCCTAGGCAGTACGCCATGATTGTGAGACCAGCAATTACGTATGGGGCAATAGTTTGGCATACAAAAGCAAGTCAGTACAGCATGAGGAAGACCCTTGACAAAGTTCAAAGGCTTGCCTGTGTGTGCATCACTGGAGCTATGAGATCGTGTCCAACTAGGGCACTTGAGGTCATTACAGATCTCACACCTCTCCATCTGGTGATAGAAAGATCTGCCCAAGAGGCAATTCTTAGAATCTCTAAGGAAGGTTCAGGCAATGAGAATATTAAAAATCAGGGAGCCTGGTCCTCTCTAACAAAATACATCTCTTTAGCGAATCTTCTCAGTGATGAAATGATCAAGAAAGTAAGTATCGAAAAGAATTTCACTACGATGCTAAATACGAGGAGAGACTGGGAAAGGGAATACACCACCCAAATTCTCAAAGAAAACACCATTAGATGGTATACAGATGGTTCAAAAACCACCACTGGAGCAGGCGCTGGAATATTTGGGCCTGGCACTAGATACTCATTATCGTTAGGCTCCTTCCCGAGCGTCTTTGAGGCAGCAATACTTGCGATTGAAAGATGCGTGGAAATGAACCTAGAAATAAACTATCAGAAATGTGACATATCGATTCATTCTGTTAGTCGAGCAGCTATCAAAGCATTGAGCTCCCATGTCATTGACTCAAAGTTGGCATGGGAGTGCCGAAGAAAACTTGATGAATTAGGCAAGAATAACAGGGTCTCTTTAGTCTGGGTTCCTGGCCACTCGGGAATCGCAGGAAATGAAGAGGCCAATACACTTGCCAGGAAAGGAGCACAAATGCCCTTTATTGGCCCGGCGCCTTTCTGTGGTGTAGGAAAATGCTCCTATAAGGAAGAGTTTTGGAAGAAGGAGGAAACCGAAAGAGAAGCACTCTGGCGGTGCCTTCCCGGGCTGGAACATTCCAAAAAATTCCTGCGGAAGACACTGCTAGATCCAAAAATATTTGGACCTCAGTAAAAATAAGCTACATCTCCTCACGGACTTTCTTACAGGACACTGCCGCCTTAGGAAGCACCTAATGAGAATATAGGTCTAGCAGAAACTGACGAGTGTAAATTCTGTGGGGAGGAGGATGAAACTCCGGTCACCTAGTTCTGGAATGCCTCGCCATCGCAAGCCAACGCAAGAAATGCTTCGGACAAGAAACTTGTAAGAGTGAGGATATAACCTCGTTGAAGCCGTTCCAAATACTAGAGTTCATTAGAACCCTGGAAATGGAAGGCGCAGTAGTAGCGAGAACAGCTCTGATAGGGGGGCACAATAATCCTTAGGTTTCAGTGCATTGTAACCCCGTTAAAATCTAATCTAATGTAATCTAAGGCCTATAACTCAGAAACGAGGGGTCTTATGAGAATTTTTTTTATGTCACAGCATTATTTTCACGTCATCTAGTCACTCCCGAATTTTTTGCATCAGGTCCAGTAACACGTTGTATAATTCCTGTGTGGCTGGTTTACGAAAGTAAACAAAATATTAGTACCTTTTGATGTACCTATGGCATGGAGATGTACTCATGTTGATACCTGCTACTTTTTTTTCGTAAAACAACAGGTTTTCTCCATTCTCAAAAAATATATTCAAGTAGGAATAATTAAATGACCTGATAACGGATCTAGGACTTTCCAAAGAATATTCTTTAATAGTGAGTTCAAGGTTGGAGGAGAAAAACTGCTAGTGCCTGATATCTTGTTATATTAGTATAGGAACAGAGAATGTGCAGAATTTTGTTCTAAGGAAGGATTGCGACTTTATAGTAATAACGTTGCAAGTGTACCTGGATTTATATGATACCAGTGACTATTAGCCTTTATTTATAAAGTCTAAAAGGTTTGCTATTGTACCGGGTGTCTGATTAAGAGAGGTAACCCGCTATTTATCGTACTACTTATAGAAAAAAATCTGTATTACAAACTGTTCTGTTCCTATGGTGGATTCAGACTGTATGAAAGCGACATACTAGAATTTAGAGATGGAGTAGCATATGAGGCGATCTTAACATTTTGACTCAAAGTTTGGTGTAACAATCAAGTTATACTCATTGGTCATGTTTTCTAAGAAAGTTGAATGTATAAGGATTTCTCGCTATCATCAATTATGGCAGGAAGTCTGGATTTGGATTCAGTTTGATTGTTCCTCCCATTTAGGTATCTATATATTTATTGCAGCTTCAAAATGTTCTTTTTCAAATCTAATATTATTATAGCTAATCGAGAAACTAGCTAGTTTTGAAGATACAAGTGAAGGAAATATAAAACGTTTAGCTGTATTATGTCTAATAATCTGATTTTAGCGATACATTATGGTTTTTCAGTAATCTGCATTTTCAAGTAGATTAAAACGTGTTTTTGTACTGTCACATTACATCTTAAGGGAAGTAACATGCAGGATAAGGCAAGCAAAAGCAGAAAAAGATGTGTTGTGTCTGTGTCTTGCTTCCGGACTCTACATGTCAATATTATAATGTGAAATTATTTTTTAAAACAATAAGACAACTTCAAATAATTAAGAATTCTAAGCTAATTCAACATAACGAAGCTACATTCAATTATTATGTTTTCTTTGTCAAAGAATCCGTTCCTTCTGCCTAAACAATCGTCTGAAATTTGTCAAGTTATGACAAGAATCTTCTGTTTTTTCTGTTAATCGATATATATATATATATATATATATATATAAAACTGGTGAATATATATATATATATATATACATATATATATATATATATATATATATATATATATATATATATATATGTGATGAAGTTATAGGAAATTGGTTTTATTTGAATTTAATAATTTTTTGATTGACCAATCTTTTTCTTCCTTTTCGTACATGAAATAGGAATGTTTTTAAAGTTTATATCAATTGATATTCATTTTTAAAAAACATGTTATTATGGAATGAGATATAAAATGAAAACATCTGGTCTGGTTCATGGTAGAGGATGAGTAAAATAGCATTTTCAATGATGTATTAAAAACAAAAATTGAGTAATTTATGACGCACTAAACTATCCGTATATAGATAAGCTCTTCACAATCTCATCACTAAATAAAAAGTAAATTCAAAATTCTGAACACAATGCGATGTTATAAATATTTTTCATTAATTTCTTGATCTACAGCAACAATTTCATAATAATTCAGATATTATATATGTACCTATCTTTCCAAAATGAAATAAATATTAATGATAATATTTTCATTTCCTTCTTCAAATAACAAATGTTTCTAAACAGAATAATTTTGTCATTATTTTAGCAATTAATAGCATTTCTGCCAAGAACTATTCAAATATTTAAGTCCTAAAAATTATCAACTTGAGTTATTCATCAGAAATATGCTTTATTTGTAAAGTTTGATACAACGTATTAGTTTTATTGATGAAAATCGTTGGTACAGAAGGAACAGTCGTGTGGTATATTATTAAGTAAGCATTTTAGCAGCCACCAGCTAAGCTTGAGCCTATAGAGCCGAGCAGACAGCAGCACACGACGGCAGGTACGGTGACGTCATGTTAAAGACGTCTTCAAAAGGTGCTTACTGTGCGCAGTGGGGTGGAGTGGGTGATGGGGTTGGGTCATATTTCCGCGGCCGACCACGTGATAGGTGGCGGCGCTTCACGAATTCCGCATCGTCCACCATCCAGAAAGACCCAAAGTCGTCTTCGTAGCGTACAAAACACTTGTGGAGTGACAGATTGGTGCGAATCGCATTCTACACACGCAGACCCAAGAAAGAGAAAGATAACAATCAAGTAAGGCCAAGGTAAGTTTTTGGGCGACACCTGTACTTTATTACTTTATTTTATATACCTTTGAAGATTAGGCGCTTGACCTGGTGATTTCCTGTTAGTCGCCCAAGCCAGCGGCTTAAGGACATGCGGTTACTGAACCGGCTACACACTCCCGCATTCACACCACACAAGCCACACGTGTTAGGTGCTTTCGAATCCACAAGTTTAAAATAATATTTAAATCAATCATAATAATTTTCATCTGTCAAACAAAATTGGGAAAAAAAGAAAACAATTAAAATATAACTATGAATATATCAATGTATGTAAAATAGGTATAAAGATCAAATTGAAAGTGTAATTTTGTTAAGTGGAGTTAAATGACAATTTTTGTTCCAGTATAAGGTAAAGATAAATTATGTATTGCTCACATGTTCAATGAAATAACAATCAGTAAGAAATAGTTTGACAAATGTTCGTTACTGTAGTCGAAAGCACCTTTGTTATGATTAATAATAAAAAAGTAATTATATGAAAAAGATTTAAAAAGAGATTAGAAAAAAGTATATATATATAAAAATCACAAAACACACAATGTACAAAGATGAAAATTGTTGGATCCTGGTTGACGTACCCGACGACTGGTTGGGCCAAAGGACCCGACGAACATCGCTGCGGCCTTCTCTTGTAGAATTCTACTTCGTCCACTGTCCAAACTGCACCTTTTACATTCTCCACACGCATGAAACATTTGTGGAGTGACAGGTTGTGTCGTACAGCGTTCTAACAACAAATTAAACACCGCCAAATAAAAAATGGCGCCACCGGCTGTTTATGCAAGTAACGCCATATTGACAAAAGCTGATATAACCTTACATTCGCAAATTGAATAGAAAATAAATAAGACCGATTCATAATAGAATTTTTATTAAAATTAAATGAGAAAAGGGAAAATTTCAATTAATATGTCGATTCAAAATAAGTTATCGTTATTATATATCTCAATATAAATTGTGTTGAAAATATAAAAGCGTTGTTAAAATAGTATTCAATGAAATAATACAAAAATTCATTTTATATGAGGGGTTGCGAATTATTGTCATTATCAAATTCTTAACCTATCCTAAGTTACTGCAACTCTCAATAAATCAAATTGAAAAAGTGATTGCAATGTACGTTGGTTTGATCATGTTTTATTTGTATTTCTTAAAAATCAGTCATTTATGCATACCAAATTTTTATCACTGACAAAAATGGTATAAAAATGCCAAACTATTGCTATACCACTCGTTACATGTGCAATAATTTCATTTTTCATATACGTTTGTCCTCAAATGACTAGTGGAAAAATATTTTTTTTTGTTAAATAAATATTGTAAATATAGTTTCATCCAACAGTTCATTTGGTTTGTAAGGTTATATTCAGAGTAAATCATAAAAAAATATTCTATTGTGATTAAATAGTTATGTAAATAAAAGCATTATGAATAAATTTAAAAGTTATTAAATTGACAAATGATACAATTAAAATAAACACACATGCAAGGCTACAAGCATGTAAAATTGTTCCTGAAAATTTATTTTAAATACAGAAAAAAACAGTTTACCAAAAATAGTACAGTTCATCGCTTTGAAAAAAGAAATTTCACTGAAATATTAGTTCCTAATTTCATTTATACTGGTTTTGATAATATAGTTAGTAGTTGAATGTCAAGAAAATAAACAAACACTTCTTATCGTGGAGTATATGTCTCAAAATCATCTACAAAAATTTTGTCTCAATCTATTAATTTTTTAAATATAGATATATATATATATATATATATATATACACAGGGTGTCCCACGAAGTTTTGAACAATATATATCTCGAAAACTATTAGAACTACAATATTGAAATTTGGCATTTATGAACCGTAGGTAGTATTACACATTTTGAGCAATCAGCTAATTTGCTACAATGTTACGTTTCGGGTCACGTGGTATCATTTTTAGAAAAGTTAATGACACACCCTGTATATTGTTCCACTGCTGTAAAGGTTTCTCTTATACTAATTCGGCGATACCTATTTTCTTTGAGTTAGCTACTTAGAAACGACAAACAAATGTTTATAAAGTTTTTTATTTGAAAAACAAGAGAGCTGAAAAAGAAAAACAATAATACAGTAAACGATTGTTCACTGACACTGACAGCTTTTAATAACTAGAATAGCTGTTAATAGAATATGTTTTTTGTATGTCAGCTCTCTTTGTTTTTCAATTAAAAACTTTATAAAAATTTGTTTGTCGTACCTAACACAAAAAATAGGTATCGCCGAATTAGTATAAGAGAGACCTTTACAGTAGTGGAACAATATACAGGTTGTCTCATTAACTTTTCTAAAAATTATAACACGTGATCCGAAACGTGACGTTGCAGCAAAGTAACTGCTTGCTTAACATGTATAATACTACTTACGGTTTATAACTGTCAAAATTCAATATTGTAGTTCAAATAATTTTCGAGATATATACTGGCCAAAACCTCGTGGGTCACCCCGTATATATATATATATATATATATATATATATATATATTATTAGACGTAGAATCAAGTAGATTACTTAGGACTATATTTTAAAAATATGTTGGAATATACAGGGTGCTCCAAAAAAGCGTGCCGTATTAAAGTTAGGTTCCTTTAAATGGAACACCCTATACTTCATCACATTTTTGAATTGTACTATTAAAAATAATGTAAGTTCATTAACATTTCCCTATACCTATCTAGTTCAGTTTCCAGGATAAATCGATTTAACATAATTATTAGACCCTCCGAAAAAATACAATAACTTCAAAATAAAAACGAATAACCACATTTGCTTTACACTATCTCACTAAAAGCTTTTAACATTCTGTTCCCAATATTTACTGATATGCTATAATATACAGGGTGTTTTTAATATGACAGTATAACACTAACCATTTAATACATAAATTTCTGGCTTAATTTAAATGGAACACCCTGTATCTGTTGGGTCTGTTAAACGTGGGAATTTATCACCTTTCAGTTGGTATTAGGGTTGCCTATATCTAACTCTGATAGTTTTCGAGAAATTCTAAATTTGTTTTTTAATATTCAATTATTTGCTGACATTTAGTTACCTATGACATGATGATACTCCGATAGAAAGTTTTTAAAAATTTAAAATTTGTTATTTTGACAGTAAGTGCTTTGTTGTAAGATATATTATTGACAAATTAAAGGTCTCTTAAATCAGAATTTTATTAAGGGTAAGTACACTATTATTGGTCATACAGATACAGTAAGCTTCAAAATTAAAAAAAAATAATTACAAATAAAGAAGGTGTTCAAAGTGACGCCCATTTTGTTGGATACAAATTTCAACTCTTTTAAAAAAGTTATTGTTCACTTCCTTTAACAATTCTGGTGTTACTGTTTGAAACGCTCTCCATATCCTATCCTTCATGTCCTCAGGAGTGGTTGTCTCCGTATTGTAGACAATACTTTGTATGTAACCCCAAAGAAAATAGTCTAATGGCGTCAAGCATGGGGATCTTGCCGGCCAAAGATAAGGACCCCCACGTCCAATCCATTTTTGTCGAAAAATATTCATTAGGTAACGCCGGACAATTACACTGTAATGAACAGACGCACCATCTAACAGCAGCCACATTTTTTGTCTTGTAGGTAGTGGAACGTCATCTAAAAGTTCGGGTAGTATTTACGAAATTTTCTTCCAGTTACCGTTCCATTAAAAAAATAAGGCCCTATTATGTGGGTTCCAACGATTCCTGCCCATACATTTAATGACCAACGATGTTGATGATCAACACTTCGGAAGTAATGCGGATTTTCGTCGTTATGTAATGAAAATTATGTTTGTTTACTAAACCGTTTTTATGAAACGTAGCTTTATCCGTAAGCAGAACAAAATCAAAAAAATCTTCAGACCCTGCCACTTTATCCATAACCCATAAATAAAACTCCATACGATTTTCAAAGTCACTATCAAATAGTTGCTGGTGCATTTGAATATGGTAGGGATGAAATTTGTGTTTTTCAATTATCCTAGCGACACTTCTCTTGCTTATACCTACTTGCTCACTAATACATCTTTGACTAGTATGTGGATTGTCAACAAACGCACCCATTACTTCAAATTCTGAATCGTCTGTAATTGCAGATTTTCGTCTAGAATTTTTTGTATATTGCACGCTTCCAGTAGTTTTGAATACTTGCAGTCTTCTTCTAAAACCATTTCTGTTAGGATGATCTCTATTTGGATACTTTTGAGCGTATACTTGCTAAAAAACAGTTCTAACACTCACCAATAATTAAGATCATATCTATTCTTTCTTCGTTAGAGTACTTTTTCATCTTTAACAAGGGATTAATAACTAAGTATGTCAATTATTAAAACTAAATAATACATCAACACTATACAAATACAATACACAAATACACACTATACATATTCATAAATTTATTTGACAGATGGAATGGTTTTAAAATAATATTTATTTGTATGACATTTCATAGGTACCTAGATGCCAGATAAGTGAACAATATTAAAAACCATACAGTACACAGCCATCCACTTCAGCAGAGGACATGAAGAATAGAATAATGCGAGCTTTTTAAAGAATAACACCAGAAATATTAAAAAAAAATAAACAATAATTTTTTTAAAAAAGTTCAAGCTTGTATCTAACACGATAGGCATGATTTTGAATATTTTCTTTAAATTTTTTGTAAGTGTTTTTACGAATCTTAATGCAAAGTTAATGATTGTGTACCCTTAATAAAATTCTGATTTAAGAGACCTTCAATTTATCAATAATAAATCATACAACAAAGCACTTACTGTCAAAATAACAAATTATAAATTTTTAAAAACTTTCCATCGGAGTATCATCATGTCCATGTCAGCAAATAATTGAATATTAAAAAACAAATTTAAAATTTCTCTAAAACAATCAGAGTTAGTTATAGGCAACCCTAATACCAACTGAAAGGTAATAAATTCCCACGTTGAACAGACCCAACAGATACAGGGTGTTCCATTTAAATTAAGTCAGAAATTTATGTATTAAATGGTTAGTGTCATACTGTCATATTAAAAACAACCTGTATATTACAGCATACCAGTAAATATTTGGAACAGAATGTTAAAAGCTTTTAGTGAGATAGTGTAAAGCAAATGTGGTTATTCGTTTTTATTTTGAAGTTATTGTATTTTTTCGGAGGGTCTACAAATTATGTAAAATCGATTTATCCTGGAAACTGAACTAGATAGGTATAGGGAAATGTTATTGAACTTACATTATTTTTAATAGTACAATTCAAAAATGTGATAAAATACTGGGTGTTCCATTTAAAGGAACCTAACTTTGATACGGCACGCTTTTTTGGAGCACCCTGTATATTCCAAAATATTTTTAAATTATAGTCCTAAGTAATCTACTTTATTCTACGTCTAATTGTTTCTAATTTTATTTGCCGTTAAGACGCCAGAGAATAGTTCATTCATAGTGCCCCACCCTGTATATATATATATATATATATATATATATATATATATATATATATACAAATCAGCTGCTTGAGGTATAATACAATTTCAGTTGTTACAATTGAAGATTTTAGTCTTTTATAGGACGTACAGTATATTGGTGATAGGATTGAAACGAGTTAGGACCACTTTAAATTGACAGCGTATAATACGAGATTGACAAGGAATTTCTGTGACTCTATATTATACAATGTATTTGATACACATTATCAAGTCCAGGAAAGATATCTCAAGAATATTTCTTGACATTCTGGTAGAAGTTTTACAGCGATCATTAAGATTCGGAAATGATACACATTTAAAGAAAATCGTTCAAGCTCAGTAATGACTTGAAATATTTGGGGAGAAGTTTGAATCAAAAACAACAATTTACTGATTGTTAGCTGATTTCAAACGCGGTCAAACCATTACCAAAGACCCTGGCATTCAGATAGTCCAATAGAGGAGCTTACAATCAAAATTATTAGGTCTAATAGAAAAGTGCATTAGCAAAAGTAAGCTGGTATGTTAAAAATACCAAGAAACCTTCTCCAATATTGTGCATGAAAATTTGGAAAATGGAACGTGAGTCTGTTCATGAACGTTTTGTAAAAAAAAATGCTAATCAAAATGTAATAAGCTAAAGATCGGTAACATTCACCTTCAACCATATACTTTTAGTCGGTATGTAGGGAAGTTCGCTAATACCAGAGTAGACATGTGCATTTGTCTCTTCTGTCTCTTTTCAGAAAAATAGTTGGAGAATAAACTGACAGTATTTTAAAGTTTGTTGCCTTATCACTTTAAAAGTTCTGACATTTTATCGGGTGAAACAAGTCCGATCCTGACTTTATGCAGCATTAGTATACTTACTGGTACGGGCAAAATAAATGAATTGATGTACTTGACAATCCACCAAATTTTTATCAAGTTCTAAATTATAGGTTTGGAGTTATGAATAAAAATGTATTTCTAATTTATAACTTTAAAACCCTATAACTCAACAAAGGAGGTCCGTAGAAAAAAATTATCTGAAGTACTGACATTATTTTAACACCACCTACTCATTTCCCAAGTTTTGGCCTCTCACTCCTGAAAAATGTATAACTGGTGCCATCTTGTGGAAATTGTCTGAACTGATAATTTTTTTCATTGAAAAGGAGAATAATCTTAACTGAGTTACAAGGAAATGAGAAAGTTTGTAATTTGAAATAGAGGGCCAGCTATACTAGTGAATTTAACATATTGGGAGGAGTATTTGAAATATGAATATACCAGGCTATGTTTAGAGATTTTTTTATAAAAATCATTTTTAAAGTAGTCACGATGTCTATAAATGCATTAATTTGGTTAATTTGTTATTTTCTTGACCATTTCGAGTATGATATTCCACAATTAAGATATTCTAAGTAAACTCAAAGGTTTTATACCAGAATACACAATTTTAGAGTTGGTAATAAATTTTTAAGTAAATACCATACCGAAAATCAACTTAACTATATAAAAACTACGAAATGTTTTAATTAAATGTATTTGCAATGTAAATTTTAATGCTTACCAATATTAACGTTTATCTTTCAATCAATAAATAAAATATAAATTTCACAATACCTTCCAAGTGGCCGCGTTTCTCCTAAAATAGCAAAATGTGTTTTGGAACCAATTGTAAATTTCGTTGAGTGTCAGTTGTTTATCGGGTGATTCGATAATGGACTAAAATGGATTAAACGTATTACTATTCAAATAGCTCTTTTTAGTTCACGAGCTTACCTGTCTAATTAAGGAAGCGTATGTAAATGGGGGTCTTACATCAGCGTTCTTGTAAAATTCCCTATTTCTTTGAATTTCTGAAAATTTAGAATTTTGTAGGTATTGGTACAACAAAGTTCTATCATATGATTATACAATTCAATTATATTCCTTACTGAACAATTGTTTTATACAGTCGTGTATTTTACGTTGACACTGATATAAAACGGTTTGTCCAATAATCAAGCATTTTAGTTACTTCATGTAGGACTTTATCGTACTAATCGCAACATGAAAACATTTTTAATGTCCAAAAACGAAAATTCGATCAAATGGTAATAAATGTAAATTCAGAATTATGAAAAAATTGCTATAGATGAGTAATGAAACTACCTTAAGAATAAGTTCATTATTAACTACAAAAAAAGTTTGAAACAAATGTGTGGTTAGGACTGAATTGTATTCGAATGTACAGTGGCGTGCGGATTCCAGGGTATATAAATATATATATTTTTTAAATTAATATTTCAAAAATACTTTTCATGGTTTTCAATTGATTCAATTTATCATAATCATAATTTAAAATATTATGATGAAGTTAATACTATTATTGGAGTAAACTGTTAAAATGACAACTACTATGTTTGATATTTATGACACAAAATATTTCAAATAAACGTGCGGCAAAAGTATCGTATACGACATTGTATACAAATAGCTCTCTAGTTTCAGTAAAAAAAGCATATAGTTCGAATAAATAAAAAAAAATAGCTTTGTATACAGCACCATTTCTTAGGTAAGCCAGACCACATATGTGTTTACCCGTAAAATATCAATGGAGAAGCTGAGTTTTTGCCGCGAATTGATTTAAAATTCTCTCCGGCAAGAGTTTCAAATGGAAAAAATCGGAAGCCCAGTCAGAAAAAGCTCCACAGAATATTATATATATATACATATATATAATAATTATGTAATATATATATATATATATATATATATATATATGTATAATAATAAAGTGATAATGGGTGCATCTACCAACACCAATGCACCCAAAATAAGAGGTGGAGATATGTTAGCTATCTGCAAAAGGGGTAGTGTCAATTGAGGGAACGTGATTGTCACTAGTGGAAGGAAGGTATAGTTGTAATCTAAGGATAACAAAAAGGAATAAATCTCACTCAAGTGGTCTGTGTCAGTTTTTTTGTTAATGACATTGTTAAATTGTGAAATTAAAGCCATTTCCAAAAATGATCCCTTAATTTTCTTAGACTCTGTCGCCAACACCTTTACAGCTTCAAAATTCATACGATGGTCAAGAGAATGAACATGATTTGCCAAAGCGCAACGCTCCGGATGTAATCTACAATCACTCTTATATGAAACAATACGGTTAGAAAGTGATCTTAAAGTCTGACCAATATATTGCTTATCACAGTCCCCACATGGAACGCTGTACACAACATTAATAAGAGAGGTCAACGGACATTTATCTTTAACTCTAGTAAAAATTGATCTAATTGTTAGAGCAGTTTTGTTAGCAATTTTGAAATTGCCATATGCCCGGAACAATCTGGCAAGTCTTGGAGTAATGTCCTTAATGTATGGAAAGGAAGCGAAAATTGGAGGAGCAGGGGTCGCAACAGCGCCAACATCCATTTGGGCCAAGTTAGGTCAGCAGTTCCATGGAATTAGATGTGCTGAACAATAGTTTATTAAGTAAAGTTCTTGGGTAAGAGTTATCCAAGAAAAGGTTGAATAAAATGTTAAGATTTTTATTGTGGAAGACACCATTTGAAATTCTAAGGACTCTCAGTTTCATTTGTTTTACCAAATTCACTTTCATAGAATGTTTGTGGTAAGAATGGTAATTTAAGTATCTACCAGAACTGCAAGGTTTCCTGTACCAATCGATGATAATAGTATTATTTTTACGAATGAACTTAGTGTCTAAGAGAGGTACGGAATTTTCGTTGTCTTCTTTTTCTAATGTGACCTGTATATAAGGATCGTAACTGTTAAAAGTCTCAAAAATCTCATCTAGGCCCTCTCTAGGAAGTGCCACGATAATATCGTCCACATACTTCTTAATGAACAAAGAAGTGAAAGAAAGTACTGGTATGACAGTATCCAGCAAATCGTCCATGACATATGCTGCTAAGATAGGTGAAATAGAGGCACCCATAGGAGTACCAAAAGTTTGCTTATAAAGTTTATTGTTAAAAGCAAAATAAGTACTATCCAAAAGAAAAGCAATTAAGTTCAAAAAGGCATCCTTGTGGATGGAGCAATGGACACTAATACGTTCCCAACTCTTATCGATAGCTCTCAAACAAGCATCAAGATACACGTTACTAAACAACGAGACCACATCCAAACTGGCCAGAACATAACCATCTGGAATCATAAAATTGTCAAACTTGTCCGAGACTTCAAATGAATCTTTAATATAATAAACGTTTTCATAATCGTAAGCGTTAGTCAAAATGTACAAAACTGTGCAATGCGTTCAGTGGGGGCTCCTATCGAAGCCACTATCGGCCTCACAGAAAGGACTGGTTTATGAGCTTTAGGTAGTGCATAGAACTTAGGGGGAACACCATTGTAACATGTGAGCTTTTTTTTTACGTGATAAGTCAATTTGATGTTTATTATAAAGAGATTTCACTAAGTTGTTACCTTTTCTCTGTATAGAAGAGGTAGGATCAGAGGTTAACTCTACATATGAATGATTGTTTAAAATGATGTCATTAGACAACTCAATATACTGTTGCTTATCCATGACGACAGTGACATTACCCTTATCTGATTGTGTTAATATCAGATGTGGGTTTGATTTCAAAAAAGCTTTAGATTTAAGTAACAAATTGTGAAATAAAGAATTAGAATGAGGTTTATGAATGTAGTTTGTAATTATATTAGTAGCTCGAGCCAAAGTGATGTTTCTAACCTTAGAATCTGCAATGGTAGAGGCGAGGTAGTCAACGTCTGATGAAATTGACTTCATAGAAATGTCTTTTAAGATAACAGGTTCTACACTAAACTTAGGTCCCAGAGCCAAAAATTGTGAAATATCCTCTGGAATTATGGTGTTCGAAATATTTCGTATCCATGTAGATTTAGATTTTAACAACAACTTAAATTGGTTGTCAATCAGCTGATTAACCTTAGCAATATTTTTAATTTTAACTCTATGAAATAATCTATTTTATGTGACCTGCTGTTTACTAGAAAAATTATTAAAAAGGAACTCACATGTTTCTGAGATAATTAACCTTCTCAACGTCGTCAAATTTGATTCTAATTTACTAATTAAAGAATGATTATTAGCAATCTCAATATTAAGAAGTTTTATCCCTAACCTGTAATCCACTGTGTTACGATGTACATCAAAAGAATATCAATAGGCTTCGTTGCCGTAGTAATATGATTTGGTAAAATACCCGACTTTTTACATTTAAGTAAAAAACACCTTCTGTTGTACTCACGGGTTAATTTCATTTTATTTTTCAACCATGATTTGTATCTATTAACCGCTGCTTCTCCGTAGTGTGTGAAGATGTCATGATAAAACCCCATGTCTGTAAGTAAAAGGAAGATAGTCTTTGCTGACTGTTAGGAATAAAACTGGTGATTATTTTTTGTATTTTTGATTGCCATACTTCTTTAACTGGTCTTGTATCGTTCATTCTTTGTAAATGTCCCCACCAGCTTAATTGTCTCTTTTCAATAAATTTAAGTGTTGATTATATTTCAAGGTCTTCTCTTATTTCCGTATTTCTTAGTTTGTATTTCTTTGTGACTCCTTTAACTCGCCTAAGATACTTCATCTCAACTGCTTGTATTCGGCTCTTTTGTCTCTTTGTTAATACCCAAGATTCACATCCGAATGTTAAGATTGACCGGTAAATTATTTTAAATACATTTAACTTCGTTTTCTTGGAAATTTCTTTTTTATTTATGAATGTCGAATTCATCGTGTGATAAAGTTTCATCGTTTTTTGTACTGTATTGGTAATTTCGACTTCCTGTGTTCCATTTTCTTCTATTTCTACTCCCAAGTATTTATATCTTCTAACTTGCTCAATTTTTATACCATCTAATTGTATATTTAGATGTTTTTGTTTCGGTCCTATAACCATAACTTTGGTTTTACTTTGATTCACTGTCATTCCAAATTCTTCCGATACCGTGCTCCATATTTCCCTATTCTTTTGTAGATCCTTCTCTTTCCCTGCCATAATTATTAAATCATCTGCAAAAGCTGCTTCTGATATATTCACTCTTCCTAAATGTTTGTATCCAACGTGTAGTTTTGCCATTTTGGTTGATGATTTTTTAATTATTTCATCAATAAAAATTGTATATAATAATGGACTTAGTCCCCCTCCTTGCCTTAATCTTTCTTGTGCTGAAAATGGTTCTGATGTTTTATTCCTGTATATTACACAATTTCTATTACTTTTGTAAATGTTTTTGATTATGTCCATTATTTTGTAGTTTACTCCCCTTCCTTCTAGTACTTTCCATAACTTCTCACTAGGTACTTTGTCAAAAGTTTTTTCCATGTCTATAAATCCCATATATATATATATATATATATATATATATATACCTCTTTTTCATGTTGTGAGAATTTATCAATTATGTGTTTCACTGTGAATATGTGGTCTTGGATGCTTCGCCCTCTTCTAAATCCATTTTGCGATTCTTCGAGAGTATTTTCTATCCCTGGTCTTATCTTACTGTGTATAATCTTCTCGTAGACTTTCATAGCTATACTAAGTAGATTTATTCCTCTATAATTATTGCAGTCTTGTCTATCCCCCTTTTTATATATTGGAACTATTAAGGCTGTCTTTTAATCTTCTGCAATCTGTTCTTCACTCCACGCCGTGTTGTATATTTTCAATAATATTTTTGTTCCCGTTTCCCCTAAATTCTTGAACATTTCTGCTGATAATTTATCAATTACTGGAGATTTTCCATTCTTCAATTCATCTATTACTTCCTGTAATTCTTTTAGAGTTACAATGTCTTTATTTTCTATTATTTCATCCTTGTTTTTGTTAATGTACTGAATTCTGTTGTCTGCTCCTAGTACTTCATCAAAATACTCTTTCCAACTATCAATTACTTCGTTTTCATTTCTTAGTATATCTCTTTTTTTATTTTTTATCCATGTTATTTCTTGTGTTTTTTCCTTTCTCAATGTTTTGTAAAACTGTTTTTGATTTGATTTACTATTGCTTTCCATTTTTTCGCCAAATTCTTTCCACTGATTTCTTTTAGCTACTGCTACCATCTGTTTTACTCCTTTCTCTTTGTACACTTCATAGTTTTCCGTTGTTTTGTTATTTATATATATATTTTCCACACTTCTTTTTTTAATTTTACTTTTATTTTAATTTCGTCCGTCCACCAAGCTCTTTGTTTGTTCTTATTAGTTTTCTTGCTACAACCACATATTTCTTTAGCGGTTTCCAATACGGTTTTTTTGAAATACCATTTTTCATTATATCACAATTATTTAAGAACTTTCCTGATAATGCTATTTTGTATTTCTCTGCCATATCTTTGTTTTGGAGTTTGTATGTTCTAACCGATTCATATTCTATTCTTTATTCTACTTTTTGTCTATTATGATTTGTAATTTCTACTTGTTCTCTTATTTTTGTTACAAGTAAATAGTGGTCACTTCCTATTTGTCGTCCTCATCTAACTTTGGTATCCAATACTTCTTTTCTATTTCTCTTTTCCACTAATATATAATCTATTATTGACCTTTCGTTTCTATTTTCCATCACAAGTGTAAATTTATGTATATATTTATGTTGGAAAAATGTATTAGTTACAATAAAATTGTGTAATAAGCAAAAATCCAACAGCCGTTCTCCATTATTATTCCTAAATGCTTCCCCATGTTTTCCTATTACTGTTCTGTAAATGTCATCTTTTGTTCCCACTCTGCTATTCAAATCTCCAAGTATAATTATTTTTCCTTTTGCATTTTCTGTAGCCATAGTTAGATCTTCCCAAAACCTATCTTTATTTCCCACTGTATCGTCTTCATTTGGTCCATATACAATTATTATAGTTTTTGTGTTCATATTTTTATTTTTCATTTCCATCACCAGTAATCTTTCCGACCATCCCTATCATCCAGTAATTTGTTCTTCTAAGTTTCTATGTATTATGCATGCAACTCCTGCTGCCGCTCTTTTCTCATTTTCAATGCCACTATATATGAGTATATGACCATTATCCATTTTCACTATCCCCTGTCCTTTTTTTGTCTGTTATAGCTAGTATTCTCAAGTTTGTATTTTCAAACTCTTCTTCTAATTATTTTTCTTTTCCTAAAATACTTCTAACATTCCACGTTCCAATTCTCCACATCTCCGTTGCTAATTTTACTTTATTCTTATCAAATTCCGTTGCCGTGTATTTTTCTCTGTTACCATGAATATCTGTTTCTTTATTTAGTTTTTTGAATGTATTTTTTCCAGTATTTTCATTCTATTTGTTTCTTTATCCCATCTCCATTCTTGCCCATTTACTGTTACCTTATTGTATCCCATTTTTACGTATTTTCCCTTTTGGTTTTCCAATTTTGCAAACATCCTTATCTCTTTTTGTTTTTCTCTTTCCTTCTTGGTCATATCATTATTTATAAAAACTCTTTCTTCTTTCCTCTCCTTTAATTTAGTTGTTTTTGCCATAATTTTTTCTTTATCAGCTTCTTTTTGACATTCCACTATACACATTTTCTCCCCTATCGTGTTTACAGCTTTAGGCTCGATATTTATTTTTAGTTGTTGACTCAAAAAGTTTCTGACATTTTCTACCAATTTCGACGGCTCATTAGTATCAAGTTTCAACCTATTTATTATCACATTATTCTTTCCTCATCCATAATTTCCATTGTTTTTATTATCTCTTGCATTTCTGTTTTCATTTCTTTTTTAATTGCTTGATTTTCGTTTCTCAATACTTCGTTTTGAACTTTCAAGTTTGATATTTCCTCGTTAAACAGAGCCTGTTGATTTTTAGTTTCTTTGATCTCGTTTTTAATTAGTTGTTGTTCTCCTTCTGATCTGCATAGTTTCTTTGATCTCGTTTTTAATTAGTTGTTGTTCTCCTTCTGATCTGCAAACATTTCCTTCATTAACGCTATGATTTGATCTAACTTTTCATCTTTTTTACTTTTAGGCGGGGTTCTGCTAGTCCTCTTGCTAACTTCAAATAAACCATCCATTTTTCTTTTCTTTGAATCTTCTGTAGAATAATCATCACTATCCATTTTGTTTATATTTTGTATCCAACTACATTTGATTAAATTATTTTCGTGGTAGCGTAAGACCAAGATACCCAGATCTACTCTTCGGAGATACTTGATCTACCCAACCACTTAATATATATATCCAATTTCTTTCTTTATTTTGTCCATTATTTTTTTTGAAATTTAACAACGTCGCAAAATATATCGTTTTGGACTCGCCTCAAATCAATTGCTTTTTATTTTAGTAACCTAACACTAACCTATGTATTTAATTGTTTTTACCAAATCTAACGTTTTTCTTTGTTATTTTGTTTGTAGCACTACGTACTTTACCTTTTGTTGACACAATTCAAATTCTAGTTAATTAATTTTCGCTGCACTTTCCGATATATCGAAATAAATGCAGGCGAATTTTATAAATATTAATAAATTAAATGAAAAAATCAAGAAGCAAAATTATTTTGGTATGGAATATTCAGAAAAAAATTGTTGGGCCTATATTGTACGATTATTTTCTAACTGGACTTATATATTTGAGAGCAGAAATGGAAATTTGTATTCTACTGAATTTTCCAGAAGCCAAACTTGATGATATGTTGAATGCAGGATGCGAAATCTGCAAACGCCATACCAATAACGTATTATTGATATGGATAGGGAATAATGGGACCCTTGAATGGATTCTTAATAGTTCAGATCTGACGTATTTTAATTAATTTGTTCCAGAGTTCTTAACTTTATGAATAATAATAATCAGAACACTCCATCGGACGGGCGGATAGGTAGTTACATTAGCGGACGGGTTAAGTCTATCAGAAACAAACTTCAAATATCAAAAAGTTCATTTTTTGATATTTTTTTCAACGAAATCTTTTCAGATTGGTTAAATTGATACTCATTCTCATTTTCGTTATATTTATTGTAGGCGATTTAACAAAAAAAAAATTGCGGATTATAAAGAATAACACAGTTATAACACATCATTTTATTTATGACATTGTTTCACATGAAAAAACTAAAATCAGCTATATTCAAGGGGTACACATGAATAAAAAAGGTATAAATAAGTATATAAAATGAAAGACAAATTAAAAAAAAATCGACACAAAAAATTTGATGCCTTGAATTCAAAGTTGATTCCGTTCGGCGCATTCACCACAGCAGGCAGTAATGTGCTCCATGCAAAGCCAAGATTTGCAAAACTTACAAAAGTATCTTGTTTGCCGTTTTTTACAATATTTACAGTATCCTCGTTTGTTTGGAGGTGGATCCTGTGGTGGTGCCATATTCACTCCTGCAAATTTAGCGGCCGTCTGTCGAATATTTCTTGGCAAATTTAACATAGTTGCTCTTTTTGCTATGTTTACTTTCACCAACTCTAACCCTAACTGTTTTAAAAATATTCTTCGATTTATTTGGGATTCAGGTTCATTATTACTTCTATGAATGATAAATGCGTTGATACCCGCTAGATTCGGCATGCCATAAAATATCACTAACGGCCATCTTCTTGTATTTCTCGCCACACTATATGACGAAATCATTTTATCAACAACATCGACCCCGCATTTGGTGGTGTTGTAGAATGTAATGATTTCAGGTTTTTGTGCATCACCCGTGCTTTCATCTATTACACCTTCTCGATGGAAAGAAGATATCATTAGAATATTTTTATTTTTTTTAGGAACATGAGATGCTAAAGTCATATATGTTTCAAATCCAAAAACAGTCGAAGGAATAGGTCGCTTATTTTTCTCTCTAAATTCCTGTGGTATACCTTTTGCTCGTGAATTTAGTGTTCCGACAATTGGTAGTCTATGTTGTGTAAAAGCTTCTTCAGTCAGGGCAAAACTGTTGAACCACCTATCCATAGTGATATTTCATCCCGAATTCGATATATGTTCAAACATTCTAAGAGACACTGCTTTAGTTGAATTATCTACCTGAAATGGCCCTTATGGTTGCACACCAGCATAAATTTCCAATTTTGATGTATAATAAGTTCGAGCATCAACTAGTGGAAAAACTTTTATGCCGTACTTACTGGGTTTCTTAGGCATAAACATGCGGAAGGCACATCGACCGCGAAAAGGCAACATCATTTCGTCTAATGTGGCGTACTCCCCTATCGAATAATCACGCTGGCAATTGTTATTGAATATTTCAAATATTTCCCTTATGGGCGCCAATTTATCTATAAATTGCCTCTCTTCCCTCGTTGTCGTATCGTCAAACCTGATGACTCTCAAAAGAAATCGGAATCTCCTTTGTGACATTGCTGCTACGAATATTTCCGATCCCATTCCATCATTACTCCAATACTCCTCCAAAATTCGTCTAGCTGCTCGTTCAGTGCCGGGAAGATAAAGCAAGCCAAAAAAGCACTTCATCTCTTCTTTTGACGTCAGAGCTGCATCGCTTGGATCCTGGTACTTGCATGCTATTTTTTGAATATATAAATTTGTATACCTCACAACAATATCCAAGATGTCATCAAAAAAGATATGCCAAATATCAATAAGTTTTTTAACATTTTTTGCCTCCCGAAGAGGCCCAGGTAAATGCGTGACAATATTCTCTCTTCTTATGCGAACATTGCGTGCAGCGCCAAATTTTCTCCATTTGCGCCCATCCTTTGCATGATAATACAAACGCCGATCCTCTGTTGGCTCATCAGTGTCTACATTTGTTGCTTCTATTTCATTTTGTTCCCTCTCATTATTTTCAGTCTCATGTTCACTAAATTCTACATGATCTGAGTCCACTATTGAACTGTCTGAATCTGCAGCCCCTTCCTCGTCAGTTGGAACATCTTCATAAAGTTTCATCAAACGTTCAATTTGCTTTTCATAGGTATCCATTTTAATTGAACACTGTAATAAAATTAGAAGACATTTAAGAAACTCACAATATGAAGTTGTCAATGAACAGTTAAATCTAGGGAATTCTCCACTAATAAACTGTCTTCTTAAGTGATAATTGTAAAGATCAGCAGATATAGTTTTCCTGGTTTTCTATATCATTGCACAGTTATACTGATCTTAATTGGAAAAATGATATCCAGGATATCACCATAGGGCAAATAATATCTAAGCTTCAATATTTGTAATATCACATCTTCTTCTTTTTTCTATAAACATATATTAAGCCAATCACAAGTTAGGTTACTTCTTGGTCTAGCCAAAAATAACTACTAAACATCAGGTAGGCATAAAATGAAATGTAACTTCTGTCATTCTGACGATGATATTGATTTATCGAAACAATTGTCAATTTTTTAGAATTTTCAATAACTTGTATTATATTGTGGAATTAACTAGAGACCTTGAGTTTCATTTAGAAACACTGTAATAAAATATTTATGTTCTAAAAATATTATAGATATAACAATATGAAAATCACTTACCATGTAACAAGGAGAAATGTTCAGTATTATTGTGCACAAATCACAGTATACCATGTATTTGTATACACAAACTAACAGAAACGGAACATGAATTATAATTGAGGGAATCCCCCAAGCACTATCGCATCCAGTATATAGATTCTAAAGTACAATAATTCAATATCTCTACCATAGATGGTGCCTAGAGTATGCTACGTAATTGAATACACGTTTGAACGGGTTAAGCCTGTGAGTGCAAACACCGCTATAACGCAAAACATTGGATTCCTTTTTTAACACAATTTAGGCTGTAAACTTCATTTTAAATAGTGAAAAGGTATATAGGATATAAATATCCCAACGCCATAAATTAAAAAGTTATTGCTAATTTTCAAAACCTTATGCACTGATAGGCTTGGCCCGTCCGATGGAGTGATAATAATCATTCGAACTTATGATTCGACTTAAAATAAATAGTATCGAAACTACTTCCATGGTCATGTCGAACATCTTTTATGATCATCAATTGTTTATTTTGAATCACCCGAAATCTGCACGGCCCTGTACTTCTAAGCGCATTTTAACAAAATTCAGTTTTAACTACATAACTTTTGTATAAATTATTTTGTTAATAGTCAATAGTAATGGTGACTTAAATTTTATCAAATATAAAGCCAATAAGTACATTGCTTTTGTGGATAAAATTTAATTTTTGTTTTGTAACATGAACCAATTGCTATCCGAATATTTGTTTATTCAAAGTTTACGACATTTGAGTTTATCCTTCGACAGTTATTGAGAATATTATAAATGTAATGTTTCTTGTTATTTTAATTGGGTATTGTGTTGTTTTTACTAAAAAATTTTGTACCTTGTTGAACATCTAATCCAGCTCTTTCTAACATATAGGGTAAGCCTATAATGCAGCATGAAAATGAAACAAATTATTTTTCGATACGTTGGAAAACACAAATCATTTTCCCGTGCAAATACATTCATACTAAATAATTAGTACCTAGTTCAAATGTGAAAAATAATTTCTACAACTTACCACCGGCTAATGATAATGCAGATTTATCACTCAGTCTCCTTCTGATCGGCCCAGCGACATTTGGGGATGGTGAATGCAGCACCGGCGACCTAACAGCCGAGACCATGGGTCCCATAGATACAGGGGGTTGAGGCAGAGATGCACTTACCGCAATCTTTACGGAGCTAACTGAGGAGTCTTTATGTGGGTCTGGGGAACTCATTTGTTTGGAAAGATGAAGGTGGTGCATCATCGCTTGAAGACGATCTCGTTCTTTTTGAAGTTGTAGTTCGAGTTGGGAAACAACTTGCATTTGAACACGAGCTTGAGCTGTCGAACGGTCGTCGAGGATGTGTTCTGTATTTAAATGCCTGAAACAATGGAAAATTCTTTTAAATATACAAAGGCGTCACAAATGCATAAGTTTATATATAAGAAAATATTCACAGGTATTCGAGGAGTGGAGGAGAAGATATTCACTGAATTTCACATGAAGCAATCTAGTGTTAAGGTCAATGGGCAGTAATATATTGCAAAAGCTAAGAAACAGTGAACGGAATAGTACAAAAAAGAAAATATGAGAAATATTACAGTCAGTTCCAGTGTGCGAAATAAAAATACACATGAATTAAAAACTTTTTCAATAAGATAATAAGGATCCCACTAAACAAGAAACATAACAAGTCTTTTTTGTGATGTTATTTTAGAGACTTTTCGTGATGTTTATTTAAAACGTTAATAAGATATCTCCTAGATGTCTTAATTTTATTACCAACTCTATTAACATCCAGATCATGTAAATAAAACATATTTTTGATGTACACAATAATACTTGAATTCGCAGTTACAGACACATCTTATGAACTTCTTTAAAGCAATTTCCTATAGTAAACATTCATACGATGTTAATTTGTATACTTCTCACTAATATCACATGCAGAACGTTACTGTAATATTACAAATTAGCATGTTTTTAAGATGATCACATGTTGCAGTTACTTTCACATCTTTCGAAATAATTTTTAGTAACATCCTACTATTACGTCTGTACGATGTTAGTTCATAAAACTCTCAGTAATATCTCATATGAAACATCACAGTAACATAAAAAAAAGAAGAAAACAGAAGAGGAACTGATGAACGCACATTATCTGTGGAAACAATAAATGACAAGCATGAAATGGCGGATGGTTTTCAGTTTTGTGTTGTATTTTATTTGCAGGAAGCACATTTTTTGCAAGTACTTGAATAGAGTGGTCTTCGTTTTCGTTAGTTCCTACTTAGCTTCAGTTTCTATGCTTACCTATTCCAAAATCATAATTATTGAAACTTAATACTCATTCAAGACTTTAATCGGTTATTGTACATTGAAATTCCAGGTGGCGGAATTGTACACTAACATTATATAATAGAGTTTACAAAATAAGGGTTTTTTCAACTTTTTAAATATTTTGGTTACTAATTATATTTTCAAAACGATACACAATATTTTAAATCCTAGATATGCATTATACCCTACAAAAAACTTAATATTGCAATAGGGTAGATATTATTATTAATAATAAAACATGCTCATATGTTGGCAGAGATTTGAATCTAGAAGAAAATATTTTCAATGTTCAAGATGTTTCAGAAGCTACTTACATAAATAAAATAAAAAACAAATAGTTGGTAACTATGTAAAGAAATGGGAATAAATATTTCAGATAGTCTGATACACATATTGTATTAAACAGTACAAAAAATATTGAATCGAGTATCTCTAGTTCTAGTTTTTGTAGTAGCAGTCATAGCCATCAATATAGTATGGCAGGTTTAGAAAATTTTAACATTAATACTAACAATTCTTGTGAACAATTAGAGACTGTTTAAGACTTTAAAAACAGAAATTTCTGTTAAAAAGTAGTTTTTTTTGTATACAGTGTATTAATAATGCTTAGTGTTCATTAAGTTACAATTCCACGATGTTAATATATATTATGTTCCAGGATGAAAATAACATGATGAGAACAGTATATTATTTTATACAGAAAAGAATTATGAATTTTCATGGCACACCTGAATTCACCTGCGAAACGGAGTGAGGCATGTAATAGAAGGTAAATCATGAAAAGTTACATCTCGGAATAAAATATGTTGTTATTCCTTCTAAGAGCCCCGCATGTATCTTGTGGAAAATGGGTCCCAGTCAATTGGCTGAAAATCAAGTTTGATGTAGTTTATAATGATCGATCAAAGGTCTCCATGGGCACAATTTGATCTAAAGTAATTGATTTATTAGCGGCTGTTCAGAACACATTTAAATGTTTCACAGATAAGTATTTTGAAGTGTACGTTGTGGAATGGTTGAGGCACTCGAAACAGCGACTCTTGCGTAAGAAAAAGTGATCGTAAGTAAACGATAGAATTTTCTTTAATCAGATTGGATTTCTGTTGATTTAACGTAATGTCTCATAAAATCTTTATGGTGTAAAATTTTCATTAGTTTTAATATCATTAAAAAACTATTCTAATAAATTTTCTGTAAACTAGCTGTAATGTATGTGTATCCGTTAAACTTTATTAATTCAGTTTCAAAGTATGTTACATTATTGCAACTACAGATTAATATATCCTTTTTTATTCCTTGCTTTCACTGAATGCGTTCAATAGTGTCCACTTTCCACACTTGTTATGTAATATGCTTACACAATTTTATTTTTTTTAGGTTGGATTCCTGGACAAGATATATATTTTTTAATTTTATACCTGTTTTTTCAAATTTACTGTACTTTTCATTAAAAGTGAATAAACGTATCAAATCCTTTATTGCTTTTTTTGCTATTTTATTTTAAATGTACACAACTAAGAATGACTGTAGGTCACATCTCAGAAAAGAATCATGGTACAACTTTCAAAAATATTACCTTTGGGTAAGTGATACTGAAAAATTGCTGGAAAATATTTTGCAGCCTCTAAAATATCCGCTAGGGGTGGAATGAACACTCGAAAACATAATACTTCAACAAAACATACTAAAGGTGTCCTAAAAATACAATTTTTGAAATCTGGAAGATATTATGAAAAAATTTAATTCAGGAGATTTTTTGCCATTATTCTTCAAATAATGGGTGGAGAAGGTTCAAACTTATGAACAAATGTATAACTTTTTCGTTTTTTAACCGATATTAATGATTTTAGCTGCATTTAACACAGTTTTTCTGTTTAATAAGATGGATAACAGAATTAGATAATTTTGTATTCACTCGGAAATTTCAAATGTAAATTGAAGCATTTTTTAAATTTTTATATCTGATAACGTAAATCCCTTTTCATCAGAATTTAAAAAACGTCTCATTACATTTGAAATTTCCGAGAAAATGGGAAAATTGTCGACTTTTTCACATAGCGTTGACAAAATTGTTCAATTTTGTTATTTTTGTTAAGCATATATCTTATTAAAGGAAAAACTCTTAAATGACGCCAAAAACATTGATATCGATTAAAAAACAAAAAAGTGTTACATTTGTTTTTTAGGTTGAACCTTCCCCCACCCCTTCTTCAAAGAATAAGGACAAATGTCCCTATCTACATTTTTTCATAATCTAATCAATATATCAAAAATTTTATTTCTAGGACGTTTAGTATGTCTTTTTTGGAGATAATCACAGTATTATGTTTTTAAATGTTCATTCCACCCCATTGGAGATATTTTAGGAACTCAAAAATATTTTCCAGCGATTTTTCAGGGTCATTTTCCTGAAGGTATTTTTTTAAAGTTGTACCATGACCATTTTTTGAAATATGGCCGACTGCCGGCGTTCTTAGTTGTTCACCCTGTATTTGCTGATTAGTCACAGAAACATCTATAGGATGTCATCTAGAATGTTTGAGGTATGTTATTTAGAGGTTTAAGTAATGTCCATACAACATCTAAGAGAATACACTGTATTGTTTTTGATATGTCGCATTTAGATCATTGATAAGATGTTATTTTTTAGACATTGCATTAACATTGACGAGAAGTTAAAAGGCATTTCAGAATGTAACAGAAATGTTGTTTTTAGTTCGTTATAAAGACTTCCTTTTGAGGAAGTTCTAGTAACATCACAGTAATGTAAAAAGGCAGCGCTTTAACATTGCTGAGAAGTTAAGTTGAAACATCACAAATGTTAACAGCTACAAGCTGGGCATAAGCGGTTGTATAGATGTGCATGTGATGAAAACAAGAGGAAAAAAGGAAGAACATTATCACAATGTGATAATGAATTAACATAACTGTAATATTTATTTGCATAGTGGGATGTTATTATAAAATACAATAATTAGATATACGAGCCAAGCACCTATTGAATGTGAAAACATAAGGAAAGGGCGTTCTGTCATAAAAGTTCAAATACAATAGCACAGGTTTTTGACAAAAAAAAAACACTTAAAGTATTGCAATGTTTGGTAGAGGAACGTGAGCATTGGAGCTATCAGAGAAATTTAGGATGGTAAGAGGTATAATGGAATTTACTAATACCATATGTGAAGGCATTTGAAGATTAATCAGAGGATAGAATATCTCAAATGTATTGAAAAATTAGCTCATGATATGCTTGTATTGACGATTGTATATATAAAGAAGAAAGATAACTGAAAAACAAATTGTCGAAAATAAAAATAGTTTAAAATGGATTTCATTTTATAATCGAATACGTATAATTTATGTATTTTAAATATGGCATAGGAAATATATCAAGTTGGCAAAACAAAGCATAACATTCAACGATGTAAAGCTATAAATTTCCAATTTATCGCTAAAACTATTTGAGAACACTGTAAAAGCGACAAACTTAAATGTCGTTTACTCAAAACTTTTGTGTTTATGTCTTGGTTGTTGGCAATAAAAAGGAATAATTACTTTGTTTTTTATTTGATACCCATTTATTTTGAGTAAATCCAATATAAATATACGGGGTGCGATTCTCTAACTTACTTTTAATAATTGCGACAAAAATATAAAAATAATTTGAAAATAGTCGATACTTTTAATATTTACTGGATTGAAAGTAGAAGTATAATACTCCCGGAAGTAAAAGTCAATTATTATCCACAATTTCTGCCTAAAATTAACTTTAAAAGTACCTACTTTGCTACTTTGGTAATAAGTGGAGAACAAAGTATGATTCATTAGGTTAGTAAACTAATTATGTTAACACATGTTTCTTCAACTGCTTCTCAAATCCCCTCATCGTTTTTATTCATTTTTGAACCACAAATGTTAAGATTGCAATGTACCTACCTCCTGTAATGAACTATCACTGGAAATGAATAATCGTTTGTCTGGTGTATTCCGATTCGTATCCGCATGAAGCCTTGCAACTGCTGCACTATTACCCTTCCAGAAACTTTATCCTGACTACTTTTTTTGGTAAAATAATGGTAAAAGTGAATTAAAGAATTCGAGCCGGTAGAAATGTGTCACTAATTTGGGAAACTTTCGTTATGTACCAATCAGACAGTAGCAAAATTGTCTTAAGGGTTGGCATGATTAAGTGTATGAAATTTGGGAGCATCTGTATAGGACAAATCATAAGCAGTCTAAAGTGTTGTATTAAAATGAAATGGAAACAATAAATATAATTGTAACAATCGATATTCTAAATATATTATCTAATAATAATACTAATATATTTCAGGAGACTCTAGTTTTAAGTCCGATCCAGGTCTCATAAATAAAACATGCCCATCTGAAGATTTTATCGCGTCGCGATACTATTCACCCTGTAGGAAAGGGCTTTTTCGCGGGGGAGGAAGTAGTCTCATTGGGAGATTAACATTAAATCCGGCAACGTGGTGATCAAACGCCTTGCATATTAATTAAACATGGCGTAATTAGAGTTTTTAAACCGTGGCGATGTCTTCTTTAATTTATGCCAGGTTGCCTTTTGCCTTTTTCTTTTGACTTAGTACGGTGACGACAAAATATTGTAATTTGATGTTTCGGTTAAATCCTCTTTCTTTCAGGTATTAATTAGTTCGGAAAAAAGCCGAAATTAATGTTGACTTTGATGCAAGTTATATTGGTGGTGATGCTTTTGACAATGGTATACAATGAGTGTCACAAACAGGGTTGAGGAAAGCCGTTTAATAAAATAAAGTTCCATTCAAAATATAAGACCAGAAATGTCACTTCTGTGTGATAATGATAAGTGCAGTAGTTTGTTATCTCGCTACTTATATTTTGAGAACTCAATATAAAACCAACATTTTAATGCGAAACAAAAATTTGATGCCGACTTAATATTATTTTGTTATTTTCGATACCCAATATTCAATTTAATATTTAAAGATTGAGAGAAATTGTTCATTTTGTTAATTGCATTTTTTTAATAAAAAATAGAATCTACTTGAAAATAATGTACTTACTTTATAAATGCCTCTAAATTTTCGCATGGATTTTCACAACCAGGCCATTTACACACACCATGACCGTACAGATGATGTAATCTATCAGGGGTAGCTGGTCTGTCAGGTTTTTCGTCCATAGGTTCATCCCTACTGGATCTACTTGGAGGAATACCCAATAAACCAGGAGAAGTATCTGCAATCATTAATAGTATACATTTATTTAATATATTGGAGCTGCTCAAGAGATCGAGAGAAACCATTATCTTATATCTTTAAATGAGCAATTCTTGTATATATATATATATATATATATATATATATATATATATATATATATAATTGAAATCTCGGAATCGGCTTCAACGATTTTCATAAAATTTAGTATATAGGGGGTTTCGGGGGGGGCGATAAATCGATCTAGCTAGGAATCATTTTTAGAAAATGTCATTTTATTCGAGTTTTATCGATAATCAACTTAAACATAAACTTGGAAGAGAAATAACAAAAAGGAGGCGTTTGAGTAGTCTCAACTGAAAAATATGACTCTTCCTGACATCTATTGGCGAATAATAGTACTATTTTTTGTGAGCAACTAATTGCTTTAACGACACGACAGCAGATGGCGTTGTTAAGTAACACGAAGTCAATGAGTGTTTGCTTTGAGGTTAGACTATAGAAGAACAAAGACGTCGAGACGGAAGACGACGTAGGGCTTTAGAACTTGATAATTGTTTGCCGACTTATAAATGTGCCGTTACTGCAGCTGTGCAATATCACGCCTTAGGACCATTTGAAATTGTGTGTATCCATTGTGGTGCATTGCATTTCGCTGAGGAACGCGTTTCTAATCGTATAAATAGAAATTCTTTTGGTGACTGTTGTTTGCATGGACGAATTGTAATGGAGCAACCAAAATTTTCAAATGAATTAGTACGTCTCTTTTTAAACCGTTACCCATATTCGGAAGAATTTCATAAAAAAATAAGAAAGATAAACGCATCTTTTGCTCTAGCATCCTTCAATGTAGAAGATGATAGAACAATAAATAGCCATGGAATTTATAGTTTTATTGTTTGCGGACAAGTATATCATAAAATGAATATGGCAGCACATCCGACCCAAAATGATGTTGGTGTCTTTGAACGGCCACAGTATGGACAACTATACTTTTTAGACCCTGATGAAGCCGTGAATGAAAGAGTTAACCATCCACTCAATTCAGGAATTACTACCTCAATGATGAAGTTATTGGAGTTTATCGTTCGAGCGCAAAATCGTTATGCACAGGGATATATAGTGATGCGAGAAGTAGATGATGAAATGAATCGGTTAACGAGCAAAGCTCGGTCATCCAGGTACTATAAATCTAATATGGCCATGGGAGAAATTTTTTTATGAAAGTTAATTGTTCTAAAACTAATATGCAGTGTAATTCATTATTAAGAGTAGCCGAACCTCGAAAATGTAATTGTGGTTCAATTCAAGGTAGATTTCAGAAACAAATAACAACACATTAAATTTTTCAACTTCATTCGCATTCATATCTCCAACTAGTTTACAAACTGTCTAATAATATCACTAGACGATCTTCTGTTGTTCAGAAGGAATTTGTCTACTTTTGGCGAGTGTGTTCATTATGTAAGTTTAAGTTTAAGCAAAAAAATAAGCAGAGCAATAACAGTGTAATTTCCAAACCAGAAATATTTAACATCACTCGTAATGTTGCAACTCATCACAGACACCTTTTAAGTAAAATATTTGGAATAAAACTTTCACTGCAGAAATACTTAATTTGTAAATTTCTTCTTAATAATAATTGTTCATTAGATTTCACCATGGGCGCCGGCAAGATGGGGTAGTTGACCCCTCCCCTGGAAAATCATTCTTGAAAATTATTAGTTAGATTTCAACATAATTTGAGCTGGCACCATAAAAAAATAAACGGTTTTAAAGATTAAAACTAACTTTTCCGCATCTGTCGCCCTGAACAATATTCTATCATAAAATTGTTACTTGCTTCTTCGTTTGTAAGAATCATCTTATATATAACTTTTAAGTAAATGTTATATCGAATTTAATGCACACAAATCGCAATGACACGTAAATGAACAAATTACTAGGTTTATTAATTTGACACAAGACATATCTTTTTGTTTTTGTTTTTTTCATGGCCCACTACTTGTTTTTACATATTTCGATTTTAAGTTCCATAACGCAGTTTCCCGGTGACAGCATAAGTAATATTGACAGAATAATTGGAACTATTATTAATAGAACAAGGAAAGACAATTTTGAGGAGTCAAAAAATGTTAAAATCCGTTCAGTCAAGTCGTAGTAATTTATGTTTAAAGGAAAATGCTTAAAATTTACACATTTCTTAGGATATCTCGTAATACGAAAAAAATATCGATATGCGGTTTTCGCTATTCTGTTGCTAATTTGGTCTACTTTTATATTCCTTAATTAAAACTGCATGTTTCCATTCAACATTTTTCAAGGATAGCTAGATTTAAGAAAAAATAAATAAATAACACCCTCTAGCGTATACGTTACTCATTAGGTTGTCTCGAAATTATATCTCTTACATTGGTAGAAAGGAGATCTCTTCAAAAAGACTAAGTTTGCATAGATAGGTTAAGTAGAACTGGAATTACAGGCGTTTTTTTATAATAAAGTTACCGCTTCCCCCCACCTCTTATTTGAAGAGATAGACTAAAACTTGTAAAATCAAATAGACGCTGAGTTTCTTGAAGAATACGACAATCATAGTTTTAATGCATCTTAAATAGGCAAATTTTGTAAATTATTCATTTTATAATTTTTGGTATTCAATTACGCCCTCTGGCGGTGGTCCTACAACTCTGTAAATAATTTCCAGGTTTTTCTCGAGGTCACTTTTGATATAAATTTTTTCCCGAAGCTGTACTATAAACGGTTCCCGAGATATGGCCGAGAGCCATTCTTATTGGGACACCCGGTACATAGAAGTATGGTAGATTCCTGACTATAAAATATTATGATTCAACCCAACTTGCTTCAATAAAATGTTGCTAATAAGGAATATACAGGGTGTTAAAGGTTAAATTTCTTTTTTGCAATGTGTTGGGATATGTATCCATAAAAATTTGGAAATAGAAGTTTTTGGGCACGAAAAATCATAATATGGTACCTACTTCGATGTAATTTGTAGAGGGCGTTACATAGGCCACATTTGAGGCATCAATGTACCGAAAATGTTTTTGCTGTTTAAGTTAGCGGTATTTTTGTAAAATAATATTAAAGTCACGTTATCTTAGTAGAAAAAAAGTATACTTGTTATTAACCTTATTACTTAAGGGTTTACGATATAATCGCATTTTAGTGATCAGCTGCATGATTATTATTGAAAACATTTAGAAAACAAATTAAAAAAAAAAACTAACCTAAATAACATTATAACTTCATTCTGTCACATTAAATGTTCGATATGTCCTGCACTCTCGTCGATGCATTTATCTACACGTTCCATAAAAGATCGTCTCAAATTAAACAACATCATTGGATCAAACAAAAACCGCTGCTCTATTTATTTGTTCCCAAAATAATAATTATTCATTTCGAAAACTATTAACGTAGTAGGCTGACGTCACGAATGATTCTGACAGCAAAGCATTCGATTTGTTTCAATATTATGTCAGTCTTGTAATATTTAGTTTGCATTTTATTGGTTGATTTTAAAAAATGCGAAAAATGCCGAGGCATAATAATTATTCTAATACAGATATGAGAGATATGGTTGCTATTTACTGTCAGCAAAATTTTAATGGGCGTGGTGCGAAACGAGAATATTTGAGAAGATATCCAAACAGGCAGCAACCTAATCATCAAACATTCAAAAATCTATTTAGGAATTTAGGCGAAAGTGGTTCGTTTCGTCCTAAGCGTAATTAACTTAGGTCGACCAAGAATAATTGCGCCTGATAAAGATGACGAAATAATGGATCGCATTGAAGATGATCCTCAAGTTAGTACACGGCGTTTATCTGCTGCTTTAAAAATCAGTAAAACTTCTATTTTAAAAAGACTACACCTCGAGAAGTATCACCCATACCATTTTACTCCGGTACAAAATTTATTGCCAGCAGATGTACCGTTAAGATACCAATTTGCAAGTGCTATCCGAAACAGGCACACCTACGTCGACAGAATATTATTTACCGACGAAGCTACCTTCAACCGCCGTGGTATTTTTAATTTAAGGAACAATCATCTTTGGGCTATTAAAAATCCCCATGATAAACGAGAGAGTCATTTCCAATATGAATTCAAAATAAACGTATGGTGTGGTATCATTGGTAACAATTTCTTAGGACCATACGAGTAACCTCGAAATTTGAATGGTGAGAACTACGCACCTTCTTTGCAAAATGATTTTATTAATCTATTGGAAGAATTGGCACTGAATATAAGACAAAATATGTGGTTCATGCAAGATGGTGCACCACCGCATTATATGTTCATGTTTATATTTCATATCAATTCGATTTTTTGATTTGAGAAAAATGTGTTAAACGTGAAAGAAATCTTGACGTAATTTTTTACCCCTCCCCCTTGAATTTTTTCTACCGGCGCCCATGGTTTTCACTTGTTATTATTTTGACAAAACAATTTAAACAAAATAATATTCTCTTCAACCTCACAGGATGAGCTAGTATTCATAAAAATTCGGAAAAATGTCAATATCCTTGGAGCGACAAGACATATTAGCTTGCGGTTTTGTTAAGTCAATGAGTGGTAATATTATTGGTTCGAGTTATGGCAAAAAAAAGTCATGGATAGACCTTGTTGTTATATAATGCCTTCTCGTTTTATGTTACGCAATGAAATCGGTTGTTTTTATTTGGTTCTGAAATCCTTCTTCAATGTTCTTTCAATGGAACCTGAATTTATGAAAATCAGTTCGGGCATATGGAAGTTACAATGTTTTTTCTACTAAAACTACAAAAAATGAATAACTTGAACAAAAGATATAGAATACAAACAGTTATTTCCAATGTAGGTAGTTTCTAACAACTCTATTGAGAGTATATGTTGAATAAAAGCAATTATACAGAGTGTACAAAATTGCTGGGACACAGAGCTACAACAAGTAGTAAAAGTCAACATAAGTCGATTGGACCCAAGTAAACGAGCTAGGCCGATTCTAGTTAATTGCTTATGTAAAATAACATAGGAAATTGCCAAGGTCCATCGTGGTCAATTCGATCTACGCATGCGTCAATCATGAAGCGGCCGTCAGCCATCATGTGCGCATGTCATCCACCTTGTACCATGCTGATGACGTCACCTCTGCTCAGTCAATTGATTATGTGTATTTATAAAAATGGGGTAGAGTAAGTCAAAATAAAAAACCATTGAATAAACAAACATTTTATTACACAATAATATATAAAATTGAAAAGTATAATAAATCAAAATAATAACAATAATTTTTATTCTCATAAATATAAATTTTAAGGAGATAGAATATTCAAATGGCTGGCATCGACATCCATATAAGCATCATATAGGTAAGGAAACCACATTACTTTCAACAAAGCACTTACCACAACCCCCGCCCCTTCTCTCAACTAAGAAAAGTATCCAGTTCCATCCTAACAAAGCAAACGAAAACAGAAACACAACACTATTTTTATAATCGTTTTTATTTACAATAATAGCATGTCTACTATATTACAAACAAATACAAATATTACACACAATATACAACGCTTTCCTTGTTTCTATGTTCAATGTTTAATTTTATCTATTTTATATATTTTGTTCAAACTATCATCAAATACTCAAACCTTAAACATTTGACCTCCCATATTCATACCATCGTAGAAAGGTGTGGGGAGAAGGGAAGGGGAGGTGGCTGCTCAGGACCCGATATGTTGGATGACTCATTCTTAGTGATAGATGAGAGAAGGGGTATTGGTCGTGGAAACTGCTTCATTGAAAGTAAAGTAATTTGCTTTTCTTACCTATATGAGTGCACCTTAACCCGCTACTCCACCCGGCCATACAAACTTAACGTGCAAACAAGTTATATCATATCTGGACGGAATAAAATATTTACAATTAATCAATATAAAATTTTGGAACGTGTACAAAAACGACACTTAACATATATAAAAACAAGATTGTTTATAAAATGATATTAAAACTAAATTCATATAGGTAAGAAAAACACATTACTTTACTTTCAACAAAGCAGTTTCCACGAATCCCACCCCTTCTCTCATCAATCACTAAGAATGAGTCATCGAACATATTGGGTCCTGGGCAGCCACTTCCCCTCCCTTTCTCCCCACACCTTTCTACGATGGTATTAATATGGGAGGTCAAATTTTTAAGGTTTTAGTATTCGATGATCGTTGGATTTGTTAACATTGCAAGCTCCAAAATGTGTTTCCCAGCTTTACGGTAAGAAAGTTAAGCCGACCGATGAGAGATTTGGATTGTGGCGCCTGTTGGAAAATTTGGAAGGTAACAATCTGGTTACAGATATTGGAAAGATTAAATACACGGAAGGGGAACACCCGCTGGAAGATGGACATACCAATTACCGAACCATTTTGTGAAAACAATGCTTGTAAAGGTATGCAGCTTAGAGGATTGCGATGGAAATTCTAAACTTGTTAAAAAAGAAATATGTGGTTCTTTTAATAGCTATGTACGTGGAAAGTTTGGCGAATTGGTTTCTGCAAAACATGGTGTTAAAACAAAGGTGCCTTTCCTCTTACTAAGTAACTAGCACTTGCAATTGGAACACGAGAAGTAGTCGGAGAAGATTTGGAAATTATTAAAAGGAAACATAAAGAACCTGTGTCCATTCCATACAGAGTTGAGTTGGCGAACGTTAAACTCGACAGGCTACTGAAAGAAATACCGGATTCATTGGAGCAACTCCGGAAGGAAGATTACTATCTAATGGACTTTGACATAACGCAGGATTTTGCAGGAGTCTTTAACAAAGAGGAAATAATCTATTATTTAACCAGTTACTTTAGCATCCGAGGAGAGTACAAGAAAAGGTGCAACATTATTGTAAATAATGATAAAACAGTTGGCATAGATTGTCTTACGTGGCTTACATCTAACGCAAGGGTTAAAATATACAACACATTTATTTGTCAAATAACCAGTCCTAGAGTTAACAAGAGCATTGGAAACCATATTATAGATTTCGTCAACTGCCCAGATGCGAGCTTAAAAGAAACTCTTCTGCATTTGCCAAGAAGCATGGCATTACCAGATTGGAAGCTACCTTATATAACTACACTATTGGAAATTCCCATGGAGAAGGCTACAGTCCTCTAGAAGATTGCATAACTGTGCTAGAAAATAGTAAATTGTACTTCCAAAATTCTCCGATATACTCTGATTCGATTGCAAATAAACGGTTTTAAAGATTAAAACTAACTTTTCCGCATCTGTCAGATGCCCTGAACAATATTCTATCATAAAATTGTCATTTGTATACACGTCGGGGGATGTCTGGTGCTAACAAACCGAAATGTCTCCAAAAATAACCAAAAATGTAGTATATCTGGATTTATAGGACACGCTGTACTCGCTCTAGTCAGTTGAGAATCAATAGGGTACATTTGTGAGACACCTTGAAAAGTATCCACTTATAAGATTGGTCACTTGTATACACTACGGAGGATGAATCGTGCTAACAACCCAAAATTTCTCCAAAAAGGACCAAAAATGTGGCACTTCAGGTACCATAGCACCCGTTGTACTACCTCCAGTGAGCTAAAAATCAATAAGGTTCATCTATAAGATGCCTTGAACAATATTCAATCATAACATTAGTTACTTGTATACACTCTGGAGGCTGTATCGTGCTAACAAACTGAAAAGTCTCCAAAAATGACAAAAATTTGGTACTTCAAGTACCATAGCACTCGTTGTACTGGCTTTAGTGAGCTGAATATCAATAAAGTTCATCTTTGAGATGCTCTGAATAATATCCAATCATAAAATTGGTCACTTGTATATACTCCGGAGGCTGTATCGTGCCAACAAACTGAAATTTCTCCAAAAATGACAAAAATGTCGTACTTAAAATACTATAGCACCTGTTTTACTGGCTCTGGTGAACTGAAAATCAATAGGGTTGATCTGTGAGAGGTTCTGAATAATATTCAATAATAAAATTCGTAACTTGTTGCACTCTGGAGGCTGTGTATCGTGCTAACAAACTGAAATTTCTTAAAAAATGACAAAAATGTCGTACTTCAAGTACCGTAGCACCCGTTGTACTGGCTCGGATGAGCTGAAAATCAATAGGGTACATCTATGAGTTGTCTTGAATAATATTCAATCATAAAATTGGTGACTTGAACTTGGGAGGCTGTGTCGTGCTAACAAGGCATGTAACGAAAAATAGCCGACGACAACGACAACGACGATGACGACTTAAACGGTTAACTGTAAACCAATACTTTTCTCGCATATTAGATAATAGGTTGTGCGGATAAGTAAAATGTTGACAAAGTTGACCGATAGTCTACAGAACAGCTGTTGTCTTGTGTTTAACAATAAAATAAACTGCAATATGTTTATTGGGGTAACAGCAATACAAGAAAATTGACGGGATTACAAATAAATTTACCAAAAGAATCCGACGCAATGAAGAAGGTTGTAAATTACATTCTCTTTAATTGCCTCCCTGTTAACCATATAGAAGTTGTAGAAGAAAAGGAGAACAGAGACAATGTTCGGATTATACAAAAATGTTACATTAAAGCTGGAAAAACTTTTCTAGGTCAGTACCCCATTTTCTACTATACCGGAGGATATTGACATACAGGACGCTAGACTAATCTCTACAGATAATTTCGTTGCACGTGTTTTAAGGAAGAGAACTAATAAAACAAACAAACTTTCTCCTTATAAGATTAAAGAAATCGACCCTCTGTCGCAAGCTCACATTCCATCGACAAGGAAACGAAAACAAGAAATGGATGAGCTGGATACCAAGAGGCGGAAGCTGGATTTTCTCGAAAAGACAACTGCAATAAAGTAAGAGTATAGAAGTCTACTGGAGAAAGAGAAGAAGGTAGCACAATTGAGGGAACGATTAGAAAACTTATTTTATAGGCATAGTGCAAACCTAGACCCGGCAGGTATGTATAAGGTGTCAGCGTTTACCATTAACAATAAAAACAAATATATTTATGTTGGTATGTTAACAGAGAAGGATGGCGAAAAAATGTCTAATTTTTAAAGGGTTACTACAAACATATATTTCTAAGAGTTTACAACAACAGAGAAGCTCTTATCCCACATGGTTATATTACAATACTTTATAACAATATGTTTGCTTATTGAAGAAACTTTCGTTAAATTTACTACAAATGGTATCACGTCTTACCAAAATAGAAAATTTAAAGTTTTCTACGGAGGTATGGAAGAATATTCCTTTTACCCAAGAAGATATGACCCAAATTAAAAACATTACCACGCAGAAGATAAAATATCGTATTAAAATAAGTCTTGGCCAGCGCTTAGAAGAAATTGCCGAAGGAACAGAAATGGTAATTACCGCTATAAAGGAGAGAGAGATTTCGTTACAAATTAAAGTTTGAGAATTCGGAAATCTTCTATTGATCGAACTACTGGTTGGAAAGAGAATTTGCAGAAATGGACCTAAGTTATATAATTAAGATAAAAATAGATAAAATTACACATACGCCTAATAGAAACAAGGAAAGAGCTGTATTTTGTGTGTAATATTTGTTTGTATTGTAAATTAAAACAATTATAAAAATAGTGTTGTGTTTCTGTTTTCGTTGGGTTTGCTATGTTAGGACTTCTTAGGATGGAACTGGATACTTTTCTTGGTTGAGAGAAGAGGTGGGGGTCGTGGAAACTGCTCTGTTGAAAGTAAAGTAATGTGGTTTTCTTACCTATATGAGCAGGGGTGACGTCATCGGCATACAAGGCACAAGGTGGATGCGCCCAAAATGGCTGACGGCCGCCTCATGATTGACGCATGCGCAGATCGACTTGAGACAAAAATGACCACGATGGACCTTGGCGATTTCCCGTGTTATATTACATGAGGAATGAGCTAGAACCAGCCTAGCTCCTTTACTTAAAACATTGATCTAAATTTTGTATTACAATTTCAATAAACTTGCGCTAGTAATATCTGTTAGCATTATCTAAGAAAACAGTTTTTTTTTCGGAACTATGCGCAATACGAAATTTGTACGAGAGTAACAAAATGAAGATAATGAATTAGTCTTCTCGTTAAAAGAATTTGAGAATCATATTACCACCCCTAAGAAAGTTCTGAAAGAAATGTCAGGGTGTAAGGGTGGTTTTAAACCATCTACAATTTCTTTTGGATTTCTTTGATTACCGAAAGGAGAGTAATCTTCTAAAATGCACTTCCATTAAATTTCATTCATTTTGCTTAACTCATTTCTGAGCAGCAAACAAAAATGTGGTTTTTTATGTAAACTTTGAACTCTTCCCTAGGGCAAACGGTGCCTTTTGGTAAATAAATAAATTGGGTTCTATCGACTTATTTTGACCGCTTAGCAATTTTGGAACAACCAGTATTTTGAAAATGATTCATTGGGCTACATATTACTAGAGATTTAGATGGTACACGCGAGAGAAGTGAAAAAAAACATTATCTAACAGTCAAAGAAAATAGAAAGGAATAAAATGATATTCCAGCCTTCTAAATACAGACATGAGAATTTGTACTTGCACGTCTGCTTAAAAAGGCCGAAACCGGTATGTAGCTTATGGAATTCTCTTGTTGATTGTAGGCTCAAATGGTGAATCGATTAAAAAATCAACCACTATCACGTTCTCTGGGAAAATGTAATTCAATATTCGTCGCGCGGCATGTAACCAAAAAAGTAGTTGTTTTTCTCTCTCGAAAAATGGGCAGTCTGGTTTGAAAAACTATTATTTTCAAACTGGCAGAGGTTCAATTAGAAATTCCAATCTCTGTACACGGTTACTGGCACCTCGAACTGAATATTATTTCACATTCTAACTATAGTTTAGAAAGATATAGTTCTACATAATCTTAAAATTGTACTATAAGAATTAATGATAACACAAACTTCCATTAATAAAGGTAGAGTAAAGCTATATAATACATTGTATTCATTTTATGATGTTGAGTTGTGAAAAGTATAAACTATTAAATTACAGTTTCGATAACGTAAATCAAGGTGTACAGAAAGTGAAAGCTTATGTAGTATTGTATAAAAAATAAAAAGTTCAGACACATCAAAACATTTGTACAACTCTTTGTGTTCAAGGGATTAAATAACAAACTTAGCTATTTGGTTTCTGTATATTTGTTATGACTGGTAATAAGAGAAAAGTCAGCGAAAAACTTGCCAAAGAAATATCAATAAAATACACTTGAGTGGAGAAACTGTATAAAAGTTTTACAATCAGATTCCAAACATTCGAACGGAATCGATGTACGATTTTTGCCAGTCAAGATCTAATCGTCTTAGGAGATGGGAATACTGGGAATACTAATTTTGTTGACTGAGTTATAGTAAGATTCGCTAAATGAGATCGTTTATTATCACGTTGGTAGTTATTTTGATATAATAACTTTTTTTGTTATAAAAGCTTAAATAATTTTTAGTTGGATAGTTTCAAATTGTTCGTGTCGTGTTTCCCAACTGATTAGATTAATTATGTTTTATTGCATTCATTCATCTGAGAAGTATGAAGAATAGCTGATTTAAACATCGGTGACATTATTCATTTTAAAAGTAGATTTTATATTAAATAGTTAAGGCTGTAAAAAATCACAAAAGTTTTAGACTCATATAAGCAGGTGAAAGAAAATAAATTAATCAGTGTCTTATGATAATGATAATTGTATAAAAATGTCGAAGAATAACATACTTTGTCATCCACCCACTTCATAAAAATAAATTTAGAGCCAGATTACTGAAAATTTTGCTATTTTACTTTTTTTTGCAGTTGAACAATGGTGGTATACGTAAGCACAATTGTTTGTAATCGAAAAAACCATTGATACTTCTGCAAATTGGTACTAATGAATGTTTCAAAGCATTTTTGGGCAGATAACCATATCATAAATTATCAACGAAAATTAATTTGATAAAGCAAATGAAAAATAAATTAATCAATATTTCAGATAATACGATGCACAATAAAAATTTAAATATATTATCGAATCTATTCATTAATAATGGATATCCAAAAACCTTAGTAAGAAAAATACTATTTAACAATCCTCATCCAATACAATTATCTAATGAACCTAATTTATCAACTGATAACGTAGAAAATATAACGAATACAAATTCAACTAATACCTTTTTTGCATCTTTACCATATTTTAGAGATTTTACACCTAGAATTTCAAGAATTTTAAAAGGAGTAACTAACATAAAACTTGCAAATAAAAATGTTCTGACAATTAATCGTGTTTTTAGTAAATTGAAAGAAATCGATCCTTATACTGAACGTTCTAATGTTGTATATAGATTAACATGCGGGTCATGTGGGTCAGACTTCTCAAAAAACTACTAAGCGCTTAGCTCTACATAAGAATGATTCAAGATTATACCCAGAACGTTCAGCATTAGCAGAACACGTTTTCTCAACAAAACATATAATTGATTATAAAAACTTCAAAATTTTGTGTAAAGAAGACAACTACTCTAAAAGGATTTTCCTGGAAATGACATTCATTGCTCAAGAGAATAATTGTTTAAATAAAAGAACTGATATTATGAATCTAAATTCAATTTATAGTTATTTATTATCATTTGACAAAAAAGATAAAAATGGAGATCAAGGCGTTATATAGGAGAATTCTTTTTATTGATTTACTAATATTTGATTTAAATATTATAAGAGTATAGTAAACATTTTATTATATCCTATACTAATTGTACTGAATATATATATAACAAAATATTTTCTATGACAACATCAACTTGTCACAAATTGTCATCAATTTGATAATATGCCAATTTAAATATTTTTACGTTAAAATTGTACAATGGTGTTTCTTCATGTACATAGATATTATATTATTGTGAACAACCTCAATTAGAGTAAGTAAAAAATATTTTTACTTTAAAACATATTATAAATTTATATAATATTTATTTTGTAGATTCTTTGATAATGATAATAATAAATTATCGAAAGCTTAGGATTATCTAAACAGAGTTTTCTTTCTCACATTGCCGCATTCCCCAATAAAAAAGTTACCCTATATGTATATATATATATATATATATATATATATATATATATATATATATATATATATGATATAAACTATCCAGCAAAAATAATAAGGGTTGAGATAATGAATGAAAAATATTTATATTATAAAAGATGTACCAACCTGTAATATTAATATGGAATGATGATCTGTTATTATTATGTTTTTATACTTATTTGGAATATATATGAAATAAATTAAGTAAAATTGAGCAGTAAATAGGTAAATATACCGGGACATAAAACATAAAATACTTCAACAAATAATCCTCATAACGATGATTTATAATCTGTCAGATTCCATAACAAAAAAATACTTTAATGACATGTAATTATATGATTTGTAATATCAAATGGTTAGGAACTGTCACATTGGAGAAACAAGGTATGAAATCTAAAATTACCCAATCAAGTTTTTTTAAATTGTCTAATCCTAATAAACAATCAAAATGATCGTGAAATTTGAAAACGCAATATTCTAAATTAAACGGTTGTCTATAATTAAACATTTTGCTGATTGGAATGAAAGTGCAGTAATTTTGTTGACTGCTACCAAAGGCCGATTTTACGTGAACGATTTTTGAACAAAATAATTTTTGTTGAAATATTTTTCAGCTACAACTGGTGTCACAAAGGATCTTGCGCTACCAGTGTCGCGCAAAACTTTTAGGTCTTGTTCTGGAAAAATAATATAGAGTAACACACTTTTTAAATTATTTGAGTTTAACAATTCAATAATGTTTTGTTTGGTCCCGAGGCTGGTGTCTCCAAAAAATTATCGGTAACTTCATTAATGCAATCGGAGTGGTCTCTATTATGGAGTTATGGAGCATATTTTCAAAATTCTTTGAAACATACATACAGTGTTACTCATATTGATACAGGCAACCAACCTTATATTTTTTAAAATGGAACACCCTGTGTATTCTTAGATTTTTAGACTCTTCTCGTTAGTCTCGTTTGTATGAGCAGTTTTATATTAATTTCGCAGCAAATTCAGCACCCTGTAGCATAGTAGACATTTGTTATAAATAATCCAATTACACCTGGAAAATTTTGTTGTGTAAAAGTATTGATGTAGCAAAAAACCTCGTTTTGGATATAGGGTGAGTAGAAAGTCGGATTGATTATTTTCTCGGAATTCTTAAATGAAACACCCTGTATTTTATTATTGTAATAATATCCCATTTTATGGCACTTAATTATTTCTTAAGGATTCCTTATACCTAAATGTGTTAATGTCTGAGTTATTCTTGATTTTTTCAGTCAAATATTAATTGGATCGAAAAAGAGATGGAATTTTATAGTGCTGACCGTGGAATTATTAAAAATAAATAGATTTTTCGAAAAAAAATTACAATATAAGATGAACTCATTCTTCTCTCCTTCACATTGGGTGAAATATCAACAGACATTAATAGTTAGATTATTGTTGTATAAAACGTTAATGAAAACAGACAATAGACCAGTTGGCTATAATTCTGACATATAATTCAAAATTTTTACGATAAATGTTAAGAAATGTAAGTGTCGCTCTTTTGAAGATCGCTTTCAATGATGCATTGACGTAAATGCTTATTGTAGATTCATTTTTTTTGTAATTATTTCGAGGACCTTTCCATTTTATACATTCTCTGTTCATATTGAAGGTTACTTTAAGTTAATGTTTATTTGATAATTGCATAACATTTGTATAGAATGATTATCAGTTATTTTGAATTTGTATAATCTGCAATGCATCAGCCTAATTGTCAAGGTCATAGCCAACTGGTATATTCAATATTTTCATTAAAGTTTTATGCAACAATTATCTTAACTATTAAGGTCTTGATATTTCAACCAATGTAAAGCACAGAAGAACGATTTTATGTTAATTTGTATTTTTTTTCGAAAAATCTATTTATGTTGAATACTTTCAGGATCAACACTAATCCACTGATCCAATTAATATTTGATTGAAAAAATCACGAATAATTCAGAAATTAACACATCTAGGTATAGGGTATAGCTATAATTACGAATAACACATCCAGGTATAGGGAATGCTTGAGAAATAATGAAGTACCATAAAATAGGATATTATAACAATAATTAAACACAGGGTGTTTCATTTATGAAGTACGAGAAAATTATCAATACGAGTTTCTAATCACCCTGTATCCAAAAACGAGGTTTTTCGATACATCAATAATTTTAAACAACAATAGGCCGTATTAAAATTTCTCCAGGTGTGAATATGTTTTTTATATCAAATGTCTACAATGCTACAGGTACAATGCTGTCAAGGTGACAGTCAAGAATTTTCAAGACTTTTCTATTGTGTTCCATACTAGAATGTTATAGAATATTCTAGTTCTTTCTGGAAAGTTCTTTCTATATATAAATAGAGATCAGTTATGGCAGAGTCAGCCAGTCAATAGTTTGATGTGTCAATAAGTTGAATTGTCAGAAAGTAGTATTGTATTTTGCCAAGTATTAAATAAAGTTGTGAAAACTATAACAGTGGTGATAGCGGTAAAAGTAATTTATGGTCAATATTAGAAGTACAAATTACGACACCGATATGGAAGCTAATAGTGGAGCACCAGCATGGTTTATTCAGATGATGGAGCAAGAAAAACAAGAAAGAAAACAAGGAAAGGAGGAAGAGGAACGGAAGTGAAAGCAAGAAAATGAGGAAGAGGCAAACCGTAGAAAACAAGAAAAGGAAGAAGAGGAACACAGTAGGAACGTGGAGAATGAAGCAAATATTAGAGGTAATGTCCAATTTTAGTTCTACCTTTAAAAGTGAAATAGCGGCCTTAGATAACAAAATAGATACAATGGAAGACGGCCTAAAAACAGACATAAATACAGTTAAGGAAGATTTAGAAACGGTAGAGAAAGATTTAAAAACAGACTAGCTTGACAAGACAAAAATTAGTTGTATTAGTATAGAAAATAGAAGCGGATTCCAATGATAGCAGTTTCATTAGTGATAGTGCCAGAAATAGTAAATTCGAGACACAACCAGGTTATCAAGCCACCTACATATGATGGCTAATCATCTTGGGAGACATATCGACGCCAATTTAAAGCAGCAGCTAGTGTCAATGGGTGGAATGATCAAGAGAGACCTCCCTTATGACTGCTATTCGTGGACAAGCCGCTTGCATTCTGCAATTATTACCTCAAGGCAACCCTAGCTATGACGGCATTATCCAATCTTTGGAGAACAGGTATGAACAGCAATATTTAAAGCGAGTTTCCAGAAATCAATTGAAGGTGCACATACAAAAATTAGACGAGAGCCTCCAAGTATATGGAAGTGACATAGAAAGACTATTGAGTTTAGCATATCCAAAGGCACCTAAAAAATTTTTAGAACAATTTGGAGTTCAATCATTCATTGATGGTTTAAGAGATATAGAAATGCATCAAGCCCTCCGATTACGCCACCATCTGAAACTAAATGAAGTATTCACTTTTGCTCAAGAATTCGAAGTTGCTAAAATCATTTACAAAAACGGACTTCCAAAATTACGAGCAATACACTTCGAGGAGGAGAATTTAACCGAAGTTATGCCCAGAATATAAAACCTACTGAAAGACACGCTACAAAGTCGTACACCAATTCAAGAATCCCGGAAATGTTTCAACTGCGGAAGAATTGGACATCTGCAAAGAATATGTAGAAATGAAATGGCCGAAATTTAACTGTTAGGGGACAACTAGAAAATCATGATTGCAGTTTTATTGTCGACACTGGGGCAACTAGATCATTTGTACACCCAGATATGTTGACACAGAAATACGCAAGAAAACCTAAAGGCCTTGTGCAGGAAACCGCAACTGTCATACTACTCCGATTTTGGAACAAGTAACAGTATACATTCGAATTGGAAACGCGGCCATATTTCACTCATTTTTGGTAGCAAACATTATGGATGAATGTGTTTTGGGTTTAGACATTATGCAAGATAAATTTGTAATAGATTTGAAAAACAAAATTTTATCCCCCGACGATGAAGAAGTAATTCTCAGTGGTGAAAATTATCTTTTGCACAAAATGAAAGTTATAGTTGATGAAGATATAAGAATTCCGGCAAATTCAGAAAGCATTGTCATGACTCATCTTAAAGAAAAATCTAAAGATCTGACTATTGCGTTTATTGAACCACGTGAACCGACAGAAGATTGAGTAATGGTAGCCAAATGTCTGGTAAAAATAGAACAGCAAATTCCCGTTCGCATTGCCAATACATCTAGGAGACCAGTTGAACTAACGAAAAATCACGAGTTGGGATATTGTGAACCAGTGAAGAACATAGTGAATTTACGAGGTAATCCCAAACCCGAGAAAGAGCCACAGAATAAAGTCGACGACCAACTTATAGAGACAATCATCAAAGACTTTGACAAACTAACACCCGAAGAAGCGAGCAAGGCAAAGAAATTTGTTTTCAATCCCCTTAGCCTTTTCGAAACTACAAGAGATCATCACCGATACGTCAAAACCCAAAAAGACTTCCAATCGCTAAACAAAAAGATGTAGCGAATATGATACAAGACATGCTGGATGAGAACGTTATTGAAGATTCATCTGGACCGTGGTGATCTTCAGTTGTTTTAGTAACTAAGAAAGATGGAGTACAAGATTCTGCATTTACTATCGCAAATTAAATAAAGTTACTGGAAAAGAGAGTCATCCCCTGCCACGTATAGACGATTCCCTGGACACCCTATCCAACTCTCAGTGGTTCGCCACATTAGACTTAAAGAGCGGATACTGGCAAGTTGAAGTTCATCCCGATGATAGAGATAAAACAGCCTTCTCTGCTGGAAATGGTCTTTATCGATTCCAAGTACTTCCATTTGGTCTATGCAATGCTCCAGCCACTTTTGAAAGACTTATGGGAATGGTGTTAAAAGGACTGACGTGGAAAACCTGTATGTGTTATTTAGATGACGTCATTATAATCGGAAAAACATTCGACGACCATCTAAACAATCTAGAAGAAAATGTTAGTCGACTGTAAAATACAACTTAATATTTAATTCCACGAAATGCTCCTTATTACAACGTCAAGTTTTATATTTGGGTCACGTTGTGTCAGCGGAGGGAATAGAAACTGATCCGGCAGTAATTTCCGAGATTCAAGACTGGCCAAAACCAAGATATAAACATGAGGTTCGTCAATTTTTGGGTCTTTGTACAAATTACCGGAAATTTGTTCAAAATTTTGGAAAGATAGCCAAACCTTTACACAGACTTACTGAAAACAACACATCATTCGATTAGGATCCAGAATGCCAAAATGCCTTTACTGAATTGAAAAAGAGGTTGTCCACTGCACCGGTTATAGCGTACCCTAAAGAAGAAGGTTAATTTATTCACAACATAGCATAGGAGATATCCTTTCACAGCAACAAGATGGCGAGGAAAAAGTAATTGCTTATTTCAGTAAGACCCTGGTGAGGGCGGAGAAAAATTACTGCGTTACAAGAAAAGAACTTTTAGCAATTGTAACCGTTTTTCTCCAACGTGTCAGTTCCTAGCCATTTAACATTACAAATCATATAATTCTCAACTTAGATGTCATTAAAGTATTTTATGGTATGAGATCTGTCAGATTATAAATCATTGTTATGAGGATTATTTGTTGAAGTATTTTATATTTTTGGTTGTGTAGCCTGGTATATTTACTTATTTACTGCTCAATTTTACCTAATTTATCTCATCTTCATTCCAAATACGTTTAAATACATAATAATAATAATAATAGACAATCATTTCATATTATTATTACAGGTTGGTACATCTTTTATCATAAACATATTTTTCATTTAATAGAATTCATTCATTATCTCAAGCTATAATTAGATTAAAGGTATTGTTTATTATTTTTTTGAAGGATAGAATATATCATAACAATATATATATCTTAAACATAATTCAATGAAAATCTCAAAAAATAATTTATTCAATTATTGTCTGTTTCCAATAACGTTTTTTTTGGAGCAATAATCTTAACTATTAAGGTCTTTTGATATTTCACCCAATGTAAAGCACAGAAGAATTAGTTCATATTATATTGTAATTTTTTGAAAATAATCTATTTATGTTGGATAACTCCAGTGTCAACACTATAAAGTTTCATTTATTTTTTGATCCAATTAACATTTGATTGAAAAAATCACGAAAAACTCAAAAACTCACACATTTAAGTATACGGAATGCTTAAAACATAATGAAGTACCATAAAATAGGATATTATTATAATATTAAAATACAGGGTGTTTTATTCAAGAAATCCGAGAAAATAATCAATCCGAGTTTCTACTCACCCTGCATCCAAAAACGATGTTTTTCGATATATCAACAATTCTAAGTAACAATAGGCTATATTAAAATTTCTCCAGGTGTGAATGGATTTTCTTTATATCAAATGTACAATTCTACAGGGTGCTAAAGCTGCCGCAAAATTAATATAAAACTGCTTATATCTTTTAAACTACGCTGTATAATATTACTAAACCGATTATAGAAACGAGACTAACGAGAAGAGTCAAAAAATGTAAAACTATACAGGGTATTCCATTAAAAAATATATAGGTATTGTTGCCTGTGTCAATATGAGTGAAACTGTATGTTTCAAAATATTTTGAAAATCTGCTTCTATGTGTGTTTTAATTTTTTTCGTATCTCGTATGACGACTGAATAATTGGACTTCCTCACATTAATGCCGCTTCGTATATATATATATATATATATATATATATATATATATATGTATGTATAAAATATTGTTCTATTATTATCAACGATCGTCATGAAAATTATTACAGTTAATTAGAAAAAATGAATCAGTGATATTGATGCGATGCATCTTTTTTTAAAAAGCATCCGTTGGAAACACTCTTAATAGAAAAATCAACATCGGAAGTATCACTTACCATTCAATTCCGGTGGTGGCTTGTTATTTGCTACATGTGCATCACTCATATCCTTCCACGGACTCATCACTTCCCTACTGTTGAGACCTAGGCAAAGAAAATTAAAGAATGATAAAAACCCGAGTGGTTATGTCACTGTCACGTGCGATTAAAACCGTTTGACAACCGGCCGAGAAAAGCTGATGTTTGCAGCATTTTGGTAGACATGGAGGTCCGGATTAGTAATTGGATAAATACAGGGAAAAAGGATTGAAAAAGAAAGGCAAGTGCCAATAGTTTTAACCGCACGTGAACCTTCCGTCTCGTGTACAGGGCCGGCTATAGGCACTCGCCTTGGGCATCACTATGACAAGGGAAGACCAAGACGAGAAATACATTTTGAAGAACGTTTCTGTAATATTATACTATTAATAAAAGTTAACGTATAACAATATTAAGGATACATATTATTTATGTCAAAATGAATTAGTGTTTCAGTGGATAATTTTGTTTTTTTTACGTCAAGAACGGATCTACTTTACATGCAAATATCACAGTATTCATTATTTTTTCCAAATTATGTTAAAACATAGAAAGTGCAACAACTGATATTGGAACGAATGACATTAATTTTGTAGCAAGCTGTACTAAATCTATGGATAAAGACCTAGTTTAGTATTAAATAACTCCAGGTATCTATATAGAGAATATTATTTACAAGCAATATGAAAATATCGTAGCAATCAATACTAAGTTGAATTGGTCTACTAAAAAATAGTGACTATATAGTAAAGAAGCATCTGCAATTTTTTCAAATAATAATGATGAATACTAAGTCCCATCCGTCAAAATATATTATATAGACAAGAGTTTTTCTTTAACACATGTTTGAATTTATTGAGTTTTCAATTTATACGATGAAAAAGTAGTTGTTACTGGGAAATACGGAACAACGACTTTTGAATTGTGACTATTAAGGTAAATGCATCTTATCTAGTCCCAAAAATATGTATAAATTGAAAATAAAAATACAAAAGTAGAAATGCCAAATTCATCCATAAATTTCTGGCATTTCTGATCTGAAATTATTTTAAATTCCCAGGCAGAAACGCTAACAAAAGAAAACCTCTGTCAGCATAGTTAACTACTTTAACGTGTTTAAATGGAAGGAGTCGGTAGCAATTGGGTTAAATGGATTGAAAGGATAGGAAATACGTACCAAAACACTGAAAACAAGCCTTCTTGTCAAGTCTTCTTGGAATCACATGATGTTCGATACATTTTAAAGAATTGGATAAAAAAATAATATTCGATGGAATATCTACTTAATGAACATATTAATTTAATTTGAAAATTAATCATTCTTTTTAAATTCTTATGCCTGTTGAAATATTTTATTTGAAATTTTGAAAAATGAACTCAAATTGCTGAATATTAAAATAAACTGACTTCTTGATGGTCTTCTGAAATTGCATTATCTTCTTTTTATTCTCTTGATGTTGACCTTTGTCCGCGTGAATTCCAACTATAAACGTTTCATCACATATTCGTGACCAAAATAAAAGATGGACAAGAAAATATATTTTCTAAAAATAACAGTATCAATCATTTTAACATCTTATACTTCAATTTTTGAGCATAAAAGTTTCAATTGAGAAAAAATAATTCACACAATAGATAAAACGTCTAATATATCTGAATGATTGAAAAATTAAACAAATTTTCCAATACAAGTCTGTGAAGTATTTCACAAATTTATGTAGAACATTTTTTTGATTACTGGTCATAAATAACCAACCCTAATTTACATTCAATATCTAGAATTATTGTCATTTTACTAGTATTTTTAGAAAACTTTTTTCATGAATAAGAGGAAGAAGGTGTATCAATGCTTACTTTGACTTTGGGAGAGCATCAATGGCTGCATACCCATACCCTGATGTACCACGTATTGTCGTTGAACTAGTTGTAGCTGCTGAATTAGTTGCTGTTGTTGAAGTGCTAGCTGCTGTATTGAACTCGATGCTTTTTTCTTGTCTGTACTCTGAAGGATATGTGTCTGTTGGATGAGATTCATTTGAAGTTGTTCCTGAAGCTGTTGCATTGTTTGTTCGATTTGTTTTTTACCTAATTCTGCTAATTGATGTTGCTGGAAACATTGATTTTCGTTAGTATGTTGTTTAAGAAATATAAATAGGTAAACCATACTTGATGTTGCTGCTGCTGCTGCTGCAATATCGAATGTTGCTTCATTAAAGTCTGTAGCTGAGTGGGGCTCAATACATGTTGCTGAAGTAACTGCTGCATATGATGAAGATTTGAGGTGGGTGATGACATTAGTGGTGGTCCAGGTGTTTGAGACTGACTGTAGGAGTAGTCATTCGGTAATTTTGTTGATTCATTCTGTAACAAAGGAGAACAGTTTATTGTTTCTTATTTAAGTCATTTCATTAGTTTGTATCAATTAGTTGCTTTCTAAATAAATCAATTCCTGATCATTTTCAATAAAATTTTATTGGCTGATGGTTATTTTAAAATACGCTACTACTAATAACATTATGAACTTCTTAATATCAAATTAATTTTCTAAGACCTGAGACTATTGTATAATGTGCCCGGTGTTTAGATATTAGTGATGCAAATCATTGGTTATTGTGAATTATAAAGCATAATCCATGCTCAACCATGTTGATTAACAAAAATATATCTTTGACACGAGATTTATTGGAATATGTGCAAGATAATAAGCAAAAGTGATTATATTTTCTGAATTTTTAATCACAGTTATGATAAAACGTCATTTCTTATACAAAAATATGCTTGTGTTTGAAATTATATTGAAAAAATTTGTCCCGAGTAAGGATCGAGTTCAGGATTTCCTGGAACTACCACTTGTGCTCTGTTAATACTATACCAACTATAATCCAAAATTTAATCATTTAGTAGTCAGATGTTATCGGTGTCACAAATATCAATACACAAGTACACCTCCACAAAAACCAACTCACCGAACAAGCCAAATACAAACCGTCTATGGCATATAAATGAAACCATGAAAAGTCACTTTATATCTACAGTAATTTATATTTCATACAAAATTTCAATATTCTAATGGCCGCAGAAATGTGGTTACCGATCAGGATGGAGTTCTATCAGTTGACTTGGGGCGGTGATGCTACAGTAAAACACAAAGCTGAGATACAGGTACCTCGATTTAGATAGTTTGTCGGTATATATATATATATATATATATATATATATATATATATATATATATATATATATATCATCATCATCATCATCATCATCATCATCATCATATGCAGCTTATTCAACCATTTTGTTATGGTGTAGCCTCCCTTTACATATTTATATATTCCATTTCCATGTGGGCCCATTGTTGTCTATTGCTAGCTATGCGGCCCCAAGTTGATCCTGCGAGTTTCTTTATGTCGTAGTCCCATCTTAAGTTGGGGCGTCTTCTTGGTCTTTTCACGCCTCGGGGATACCATTGCGTTATCTTTGTGGTCCATCTATCGTCTGTCCTTCTAGCGAGATGCCCCGCCCATTGCCACTTTAGGGATCTGATTCTATTTATGACATCTATCACTTGGGTCTTTTGTCTGATCCAATCAAGCCTTTTTCTATCTCTCCTTGTTATTCCAAGCATGCATCGTTCCATAGACCTCTGCGCTACCTGGAATTTTCTAATGATATCAGTTTTCAGGGTCCAGGTTTCACAGCCGTATGTTAATACTGGTAGTACGCACTGATCAAACGCCTTCTTTTTCAAACGGAGTGACATTCTAGACTTGAAGATGATAGAGTTCTGTCCAAAAGTTCTCCATGCTAATTTGATTCTTCTGTTTATTTCTGGAAGTAGAGAGCCTGATATGTGTATTAGTTGACCCAGGTACATGTATTCCTCTACTATTTCCAGGGCAGTGTCATTAATTGTTATTTCTTGTGCGTTTATCAGTTCGTTATACATTATCTTGGTCTTACTCAGATTTATTTTAAGGCCTACTTCGTTGCTTGCTACATTCAATTCATTTATTTGTTGTTGCATTTCGCCAGGGTTACTCGCTATCAGGATGATGTCATCAGCGAATCTTAGAAGGTTCAAATATTCTCCATCTATATTCAGACCTGTGTTGTTCCAGCCCAGTTTTCTGAAGATGCTTTCTAGTGTTGCTGTAAATAACTTTGGTGATATTGCGTCTCCTTGTCTAACTCCTCTGCTGGTGGGGAATTCTGGTGTGCCCTCATATATCCTAACTCTCGCTTTGGCTTCCCTATATATATTTGCTAGGGTCTCAATATATGGCTTGTCGACCCCTTGTTCTGTTAGGGTATTTATTACTGCTCTGGGATATATAGAGTCGAATGCTTTCTCAAAGTCGATGAAGGCTAGTGCTAGTGGTTGGTCGTATTCTTTGGTTCGACTGATAACCTCTTTGAGGGTATGGATGTGATCTATTGTACTGAAGCCTTTGCGGAATCCAGCCTGTTCTCGTGGTTGGGCCGAGTCTAGTGTATTTTGTATTCTGTTGTGAATGATCTTTGTGAATACCTTGTACGTCACTGGTAGTAGACTTATTGGTCTGTAGTTCTTAATGCCTTATTTGCTGCCTTTCTTGTGGATCAACACTATAAGGGCGCTGTTCCACTCTTTAGGTATGCTCCTGGACATCAGACAGTTCGTGTACAGTTTGGCAAGGTACTTCCATGTTTTAGCTCCTGCATATTTGAGTATTTCGGTCGTGATGCCGTCATTTCCCGCTGCTTTGCCATTTTTCATGCTTTTCAGTGCCATTTCTACTTCCTCCACCAATACTTCTGGTATGGCATCTTCTGAGTGTTCTATTATTTCTTCCAAATTTTCAGGGGCCTTGTATAGGTCTCCATAGAATTTGGCTACTAGGTCTATTATTTCATTCCTGTCTGTGGTTCTTGTGTTTCCATCAGTTAATGCAACTATCTGTCTTTTCCCTATTATTAGTGCCCTTTTTGCATTTTTGTAGCTTTTACGGTTTTCTATTGTTGTTTGTACCAGTTTCTCGTTGTAATTCCTGATATCTTCTGCGATTTTCTTTCGTATCGTCTTGCACAGTTCGGTGTATTCAATTCTTTGAATGTTTGTTCTCTTTTTCATTACTCTTCGTTTTTGTAATAGTGCTTTTGTTTCCGGAGTTAGTTTTTTGTGTTCACCTCGTTGTTGCAGACCTCCCACTTCTACGGCGCAGTTTCGAATTGTGTCTATCAGTTCAGGGTTGTTATATTCCACTTTTTGTAGTCTTTCTTCTAGTAGTGCTTCATATTGGTGAGAGTTCTCTTTCAGCCTTTCGTTGTTTATGTTTTTCGTTGTGTTGGTTTTGATTAGTCTTGACCTTTCTAGTTTTATATCTAAGACCAGTCAAGCTCTAATTAGTCGATGGTCGCTTCCTGTAGTGAACTTGTTGAGCGTGCTTAGATCTTTTACCGTGGTCATTTTATTAGTGAGGATAAAGTCTATTTCGTTTCTGATAGTTGCACCGCGAGAAAAGTATTGGTTTACCCCAAAAAAATTTGTAATTTTGGAAAAAAAATTTGAGTTATTTTTACGTTTCTCACCAAGAACAACACGAAAAAACGGTTTTTAGAAAAAAAATCCTGTGTGTATGTCGTCATCGTCGTTGTCGTCGGCCACTTTTCGTTATATGTCTTCTTAACACGATACGGCCTCCGGAGTACAATAAGTCACCAATTTTAAGATTGAATATTGTTCAGAACATCTCACGGGCGAACCCTGAAGATTTTCAGCTCACCAGAGCAAGTACAACGGGTGCTATGGTACATGAAGTACATCTTTGTCATTTTTGGAGAAATTTAAGTTTGTTAGCACGATACAGCCTCCGGAGTGCAACAAGTCACCAATTTTATGACTGAATATTATTCAGGACCTCTCACAGATGAACTTGCAAAATTTTCCTTTTACTAAGAGGTCCTGTTTTCGACAATTTGTCCATATTCAAAACTTTACTAAATCACAAAGCAGAAATTTAAACCAAACACAAAAACGTACAACTATCTGCACCAAATATGTAATTCTATGTACGATGTCCAAAGTAAGACTAAGTGACTGAGGTTAGTAAATAATGCTTACGTGGCGCGATCTTCAACACTTCAACAGTGTAGTGGTAGAACGGGAGCGGGGCCGTTGCCAGAGTATGTTTGACCTGCCTCGGAGGAGTACTAGTTCTGTTATCGGCTCCAGATGCCTAAAATAAGGAACCAAGAAAAAAACCGAAACACAATTCGATTTTTTCATTTTCGAATTATTTATTCGATGGTTTTTTATATTTTTAGAATGGAGTCACGACCCACCTACATCCCTTCCCCGACGGAAGAGTCGCGACCCATCGGTTGGGATCCGTTGGCAGCGTTGCCACAGTTACTCCGTCCGGAGTAGAACTACTCCCATTGCATGTGTTTTACTCCGCCACGCCAAATTATCCAAATCTACTCCGTTATGTGAGTTTGTCTATCCCGTTCTAATTTCTCTCTGGTTCAGGTAGCAAAACATTTGTCTTCTGCTATGTTCATTCTATAGTGAAATATCATAGAATATTAGGACATGATGTGTTTATGGAATGGCAGGGCTTCTTATTCTAGTTCAATCATTGACTGAAAAATTACAATGACATATGTCAAAATGTACCAATAGGAAGCCTAAAATAAGAAGGCGCGAGGTTTGAAAGAAACTCTCAAAAAGAAAGCGGCTATTGTTATTACTTGCCTTGCATTGATGTTTGAGCTGGTTTATGGTGTGAACTTTATACATGCGATGTATTAACAATTTAATAATAATAATTCTAACTCTATTCGCCGTTTTGGGTTACATGTTCTGGTCAAAATTGCAGGTTTTTTCGAAGAAAATATAATTATGGACAAGTATGTATATCATATTATGTCATCTAGAATCAGTATTCTTTTATATTCCCACAGATTTGTCATCAGGAAACAAAACCTTTTGCATGATGTGCCGGCACCAGAAAATACACAGGAACCTGTGGCCTCCACTTCTTATTCAGAAGATTCTGTTAGGGAAAATGTTGTGGTAGAGAAGGCAAGACTTCTTCATTCTAGTCAAGAATCGAGCAATTCGGATAATGATATTCCTGGACTACCACCAAGAAAGAAAAAAAGGGCCCAATCTGATTTATCCTAATAAAGCACATTAGAAAGAAAGGGCCCCATCCGAATTATACTATCGAAACACATTACAAAGCAAAGACCACATCCGAGTTGTCAGAACTACAAAACAAACAAAAACTTTTCTTACTTGTACTACAATAAGACCGGATGAAAAAGAAAATGCATTAAAATGAAATTGGGAAGAACACAATCAAACACTAACGTTATTTAAACAGGGCTGAACGCAAGTACATCAATTATTTGAAACTTACAAACTAATAAGGAAGAAAGTGTGAATTTGTAGCCATCGCTTACCTTTATTTTAAAAATATTATAAGTAGTACTTGTGTCACCCTATACATCGTATGATCTGATATCACATGTACTTGCGCCACCTATTTTCACCTCGTCATGAGGTTTTTGGACTGATTTTATTTTAGGGCCGCACAGTGAAACGAAAACAGTCTCAGATAAAGTATAGGATCCAACGAATGGGTAATAACTCACTCAGCTGCGTGTATTTAATCAATAATATCAAAATTTTTGTAATAGCTCTCATTTACTGTCAATGTCAGACTCTTATTTTATAAATAAAACATCAGTTTACATAACAATTGCCAAATTGTTGGAGGACGGTGTCCTGGCAAGGTGGAACACAATTTGGTTCAAGCAGTTTTCTTAAACTGATAAGACTCACCTGTTGAATGGGTGGAATCGTTGCGCTGAGATTTTTTTGCGAGTCGGACGTAGGTGGGGGAGAATGTTCCTGTGTCCTTTGTTCTGAAAGTGGACTTGAGCTTCCATTACCTTTTATGTCCCGCTCCCTTTCGTGATCCCAAGTTCGATCCAGTTCTAGTTGTTGCTGTTGTTTTATTACTTTTTCCAATGAAGCGGCCTGCTGTAACAACAGAAATAAATTTCAACGAGTGCATCAACCTATAAATATTTAACTTATATGTCAATTTTTCATGAAGAAATGATCGTATCGAATTAAGCAGATCACATACACTTATCAACAACAAAATTATAACAGAAGAAAATGTTAAGAAGTTGAAAAATAACCCCGCTACTGAAAGCAGCTCGTGCATGTTATAAAATAAATATGATTGATTCACTGCGCGCTTCGTGTGTACAAGAGTTCACATTATATCCAAGGAAGTCATATATCTTGGAGCAATAGTTTCACCATAATACCTGTATACCTTCTTCAAATATATTGCCATTCTCGCAAAAATAATCTTGATCTAGTGTCTTCTTTACCGCACGTAGTATTTTTTCGCTTTATTTTTTCCCTCATTTGGATGTGACTTTGCATAAAAATGTTTCAGGAAAAATAAGTAGGAATAAATAAACGTACTTTTAATTAACAATAATAATCATTGTACAAATTGTATTGATGTTATTATCCTCGTAACTACTTATACAGTCAGATAAAAATCCCTGTTTATGTATTCTCTTATTTTAGCGTTGTAAACGAAAATTTAACAAAAATTATAAATATTGATTACATAAATCCATATCCTAGGGTCATTTGCAAAATTCTGTTATTTCAATCTTATAATTACCAGAATGACGATACAGTAAACAAAGACATTGTTTTGTAAATGCGTAACACATATGCTACATATGTGTTGTCCGTGCATACTTGCTTCACCCCCAATGTTGATAAAATCTCCCAAAGCGTACATCAGCATTAATTTCATACAAAACAAACATACTAAATCAAAGATATTCTTACGTTACATCAAATTCTGTTTTAAAATCAACCGTACAGTAGCGTACAAATATTTTTAACAGCAATCATAATTTAGAATCCATGTGAATAAACAATTTATTTCATAATTATTACTAAAAGCGTGAGTTGATAGAATCAGAGCCTTTGATACAGTGATTCACCTTTTACTCTTACAAGCATTGGAGGACATAGGAATCCGAAACGATTCCCTAAATTTTTTTAAAATTATCTAACTAATAGATATCAGTTTGTAAAAGTGCATGATGTAAAAGGCTGTGACAGAACTGTTTACTTTCGTGTATAGTGGGCGTAAGAGATACAGTGCGAACTTTAAGCTTTCGGCTTTTCGTTTGATTTGAATACCGTCATAGTACAGTCAATATTATAATTTAAAATTCTTATTTGGCGATATATTCATTTAATATTACAATTTCAACTAATAATCGTTAAAATGTATTTAATAATTTTATAATTATTAAATACACTGTCTAACTTTTTAAGATGTATAGAACAAAATACATTCCTTTAAACCATATTAATCTATTTATGTTTAAAAACATCTTAAACATAACACCAGACAATTAACACTACCTTATATCTCGTTTTATTGAAAAGAATTACGAATATAATGTTATGTATTATTATTTATCAATGTATGAATATTATAATTATTCAATTTTATTTGCCACACGTTGGTTCGTCAATTGTTATGATATTTTATTTATTTATTTATAATTTTTAATTATTTATTACGTTTATATTATTATAATTTAGTTGTTGAGCGCCAGATGAAATTAATGAACTAGTAGATGAATATCTGTTTAGTTTAAAAAAGTAAAAGACCAGCTAACTTCAGTCCTCAAGATGAAACTTAATTATTTGTAGGGAATTATCGTGAGTGAGGATACGTTTATATTTAAATTTAGACTTCAAAATAATTGAGATATCATATAATTAATAAGAAAAAGAAATATTTACTTTAACTAATACTCATTATTTTCCAATAAATAGATCTAAAGAGCACTCAATATGTCTCTGTACTACTAGTAAATACCTTGGCCAATGAGTATCTATCTTACTGAATAAGATTTAGAGGTTATGAGAAATTATATTATTGAAATTATCGAAAAGTTCTTTCCTTTTTTTGTTTATATTAATTATAAGTCTATTCGATGTTTCTTTATTTAATTGTGTAATAATGAACTGAACCAAAATTCAGTTCTATGTTCTTTCTGGATACTGAAGACTGCTTTTCTGTGTTTCCAGTAAGTAATGTTTTATTATTTTCATTTGTATTATAATCAAATACTTTTTCTCATCTCTGTTTAATTTATATTCTCCACCATTGTCATTATACTCTCAAGTTATAATTGATTTTACTCATATTTAAGAATGATTCTCTTCTTTTCTTTTCTTCTTTCATTTTCTCCAGAATTTTAGAAGTTTAGGAGTATTTGCATGAAAGATAGAGTGACAGTATAATAATTAAAGTATGATAAAACAATAAACTCTCGTGGCTAAATGGGGTCCGGGCCGGAAAGGGAAAAAAAGAATGAAGAATGATTTCTTCTACAGCTTTGCTGATAGTTCAAAATTTTCTTCTTTCTTTAGTTTCTTATAATCTTATTTGATTCTTCTGAATTTTTTTGTTTGAAAAAATCTCTTTAGAAATCTCTATCAATTCTCTTCCCTTCTTTTCAATCAAAAAAATCAACAACCTCTGTCTTTTCCCGCTTAGCAACTATCAACATTTCTCTTTATATTCATCCTAGATGAAACTTTTAATTTTCTATTTTGACTAAATGACCTAGCGCACGAGATTTGCACACTTCAAAGTTTCTATCGAATATTTTTACAATAGATTAAAATTAAAATCGATATAACAAATTATTGGATTAATAATAAGTATATAATTAGATTAATTTGAGAATTAAAATTTTTGTTAAAGAAATTTCAAATAACTTATTATTGTTACCATCTTTTACTGAACTATAACTATATATTGAGAGAGCAATTTTTTCGAACACAACAGATGTTCACTCTTTAGTTGGTAGGCTGACATCAAGAAAGAGTGAGTGTTTTTCTGGGGAATTTGGGTAAGTATACATATTTATTATATAACAATTATATTTTTAGTTTTAAATTGAATATTTACTATGTGGCGTCCTTGGGAAATATCGAGTTGGGTCCAAAATATTATGTGTAAGAACTACGGAAATTTATGGCGATTTCCATTGGCAAAACTAGGATGCACTGAAACTGAACTGAGTGCAATATTTGTGTTCTATTGGTTGCACTGCACTAGTATTTCATATTCCATTGGAAAACTAGTGCAAGTGAATTTGCACTGAGTGCAGTTTTTTCGGCACCTGCTCAGGTTGAAGTTTCGAGTATAGTGCAAGAGTACAAAACCACGGAAAATGACGGCGAATGAAGAACGGTTCGAATTGGAAAAAAAAAGCAGCCTATTTGTTATTATCATCGTCATCTTCGGACGATAGCGACATCGAAGTTATAGAAGAAATAATTAAAAAACGAGCATCTGTTCCAAAAATTCAGAGCTATATTAATGATGTTGTAAATTTAATGACCGAAAAACAGGCGCTGAGAAAGGAGATTTTCTTAAAATTAAATCTTCTATGGTTAATTTCTTTTTAGTTTAAATACCATTTCAGACTTCTCCCGGAAACTGCAGATATGCTTATTACAAAATTTGAAAACTCAGCATTTTATCCTGAAAATGAAAAACATGCAGGCAGACAACAGATCACTGCCTCAAGCAGCGAAATACTTTCTTTCTTATGGTATGTAATGATTCATATTATAATATAACTCAAATTATTTTATATTTAATTATTATACTTAGGTTTGCAGGCAACAAGTGCCCTCTACGTGCTAATGCTGAGCGTTTTGGAATGACCATTTCTTCCCTTGTAAGGGTCTGCCCGAGGGTGATGGATTTTGTTCTAAACATGGGTACCTCGGTAATAAAAAACAGTGGTGAGGAAAAACAACAAATTGCTGCTGTTTTATGTATTTTAGATAAAATACTATTTAAATAAACTTAAATCTTTATCTTATAAGACTCTTTACATGTGTCTTGTTTATGTCAAAAGTGTCTATTTTTCCTTTTGACTTAAAGGTTGATTTACACTAAACATCTTCCCCTCAAAGATCAAGACGCAGAGGGGCCTTAATGCATCGTCCGTATCGGGAGCGCTCACCCTGTTATTGATATTACTTTTTAGATATTAATGTAAAGGTATTTTAATTTTATTGTATATTATCTTAATATGTTTTTTCTACTTCCGTTACTAGAATCGCATTTAAAACACGGGTTTGATATGCGCAAAATGGCTCTTTATACACTAGTGTTTAAAATGCATTTAATTTTTCAGTCAGCTGTTAGTCACGTCCCTAATGTTATGAACATAATTAAGATATAAAATAATTAAGATTAATTTTTTTATTTCTGCAAGCGTAGAACAAGTATAGTAAGCACCTCTTGTTAAAAATGACTTTAGTCACTCATTCTATAAGGCACTCGTCCCGCTTCGCTCCACTTATGCCCAATAACACTCGTGACTGAAGTAACGTCTTTAACACTTGGTACTTCTTATACTATTGTATACCGTAACAGCTGTGAATAACGCTTATATTATTAATCATATGTATTTCTTCTTCTTCTAAATATTGTTTTACATTATAGATTTATTACTCAAATCTCTCATACTCGCTAGATGTCTGAACCGCTTTAAAATTCTCTAATTAAATCTTTCTTTGATTGGTGCTTGTTACATATCAGTTTTGGTTCTTTCTTCTCATTCTATCCTTTTTCCCTTCATCCTTCGTATAGATATTTGATCTTGATAATTTGTTCTTATATCTGATCTGTAAACTCCGTTTATCAGTGGTACTACAAGTTGGGTGCGCAGTTATACTTTCTTTGATACTTATTTTTCATTGCATATTGTTTTGGTAAATGCATAATAGATTTTTTGTGCGAAAAGTGATATAAGAATAAGATGCTGATGAGCTCAGAAAATATTTTATAACTTAGTTTCTATCAATCCTCGTCTTGGCAGACTTATATTGGACGTGGGTCCGTTCCTGGTGTGGGATATTTTAAAGTGTGTCAATGCGACCCTTCGAAATATAAAAATGGAAATTTAAATTTGTGACAACAAATTCGGCAATTGTATAACTCGTGGACTAAAATAGAAAGGGTCCATCGAAAATGTTTATTCAAAAGAGAATACTTTGAAAATTTAAATTAAATGATGACAGATGAGGACGGTGTATTTTTCGAATATTTCTTCGACTGCAAAAGAATACTTTAAAAGGGTAAATTTGCATTCACAATATTAACAGTTGACTTTTGGGTTTTCATTTGATGAATTAGTTATTTCGGTTTGATTCCAAGTGGAAGGGCGAATTAACATTTTATTGCCGACCGTTAATTGACTTTGCCCGCTGTTCGGATGCTACTGATTCATTCACCAGGGTGCTTGCTACCCTCTAATTAAATTTCTACAAAACGCGTTAAACTTTTCACTTAAGAACTGCATCCCGACGTTTCTTATAAAAGTCTCAAATTAAAATTAGCAACGTCACTTTAAAGTGTTACCTTCATTGAGGTTACTGAGGTGTTGTTATGGTTGTTTTTAATTCACCATAACTTTCATGATTTCAAATATTTTTATTGCAGTTTAAAACATTTATTTTTATTCATATGTACTAATATTACTTAGTAAGCAATTATAATACAACGAAATAAAAATTTTAAAACATTTTTTATACCCCTATTCATTTTCTTTCGTCGATTCAGTGCACCATTATATCAAAAGGTATTAAATCACTTTAATGGTGTTTTCAGAGTTTGAGAGAAAAAAACTGAAATAAATTAGGCAAAAACTTGACTCGTTTTCATCTTGGCAGTGTAACCAGGAATTCACCTCAACATTGATATTCACTGCGAAACGTGGTGCAGAAAGTTAAAAAATCTCCTTAGCCCTGATCACATATTTCATATGCAGGGGGCTGTTTTGCTAGCTAGAGCAATATTATTTCCATATTTTTCGCATAATGCTCCTTTGTATATGGGTTTTATTTCATGTGACATCATGGTAATGCATTTTAACGTCTTATCATTCATTGCTGCGTCTTCACAACTCTTTATGGAACGAGCTACCCGGTAAATATTTGTTAAGGGCTGAGTTTTCTACAATTTATAATATTACTTCCATGATAGATACAGTGGTGTACACCACTATAATTTATATCGTAAACTAAAAAGTATTTTATGATTTTATTTATTATTTAATTAAACATGATAACCATCCATTTTAACAAAAAACTAGGACATTATGAATGTTTTCTTACACAATTTTGTCATCTATTAGAGGATTGATTACAAATTTGAGTATTGAAGTAAGTTGAAATACTAATACTTACAATTACATTTCTGAATTTTGAACATTGACGTTAAGGAAAAACAAATTATTGAATGGAAAACCAGAGAGTTTCCAATTCTAATTGCAATAAAGGCCTGTCTATTATTTAAGTTATATATAGAGTAACTGTAATATATTGGTCTGATCTTCGTTGAGATTTTTGTTCAGTTGATTTTGTCAATGTCAAGTTGTTAAAAGTCGAATAAAGCCTATTTCAGTTAAGGTTTATTTACTACAATTTATTCGACTTTTTTTTGATTCTACATAAGATGGATAAACTACTAAGACCAGAAAGGTTAGAAGTTGAACCAAGCTCTAGTACTGCCGCTCAACAGTGGACACATTGGATTCGGTCATTCGAGAATTTTATTGAAGCTGTCAATGCCACAGAAAGCAATAAGCAACTGAATATCCTAATTTACTATGTCAGTCCCACTATTTATGGATTTATCAGTGAATGTTCAACCTATGATGAAGCACTCGCAATCTTGAAAAATATCTATGTCAAACCACGCAATGAAATTTTTGCTCGATACTCCCTTGCAACAAGGCGTCAACAAGTTAGTGAGTCTATTGACCAATACTTACAAGTTCTGAAGGAAATGAGCAAAGAATGTAATTTTAAATCTGTATCTGCAGACGAAAACAAAAATGATTACATAAGAGATTCGTTCATCAGTGGTCTCAGTTCTCCTCACATCAGACAACGACTTCTGGAGAATAATACACTAACCTTACAAGATGCTTTCGACAAAGCCAGAGCTCTTGAAATGGCTGATTATCATTCAGAGGCTTATGTATCTTCATATGGATCCTTTAATTCAGCAGCTAATATGAATACAGACAATCGCTCTGAACAAATTCAAGAATGTTCCGATCAACCAACTACTTCCGCAATTTCTTCTAAGTGTTTCTTTTGCGGTTTTGATTATCATTCTCGTGATATGTGTCCAGCTAGAAATTGCAACTGCCATGGATGCGGGAAGAAGGGACATTTTTCCAAAGTCTGTAAATCTCGAGGCAATTCAGCAAAATCCACCAAATACTCAACCAAACAGACATCATCAATAATCCTGGCTACAATTTCAGCTGCATCCCCAGCTTGCCTGTTAAGAGCAATCCTTCAAATTGATGTTAATGGAGTTATGACGGATGTGTTGATTGATACAGGAAGTTCAGATAGTTTCATAAATAATAAAATAGTACGAGCAAGAAAAATGAAGATATTTCCTTCCTCATGTAATGTAGCCATGGCCTCTACGTCTAAAGTGTCTCAAGTGATCGGATGCTGTATCGTGACCATTAAAATGTTGCAGAATATATACGAAAACTTCAAATTACTGGTACTTGATGATTTGTGTGCAGATATGATAATAGGTCATGATTTACTCAAAGAGCACTCAGGTGTAGAAGTGACTTTTGGTGGACCAAGAGATTCTTTGGCAGTATGTAATCTAGCTTTGGCTAACGTTGATCCATTTCCTCTATTCTCACATTTGGCTCCAAATTGTAAACCTATCGCAGTGAGATCTCGCCGATACACATCTGATGATTCTAAATTCATTGATAATGAAGTGAAGAGACTATTAGAAGAAAATATTATTGAGCCAAGTAACTCACCGTGGCGTGCACAAGTTTTAGTCTCCTCAAGCGAAACTCATAAAAAGCGAATGGTAATTGATTATTCACAAACAATCAATAGGTTTACATTACTTGATGCTTATCCATTACCACGGATAGATGATATTGTTAATCAAATAGCAAAGTACGAAATATTCAGTACAATTGATCTACGCAATGCTTACCACCAGATTCCCATCAGAGATAACGAAAAAAAGTATACTGCTATTGAAGCTTGCGGTAAACTTTACCAATTCCGTAGAATTCCATTCGGAGTAACTAATGGAGTAGCCTGCTTCCAGAGGACAATCCAAAATATAATCGAAAGTGAGGGTTTGAAAGATACCTATGCTTACTTGGATGACGTAATCATTTGTGGATCGAACAAGATGGACCACGATCATAATTTACAACTCTTCATGAATGCTACAGAGAAGTATAGTTTAACGTTGAACAAGGAGAAATGTATGTTTTCCACTGACAAAATAAATATTCTTGGCTATACTATTACGGGGAAAACAATTAAACCAGACCCAGAGAGACTGAGACCACTTTTGGAACTTCCCGCACCAAATAGTTTAGCTTCCCTTCGCCGTATAATGGGAATGTTTGCTCATTATTCGAAATGAGTGCCTAATTTCTCTGAGAAAATTCAACCACTGGTACAGTGTAAAACATTTCCCATGTCTGAAAATGCTATTACAGCATTCGAACTATTGAAGAAAATTATTTCCAGTGCTGCCGTGAAATCTATTGACGAATCCGTTATGTTCACCGTAGAAACTGATGCGTCGGATTTTGCTATTGCTGTCCAACTCTCTCAGAATGGAAGACCTGTAGCGTTCTTTTCAAGAACTCTTTCAAGTACCGAACAGAGACATTCATCCGTTGAAAAAGAAGCATATGCTATTGTGGAAGCCCTCCGGAAATGGAGACATTACCTTATTGGCCGACATTTTCAGTTGATTACGGATCAAAAATCGGTATCTTTCATGTTTGATCACAAGGTTTCCAGTAAAATCAAAAACGATAAAATCATGCGGTGGCGCCTAGAACTATCATGTTTCAGATATGATATTATATATAGACCTGGAATAGAAAATACAGTAGCAGACACCTTCTCGAGAATAACTTCATCATTGTTGAATGAAGATAACAGGAAGACTCTTTATAATCTACATAACTCTCTGTGTCATCCTGGAGTTACTCGAATGAACCATTGGATTCGCTGTAAAAATTTACCTTTCTCTATGGCAGACATTCAAAAACTAACTGCATCATGTCCCATTTGCGCTGAAGTAAAGCCTCGATTCCATAGAAATCGAGGAACTCTAATAAAATCTACATCTCCATTTGAAAGGTTGAATATAGATTTCAAGGAGCCTCTACATTCTTCAACAAATTATAAATATATATTAACTATTGTGAATGAATATACACGATTTCCTTTCGCTTTTTCTTGTCCAGATATGACCTCTACGACAGTTATAAAATGCCTTAGTCAACTTTTCATTATTTTTGGTACGCCATCTTATGTACATTCTGACCGAGGACCTTGTTTCATATCTCAGGAACTAAAAGGATTTCTAGGATCACTTGGTATAGCTTCAAGTCATACAACAGCTTACAATCCCCAAGGAAACGGCCAATGTGAGCGTTATAATGGTATTATATGGAGAACAATTCAACTTTCGTTGAAATCACAGAGACTCAGGATCGATCAGTGGGAATCAGTGTTACAAGAAGCTCTTCATGCAATAAGATCTTTGTTATGTACAGCAACCAATTGCACCCCACACGAGAGGATGTTCAGTTATCCTCGACGATCCTCTAATGGTACTACAGTTCCAACATGGCTTTCTGTTCCTGGTCCGGTATATCTTAGGAAACATGTAAGAACCAACAAGTACGAACCATCGGTGGAAGAAGTTCAACTAATCGAAGCAAACCCTGATTATGCACATGTACGCTTTTTGAATGGTAAAGAAACCACTGTTTCAACCCGTAATTTAGCTCCTCAGGGAGATATGACCTTGTTGAGTGAATCAACTTTAAATCTACATCAAGAAAACTCAAATACAACCTCGAATGGCAATACCGATCTAGTTTTGATGGAGAAGCGAAAATCCAATCTTCCACAGGAGACAGCTGAAATTAGTCAAGTAGAGATGCCAGAAAGAATAGATATTGCTGTTGGACGACCAGTTCGAATTAGGAATTCTCCGAAGTATTTGGAGGACTTCGTGATAAACTGAGGGGGGATGAATGTAATATATTGATCTGATCTTTGTTGAGATTTTTGTTCAGTTGATTTTGTCAATGTCAAGTTGTTAAAAGTCGAATAAAGCCTATTTCAGTTCAGGTTTATCTACTACAGTAACCTTTATTTTGTGAAAACGAAATATGATTTTCTGGTTAAATACCATTCATCATATTTCTAGCGGTAAAATGGTTCCACGATTTTTGTTCTTTGCTGATAGAAAACGGATTCAGATATTCCATCTACTTTTCAAAATCTTGTAAAAACTGAGACTAATAATAATCTCAAGGTGCTAGATCAGAAGAATATAGTTGGTGTGCTATTATATACCATCCAAGCTATAACAGCTTTTGGCAAGTTAACAAACTCACTTTATTTTGTAGGAATACTATACTTGTATATGTAAATCATTTAATTTGTTCTGCTGCTGATGACATTATCAACCGTTAAATAGACCGATGGACCTTGAAAATAGAACGATTTCCTCAAAAACTCACCTAAGAAAAAGCATTCCTTTTGCTGAAGAATACTGGAAATCGAAGTTATTTTAATCGCTTTATCTGTTTTACTTGCATACCTTCTTCACTGACATTGTTGTAGACAGTTATTTTTTGCTCCCAATATTTCTCTTAATGAAGCCGAGGTGCCGCCAATAGACCTGCTAGTTAGCGAGAATGCTTGGACGAGCTGGCAGAGGTCACAGACGCGGAAAAGAATACAGAGAGGTCCAGAACAAAACAGGAATGGCGGGCCCAGTGGAGCAACAATATACAGAACGCGCAATGGACGAAAATACGTATCCCAACCTAGAAGTAGATGAAATGCGAATACAGGCAGACTGACTACTTCTTAACTCAATTTCTGACCAGTCACGGCTGTTTTAGGTCTTATACAAAAAGTGTATTTACTGTCGGTTAGTAGATGACGTGGAACATACTGTCATAAACTGCTACAGATGGCTAAGTGAAAGAACAGAGTACGAGGTAGGCAGAGAGACCTAAACGACTCCGTAAGGAATATTGGAGTACATGGACAGCTCTGTGGATGCGTGGGGAAAGGCTGCAACCTTCATACGCAGATTGATTAGACAGGAGTCTGAGGAAAGGAATTTTCAGAAAGAGGAAGGTAGGCGTGCATGACATAATAAAAAAACTATAGCGATATTGCTGGATCCATAACTAATTTCATGAAAATGGTGGGAAGAACAAGAGAACAAGACATATAAACCAGTTAGGAGAAAGACCAATCCGCGTTACCTTGACGTTATACCCAACCAGTAAATCCAAGGTTATGTTGGGTACAAGAGTGGTAGGTTTAGTGCGGACACTACTGAGATCGGGACGATGAGGGGGGATAGTTTCCTGGGACTATCCTCTCCCATCGGGTCGGTCGCAGGATGGAACCCCACACCCTGGATTATCTTCCCAGGTGTCTTTTCGAAGATTCCCACACTCCACAAAAAAAGGTAATGGACAAATATCGTTTGATCTAAGCGAGACATTAGGAGTTTTTAAGGTATTCATTTTCTAAGATAGATAAAGGTTTTTATATAGAGGTATGGATTGATTTATTGATTTTAGAGCTTCACGCAGGATGAAAGATCTAATTTAGATACGATAACGGAGTTTTACTATATACTTTTTGCGGGTTATTTTCTTAGCGATACTACTGATCGACAAGTTAATCGTTCCAATAATAAATATTTATACACAACAGGAAACTACAGCATTTGGAGAATTTGGATCAATGACTTATCAACATCATAATTCAAGATAGACACAGATATTTAAAAGGAGTGGTTTGTGAATGCTTCTTTGAATAACATTTGCAGTAATAAAAATTATTATTTGAATATTTTTGACCTAACTAGTATGAATAAATACAATTAACATCAACAATTTTGAAACGATTCTAAAGGATAAAACTAACTTTTCCGCATTTATACACTTCAAAGGCTGTACCGTGTTAACAAACCGAAATTTCTCCAAAAATGGGAGCTGAAAATCAAGAGGATTAATTTGTGAGACGTACTATCATAAATTTGGTTACTTGTATGTACTCCAAAGGCTGTATCGTGCTAACAAACCGAAATTTCTCCAAAAATTACCAAAAACGTGATACTTCAGGTACCATAGCACTCTTTTGTACTGGCTCTGGTCAGCTGAATATCAATAGGGTTGATCTGTGAGATGCCCTGAACCTTGAACAATATCCAATAATGAAATTGGTGACTTTATGCACTGTGGGGACTATATCATGCTAACAAGGCATAATTGCAAAAAGTGGCCAACGATAACGACGACGACGACATACACACAGGATTTTTTTCTAAAAACACTTTTTTATGTTTTTCTCAATGAAAAACGTATAAAAACGGAGCCTAAACTATCAAAAGATACAACATTAATCAAAGAAGCCCCTTTTAACTCAATTGTTAGTTGAATTATATCACTTTACAATTTTTCTAGACCTTGTCATCTGTCCGTTTTTGCCCCATAGTAGGGGTAAAAAGGGACAAGCAGGAGGCAAAAAGGCCAGTATTTAACTTTTATTTTAAAAAGGTTTTATGAAATAATAACAATATGTAATTCAATAAAATTCAAAAATTTATTTTTATTTCAATATTGAAATACCAAGAGAACTTTAATTATCAACAAAAAAATATTTTTCATAATTCTGAGTTTAACAGAAACATTCTTATTAATAATGTCTAACTTTGTTAAGCTTATAACAATTTAATAACTAATCAGTCTCAAAAGAACAATCAAACAACTATTCTCTATAAATTGTGTCATAAACTGACAAGATTTTTAAAATCTTTATAACCAATCTTTCTAAATTTTTTATCCAAAAAATCTTATAAAGAACACAAGATATTTTTTAAACGTAACACAAAAATAAAATTTTTGTCTAATTATAACTATAATAGAGTAATTTGATATCTCTATTTTATCTAAATCAGATTCATCGTTTCCTGAATCACAATTATTACAAACAAAGTAAATGCAACCTCTTTTTCAAATACATTTTTCATGGGTCCATTTTTACTAAAGATTGCATTAAATCCAGCCTTCATCTTGAACACTGTCATTGTACTTTTCGCAGCAAATCAAACAGAAGTATTCTTCATCAGAGCTCGAATTACTGTCAGATTCTTGTAAAATGGCTTTTTTTTACTTTCTGAACTTTTTTATTGGCTTTGCGTTTCTTACTTACACTTTCAGCTTTTTTCTCGTTCGCGATTTCTTGTTCTTTGCGTAGACTTTCTTTTTCGGGTGTATTCATCAAAATAGCGATTTTACGGCGTTTTCTATTATTGACTTTTGTGGTCCGGCTTCAGGTAGCGGTCTTACGATTTCGGGCGAAAAACCTCCCTGTCGATTCGTTTATTTTCTCTGTTAATATTATTCCTACTCCCTCTTTCGCTCTTTGTTCTACTTTTACCCCTGAGTAATATATTGTGTCATTATTTGTTAAATTCATTTGTCCTGATCCTTTTTTTCTTTGTTTCACTTATTCCTAGAATATGTACTTTGTTGTTTTTCATTTCCTTTGTTATTTCGATTTCCTTTCCTGTTAATGTATTAATATTTCATATACCTATATTTATATGTTCTTGGTCTGCACTATTTATATATTGTCTATGATTATTTTTCCCCATTGACTGCTCTGGTCATTTTTTCTATCCTGTCACCTACCATTATTATTTTTGTGTTTAAATTTCCTATTAGTTTCTTCTTTATCCCTATTGTTAAAACTACTTCTATTCTTACTGCTACACTTATTACTATTCTTAACACTATTATTTTTCTTTAATTTATCTTCATGTATCTCTTCTAGTTTTTTGGGTACATTGCTTGTATCGTTTTCCGAGTTGGTGATATATCTTCATCGTCTTCCTTGCTGGGTGACCACTGGCTAACCGTTCTTCCTTTTTTCTTGTTTGCGTTTGTTTTTGTTTCTTCTTCTCGATTGTATTCCAGTTAATCTAAGGTATATATTGTGTCCTCCACTCTTAATTTATCATATCTTGCTCAACATCCTTTTTCTCTTTCTCTTGGTAGATCCTCTGATATCCATATTTTTGTACCTTTGAAGTTTTTGGCTTCCCTTATTATTTCAATTTTTTTGTCTTCTCTTAATAGCTCTAGCCATAATGGTCTATTTCTCTTATTGTCCGTCTCTTTTTTATCGACTCTTCTTATTTGTATTATATCTGCTTCCATGTTTATTTTAACCTTTATTTTATCTGAAATTTGTTTAATTTTGTTGTTTCTTATTTCGCAGTTTCTTCTATTCCGTTCTCTGCAAGGTTTTTTTCTTTCTTTCTTTTTCTAGTTCTTTTATCCTGAATTTCGATTTTTTTCCATTTGGGCGACTTTCTTCTTTAATTCCTTATTTTCGTTAGTTATTTTATTTATTTATTCTTGATAATTGTCCATTTTGTTTAGTTTTTCGATTATTTCCTACATTATATCCTCCATCGTATCTGACATTGTGTCTCCCTGCAGGTTAAATACCAGAGCCCTACTTTATTCAGATCCCAACCCTACCTGACGCTGACAATTATGTCTGGAGTAGTTTATTCTTTTAAGGATTCCTATTATCCGCAAATTTATAACGTCCGATGTAGTAAGTTCGTCTCTGTTGTTTTTAATAACAAATTTAACGATGACAGGTTCTTAGTGTTTTGTTGATAACTCTGATAGCGTTTTATATGTTAATTGATTAAGTTTTTATTTATTATTATTTATTTATTTTATGTAAAAAACCGATCTTACTTCTATTTTCAGTGTTTATTATCACTAATTTGCAATTTGTGCACTTTTTAAATCACTTTTATGTAAACTAACTGAATTATATTGATGTGTTTCCTCTAAATTTTACGTACTTTTCAGTAACCCAGCCAGGCCTCGTAAAAACAAAGATTTAAAGCATAAAGAAGACATATTTTTGAATTATGTGGATTCATTGATATGGCCGTTCTTAGTATTAATATTTCCATTTTCATCTTAGTGGTACGTTCCAAATATTTATGTTTTCTTTGGATAATTAAATTTCAATACGAGTTTTTTTCGATTCCCCAGATACTAGGCGAGCCTAAGTCCGGTCCTCCCCACTTCTTCAAAAAGAACGAAGAATAATTACACGAACGCGTTCGCTCCAATTTTCTTGGAAACAAATAGAATTTTCATAAGTCTGCAATTATTCTTTTCAAGGGCAAGATTGGCTTTATATAATTCAGTATACCACTAATTGATATTGAATCATTTATGCGACGAAAACAGTGTAGACCCTTCTGTTTGTAATCTAAATCAGAGGGGAGGTTATTATATTACCCAGCCAGAAGCCAGTTTTCATAGACAATACTACTCAAGACAAGGCGTTGTTTGTTCATACCGAACTCGGATAACTAGTGACGTAATTAGAGTTCTAACAGAACATAGAGGAAGGAACAATTTATACGATTGCCTGCGTATATTTTATTTGGTTCCATCTTCAATAGTTATTAAAGATAGCGCTATAGTGTGAAACCTTTTTTCGTCCACATCCCTTTTACACTATATTGTTCACATTTTTACGTGAATACTGAATGTGTTCGCTGAAAGTTTCTAATATATTCCAATATTCCATCTTAATAGGTGAATAAAAATCTCGTTTTCAACAAAAAGGGCAATTTATTGGTTAAGAATAAGAGTATCTACATCCGTGGAGCTAAAGATTTCATTTCTGATTACGTAAGGAAATTGGAATTTCAATAGGTGTCTCAATAAATTAAGTATAATATACGATACCATCGATTTAAATATTTATTAGCAATTTAAACCATGTGAATAAGGTTGTTCAAAATCTAATAAGAATAATGAAGCCAATAGACCCTTAGCAAGAAATTAAGTTTGTTTTATGAAAGATGTTATGTAAGTAACGAACTTGAGAAGACACGACCAATGGTATGATTTCAATGTAACCACGAAATCGTTTCGTCAGTTACTAGCATTCAGTTAAAACTCTTCAATTCTAGAAATTTTACTTCAACTCTGATTTTTCAGACATTATCTATCTTTCATATCCATACTTGAATATTGAGCTGGATATTATTTGAACAATATTTTATTTAGCTATTGTAATTCGATTGTTATATGTCGAAAACACGTATTTGTGAGTTTTCAACCCCAAGCACTAAATATTACCTACAAAAATTGAACTATGACGTCATTCGTAACCTATTTTATGCAGCCATTTTAATTCTTTTTCAATTTTTCTCACACTTACAAATGAAATCGAAGTGTACGGCATTCTTTTTCCAATACAGTCCATTGCTACTAGAGCAGACAAATTCAATATCATAATTAGTGATGCCCGCGAGAGTCTCGTCTCGTCTCATCTCGCTTTCGAGACGAAACTCGAGACGATACTTTAAATTTTCCTTGTGAGATAAGACAGGACTTTCAAAAAGTCTCGTCTTAAATCTCGCACAAGATTCTCGTAAAAGTCTCGAAGTATCGTATATAAAAATGCCAAATAATAATTAATTATTCAAAAGAGTATTTGGATACGTTGATTGTTGACTGGATTGCATTCAAATATTTGCCTGGTAATTTTTTCAATGACCAAAAAACACAAACTTGTTTCAAAACACTTGTATGGCTTTTCCAACATGAACGAAATTACGAAGATTGGCAATGGCTCGATTTGAATATCTGCTATCGAATAACCTGCCCAAATCACAGGCAACTGTGGTTGCCGAGTGACGCAAATACACCACCACAAAAAACACCACACCGAAAAAGCTCAATACAAACTTAATGTCAAACCATGAGAAGTTTGTAGTGTAATTTTTTTTTCTTACAAAAAGTAAATTTTCAAATGGCGAAAAAATAGAAACCTGTTTACCAATCACGATGAAATATTGTCAGTTCACTTAGGGCACTGAGGTGATATTACAGTAAAATTTTCAGCCATCTAGTACTCAAAACTGAGAAAACAGGTACCTCGTTTCAGGTGGTTTGTCGGTATATATATATATATATATATATATATATATATATATATATATAGGAATATCGTGTGATATGTAAACAACAACAACAACAAAGAGATTCATGGGTAATTCACGCAAAACGAAAAAGGGCCACTGAAACAGAGTGGTAACCGCGGACATGCATGCTTCTGGCTCATTTGCCGTCTTCAGCACGGTGTAACCAAATAAGGATGTGATATTTGAGAGCAAAGATGGTAATCGAAACATGGGAAAAAACAAAACAACGGATTTCAACAGGATTACTACGGATGCTATGGTAATTGGAGTACCAAATTTTTGTCATTTTTGGAGAATTTTAAGTTTGTTAGCACGATACAGCCTCCAGACTGTATACAAGTGACCAATTTTATGATTGAACATTGTTCAAGGTGTCACATAGATGTAACCTATTGATTTTCAGTTGACTAGAGCGAGTACAGCGTGTCCTATAAATCCAGATATACTACATTTTTGGTTATTTTTGGAAAAATTTCGATTTTTTAGCACGATACATCCCCCGAAGTGTATACAAGTGACAATTTTATTATAGAATATCATTCAGGGCATCTCACAGATGTGGAAAAGTTAGTTTTAATCTTTAAAACCGTTCATTTTTATCTGCAAAAAACACAAACAAACATTAACATTATTAAAACAGGGCTGAACGCAAGTACATCAATTATTTGAAACTTTAAAATTAATAAGGAACAAAGTGTGAATATGTAGTCATAGCTTAATTTTATTACTTTTCCGCCCAACCTATCTAATATGCGAGAAAAGTATTGGTTTACCCCAAAAAAAGTTGGAATTTTGAAATTTTTATTTGAGTTATTTTCACGTTTTCCATCAACAACAACACGAAGCAATGGTTTTTGGAAAAAAATCCTGTGTGTATGTCGTCGTCGTCGTTGTCGTCGGCCACTTTTTCTTACATGTCTTGTTAGCACGATACAGCCTTGGGAGTGCAATAATTCACCAATTTTATGATTGAATATTGTTAAGGACATGTCACAGATGAACCCTATTAATATTCACCTCACCAGAGCCAGTACAACGGGTGCTATGGTACTTGAAGTACGACATTTTGTAATTTTTTGAGAAATTTCAGTTTGTTAGCACGATACAGCCTCCGGAGTTCAACAAGTCACCAATTTTATGATTGAATATTATAAAGGATATCTCATTGATGAACTCTATTGATTTTCAGCTCACCAGAGCCAATAAAACAGGTGCTACAGTACTTTAAGTACGATATTTTTGTCATTTTTGGAGGAGTTTCAGTTTGATAGCACGATACAGCCTCTGGAGTAGATACAAGTGACCAATTTTATGATTGGATATTATTCAGAGCATCTCAAAGATGAACCCTATTGATATTCATCTCACTAAAGCCAGTACAACGGGTGCTATGGTACTTGAAGAACCAAATTATTGTCATTTCCAGTTGACTAGAGCGAGTACAGCGGGTCCTATAAATCCAGATATACTTCATTTTTGGTTACTTTTAGAGAAATTTCGGTTTGTTAGCACGATACATCCCCCGAAGTGTATACAAGTAACAATTTTATGATAGAATATTGTTCAGGGCCATAGATGCGGAAAAGTTAGTTTTAATCTTTAAAACCATTTATTTTAAAAAGTTTGATATCACATCTTTTATAAGGGTTGTACTCGCGTCACCTATTTTTACCTCGTCAAGAGGTTTTTCGACTGATTATATTTACTGTGGATGGACCTCCATAAGTGGAAGATCTTACTATGGTTTAACTTGTCATTACATTGATGACTCGTGGCAAATACAATCAATATTTCTCGAGTTAGTACCTTCTCTAGGAAAATAAACATGGAAATATATCGCTGGAACTTTTTACCAATGTCTCAATGAAAAATAATTAACTAATAAAATTCAAGGCATAATAGTTGACAATGCTTTGGTAAACACAACTTTTAATGAAGAGCTTCTGACCCTTATACCACAAATGAATGTAGAAGACTGTCACTTCAGATGTTTTGGGCATATCTTAAACCTAGCTGTGCAATATATGAATGGTTATTGTATTAATCTCTTAATTGACAAACTAGAAAGTAAAACCGTTTATTTTTTATTCGATTTACAGTCAAAGATTTCAACCAAAGAGGCAAAATAATTTAATTTGTCAACAAGTAATTTCTTCTTAAATACGTTCGATTTGAAGATGATATTGTACAAACCTTGAAATTGCTGTCAGTATTTTCAGTGTAGATAAGAATCAATTCTACGGATAAGACGTTTTTTGGCCAAACAATCACTTTGTCAGTGATATTTAACTAAACATTCGGTAAATAACACAAGATCAGACACTTTGTGATGTTTTATTCAAATTACTTCAAAATATTTATTCGGAAGTATTTTATTCACATTAATTGCTACGTACAAATATCATTTTCAGTATTGTTGTGGTGCAAACGACACCCGCCGCCTCGATTACCAATGAAAAACAAAACAACAAAAAAATATAATTGACATCAACCTACAACGACAATGATAATTGAGAGAATCTGTAAAAGTGGCCTCTGTTGTCAATCACCGGGATTCTAAATCGCCTGAAATTAGGGATGATTTGATTTGAAAAATAAAAAAGTCAGTAGCGGACACTGGAGTGAATCTTTTAAATGTTCTCACGTTATGTTCAAAGTTATAAGGAAAGTTCATATAAATTGACTGTTTCTCATATTACTTTTAGGTTTATTTCTTGTTTATAAAATTCGTTATTAAAACTAAAGTATGAGCTGTAAACAAATATTTGGTACACCAATGGGGTTTCATATTAGTCCGATTTTGGCCACAATTGTGTTAGATGAACTACTTGTTAGTATTATTCCTAGTTTATCGATAGAAATGCCATTTTTATATAAATATGTTGACGACATAATTTGCGCTGTACCAGTGGATAAGACCGACGTCATTCTTGAGTTGTTCCATTCTTTTGATCGTCATTTGCAATTTACAATTGAACATGAAATTGACCCTGGAATACCTATTTTGGATACCAAAGTTATAAGATCAAATAGTAATGTAATTTTTCTAGATTTGTATCAAAAACCAACTGCGTCAGGCAGATTTTTGAATTATTATTCTTATCATCACAAAAGCCAAAAACATAATTTCGTAATAATGATGAATCATAGAATATTACAAATCACTGATGAAGCAATCGTGTCAATAAAATTAAAAATATTGGTTACCCAACAGGTATTTTAAAGAAATTAATATATAACAACGACTTTTATGATGGTCAAGTTGACGAACATAGTGAGCAGGCCTTAAAATATTATAAACTTCCGTATATTACTAATCTGACTCATTTAATTTTACCTCTGTTTAAAAATCTAATCACTATTAAAATTGTTAAATATAATTTAATTACAAATTTTAACCTTTTTTTCTAAAGTAAAAGAAAAAACACCTATTTTATACAATACAAATGTTATTTATAAAATGGATTGCTCATGATGTCAGGGATATTACGTTGGTCAAACCTAACAATGGCTCAAACAGTGCATTTCCCAACACAAAAGTGATTGTCGTACAGGCAAAAATAATTGTGCAGTTGTGGACCATTTTTTTAAAACAGGACATACGTTCAATTACAACAGTACTAACATACTGCAACATGCGGACCAATACAAACATCGTTTGTTTTTTCTGATGTATCATATTCCTAGGAACCTCAACGCGATTAACCTAGAATCAGACGCTAATAGACACTTTTAAAATCTTTTTAGTGATATAGTATATTAAAGTATAAGTGGATAAAGAGGTCTTTCAAACACGCGCGATTTTCGAGAAAGACGGCGCAGCCGGAGAGCAAGTGTTTGAAAGACCAGTTATCCACGAATACTTTACGCTATTTTTTTTTATTGGTGCACTTTGGAATCATAAAATATTATTATTATATTATTACTACAAAAAAATGAAAGTCCGTCCTCGATGCCCAGCCAAGTTTCGTGAACGTCAAATAGTATTTATTTTTATTTGACGTTACGGGGTATTACTGTCAGATCAATAATCGAAAAGTTTCTTTATTTATATTTAAAAGGATACAATGTATATATGAATATATAAATAAATTTTGCAGTAAAAACCACATTAGACATTGGTTCCCAATGAAAATATACAATTTAAAAACTAATAAAAAAAGTTGTCATTGATACTTACGTTTCTCAAGTTGTTGTTGTTACCATAGAGACTTTAAAAAACGTGCGTGTTTGAAAGTTTGATTCAAACACGCTGACGCGTGCTTTATAAAGGTAATATGAGGCATCAATAAAAAAAATTCGTTTCATCACCCTGTAAATCGTTTTAGTGTGCTCCTTGTTAATTTTTTGTAAACATTTTTATATCTATACCGAATTGGTTTTTTGAATTATTTTAATTAGTCTTGTCCCAAACCTTTCATGTTCCACACGTTATTGAATTCCAGACTCGAAAATCTGTAAGTTTCACTATTGTTATTCATGATACAATAAAATAGAAGATACGATTTCGCGCATGCTAGCTATGACGTCACGCCGAGAGTGAACGCCATGATTTAGTTTGCAGTTACATTATTGGATATGTTTATGACGGTTAATTTTACATTTTTATTGTTGAAAATTAGCAAAAATTAGTCAAAATAAGATGTGTAGAGTATGGTTGTGATTCAGACAATCACGTGAAAGGCTTTGCACACGATGTCGGCTTTTTTACCTTTCCAAAAGACAAAAAAATTATATAGGAGTGGATCCGTTTGTCTAAACGCGAAGATAAATTTAATACCATAGAATATTAGACCATATAATTATTCTGAAATTGAAAAAAGTCACTAGCTTCTCTTGGTAATGGTAATCGTAGAGATATTTTGGGGGCTATATTTATATTTAAACTCCCAAATGGCCAGGTTGATTTTGCGGATCTTTTGAGTCATATGAGGATTAGCATTCCTTGTCAGGGTCTTCGCCATCAAGTTACCTTTCATGTGCCCTTTCATAGAACAACATATGGTGCTATGAGTCCTATAAATAGATATCTGTGCTTTTTGAATAGCTTTAATTTTGATAATTTCAATACGTCTTTGGGCCAGTTCAAATATTGCTTAGGGCTGGGATTTGATGAGTTATGTTGTGTTCCTAATTTTTTTTTATTTAAATAAGTATTGTTTATTACCTATAAATACATGGAAAGTGTTATGTATTTCAAATTAATTGGTTATGTTGTATCAGTCTTTATACCTGTCCTTATTGTAATATTTATTGTTGTATTGCAACAGTTAGAGGGGTTTTTCCGTAATAAATAAATGAATAAATCTTTTCTTAAATCCAAGTTGACAAATAATATTTTTAAATCTTAATTTGATGTTTTGTTATTACCAATAACAATTTCATTATTATTATTATTTTGAACCTGAGTTGTACTTTATTGTTGTTCTGTAGTATACTTATTTTGGAATAAACAACCGATTAAGTATTAAAATTTGATAATTATTTTATTCCTTATATTCATTTACAATTTTGAATGTTTATAAAATCATGTCAAAAAATCCAAAAAGTATAATAATATGTTTTTTTTTGTATCAGTACAGTAATTATTTACTTTACGAAGTGAGCAAACAGATTTCAATCAGATCTTAGAATTATTGTTTTGCTCTGGTAGGCTCTCCGATTCCATATAACACTTTTACATAAATTCTCTTTGCCTTTATAATACTAATAATGTCTCATTCAGCCTGAACCATCCTCATTTTCCTTAAAAATGCATTGGTAACGCATCATACGCAAGTTCTATTACATCAAATGCATTAGCTCGCGCTCACGGTTTTAAATTGTACTCTCTGCGTGACGTCATGCGCGTGGCGAACGATATTTCGAACGGGTAGAGATCATATCTTCTATTTTGTTGTATCATGATTGTTATTGTTTACAAATATTTACTGAATAAATTTTGTAGCATCTCCTGATGAAGCTACCAAACGGTAGCGAAATATTGAGAATAGCACAATAGAAGTTCTATTTCATTCTACTGACCTCTCTCTCTCTCTCTCTATATATATATATATATATATATATATATATATATATATTAATACAGTTCCTCTATTCAAAATTTCAAAAAAAAACATTAAAATAAGGAAAATTATTAATATTTGTATGCAATACTTTCGATACACACTGTACAATATGTAGAATCAATAATTTTGAGAGATTCGGTATACAAATCAAATTTGACATTTTAATTTCTGATGAGATTTATGCAGAATACATCTAATGACAGATAGATTATATTACAATTTGGAAAATACATTTGAAATTTTAAAATACAGATGTCTCTGCTAGCAGAACTACAATTGTAATAAAAAAATCTCTCTTTGTTATTGGGAAACATAAATTAGTATTTTTTTAAAAAAAGAATTTTTCGTAATCACAGGAGAAGAGATTTATTTATTTAAAAAAAGGTTAGTCAGTTGAATTTGAAATCTTCACGAGACAACATCATAATTAGACTTGTCTCAATTTTTTTGAGAATATAGTAGAAATTGTATAACTATACAATCAGATCATAAAGCCATACATTATAAAGCCAGTGCGTGCATAATTCGTAGAAGAATTGCATCGTATAAAGTGTAAGTGGTTCCAGTTTCTAAATTATATATTTAGAAACTTTGCAGAAATCTAAATACGAGATTTTATGTCAAGTGAAGCAATTTTTTGAATAGACAATTTGAAAGGAAATTTGCGTTATTTGACATTGATACACGTCAAGTGTAAATTAGACGAGTTGAACTTTTGATTAAAATATTTAATTAGTTGATTTCTAACATAGGTTGTTCTAATATTAAGTTTGGTAGAAAATACTATCTTTGTTTCTTTTATGATATTTTTGGGAAACAATAATTATTTTTGTAATTTTGTTATCTGATCGTATAATATATAATTTTTATTCCAACTCACTGTGGTATTCATTCAGTATATATTTTCATCGTATTTAACATTTTGCATTCTATAGAAATTTTGATCTAATCAGTGACATTTGGTTAATTTCCAGTGACAGTAAAATCATAAATGTCATAAGATAATTCTAGTGCCTTTTATTATATTGAATAAACAGTTATTCGAGATTCTGAATATAGAGTAATATTTAATTTGGAGAAGACGTGAAAATTATAAAATGTTTGATCCCACCCTGAGACAAAAGTGATTAAGTCGATTGTGAATAAAATTATCTTTCAAAATACAAAGATTAATATTTATCTTAGCCGGGCATTGGTGACAACAATTGTCAAAATTAAATTAGGTTACATACGCTGCTAAAGGTGTGTGTGCAATAGTGTCGCTACAATCACAGATTGTGAAAACTTTGACGAATAATATTTCATATTGTTATAATCTTATATAAAATTATTAGGAGTTTATATTTAATAGTTGGATGAATAAGAAGTAAAATGATAATGGAATAATTACATATACGTTATTTTTTTGTATTGTCAAATTTATGTAAATAGAATTTAAAATCCCACAAATCAAAGGACTTTGAAATAATAAAAAATTACTAAGACATTTAAAAGGACTAATTTGAATTTTTTATGAAATAGTAAACATTATAAAGTGTATATAAAGGAAATCATAAAACATTTATATGAATAATGATGTGATTTAGGACATTTATTGATATGACAATCGATCATCATTAGACAAAAAAATCAAGTAACATATGAACATCCGGAAAGAGAAGATTGTTTGGAAGAAAACATGAGAGAGTGGTCGGGATGTAGGAGAACGGAGAACTCCATGTAGCTGATCTCCACAAAAATTTCAGTAAAATTTAGAAAAATCTAATAATTTTGTTCACATTATAAAAGTAATTCACAGATAAAGACCCAATAAAAAGTTAGTTTCCCGATCAAGATACGAGGATTCAGGAAGAAATACATACAATGCAGTGATCCATAGCGGGGAGTAAGGGACGCAAGGACGCGGAGCAAGAATTTGTACGATATTTTTCCCAACGGTTACCCAGGATATATTTTAAAAAACTAATATACAATTCTGACTTTTTTATGTTCCCAGAGAGAACGGAAGTTCTCTGGAAAATACATATAAGAAGCTATTTTTAAACCGTTTCCAAATATAAAAATCGCCAAATACAATGCAAGAAGTAGTCGATCGATATTTACAAAAACAAAAGATGTGACTCCACTTCAGTTTCATTCGCATGTGGTTTACAGAATTCCTTGCTCTAATTGTCCCAAATGTTATATTGGTCAAACATCTCAATGGCTCAGACAACGGTTGACACAACACAGATGCGACTGCCGATTGGGAAAAAATGTGTGTGCTACGGTAAACCACCACCAAACCACCGGACATACATTGGATTACGATAATGTTGACATGATCCGACATGAGAATAATTATAGAAGGAGGCTGTTCCTTGAAATGTGTGAAATTAAAAAGCAACCACATATGATCAACTACAAAATAGATGTGAACCAATTAAGTACCATCTACTCGAACCTTCTTAAAATATAACATTCTGGCTGTTTTTCATCTTTTTTTCGTTGACTTTCACTGGGCTATTGTATAAAAATTATAAAGAAGTTTTTATTATAGAAAGGAAAAATTATAAAAAAGAAATAAGTATCATTTTAATTCACTGTGATCAGTTATTTTGTTTTCATTAAGAATTCCCATTTTTTTAATAGTTCATGCCTCACTTGCTGGTGGAGTTATGAGGTATGTGTTATAACGGAAGCACAATAGAGGGCGTATTTTTTGACGGATCGAAACCAAACTCGCTACAAAAATCGGTTGGGCCAAAATATTGGTCGAGTTCGTTAATGAGCCAAATCGGCCCAGTAAAAACAAAATAGCGGCCTGTCAGAGTTGAAAAAAATCGTATTTCCTTTGTTTTTCATTTGACCCAAAAAAGTTACTGAGCTTTTTTATAGACCTTAACACGTTCTACAACTTTTGTATTTAACATTTTTCTTTAAAACGTAAATATGAACAAAATGTAATTTTTATAGAGAAATTAATACAATTAAACAAATAGCAACATCCAATAGTTATCCATTACATATGATAAATAAACTACTTCATAAAAAAAGGAAAAAGTGGCATTAGAACTAATATTTCCTAAACACACTAAAGAAATAAAAAATTACAGACCCATCATCTCGTTAAAATTTAAACGAGGATTTTCAGTCAACATTTTCTTTCTTTAGCGATGTAAAGGTCTGCTGTGTGCGTGAATGGCCTGACAGGGAATCTTCCATGCAAATTTTCCAATATTGTAAAACTTCACAGATGAAATAACAAAAAGCTAAGTGGTAGAGGTTGCTCAAACTCCGTGTGAGTATAGAGAACACTTGTGCCAACTGCGACGAAAACATTCCGACAAATCCTTTGGTATACGTTTAAAATCAGAACGTTTATTGCTCTTAACGCAAAATCACGGATTTTGATTATTCAATGTTTTGAGTTTCATCAAGTACTATAAAATTTTATTTATACAAACCAACTCAAGTAATTTTTAGTTGTATTTTGTGTATTGATCATAATCATATTTTTTTAATAATAAAAGTAACTATTGTATCACATTATCATTTCAGAATATTTAAAATCAATAATATATCATTTTTCAGTGTATAAAGATTTCTGACATTCTTTATAAGTAAACATACAAGTTGATACATCAATAAGGGAAGCTAGTGAGCAAAGAGAGATATCAGATTGCCATCGTCCTAGAGCTACTGTTTGTTTTGCACTGTTCGATTTACCAACAATTTCCAAACCCTCACAGGGTTGTTTATTGGGAATCCCGATAAGTCCACATCGCCAAAGGGGTCATCAGTCAATAGTAAATTTCTGGAGAGAAATTAAATTATTTCTCAAGATGTTTGCACAGGAGTGCTTATCGTCCAAATACTGAGCAGGGACCTTAAAAGCATTTTACCTTTATGGCGCAGTCAAAAGGATAAATACCGTACAATTGAGTTTGCAAGTACAACAATTTTCCTCATATCATTTTAGCAATGAGCTGCTTTCTTGGGTAGACATCTGCCAATAGTTCTTAAAATTATAATAACAATAATAATAAATAAGCTTTATTCACAGGTAAATATGGATACATATTACATTTTTCAATTTGTTGAATAGAGCGGAGAACCGAAAAGTTGTTACGGTAGACCTATATAATAAAATGATATAAAATACCTATACATTCACTAATATCTAGAAAACTTAATATTTACAACAGGCTGAGTGCGAATACTAAAACATAAAAATAACTTCTTATATTAATTCGATATTTCCGATATGATACTGCTTAAGATGTTTTTTAAACCTATGTATATTCAATATTTTTTTCAAATCTTGTGGAATTGTATTGTATAATTTAGGTGCTAAACAATAGTAAGACCTTTGAGAAACTGTTTTTGTCATCGTATGAATGAGTAAGTAACTTACTACTGTGTTTATGTGTGTGATATCTAATACATACGGATAATAAATATAGTTGTCTAAGATCTAGCATTTTTGCTTTTGTATATAACTGGTTAGTGAGATATTTATCCCTTCGTTGTGTTATCTCGACTATGTGCAAATGAGTTTTTAAAGCAGAGCCCCACCCAGTAATTCCAAAACGTAGGTGACTTTCCAACCAACGAATAGTAAATAGTTCGTAAGTAGTTTGATGATAAAATGTCCTTGAGTTTTCAAAATTTCCATAGTATAATACGCAATTTATTAACCTATTATACAGAATATAACCTAATAAATCCATAATTCATCACAAGTAATAACTTTTGAAAGAATGTAGAGTAGGTCTATTGTTAAAACTGTCCTACATTTGTGAAGAAGAGCCTTAAACTTTGAATACACCCAAAAAAGTTGGAATAATAACTAGAAGGGTGAAGGAATATACTAACAACAGAAATTGAAACTAGCAAGGGGGAAGGGAATGGAGGAAGGGAAGCTGTTGAAGATTACCACAAAAAGACCTCCTTATGAATTTGTTCTATCAATTTGTTCCTAAGTTCAGTTTATGTCCAGCCTAATATGTCTTTGATTTATCTCATGTAATAAATTTCATCATTGATATAAAGTTACTTCATCCTGTTCTTAATTCAGCCCCTATACATTTTTTCCACATTTATGAAATATCATCCTTTTATCCATCTTAAAACAAATCCGAATAAGATGGTGAGTAGATTTTTCATTTGCAAAGGGAGAATAGTGGAAAGAGAAGGAAGGGTCGGCGATGGAGTGGACAGACGTCCGAATTACCCTATAAAACATGCTTAGTGCGTACATATCCGTTGACAAATGTACAGTTTTAAAGGAGACTGAGCTCCCTCTCATAATTTACAGCAGACCATTCTCAATAACTCCTATGATTGCTGAATTTCACAGTTTGCTGGCTTAACAGTGAGAATTCCGGCAGAACCGTATTTTACTTTTTTAAAACGTATCAAAAAGCTATATTTAACGATTTCCCTTCAAAACATTTCTTTCCTAAATGAAGGTCATGATATATTTATTTTCCTATTTTATAATTGTTGCACTCTGCAACAAAAAAGGCAGATGAAGGAAACATAATATTTGGACGAACTGAGTGCAATCAGAGAAACTAGTCAAGTAGGATATTAAAGTAGGGAGATGAAAAAGCAGTTACAGCAAAAGGAGACCAACTTATACGGAAACAAAAGTTGGGAATCATATGAAATCTGATTAACAAGAAAAAGGAGGAGCACGTTTTAAGGAAAACAGAAACTCGATATTTAGATTAGTGGAAGCGAGGAATAGTGCTGATTAAAGTATAATAGAGAAATTTTAGAAAACAGACGTGAAATAATTGAATTACAAAGTTATATAGAGGGTTGATGAACAGAACGAGAATGAGTATTCTACACATGTAAAGGAGAGTTATTATATATGGCACGTCTCATAAGTATATAGAAACAGTATTTGGAATGACTGGTAAAACCATGGAGAAATACTAAATTTTTAGATAAGAGACGGATATATGGAGGAGATAGAAATTGGAGCAAATGAGAGGCGAACAACGTAAATGGATCAGGTGTGCCTTAATCTGAGCAGAAGAAATACTACCACTGGAATCGATTAAAGACATTGCGTCAGAGCTTGCATCAATGTCAGTCGCATTGAAACGATTAAGATGTTTTTTCAGAATTGTTTAAATATATCAATTACAAAAATTTTGAATATGTGGTCCATTTATCAACTAGATTTAGAAAAAATAGATGAATTCGAACAACTACCTCAAAGATATATGGGAGTGTTTCAGTTTATTTTAATTTTGACCGAATAAAGCTTTAAAAATGAAAAAAACTGATACAATAAGTTTACCGTTATAATAAAACTTCTACAAAACGGTCCTGGTTTACTTAACAACTTCTGAAATTTATGAGCCTCCACTGGACATGTCAATGCGCCATATGCTGGGCCTACGTTCTGCCAACGACAGCAATCATTTGTAATACCCCTCCCATTGACCACCTCGCAGACTAAATAGAGACTGCTAAATATTAATAACTCCTATTACCTTACTCTTACAGGATTTTGACCGATTTATTAATTGGTCCGTTTAAGTGGGCAATGGCCGGCAAGCCGGCAGTCACCCTGCGTGTTACGGGTCTTCAAATTTATGGGTTCATACACCACTTAGCTTAATCGCTCACCCTCTACCCTCTAACAAAATCGGCATCTCTGCGTTGAGTGTCAACCGGGCTGAAATAATTTATGTTTCCCCACAAAGTATAAATATCCTTTTTTATCCTGATAGATAAATAGCAAAAAGACAAAGACGTTCTATAACAATTATGGTATACAAGCCATAAACGTTTTTGGACCAAATAATTGTAAAAATTAATTGCAGATCCAATGCTCCTTTCAATGTAGTTTTGTTAAAATAATATTAGATAAACATTTTTTCACTTTGGGTTTCAGTAATGTTTGTACTTTATCCCGATCACAACATAAGTAGGTATGCTAATTTTAATAACAGTTGCAATATGTCGTTCTTGGTGAAAATAAGGTGTGTTGAAATTGGGAGAACTTGATGAATAAAAAAAGCGAAGAAGTTTCCATAATATTATTTGTCGTCATAACTTCTTATAAGAATTTCGAAGCGACGTGAGGCATTGATGACTAAAATTACGGCGTCGGCAAATAAGCAGAAGGGTGACAGACGACGCTTTTGCTTACCGGAACTTATTATAAAAAGGATGCAGAGTCGTATTGGCGGAATTACTCGATGAAAGGGTTTAAGAAGCGGAAGGAAATGGTGAAGAGTTTTCGTTTTATTTTAAAATCATGTTTGGAAAACGAATTTTTAATTTGGAAATTTTGTAGACAGTGGAGCGAAGTAGGATTCGATAGAAAATGTTCAGATACTGAAAATTGATAATAGAAAATAATACAATAAATTTTTCATATCTTTCATGACAATACTTGGAAGAATTTATTGAAATTCATAATATTGATCCCCAGTAGCTGATTTGAGGAATTTTTTAATGAATTTTAATATACGTACCGAAAATGAATCAATCAAGCTGGCTTATACGGATTTTATAATTTTTTTTGTCATTAATTTGTTCCATACTTAGGCGGAATTTGAACGTCGTCAGTCATTCAGATTGATCGCAATATTCCACTTTTTCAGTTCATCTCAAATGTGTTTTGCGATTCTCACAAAGAATCTATTTTAATCTCGCCATTACAAGGGGAATTTCGTGTGTGAAGGCGCTGCAAATGTTACACGTGAAACCAGTCAATAAGTTTCAATATGGTGCTTTTCACCTGAGTCAAACCGAATGATTGACATCATAATTGACTAAAAGTGAATGCGATTTTGACATCAGTGTGTGTTGCTATCGCAATATTTGCTGTAGCTAACAGAGTAAATTCATCAAAAATGTCTAGGTTTGTGGAAAAAAAATATCGCGAATTTTGCATTCACAATAATAATATCATTGTGAAAGAATTTCTGTTCAAAAAAATCCACAATTTTTATATGTTAATCATCGTATTCGCCTGATGTATATAAAATCTCAAATTACCTCTTTGAGCGGTCAGTTAAGTTGGCCCCAGCAATAGATTAGTGTTGGGAAATATGGTGATTTTCCGGTAACCGGCGAAACGGCGACAGTGATTGCTAAATCACCGTGATTTTAAACGGTGACTGAGTATAAATAGCAAAAACAAATCATAATAAAAGACTAGCGCGCGGTGACTGGCGACGCATACGAATATATTATTTATGCATCTCTTATCGGTTTATTTTAAAACAATAAATATTATCCTGATTGCAATTAAATCGAATAAATATTAATATATCGGATGTAACATAAAAATTGCATCTTGTTTAATATTATTTTCCTCCTACCCCTATAGAAAGTACACACTTTCCTCCCTCAAATCAGGGAGGAAACTCATACTTTTTCTCCCTAGAGAGGAAAAGTACTTTCCTCCCTAGGGGGGAAAGTATTTTTCCTCCCCCTCATTTCAAGTAAGTTGTAAACGATGAAACTTTTGAATTCATTATATTCATATTGTTTCCATAATTTCTAGGACATCCTGTATATCCTGTTTTTTGGTAAAAACCAAACATTAATGTTACTTCAACGTAGTTCTTCAATACAAATTTCAACTGGCATATTTTTCACTACAAGGAAAATCATTAAAAGCTTCAACACTTTGGTCATAATATTCAATGCTACGCAGAATGATACAAATGAAAGACAATGTCGATATTAAATATCCAAAGTTGATTGCATTTCTAAAACGTCAAAATGCCGGATACAAACCAAATAAAGCTAAAACTTTTACAAGAGAAGAAATGAATACATTCTTAATGGAAGTCCCCGATGATGTTTTTTTTCTTAATGAAGGTGAGAAATGAAATCCCATGCAAATAATTTAATTTTTGATATAAAATATTCATAGGTAGTTCTTGTTATTGGAATTTCTGGAGCATGTCGATGTGATGAGCTTATTAAAATGACTATGGATGATATTGAAAAGAAAGACAATCTTTTAGTCATAAATATCCACACTTCAAAAACGTATAAATAACGAACTTTTGTTATCAATACTACAACAGGTAACGGCCCAAATTTTGTTCAAATCGTTAAAAAGTATATCTGTCTACGTCGTAAAACTGAGCATAAACGATTGTTGGTATACTTTAAAGCAGGCAAATGTATAAATCAAGTGGTTGGCACAAATAGTATATCCAAAATACCACAAAAAATTGCAGAATATCTCAATCTTCCAAATTCCGAACATTACACAGGGCACAGTTTCAGAAGAACTTCAGCAACTCTGTTAGTAAACGCTGGTGGGGATATTTTAGCTCTAAAACAGCATGGCGGTTGGAAATCAATCAATATCGCAGAAGGTTATGTAGAACAATCTTACACAAAAAAAAGAAAAATCTCTGATCAAATTATGGGAAATAATGTAGAACCTGAACTTGATCAAAATTAGCCAAGCACTTTTAGAAGTTACCACCATTACAATGTGCTAAGCGAAAATATTTCAAATACTAAAGCTCCTGTTCAAACCCTATCTTCTTCCAATGGTGTTCATATAAGTGCTGCTCAAAATTGCACATTCAATATTAACATAAATAATTATAAAATATAGTTAAACAATACTATGTACTTAATTGTATAACATATATTGATAAATTTCTTTAATAAATAATTATTGTGTTTCCGAATTATATTCGTTACCTATTTGTGTCGTAAATAAATTTTCAAAAAAAGGTGGGTAGGAGGAAAAATCATATGTATCGCATAGGAGTAAAGTGCCTTTTCCTCCCTGGGATGTTTACTGCCCTCCGCTTAGTAAACTACATCCTGCGGGAGGAAAAGTGGCACTCTCCTCCCTAGTAATACAAATAGCTATTAATTCTAAATTGATTATTTCAAATAAACATGTTGTCATATTATATGTAAACATTATATCAATTTTTAGGTTTTATTCATTACTTTTAAAAATAAACATTTTTTATTAATGGAAAACTATGATAACATTTGTAACTAATAATATAAAATAAAGAAAGTCGTTTTATAGGAAAATCTTTTCTTGCACATATTACATGTTGCATAATAATTGTCACCCTCAACAGGTGTAAAAAAATCCAGATTTCACGCGTATTCGCTTTTTTTAAACATGTTCTAAACTGAAAATAGAATAAACGGTTTTAAAGATTAAAACTAACTTTTCCGCATCTGTGAGACACCTTGAACAATATTCAATCATAAAATTGGTCACTTGTATACACTCTGGAGGCTGTATCTTGCTAACAAACCGAAAATTCTCCAAAAATGACAAAAATTTGGAACTTCAAGTACCAAAGAACCCGGTGTACTGGCTTTAGTGAGCTGAATATCCATAGGATTAATCTTTGAGACGCTCTGAATAATATCTCATCATAAAATTGGTCACTTGTATATACTCCGGAGGCTGTATCGTGCTAAGAAACTTGAAATTCTCCAAAAATGACAAAAATATCGTACTTAAAGTACTATAGCACCTGTTGTACTCGCTCTGGTGAAGTGTCCTGAATAATATTCAATCATAAAATTGGTGACTTGTTGCACTCCGGAGGCTGTGTCGTGCTAACAAGACATGTAACGAAAAGTGGCCGACGACAGCGACGGCGACGACATACACACAGGATTTTTTTTCTGAAAATCGGTTTTTTGGGTTGTTGTTGATGGAAAACGTGAAAATAACTCAAAAAAAATTTCAAATTTCCAACTTTTTTGGGATAAACCAATACTTTTCTCGCATATTAGATAGGTTGGGCGGAAAAGTAATAAAAATACTTTACTGTCAATTTTTTCATCTCTCTAATAACTTGGTTAAACGATTTTATAAGTTTTCATTTAAATAGATAAGCCATATTTTTTTAAATAAAATTGAACAGGATGACCCCGAAAACTTCTTTTGTTGCCCCTTATCCCATTTTTTGTTAAAATGACATATTTGTTTAAGACATGCCATTTAATTATCAATTCATTTATATGTATGTATTTAAAAAATTAAAATATTTTGTAATGTATACAGAAAATTCGAACCTTGAAAAATCAACTAAATATTTTTAGGCACTATACTTTATTTGCTTAGCTATAGTAATATTGTTACAATACTTAAAATCAGAAACCGCTCATTATCTAAAGTTACTAAACTTATCGCAAAAATACTGACTCCTTTTATTTACAGCACAAACAGCAGAAAAAAATTGAAAGCATTTATTTTATTATATATTAGAGGTGTTGGATTTCAGTTAGATTCGAATTTTAATTATTTTCCTGCAAGGTAGACAACACAAACAACAAACCCTTGTAATCGTGGTTGCCTTTTATGCTCGCGTTAATTAGAGGTTTACTTAATTTTTCGACCGAAACCTACACAATACCAGACTTCAGCTAACCATTGTGTGATGAGGTACCAATAAGTTTCGTGCGCGGTAATTCTTAGCTTTTTCTTCGTTTAAAATATAAAAAAGGACTGCTTATGATGGTGAACAAAGCTGAGTTGGGCAGAAGTTAAGTTCCAACCGTTTTGTGTGGTCTGGAGAAACCTGAGGTAAGTAAATCTCTGTTCGTCACCGGTCATTTTGTACTAGCTTTAATTTTTAAATCTTAATAATTAAAAAGCGAAGTCAAACAATATTTTGCGGTAAATTTTACTGTCCGAAGCTCAACTCTCCTCATAGGAGCTATCGACGTTGAGATCCCTATCACCGGATTGCATATTGGTCCTTCGAGCCGGATTCCTATGATTTACTTTTTTAAAATTGTTTAATTTTCGGTTTTAAAGAAATAAACTTTGATATTTCATTGTTCAATATCTGTTGGGGTGGCTGTTAACCTCGCTGAAAGGCATATTGTTTGTTACAATAGATATTTGCAGTTTGTATAAGTCCAAAAAATAAGTTGCGTGTAGTTTTTTCGTTTTTCTATTATTGTATGTTTTGGTCAGTTTGGTGACCTTGAATTTAACAGTTTCGGAATACCCATGAATTAGTTAGTTTAGATTTTAAAATCTATCTAGTTTTTGCCTTTAGCTTGATAAGAACTTTTTTTCGTGAAGTTCTTTATTCTAAATAAAGGTAATTAAACTTTAATTCTGTACCATTATTGCAAGTTAATAAATAATTTCAGTTTTCTCTTATGCCAGTGGCAGCTTGACAAGGGGACGTGCGTTTATTTGTTACAGAATTGTAACTGGGTACGCATTATAAGCTTTCAGGTAAAGCAAAATTCATTTCTTGTTGAACATTACCATTTTTGATTTTGTGTACAATGGCTGATAAATTAAAAAGATACACCTTACAAAGGAAAACATCTCTTAACGATTTAGAAGCTTTGTTGCCCTTGTCGAATGCTGTTGTAACTGATTTAAATAAGCAATCGCTCTTTCGTATTCAGTTCGTATTTCGTTTTAGAAAGCTTTAATAAACATCATCAAAGCATTATTTGACACTTTTTCGGAAAATCTGTCTGCTTTGGAAAATTTAGGTTATCACATTTCGTATTTCCTGTTAGCTTATAAGATTCTCACTAAACTCGATGACGAAACTCAGCAACGTTTTGAATTATTACATGGGTCTGGTGAAATGCTCACTTCTACTGATTTATCTGATTTTCGATTCATATTCGCTGTCGCCATGCTCTACTCAGAATTCTGCTAGAAAAAATAAATACTTGCCTTCTAACTAAAATTTAAATGTGTACCTAAATTTAGTAATCGTTCTAGTTTTTTTGTCGAAACCGAAACAGTGACTTGTTAGTTATGCAACGCAAGTCACAACTTATAAACGTTTTCTTCATTTTTAAATAAATATCCTTATGACCGTTATAACTTTTGTAAAAAAACGCGTCTTTGTTTTAAATGTTTAGATAAACATGTCACAGTTCGTTTTGGCCATTGTTATTTGCCTCATAAAAATCTTTTACATTTTAAGGGCGCTAATGGTGCTCCTCACGCTGGTAATAGTGTGGCCGCAGCTTGTGATTCGGCGCCTTCTACTTCTGTCGATCCTCAGGCCGCTGATGGAGCCTTGAAGTCGCATGTTGCCTCATTAGGCAGTGTTGTCTCTAAAAGCTCGAACGTTTTGTGGTGGTAGAAATTGTGGATGATAGTGGACTGTACCAACCTGTTCGAGTTTTAATTGATGGAGGTAGCATGACTTCTCTTTTGTATCCTAGACTTAAATGCGTCGTCTAGTTAATAAACACTCTTCTGCTACTTTATCCATACAAGTTATTGGTGCCGTTCGGTGGTTAGTCGAGTTGAAATGATGATAAAGCCTGTGGATCAAAATGTTCCTGTTTTTAATTGTGAGGCGTTTGTTTTGCCAGAAATTTGTGAGGACTTACCTGTTGTTAGTTTGTATGTTGAGCACAGGTCTCAGTTAGCTAAATTGAAGTTGGCCGATCCTCGTTTTCATCTTCCTGGTAAGATTGAAGTACTGCTTGGAGCTGACATGTTCTCTCATATTTTGTTGGATGGCAAAGTTAAGGCTCCTGCTGGGATGCCGGACGCCGTTAATACCGTTTTTGGATAAGTGTTTATTGGTAGTTGCAACTCTGCTCCTCTGACGTCGGTCACATCCCAGGTCACATCATTGTTTTGTCACATGGATCAAACGGTTTCGTTGTAGGAGTCTGTTCAGCAGTTCTGGAGTTTAGAATCTGTTTCACAAGTAGAATGTTTTTCCCCTGATGATGTTGTTTGTGAACAAGACCGTCGCTTTACCTTTTCGTGAGCCTTCTCTTGTTTTTCCCGGGATGTATGAATTTACTGTCAATTGTTTTGTGTTTCTGGAAAAATGATTTTAAAGAAGGCCCTCTATAACGAATATTATTCCTTTATGAAAGAATATTTGGATCTTAACCACACGGAGGCTCTGTCAGAGACTTCTCATCCTATGTTTTGTTACTATATTCTTCATAATGCTGTAGTAAGACCTGATAGTTTGACTACCAAACTGAGAGTGGTATTTAACGCTATCAGAATTATTTAAATTAGTGATTGTTTATTGGAAAATAGATACAAAAGGATATTTTAACTATTTTGTTGGGTTTCAAACTCTCTAGTTATGTCTTCCCGATTCAGCTCTTCGTCACTTCGTTGCCTTCGCACATGGGCCCAACAATACTCGGGAAATGACCTCTAAACACTTCAATATCTAAGGAATATATACCAATGACATTTGAAAATATCAATGGAGTAAATTAGGAAATTGATATTAACTCTAATAGGATCCCTGTTGTGATTTTTAGTGCATATCTCTACATTTTTATAGATCTTACATTCAATCCATAATAGATTATGGATGTACACTTTATGGATCCGCAAGTAAACACAATTTACAAAAAATTGGCGTATTTCAAAACAAAGCTTTATACATTTGTATGGATGCTAAGATGTCTACTCCCATTGAGCCACTTCCCGTGGAAACCTAACCTAACCTCCCTTAAAATAGAGAAGAAATTATCTTAGCCAAAAATTCCTCATACAAATTATGTCTTCTAACGAATCTTTATATCACAATACATGTAAACTAAACAACAACAATCTATGTGTAACTAGATAAAAAAAATATGACTTTAGATGATTTTGATTACTTTCTTCATATGTTTAATGTTATTCAACCCAGATATCACGTAAATCCTATGATGAGTCTTACAATTTTGAATTCCATTTTGGAGAATTATCCTGATTCCATACAGTTATATACAGACGCTTCCAAAACTTATATGGAACTGGATGAAAGTTCTACATTCCAGGTAATAATGTGGAAAAATCGTTTAAGCTCAATTTTCAGTGCCGAAGCTGTGGGCATCTATGAATCGTTAAAATTTTTTTCTTCGTCCGGTAAAATTTCTGCTATTATATTAGCTGTTTCTCTGTCTGTGTTAACAGCCATACAAAATCCTACTTTACCTGCTTTATCAGACAATATTTTATATTAAAAAAATGTTGTAATGAAGTGTGTCGAAAAGTGACCGCTGTCACCACTGTAATGAAGTGTCTCAAAGAATCCTCCGTCACCAATGTAATAACTAGTTGTCAGTTAGGGTTTACAGCCCTCCGTTACCAGTGTAGGACAACCTTTGAATTCCTATTGCCTTGAATTTTTGCAGCGTGCTGTCACCAGTGCCTTACGGCACAATTTAGAGCCAGGAATCCCCCTGTGGGTAACCTCGGTGGAGGTGGTTTCCTGGCACGACCGGACAAGGTCTCCGTGGGCCTCTTGCGCTTATACAAGGTGCCAAGCCTGAGTTCTAAGGCAGGTAGCGTCAGCCCGTTCAACCTTGCTGGTCCGAGGGTAGGGGTTGTTGATAAAGGAAACAGACTGGGTGGATAAATATGTACATATATATTACAAACAGTAATTAATTAAATTCAATAATACAGCCTTGGTTTGGACAAAAATAAAAGTTACTCGGGGGAGAATGCCCCGGTATGTTACACTAGAAATTTAATTAGGGAAAAACGTCTTTCATAATCTGGAAGTAGTTTCTTGTTATTATGACAACAGTAAAAGATGTCTTGCTTATGACTATCCCTGTATATGAAATGAGAAAAACAAAATTAATCTGACTCGGGCAACACGTCTTCCAAATTTCTGAAAGTGGTCTTTCCTGATTATGACATAAATGAAAGATAAAATACGATATCTCGTACAGTTGAATATCCTGTACAATATAAGAAAATAATTATCCAAACAAAACTTTCGAAATCTGAAGGAATACTATATCTCGTACAGTTGAATACCCTGTACAATATAAGAAAATAATTATCAAAACAAAACTTTCGAAATCTGACGGTATAAATACGATATCTCTTACATATGAATATCCCTATATAATTTTAAATTAGATCGATTTCAAATCGTAGTATTTCCTAAATATGTTAGGTGAGGGGCTCAAATGTCAATAGTGCACTTAATATGACCAGAAAATGTACCTTTTTGGACACCCAGTCAAATCAAATAAAATGTCAATACGGTATTTGTTCAATAAAATAATTATACGACAGAAAAAAAACTTACGTTCTTGAAATATCACAAGTCACAACTACACAATATTACTGTTGAGGTAAGGCCGTCGAAGTAGCAGGTCTTACAGTACCTGGTCACTCGATGAGGGTTACTACCTCCCTGCCTCCGTTACCAAATTTCCTGCTATTTATTTTAGAATCTTTTTCATTTTTGCCCTTTTTATTTTCGTAACTGAAGGTTAATTTTCAATTTCTTTATACTAATTTGCAAGGTTTGACTATATTTTTGATGAACAAAACATGGCAAAACACACGATGTGTTGTTTATCGACCTTGCCGGTTATGTAAAATTGTTTGTATAAAATTCTTTTCTGGCGTAAGGTCAACAATTGTTATTTTATATTAATTAGATTCGACTTATTTTATTATCAAGAAAATTATATCTATATAGGGTGTCCTAAAAATTTCCTATGTCATATCTCGTGTTTATTACAATGTTATTTCAATTAAAAAAGACAATAGACATGTACAGACAGCTAATATGGATCAAAGCACATATATGACTTAAACATAATGAACATGTAGATCGTTTAGCTATAAATGCAGTAGAAAATAGCGCCTTATCTATCTACCCACTTATTGTACCTGACGCATTTGTTAATTCTAGGCAAAAACAATGTTATCTATGGAAAAGTCTTGGAACGATTATTGTAAAATATCCAATACACAATATTCATCAATTCAACAAGAAATTCCGAATTGCTGTTCGTTCAATTTATATTCTTACCCACGTAAATACATTACAACTATTGTTAAACTACGCTTTGAACACGTATGTTATCCAGCACATTTATATGAAATAAAAATTCTTGACACAGACGTGTGTCAACACTGCCATATCAAAAGTGATCTGAATGATATTTTCTTTAACTGCATCTATTCTCAAGAAACTAATCTAATAAGAAACGGGTTTTCCCCACCCTTCAATATCTGCCATCTTTAGCTTTAAACAAAATGGAAGTATATAACGTTCTGATGAAATTCATATATGAATCAAAGGTATGCTGGTGAATGTGTGAACCAGATTTGGTTACCTCTATTTATCCCAATTGTAGTTATTCCTACCTTTCCGTGGTAGAGTTTTATTTGTGATAAATTATAATGTTTTGACAGGCCCCTACACAAGAAGCGAGTGACCCTGTTATATTCTTGTTGTATGTTTAGGCAGGTGGTTCTGTCTTCTCTTAGAAATGGATAGGTGTGAGTCAGGTGATTATTTTTTAATATATTAATAGTTTGTTCCTGTTATGACTGGCCGAATGACTAGTGTCAAAGCACAAAAAACATCAAAGAAAAGGGAATACTGTTGCTTCATGATTATTAATATGTAACTCAATATCTGATAATGGTTAGTGTGTAGCTAAAATTATTAACAAAAATACCTTACCTTTTTCATGAACTCCGAAATAAGAAGAACTGCGGTCAAAGGAGATTCGAATCGAAAAAATTCGATAAGAGCCATCTCTGTCTCAGATTAAAAAACTCAATAATTTTCTGAATGAATTGGCCATACCGTCTCTGAGTCGGAAGTGTCAGGGTTCAATTTAGCATCTTATTAGATGCATCATTCTAACAGTCAAATAAAAAACCTCCAAAGAAACATAAAACATCGAGTAAGGGTGAAAGAACAATGAAATTAGAAGGCGAGAGAGGTAGGGTAAAAAACTTCTTCTGAATAATTCTTCGAAGAAAAATACACTTGAGTAAATATCTGTATCTGTGATGAACGAACGTATATTTACATGGAGAGCCACCGTTAGCAATTTAAATATAAAAGACTTGAATTTCAGGATGAGAATCTTTTCACGCTTTCTTGCTATTTTCTATAATGAGACGGATAACTAACTATGTATGCAGGCTCACTTACTTTCCTATGCCCTTTCACCTCTTTGCTTTGATAAGAAGAGTAGAAGCAATTTAATTTCTTTTAACAACATTAAGCGCCACACTAAATGTGAGCAATTTAAGTTTATCACGAGCCGAAATTTGATTCTTCGTAATTTGAAATATGCGGTCAACATTCGTTTATTACATTAAGGTTTTTTCAAAAAATCGTGAAAAACATGATTAAATCTTGTTTCAATAGAACATTATTTCTCTCAATACCAAAATAAAGACCAAACGAAAGAATTGGAATTAAATAACAAAATCTAAATGCCTATCTCTTTTATTTTTCGATAATCTCCCTCTTGGACGAAAAACTTCCTTTCAGGAATAGTTGGTGATATTCATCAACCTTGATACATTTCTTCCATTTATTCAATATCTCCGTGGAACCTTTAACGGTACCATTATTTTCGGAAAATTTATCGAGATGGAAGTGTTAGTAATGGAATATTATATTCATTTAGCGTGCCGATTGCCTAAAGTGTTTTAAAAATGTTTTCTATAGTCCATCTAGAAAGTATTCGAAAAACAGAGAGCACAATTGTAATTTATCGGTATATATGTTTATTAGTTAAATTAATACAATTATAACAAATAATTCATCTTATTTACTTATACAACATCCATTTTACTCTAAACACTTAATTAAACGTTCAGGCAAACCCGAAACTAGGTCAACGCTATAATGTTCGGTGATCAGATCAAAACTTCTGTATTTCGTGGCGCTGCTCGTTCCACTTCGATCTTCATTACTCCTCATATGTTTTCAATGGGACTAAGATCTGGTGAAGCTGCTGGCCATGCAATTGTTGTCAAGTTTTGTTCTTACAGCTGCAGTATATGCAGATGAATGGCATCTTGCATTATTCTGATGTAACCGCTAGCCCCCTGGATATAAAGCATGAGCCATTTCAAGAAGAAACCCATTTAGAATTTCACAATATTTTTCACTATTAACGGTACCATCAACTATACGAAGAGGTGTAGCACCAGGCACAGATATTGCTCCCCAAACCATTATTTTAGTGGAAAATTTGGAAATTTGAATAGAAACTTGTTCTCTTGATAGAATTTTTAGGTGATTTGCACCAAGCTGGAAACAACTTTCGTCGGATATGAAAACATTACCAAAGTTACCTTCTCGAAAACATTGACAAAAATCTATTCTTCATTGCAAGGACTTTCTTTGGTTGCCTTGATATGTAGCCTTGTGTTTTCAGTGACTTGCGGACAGTTTCTGGCTACACGTATATTCTTTGATGATTTTTAAATCTGTTAGCCAATTGTCGAAACCCTAATCCTACGCACTCTTCCCGAAACTGGGCCATGCCGCATATATGTCCTCTTTTCTTCCTCTTTATTGTCTGAAATACAGCACTTTTTCCGAGATTCATCAAATACACTAATTTTTTAACGTTTTGAATATCTTTCCTCTGCAAATATTCCATCAATTTCTTTTTTTCTAGTTGTGACATTATTACACAAAACTTAAGCCTGCTTGCAATCAACAATATGTGACATATGGTATTGTCATGTAATTTTGGCCATGACACAATCTACTTGATGCATTACTTTCGTCTTAGGATGTTACAAAAAAGGAATATGATGAAATTAGGATAAAGATTAAATTCCGGTTAGTTTTTAGCCGGACTATAATTTGATTGTTTCCCGCAAAAACTTTCTACACCATCAGTAAATAAAATTTATACAACTTTTTCTGTTTCGATTATAGTATTCACAACTTCTTAATCATAGCATTTGAGGAAGCACATAAATTCCTTTTTTTGATTTTCATTTTAAGAGAGCAGGTAATTTTTAAAAGACGCATTAAAATTTTTATAACTCTATTAGAAGCTTCAACGTATTGTTTCATAAAATCAAGCTTATTGTGCAACGTAAATTGCTGATTGCTAATCTAGTAGACGAAAAAGGACAAGTATATCATAAAAACCTCTTCCCTGGCTCTTTGCCTCAAACTGTGAACAATAGTTTGTGAAAAGAGATGAAAAATGGTTGAATCTACTACACAATTCATAGAAACAAACAATTTCATTGTATTGGCATCCAATCAGAATGTGTGTTAGATGCATTTCATGATATATTTTTGTCAGTTATTAGTAATTAAGTAATTGTTTTATTTCTCATATCTTGATTTAGCTACTGAGATGATATTTTGTGCATGACATTATAGCGAGAAGCGGTTCAAGATTACTCCACTTTTCCGCAGAGCTATTCATTGCTATTGACAGATTATCTGTATATAATTGTATCGAACAGATTCTGGTGATTGGTGAATATATTCAGATAGTCGGTATTTTCTTTCTACTTTTTTGCATAAACTATAGATTTTTGAAACCTTTGATACACCCTATATTCACCTCATTATCTTCAATCGTCACTATGTGTAAAAATTGATTTCGTATCCTGCTATACATGAGGGTTGCATTGTAACATCGAAAGACAATTTCGTTATCCGAAATATTAAAAGTATTTCACATTCAGAGGGGATGTTGTTTGTTTATTGGTTTGATAGAGAGAGGGTGAGAGATTATTCGAAGGGGGAAAACTGGAGTGCTGTGCCAAAATAACTCCAATTCTTTAGACGCACTGCTGTTATTTTTTCGGGACAACGTAACGGACGCGAAATTAGTGATATTGTTTCACAGGGAAAAATCTACACTTCCCAAATTGATAAAATGATTAAATTCTGTATTGGTTTCAACTCGAAGAGAGTTTTAATCCCAGCGGCGGATCTTTGAAAATATATTAGGTGAATTCGGCCGAGACCATGTCACGTTTTTACATCAAATAATAACAAAAAAAATAAAATATTTTAAATATTAAAACTAACTTTTACGCATCTGCGAGATGCCCTGAACAATATTCTAACATAAAATTATATGGATTTATAGGACCCGCTGTACTCGCTCTAGCCTGCTGAAAATCTATATTGTACATCTGTGAGATGCCTTGAAAAATATCCAATTATAAAATTGGTCACTTGTATACACTCTGGAGGCTGTATCGTGCTAACAAACTTAAAATTATCCAAAAACGACAAAAATTTGGTACTCCAAGTACCATAGCAGTGGTTGTAATGGCTGTAGTGACCTGAATATCAATATGGTTAATCTTTGAGACGCCCTGAATAATGTCCAATCATAAAATTGGTCACTTGTATATACTCCCGAGGCTGTATCATGCTAACAAACTGAAATTTCTCCAAAAATAACGAAAATGTAGTACCACAAAGTACTATAGCACCTGTTGTACGGCTCTGGTGAGCTGAAAATCAATAAAGTTCATCTATAAGACGCTCTGAACAATATCAAAAATAAAATGGATCACTTGTATACACGCTGGAGGCTGTATCGTGGTAACAAACTGAAAATTCTCCAAAAATTTGGTACTTCAATTACCATAGCAGTGGTTGTAATGGCTGTAGTGACCTCAATATAAATATGGTTAATCTTTGAGACGCCCTGAATAATATCCAATCATAAAATTGGTCACTTGTATATACTCCCGAGGCTGTCTTATGCTAACAAACTGAAATTTCTCCAAAAATGACAAAAATGTAGTACTTAAACTACTATAGCACCTGTTGTACTGGCTCTGGTGAGCTGAAAATCGATAAAGTTTATCTATAAGGTGCTCTGAACAATATCTATCATAAAATGGGTCACTTGTATACACGCTGGAGGCTGTATCGTGCTAACAAACTGAAAATTCTCCAAAAATGACAAAAATGTCGTACTTAAAGTACTATAGCACCTGTTGTTCTGGTTGTGGTGAGCTGAAAATTAATAGGGTTCCTCTGTGAGATCTCATGAACAATAGTCAATCATAAAATGGATAACTTGTTGCACTCCGGCGGTTGTATGGTGTTAACAAGACATGTAACGAAAAGTGGCCGACGACAACGACGACGACATTCACCCAGGATTTTTTTTTCTAAAAACCGTTTTTTCGTGTTTTTTTTTTAATGAAAAACGAAAACATTTTTACTTTCCCGCCCAACCTATCTAATATGCGAGAAAAGCATTGGTTTACCCACAAAAAAGTTGAAATTTTGAAAAAAAAATTTGAGTTATTTTTACGTTTATCATCAAGAACAACACGAAAAAATGGTTTTTAGAAAAAAATCCTATGTGTATGTCGTCGTCGGCGTCGTCGGCCACTTTTTGTTGCATGTCTTTTTAGCACGATACAGCCTCCGGAGTGCAACAACTCACCAATTTTATGATTGAATATTGTTCAGGACATCTCACAGATGAACCCTATTGATTTTCAGCTCACCAGACCCAGTACACCAAGTGCTATACTACTTTAAGTACGTCATTTTAGGAGAAATTTCAGTTTGTTAGAACGATACAGCGTACGGAGTACAAAAAGTTACCAATTTTTTAATTCAATATTATTCAGAAAATCTCACAGATGAACCCTCATCACAGCCAGTACAACAGGTGCTATAGTACTTTAAGTACACATTTGTCATTTTTGGAGAAATTTCAGTTTGTTATCACGATACAGTCTCCGGAGTGACCAATTTTATGATTGGATATTATTCAGGGCGTCTCAAACATGAACCTTGTTGAGATTCAGCTCACTAAAGCCAGTACAACGAGTGCTATGGTACTTGAGGTACCAAATTTTTGTCATTTTTGTTAGCACGATACAGCCTCCAGCTTGTATACAAGTGACCCATTTTATGATTGAATGTTGTTCAGAGCGTCTTATAGATGAACCTTATTGATTTTTAGATCACCAGAGCTAGTACAATGGGTGCTATCACTATCAACTTATTTTGGGGTAAACCAATACTTTTCTCGCATATTAGATAGGTTGGAAGGAAAAGTAATACAATTTTTTTTGGCAAATTTGTGAATTATCTTGAATAAATATTTTCATGTAAGTTTCAGTAAAAAGTGTTAACTACAAAAGTTTTAGAACGTGTTACGGTCTATAAAAAATATATGGACCTTTTTTGCGTTAGATCAAAAACAAAGAAAATACGATCTTTTTCACAAAGCCTATCAGGAGACAATAATGTCATCTTCGTACCAATGACGTAGAATGTCATTGACTCCATACATTTTCAATTTCACGAAAAAATCACGTTTGTTAAAAATCTGCGTTAACATTGAAAAATATAAAATGCGAATTGTCAAAAAAGTTGTCATTGTGAAAAAGTAATTGTAAATTCGTAATTGTGCAGTTATGGAATTGAAAACCCTGCTGAATTACCTGCTGCAGTATTGGTGAGAGCAAACTGTGCATGTTCGAGTTTGTTACCAACTGAAAGTCGAAAAAACCTATAATGAATTTGATACCTGGAATACTGAAAATTTTTTTTTCTAATTTCATGACTATAGCTGGTTGTTTATATAAAATTATCATCAAAATGACTTGAAACAGCTTGAAGAATATCCATAATGATACTGCTATATTGTCTATACTACCAAAACTGCTATATACGGATATCAGTAAAACTTTGCGCCATGTACGCGTCTCAAGTGACTCTAGAAAGAATAAAATTCCATTTAATAAACAATTCAAATACCTAATTAAATTAAAATCACAAAAATGTTTGAAATCACGTAAAATACCATGTCGTATATTAAATTTATCCACCTTTTTTTATTTTCAATTGATACTTACAAAGAAACATTCTTCCAAATAATTCTCAATTTATTGACTGAAATTTATTCAGATAAAATTTTTATATATACATAGTTATTTTCCAACTAATTTTAAGCTGATCTAAAAAATCATTTGACAGGAAAAAAATTTATAACACTTGGCCCAATGTTTGGTATAAGGCTACAAAAATTGGGCCAAGTCTTATAAATTTTTTTTCTTGCCAAATGATTTTTTAGATCAGCTTAAAATTAGTTGGAAAATAACTATGTATATATAAAAATTTTATCTGAATAAATTTCAGTCAATAAATTGAGAATTATTTGTGTTCACAAACACGACACGCAAAATGTTGATATATAATTGTAATAATTATTTATTATGAAGGACCATTCACGCAACAAGCAAGAACTCTTACCTTGATTACTTTCTGCTTCCAATCTCGTACTGCCTTTTTCCAAAATTTAAACTTATTCACACCGGTTGTTGTTACTTTCACGTGGCACGATCTAAGTATGTTATAAGAGCAACATGCGCTCTATACCTTTTCCTTGAAGAAGGCTAGAGAACTGCTTGTCTTCCATTGGCGTTCAATCGCCGCGAAATTTAAAAATGAAAACACGTAAATCGTGAAGTGTGAACAATTTGGAAGAATGTTTCTTTGTAAGTATCAATTGAAAATAGAAAAAGGTGGATAAATTTAATATACGACATGGTGATTCCAAAAATTTGTGTGATTTTAATTTAATTAGGTATTTGAATTGTTTATTAAATGGAATTTCATTCTTTCTAGAGTCACATGAGACGTGTACATGGCGCAAAGTTTTACTGATATCCGTAGATAGCAGTTTTGGTAGTATTTCAATTATTTTTGTAGTTTAATCTTTTAGTTCGTTCTATTGATCATTTAGTTTCATTTCTTCAACGTGTGATAAGATTATAGTTTTTAATCGAAAATATTTTTTTTCTAAGACTAGACTATCTACAAAATATTTTCTTCACTTGTTTAAATATTGTTTAATCAAACTATATAAAAAGTGGCCAGCCTAAAATGGAAAACCTTCTCATCAATTTTGAAAGACTGATCAGATTTCTATTTTTGAAATATGATTATTAAACTATACATAAAAAAAAATTAAAATACTGAAAGATGAAGTTCGAGACCGACAACCCAGAAATTTAAATATTTCACATTTAGAAACCCCAAACTTGCTAATATTGTTACAAAAAATTCTATAAACAACAAAATATACGTTATTTAATAATGTAAACAGTTATCGAACAATTACTTGAAGAATAAGGATGAATAATGGTAATAAAAGAACTTTCCGAAGAATTCATAATATAATTATTTATTGATTTCACCTAGAAAACCACAACTAAAGTGGAAAACCCTCTGTTCAATTTTGAAAAAACTATTCAGATTTCTATTTTTGAAATATTATTATTAAACTATACATGAAGATGAAATTCGAGACCAACAACCCAGAAATTTAAATTTTTCACATTTAAACACACCAAACTTGTTAATATTGTTAAAATTCTATAAACAACAAAATATACGTTATTTAATGAATAATTATAACAAAGGAACAATTTTGGATTCTGTCTTATTCAATCTTTGTATAAATGAATTGTTTTCAGTGAGCAGTACTGGATATATACAATTAGAGTCGCAGACGATACAGCCATTATTTATGAAATAGATAATTGGTATGATTTGAAATAGTTGAAAATGATCTAAGATTAATTAAGTATTGGTTTCATCATAAATTACTTACTCTAAATTTTAATAAAACATAATTTGCCATTTCTTAATTATAGAGACTTTAAGTGGTTAAAAAAATGTATGTATCATGTATAATGTCAATACTTGCAGATATTGTACTACGGTCTAGTGGAAATCCATCTCAGGTATGGCCTATTTACTTGGGGATGTGCTTCCAGAACATTTATAGGTCCCTTTTAGAGATTATACAAAGAAGCTTTATTTAGATTATTATGTCTAGTTCCAGCATGTGCCCTTGTGACGCACTGTATAATATAAACAAAATCTTTGACTTAAAGAAATTATGTGCGCATCTGTAAAATATCATACTATGAAAAATAAAATTAACTTACCTACACATACATATGAATCCAAAAATAAACACTTATATGAAGCTCCTATGATAACAAAATATTTATGTCAAATTCTTCCTATTAACACAACCAAAAGTTTTGTGAAATTAATATCTGAAATATCTCTTCATTCTCTGCAATGTCTATCCACTTCATAGATTTTATGTATAATTATAGTGTCTTATTATTTACCGAAACATATGTTGAGGTATATTCGTTCATCTCTGGCATACATTTTTTAGTATTTATAATTAACAAATTGGCTTTCATAAGTTATTCGGGATACTAATGTTCAATTTGGGTTTAAACCTACTGATTAACTGATTGTAGAATTCATTTTTATAGGAGAAATTGATAACATATTTGAAAAACTTATTTAAATTTGACGTTACAAAATGACAAATGACATTTCTGTTGTGACGTCAACTGACGCTGTTGTGAGGACGATACAATTCGATGATTTTAGGAACGGTGCTCGAGAATATCATTTTTAGGAACTATTCGCAAATAGAGCATTCTCAGGCTTGCGTATGCATGACGTTGGGAACGATGTCAAGAATAACGCCTTGATTTCAGATTCAGGGCATCAGTGCGGATGAAACTCAATCATCGACCACCACACCTGCAAGAAATGAATCACCGGTAGCGACATTGTTTCTCTTTCCGAAATATCGAGACCACACATGACCAACGTTCAACTTTAGAAATATTTTTACGAAAGTTACAACTTTTATTTTTTAGAACTGAATATCTTTTTAATAAATACATGGAAAATTATCATTGATGCTGCAAATGGAAGATCATATATGAATTATATGGCAAATGTATGCATACCTTGCCCGTAGATAATATACTTTTTAACTAATTAAAAAAAAATAGAATTGCGGGGAGAGGAGAAAGATGAAATTTTCGGTATAAGAGTGTCTGTCGTCTAAGGCAAAAATATATAAAAGAGGGCGGAGTCGAGACGTGACATGGCGCGAGTGACGAGCAGTCACTCTTGATATCAAAATGTCATCAAAACGTCAAAATCACAAATAGAGTGCGTTAATGACGTCCATTAAAGCATCCTTTTTTAAATAAAATAATTCATTATTATCGAAATTAATAAACGGTCAACGAAAAATTATATTTAATGTCCTGTATTATATAATAAGTTCAACCAATACCAATATTTATTGAGTTATGAGTACCGAGATAACAAAGAAAATTATGAAATTTTATATTTATTTTTGATAATATTATCACCAGACAATCTCTGATATTTTAGATAATGATTTTTGCATTATTTGGCTCTATTTTCATAATTGGTCTACAGATTCCACACATATAATTTAAGCAAATTAATAATAAATCTGTTTTCTATATTTTCTCTCGTTTCACCCTTTTAAACCTCTTACAATCTTTTATGTGGTAGAAGTCGATTAAGTTCTAATTATTTAAACGTTTCTGACGCAATTAACCCTTTAAATAATAAACAACAAATCTGTTAATCTGCGGTTAAACCAGTGAAAAAATGTTACCATAATTTACTCTTTTCAGTATTTCCCCATTTCCGCTTAATTCCCAAAGTTAACCGCCCTATCGCGTTCTCTTTGAAGATGTGTTGAGCGAGGAATTGGGGCAGTGTTTACGTGTATATTTTGATGCTATATATAGTATACAACTGTAAGGGTTGGTCGGGGTTCAGTTCAACGCAGACTGCCGTACTGTCGGCGTCGCTTGCTGTTTCCCGACGGCTCGCTATGAGAATTTTCCTCTCGTATTTCCTGATTTTATTTTGTGATTTAATATTTTTTTACGTTTAAAACAGTTTATTGGGGCAAATACATAAGTGAAATATTAATTATGATATTGGTGTTTGTTTCATAATTTTTTTATACTCAAAGGTAAACCTAAAATAGCCATAATACTGATGGTTCTTCACGAATTTATATGGATCCTTTAATGTTGTATTGTACTGAATTGATATGAAATATGTAAGTACGTAAAAGATTAATAACTATACGAAATACTTTTCAAGGGCTTTAGAACAAAATAATTAGGGCTGTACGACCAACTAGTAAATATCATTTAAGCAAAGTATAAGAAATGGAAAAAGTTGTAACTGAACTAAAAATAAATGAATTTAAAATAGGGCGGGATTAAATTAGAAAAAAAATGAAAGGAAACAAATTCATATGTAGAGAGCTCGATTTTTACATACAAATTAATGAACTGATGTAAAGATTTGATAGCATAAATGTTAGTTAGAATTTGTGGCAAAACCAAACGCACAGATATCTAACTCAAATGAACTGGCTAAAAAGAAACCTTGAATTAAAAACGATGCTATTTTTTAATATAACAAAAAACCATATGAATTTTTGTGTGAAAGACAACAAATATTTATCACGATATTATTTGGCACCAAAAAATAACAATAGAAGTGTTTTAGTCAATCAAAGGTGTAGATAATCTGCATAACAAATAGAGGTTTTGTGTTTGAAAGATTCCGCAAATTTCTATCTTCACAAATAATAATTGTGTACAAATACTTTAACTTTCTTTACATTTAATCAACATCATAAATTAAGAGAAACTACAAATTAAATAACCGAAATGATCAAGTATATATCTGGGGTCAAGGCTGAATAAACCCGCGTAAAAAACCGTATTCGTATTTTTATCAGGTGAGATTGCAATTTGGTATTTTGAAACGTAGACGAAACGAATAATCGTCTAATCGTATGGTACGATGTGGCAACACGCCCTGTTGTAAAATATTCGGAATATTTCAGGCATCAGTAACTTCAGTGATTGTTCTACTCACAACATACTGGCTAATGGCACGATTTACATTCCTTCCAATATAATTTTGATATATTCTGGAAGTAAAGAACCGTAGTGCTGTCAATATATGAAATAAATTTAGTTGAACTAACTATATAGAAACATAATATTATGAACTGAATTCTTATAAAGTGCTAAAGGAAAATTATCGACTGAGTTGAACTAATTGTTTCATAATGTTTTATTTACTTTCCTTGTCTCACTTTAGTGGGTGATGGCACGTGAGGTTGTAAAAGATCTATCGACTCTTCCATAGTATGTTTGTCCAGTCTATAAAGTTTTCTAGAATTGTTGTTCTTCAAAGAGGTCGGACCACATCAGTCGATGTCCCAAAATTTCGACTTGTTCTAGGCCTTCTAGGGCAGCTAAATTAATTAAATCGTTTTGTATATTGTAGGTAAATTCAAATAAAAACACTGAATCAATATTATCAAAATAGTAATCTATAATTCTGTTTCGACATCGTTGTTGAACAAATACGAATGTGTATGTATCATTTTGTACGGCTTGTCTAAGTCAAGATATTGAGAAGACTTGCGTTTTTGGGCATTTTTTTCATGGTTCCACTAGGTTATGCAAGACTATGTTAAACATATGAAATTCTTGTTTCTCATATTATTTAAGTTACAGACAATTATGTTGACGCGTTCTAATAATCTAAACTATTATTATATTCATTATCTTATAATAACTCTTTTCCGGATTCATATCGTAATGAAATTTTTTATCTGATTCTTTTTCCAAATAATTCTAGGAAAAGACGTGGAGAATTTAAGAATGGTAATGTTTTACGATCCGGAAATAAGCTAGAATCAATCTGGAGACGATCATATATTACGTTTTGCAGATTTTGAACGATTGAGTCTTTTTAACTAAGTTTCAGTTAAAAATTCAGTAATAACGTTAAATTGGGTATTATATATATACAATTTATAAAGAGGTTTAATGCAATTAATTTTGCTTTTTAATATTGTTTTTTTCGATGAAATGAAGCATCTGTTTCACCAATACGATGAAAAGTTTAGTCACCCGTTATAACAACTTGAGAAGTGGCTTAGCTTTATTCAATTTGAATTTTGTGATGAGCATTTACTGAAAACAATACCTACAATACAATACTATTAGACTCTAACCACGAAGTTTGACAGTGTCATACGCGATATTGAGACCTGTTTTAACAAATTTCAATCAATTCAAACATCAGAAATAATTGATTTTCTTTTTTTTTGGCTTTGGGAGTTGGATCCCATTCAGCCACGAAATAAGTAAATAAGTAATATGACATAAAAAGGGAAACAAAGGACATGTCGCAGCAAACATATTTACTCATATCCAAGTCACACATCATTCATTGCCCTATACAACAGAATTCGTAGAAAACGAAGAAGAAAGGATAATAGACATGGACACTCGTTTCACGCTAAGGTGCCCGTCATAGCGACTTTATTTACAACACACAATAAAGGCAACGGTAAGGGGGTATATCATTGTTACAAAGGAAAGACAATAGGTATACTACAACAAACCTCTACCATTCTACATCTAAAATACAGTTGTACTGATTTCTATATTTTTCTTTTGATACGTTTAAGAAATAGTATGTCGCCGACTAAGAAATAACAGAGAAACTTGACTTTGTGGGAGAGGAACATTTTCTTTAGACAGAGTTTCCAGCATATATCTTGTAGCTTAACTATTATGTTGACAGCTAAACATCCAATGATAATTATCATCATAATATTTATTACAATCACACAATTCTTCCTCGAATTTAAATGGATATTACGATGTTATGCATTACTAAAATCGACGAGTAATATTTTCTCAACAAAGTCTTTCTCAAATACAAATCGTTTAGTACCTGTGTTATTACTGAGGACAACATTTTTGTCATTGTTTTATTATATTATTTAACTATTAAACAATGTATATCTGTCCTCTGCAAAATGTCAATGGTTGAGTATAATGCATAACATAATTATTCTCTACATCTTGAACATCACGTAGTGTTGACAATTTAAACAACTCCAGTGTACCATTATGTAAACAAAGTATGAAAATGTGATACTTTGTTTGATCTTGGTTTTAAAAAAACAACATACTCAGCAACTAAAGAATTTCAAATTGTCTATTATAAAAAAGTTTATTTGCTATGCATAATTTGGTGAATTCGCAGCCATATTTTGGTGGACGCGCGAATTCGTGTTCATTTGTTTGCTGTTCTGTCATTTTAATTTTTGTTAATAGGAAGCTACATTATAATTGATATAATCAACTATTTCCAGGCATAAGATTTCGTAGAAATGAATTGTTGAATGTTTCTATACACGTTCATTTTCCCTAGAACAGTTGCGGCCATAAAAAAAATGGGACAATTGTTGTTGCCTATGTGAATTTTCAATAAAAAACAACAATTAATATTTAATTATCATGCTCTATAACTTCTCTTAATATACTAGTCATCGATCTATATAATGTGGAACAATATTCTTCAGATATTTCCCCCCAAGCATTATTTATAACTTCCAACAAACTTTCAACGTTTCTTGATCTTACTTTTGCCTTGTATTATGGAATTGTACCAGAAAGTACACAGAGGTATTTGGAAAAGTTGCGGGAAGAGTTAGAGGAAGATGAATCACCAGTTGGTTCGGAAAACGAGGAAGGAATATATCATGAGAGTTGTAGTGTCCACAATAGTGAAAGCGAGCAAGAAGGTGATAACGAAAAATGTCTCAAAGAAGACGATATATCTACAGAAACGTTCTCAGAATCACAACGGCTTTTAGATAGCACTGAAAATTCAGAAAAAGGAAGTAGTGTGGAAAGAAGACTACAGAAGAAACACTATATCTTCGGAAAAGATGGAACTAGATGGTAAAGGAATGTTTTCCTAAAAACGTAAAAACTAGATGAGAAAACATTATCATTCACTCACCAGGTATAAAGTTATCTGGACAGAATGCTAAATCTGCAATGAATTGTTTCGAATTATTATTTGATAATAATATGCTGAACGATATTGTGAATCGAACTAGTATTAAATTACGACAAAAAGCAGAAAATTTATCTTGTAGTGGTTAATAAGTATGGAAGACTAAATTTAGAATATTTCTGGTGTACTGATGGCTCTGGAATCGATAAGTTCACAGCTATAAGAGCAGTTTTTGAAAGATTTGTGCAGAATTCTCAAAATGTATCTACTCCAAGCGAGGATTTGTCTGTTGATGAAAAACTGGAAGCATTTAGAGGGCACTGTCCGTTTTGGCAGTATATGCCCAAAAACCAGCGCGATGTGGTATAAAAATCTTCTCTCTTGTGGACACAAAGTCATATTATATCCTCAACATGGAGATATATGCAGGAACCTAACCCGACGGACCTTTTGTCGTAAGTAACAAACCCACTGATGTTCTAAGATTAATTCCACCAATATCTGGCAGAAACCGAAACATGGCATTTGTTAATTGGTTTACTAGTTATGAACTCATCCAAACATTAATGAAAAAACATCGCCTGACGTCTGTGGAAACAGTCCGGGAAAATAAAAGGCAACTACCTCTCAGTTTTTTGGCTACCAAAAATCGTGCTAAATTTGGATTTCAAAATGATGTTACCTTAGTCTTGTACGTACCCAAAAATTTTTAAGGAGTGTTACTTATATCTTCACTCCATCACACCCCAGATATTGATGCTGATACTGAAAAGCCAAAGATAATCACTTTTTATAATGAAACAGAAAAGGTGGTGTGGATCACGTAATAGCAAGAGATGACGTCTCATTGTATTTTATGCCTCACAAAATTGTACTGTGATAAATGCTCAAGTAATATATACATGGAATACTAATTATACAGAAAAAGATGGGAAATTAAAAAAAAATTAGAATACGATTTAATCGCAGATCATGAGGAAAATCGTTCACAAAATCCACAATAACCACGAAGCCTCGAAGCCAAAAGGGAATTGAACAGAAATTTAGACATGGAACATTCCGGAAAAAGACAGATTTTCAAAAAGATGTGTCTTATATCCTCGAAATGTAGACAGAAAGACTTTTTATAACTGTCAAAAATATGCTAACTTTGTATGTATATCACATGCGTTTCTTATTTGCAAAACGTGCATGAATGAATTTTATGGATAGATTGAATATGTTTTTAATTTTTCAATATAGTCAACCTGACTTAAAATGTTTAATTTATATTTTTGTTTAGAAATTTAGAATATAGGTTTGTTTCTAACATAATACCTTAATACAGAACTATATTTTGTTTTCTTAAATTTCAAGTTATTATAAAAAACAATTATTAATTCTGAAGGTTTTTCTTTAATAAACTATTGTTAAAACAGTCACAAATTAGTTTTTGTTTTTAAACAATAGAAATAGAAATGGAGTATGTTATACCCCACTACACAGGTGTTTGCAAAATTTTCTACCACACAGTCGGAGGGTTAATCTACTCGTCATCGATCTATATAATGTGGAACAATATTTTTCAGTTATTTCCTCCCACTCATTATTTATATTTTCCAACAAACCTTAAACGTTTCTTGGTATTACATTTTGCCTCTTACTAACATTGCCCAAACATTTTCTACTGGATTCAAGTCAGGGCTTTTACTTCACCCGTTAAGAACATTAATATTACGTGACCGAAATCATTCGGTCACTACACCAGAGTTATGCACTGCACTGTTATCTTGTTGGAAGTTAAAATCATGGTTAGGTAAAATAATCTCAACAGAAGGAAGCATAACATTTTCGCCAATATGCCATAGAACTCCAGGTCCATGCGTAGATATCCACATCCACATATTTACAGAAAAACAATTTATTTGTCAAATTGACAATTCTCGTCAAACCGTATATTCGGTGAGAGACAGACACGAATATTGCCGCTATTTGGTGATTGGGAAACCTTTTCATCCGTAAAAATAAACGGTTTTAAAGATCAAAACTAACTTTTCCGCATCTGTGAGACACCCTAAACATTATCCTATCATAAAATTGTCACTTGTATACACTTGGGAGACTGTATCGTGTTAAGAAACCGAAATTTCTCAAAAAATAACCAAAAATGTAGTATATCTGGAATTATAGAACCCGTTGTACTCGATCTAGTGAGCTGAATATCAATACGGTTCATCTGTGACACACACTTAAGAATATCCAATTATAATATTGGTCCCTTCTATACACTCCGGAGGCTGTATCGTGCTAACAACCCGGAATTTCTTAAAAATGTGGCCTTACCAGTGCCATAGCACCCGCTGTACTATCTCCAGTGACCTGAAAAGCAATAAGGTTCATCTATATAACACTCTAAACAATATCCAACCATAGAAATGGTCATTTGTAAACACCCCAGCTAAGTATTGTGCTAACAAACTGAAAATTCTTCAAAACTGACAAAAATTTAGTACTTCAAGTACCATAGCACCCATTGTACTGGCTCTGGTGAGCTGAAAATCAATAGGGTTGATCTGTGATATGTCAAGAACAATATTCAATCATAGAATTGGTAACTTGTTGCACTCCGGAGGCTGTATCGTTCTAGTACCATAGCACCCGTTGTACTCGATCTGGTGAGTTGAAAATCAATAGGGTTCATCTGTGATATGTCCTGAACAATATTCAATCATAAAATTGCTGATTTGTTGCACTCCGGAGGTTGCATCGTGCTAACAAGACCATGTTACGAAAAGTGGCCGACAACAACGACATACGCACAGGATTTTTTTCTAAAAACTGTTTTTTCGTGATGTTTTTGGTTAAAAACGTAAAAAAAACTAAAAAAAAATTCCAAAATTCCAACTTTTTTGGGGTAAATCAATACTTTTCTCGCATATTAGATAGGTTGGGCGGAAAAGTAATAACGCGTTTCCAAAATTGTTCGTCATAAACAATATGCTCTAAAGCGAATTCCATTCTTGTTTCCTTGCGACTATTGTTTAATAATAATAATAATAATACTTTATTCATCCTTTTTGATCATAGAATATGATATAGGACAGGTAAAACAGAGAAGAGCATATTACATTGAATACGACTTACTTATTAAACACTTAAATTAAAATCGTTTGCTTAAAAACTCTGACACATCATAGAAACATTCGACAATTAAAAACTTTTCAAGTTTTTGTTTGAACACATTGAAATCGCTCTCACATCTTATATAGCTGGGTAAATGATTAAGGAATTGAATTCCTTTATAGACAGGACTTTTTTCAAATAATGAGGTTTCATGTTTCGGTGGCCGTATAAGTTTTCCAGATCTGGTTGGGTAATCATGGAAATCAGAATTAAGACTAAATTCACTGAAATTACTTTTTGCAAATAATATGCACTTGTAGATGTAAATAGAATAAAAAGTTAGTACACCGAAATCTTTAAAATGGTTTCTGCATGTTTCTCTATAATCTAAATTAAAAATTAGACGGACAATCCTTTTTTGAGAAATAAAAATCTTCGAGGCATTTACCGCACCCCCCCCCACAGAATGAGATTATAGGAAATATGGGAGTATACTATTGCATAATAAACATTGATCAGTTGACTAGTTGTGAATATATTTTTTAGCTGTAATATTGCAAAGTAACTACTATTTAATTTTTTACAAATGTGGTTGATATGCGTATTCCAACTCATATCCTTATCGAGGTAGGTTCCCAGAAATTTCGTAGAACTCGAGACATAAACATCAGTCCCCCCAACTGAAATACAGCTATTTTCAGGAATATATGTTCTTTTAGAAAAATGCATGAGGATGGTTTTTGTCGAATTTACTATCAAAGAATTTCTTTCACACCAACTGATAAATTCTCTTGATAAAATATTCATCTTTAATAGCAGCTCATCCGAAGATTCAGAATCAATTGCCAATGTGGTGTCATCTGCATATATTATTAAATGATTAGTGCTAACATATTTAGAAAGATCATTTTTGTATAATAAAAATATCAGAGGCCCTAAGATTGACCCCTGAGGTACGCCAATTTCCACAGGTTGGGGGAGGGACTTCTGATCTTCAATTCTGACAATAAGTTTGCAAGCTTCTAAGTATGATTTCAGCCACGATTGAAATTTGCCCCGAAATCCTAAATCTCGTAGTTTATTTATTGCTATATCTGCACGAACCGAGTCAAAAGCTTTTGAAAGATCAAAGAAGAGCGCCCCCACATACCTCTTTCTATCCAATGAGGTGTGTGCAGAGCTACGGATGCACTCTCCGTCGATCTACCAGGTAAGAATCCATGCTGATGGTCCAATATAACATTATACTTTTTGAGAAAAGAAAACATTTGTTTATAAATACACTTTTCTATCACTTTACATATCACAGTTTGGACAGTTACTGGCCGATAATTGTCAAGGCTGAGGAGGCTGTCTTTTTTATGTATTGGTGAAACAACTCCTATCTTTAGACTTGATGGAAAAGTTTCGGTTTCCACTGAGTAGTTGATAATGTCTGCTAGAGTACATGCGATTTGTGGACCTATACTTTTAATGATCTTTGTCGAAAGACAGTCAACACCCTCGGCATTAACATTTTTTAAGCAGTTAATTACATCCAATACATCTTCAGGGATAACAGGTTTGAAATAAAAAGTATTAGCGACATACATTGTCGTATAACTTTCAAAACCACAGTTAGCAAAGTGGGTATTTATTGCTTTTTTAGTATTCGTTGCAAAGAAAGTGACAAACAAATGAGCAATTTCGTATTTATTTTGAGTTATTTTACCATTTATATCAATGGTATCAATAGTAGAATGTCTTTTTTTTCCAATTTTGTGTTGTACTGTTCGCCATATATATTTATGTTTTTCTTTTACATTTTTATTTTCAAGACTTTTTTGGTAGAATAATTTTCTTGATTTGTTAATTTCAGTGACATAATCATGTTTTAACCTCTTATAATTTGATGATCATCGGGATTTGCGGAAAATTTTGTTAACCAAAACAAATTCCTAAGATCACTACCCATCCGCACAAGATCGTGATCAACCCATGATTTTCTGGTTACATTAGATACCTTTTTTGTTAAAATAGGGCAAATAAAATCAATATGGTAACATATAGTATCTAAGAATTCATTATATACAAGATCAACACCTGAGATATTTGTATCATTTAGATATTCATAGACCGACAGAAAACTTTCATTGTCTAGATGAGTTTGTAAACTCAGTAAATTGGATGCTCATACATTCCTAAAACTTGTCTTTCTGTTATTCAGCTTATTCTCGCAAAATGTACATAACATACCCGTACGATATTTTACATGAATGTTTAGTCCCAAATGATCACCAAGCTGCATATCAATCACGCTTTCATTGTAATCAAACGTCATATTAGTTAAAAAGTAGTCAACTTTAGTTTTTGTCGTTTTCATGTTTTTATTTGTGAAAATCCGTGTTGGCTCACAATTTTTCAAGTTTAAGTTGAAACTCTCCATCAAGTCAATTAATAATGTTCTTTCACGTGATATATTCAAATAATCAATGTTCATGTCTCCACAAAGAATAGTACAATCATAATTATTGAAACAAAAATTAAGGACCTTAAAAAGTCGGTCCATGAACACCTCAATGTTTCCTGATGGGGATCTATATATATTTACAAGACAACAACTTCTTTCTTGCAATAAAAAGGATATACTACATACTTCAAAATCAATATCAATTGATAAATTATTTACAAAGTCTAGATTCTTAAATTTAATCATCTTTTTTACAAGTATCTACTTTCCTTGCTGCTGCGTGGCGTTTAAATTTAGACTGTGCTACTCTGCGACGGCCCGTACGACAGAATGCTGGAAAATTTGTTGCTGGAAGAGCTTGAACTACTGTTTCAAATAGATTTGCTCTTAAATGGTTAATCAAACCAGCATCCTGTTCAGAAGTTGACATTCTCAGACGTCCTGAGCCTGGAGTTCTATTAATTGTTTCATCATATCGTCATCTTCTTAAAATATTTGAAACTAAGTTCTTGCTTTCATTGTAAAATGCCGCAGTTTGCCTCACTGACCACCCTTCGGTTATTTTTGCAATTATTCCACCGTTCGTCACCGAATTTATAAGCGACATAATTACGTTCGAATTTGAATTTGTATGATAGATGTCAAATTCAATGTTGACATATTCATAAGACAAATTCAAGCAGCTAGAATTAGACAAAAATCTACTATAAGTGTTTTCCCATTTTTTATTGGCCGCAAATGTACATTCCCCTGAAGCATTGTTTTTAAAATCTTTGTTTTTCATGCTTTTCAACAGGATACGCCAATTCTTATAGCTTTATCCCATATTCGTTATTAGATAGCTACATGTTATCTTCATCCTATTATGTATATTTTGTCTCATACTTTCGTAGTGATATGCCTGTTATGAATCTACATTAAACTAAACAACAGAGGCGCCCGGAATAACAAGTTATTACTGCGTGGTAGAAACCGATGCAATTCTTGTCTCCCAATGTTCGAATTCCGCCTTTGTAGGTTGAGTTTAAAATGGTAAGTTTGAATAAATTTCTAAACATTGGTGCTGTGATCGCTAATTGATAATGCTGTCGATATTTTTATCACTCACATTCTCCGAAGCTTTGTGAAATAGCGAATTAATGATAACATTTCACAATGCATCCTCATGTGCTATTGCTTGTTGTTATAATTTGTTTTCATCTCAAGATATACGAATGTGTTTTTTTGTCAAATCTAGTATTTTATCCATTATTATTTTTAATGAGACAAGTCAGTTACATTTTCCACTAGATGAATCAATGTGTAACATTTTCCATGATTTCCAATTACTTTTGTGTTTGACGAATGTAGTCTGCCTGTTTATTATTAACAAAGTATTTATATTTATTGAATATAGCTAATATGTTGAACAAAAATAAATAAATAAATAAACAAATGAATAATATTCAAATATTTGTTCTAGAGTATAGATTTAATTTACTGGACATAAATGCACTATTTTGTAGTTGTTTCGAGGAAAGTATGTTTTATTATTTATATATCTGAATGGTATTTCAGGAATAAAGCAAATATATTTCCCATTGTTTATATAAACTGCTTTTATTTAATTAAACCAGTCAAATCGGGAATCAATTTAACTATTAATTTGTAAATAAATATTATATTCGTATCGATACACGTATTATTCTATACCTTATTTGGTAATAATTATTAAATATTATAAAATGCTGTTAAAGCTAAGCATACAAAACCGAATTTATCGAATATTATATCTCAAAACATGTTAACATTAATTAAAAGCAAACTGATAGCTGTAGTTCACAAGTTAGGTTGGTTCTATTATTAAAATTTTGAATTTTGGGATTTGGTTTGCATAAGACTCATATTTCACAGACAAATAATTCAAAACTTTAGTGATAGAATTGAAAAGCAACTAACCAATTATTATTTTTAATTTTGTAAAATCATATCTCATACAACCATAAATTATAGATATAAAATAAGCTGTATGATATGGTGGATAGAATAATTTTAAATGACAGGTAATTTCATAATTATTAACCAGTTTCGTATTTCATAAATTAGACATCATTCGGCAACTTTTTGTCTGAATATATTCTCACATCTGTGAGATTCATTGGTAATAAAAACCTTCTTGAGGTATCTAACTTACAATGAAAGGTAGAGTTGGGAAGTATTTGAGAAAATATATTTAGAGTAACCTTCATTTTTGATGTACTAAAAGCAACGAACGATTAAAAAAGCTATCACTTATTCTATTTTGGCACATATTTATCAGTTTTTTGAATTAATTGATAAATCATTCACATCGGCACAACGTTATAGAATCTAAAAGTGGTACTTCTTTATTACTTTAGAATTCGATTTGCCAAGAGATTCTGGAATAATGAGTGAAAGTAGTAAATAATTCCACAGACTGTTTCGGTAAAAATCAAGTAAATTCTGGAGCTTTAAAAAATCAGTAGGTAAATGTAACAATAGTATTATTGAGATGCTTCTTTCAAAAGAACAATACTGAGGGAGAAAACTAAGAAGAAAATAATAAAAAACTAAGAAACACAAATCTCAATTACATAATACCTTGTTTCGTCGCAACTACGATATAAATATAGCCTAATAGTAATAGGAACAAATATTTTCTTCATCTGGAGTCAGACTGGAAAGTATGGTTATTTGTTCATTCAACTATTTCAAATTTCATTTCATCAGTTTAAGAATTGTTGATATGGATGGTATTTTCTTATACCATACGAAAAATTACGACAATGCAAAATTTTTTATAATTCCCAATATTTTATATATCAAATGATAATTGGATATAATCAAATTGAACGCAACTGGAGTACAAATATAACAATGGACTCTCTAAAATTTCATAAGAAGTTTTTTTGACTAAAGATATATATAATTTGTTGATCGTTACTATTTGAATCTGAAATTCGGCGGAACAGAATCCGTTTAGATTAGATACTCTGAACGAGACTGACGCCAAAATCGTTAGTTCTTCTGATTGCAAGTCAAAAAATAGTGAGAATAAACAATAACGCAGATCAGTGTCACTGTTTTTAAGGAAAACTGTGCAAAATTTTTGTTTTGGAAATGTTTATTTTCAAACAAATAGATGTTGCCAGTCGAAACGTCTATCCACAAATTTGAATTATGATCGAATTGCTGATTTTGTTATATTAATATTGTATCGGTTTTAAAAAACGTTAAAATTTTAGATTGTTTTTGAGTTATTTTTGCGGTTTTCACCACGAACAACACGAAAAAACGGTTTTTAGAAAAAAAGTCCTGTGTGTATGTCGTCGTCGGCTACTTTTTGTAACATGGTCTTGTAGCACGATACAGCCTCCGGATTGCAATAAGTCATCAATTTTATGATTGAATATTGTTAAAGACATGTCACAAATGAACCATATTGATTTTCAGCTCACCAGTGCCAGTACAACGGGTGCTACGGTACTTGAAGTACGACATTTTGTCGTTTTCCGAGAAATTTCAGTTTTTATTAGCACGATACAGCCTCCGGAGTATATACAAGTGACCAATTTTATGATTGGATATTGTTCAAAGTATTTCAAAGATAGATTCTGTTGATTTTCAGGTCACTATATCCGAAACAACGGGTGCTATGGTACTTGAAGTACCTAATTTTTGTAATTTTTGGATTATTTTCAGTTTATTAGCACGATACAGCTTCCGAAGTATTTACAATTGATCAATTCTATGATTGGATAATATTCAGCGCGGCTTATAGATGAACCTCATTGATTTTCAGTAGACTGGAGCTAGTATAACGGGTGTTATGGCACTGGAAGTGCCACATTTTTCGTTATTTTTGTAGAAATTTCGGTTTGTTACCACGATACAGCCTCCAAAGTGTAAAACAAGTGACAATCTGATAATTGAATATTGTTTAAGGTGTCTCAAAGATGACCTCTATTGATTTACAGTTCACTAGATTCAGTACAACAGGTGCTATGGTACTAGAAGTACCAAATTTTTGTAATTTTTGGATAATTTTCAGTTTATTAGCACGATACAGCTTCCGGAGTATTTACAAGTGACCAATTTTATGATTGGATATTATTCAGGCCATCTTATAGATGGACTTTATTGATTTTCAGCAGACTGGAGCTAGTACTACGGGTGCTATGGCACTGGAGGTACCAAATTTTTGCCATTTTTTGAACAATTTCGATTTGTTAGCACTATACAGCCTCCGGAGTATATACAAGTGACCAATTTTATGATTGAATATTGTTCAGGGTGTCTCAAAGATGATTTCTATTAATGTTCAGCTCACTAGAGCCAGTCCAACGGGTGCTATGGTACTTAAAGTACCAAATTTTTGTAATTTTTGGATAATTTTCAGTGTTTTTAAATGAAACACCACAAGCACAAAAAGCTATAAAATGAGACAGTCAATTGGATAATTTTCAGTTAATTAGCACGATACAGCTTCCGGAGTATTTACAAGTGACCAATTTTATGATTTGATATTATTCAGGGCGTCTTATAGATGAACCTTATCAATATCCAGCAGACTAGAGCTGGTACAACGGGAGTTATGGTACTGGAAATACCACATTTTTGGTTATTTTTGTAGAAATTTCGGTTTGTTACCACGATACAGCCTCCAGAATGTATACAAGTAACAATTTTACGATTGAATATTGTTCAAGATGTCTCAATTATGAACTCTACTGATTTTTAGGTCACTAGAACCAGGACAACGAGCGCTATGGTACTTGCAGTACCAAATTTTTGTGATTTTTGGATAATTTTCAATTTGTTAGCATGATACAGCCTCCGTAGTATTTACAAGTGACCAATTTATGATTGGTATTATCCAGGGCGTTTTATTGATGAACCTTATTGATTTTCAGTAGACTGGAGCAGATAGTACAACGGGTGCTATGGCACTAAAAATGCAACATTTTTGGTTGGGTTAGGTTAAGAGGTCATTTTTGGAGAAATTTCGAGTTGTTAGCTTGATACAGCCTCCAAAGTATATAAAAGTGACAATTTAATAATAGGATATTGTCCAGGGCGTCTCACAGATGCGGAAAAGTTAGTTTTGATCTGTGAAACCGTTTATTTTTCATTGGCATTGTATTATTTCAATGAAACATATTCACGGGCAATGAAATATGTTTATTTCACTAGCGATAAAACAAATAACATTTAGTTTGTTAATTACTAAAAACAGACTCTCCGTATCGACAGAAATTCTCAAAAATAATTACGTAAGTCGGAGTAACAAAAGTATGACAATATTTGCCATGATTTTGTTTGTTGAACAGCAAATTATTATTCCATGATTTTCAACAAATACAAAATAAATAAAAAGCGGTTTCACAAATAATATAAATTGATTCCACACAACAGATTGACGAGTTATTAATATTTATCTTCTACAGCAAACTATAAATGTATGAGAATACAACATAAATTCAAACTACAGAGCGACACTTATATTTCGGGAATTACTAAAACTGCTTTTATCGTCGGCTAACGTACGATATTTCAAAAGTTCATTTGAATTGCATTGCATTAAGCCTGGTGATAATTTGAATAACTTTCGTTGTTAATTATTTTGAAAACGATACGTCAATAAAATGAATTCGACGTCTGAAAATGAAGCATATCGGTGACAGTCTGAGTTTGCTTGCAGATAACTTTAGTACCCGAATAAATACTGATAGGAAGTGAAAGAGTCATGGAAAAATCTCTATACTGTTTTCGGAATGCTGTTTAAAACATCTGTGGACGTGTTGACCGACATACATCGCCGCCGCCATTATCAAAACTGAAAATATTGTGAATTAACTTTGCTTCATTAAAATTTTTAATTATGAGTGATGCAGAAGATGCTGTAGTAGCAACTGCTGCTGCAATTATTATTGCAGTTGTTGGAAACCAGCAACAGCGTATTCGTCGCCCTTGAAGATTTTGGGTACGACCCAGCCTCGTCAATGGTAGTCCCATTTTTTCTTGACTCTTTTTCTTTCTCTAGCAACCTGGCTCCGCAAATTTTTTATCTTCTTTTGAACTTCCTGTTTGTTAATTTCAAAAGAAACTGCAATTTCAGTAAGTCCATCATGCCCTTTGTTTTTATTTTTATACTGTTTATCACTACGATAAAAGCTAGCATTTGCTCGTCATTCGAATTCATATTGAGATACAACACAGACACACAAAACTAACCAAAATGACTACGTTTAGGAAATGTTGATACTTCGACACGTTCAAACTGCCCATGTCGATTCGACATCTTTTTATTCGTACCGACTTGGTATGACAATGACAATGTCGGGCGACCATCTACACTGGATCGGCATTGTCAATCGACCATGTCGGTCGACACCATTCGACATAATGTGGACGAGGCTTTAGATCCACACGTATGAGTATTCTCAAGGAAGTACGAAGCTAATATTCACCTGTTGTTTCAAGAGAATTCGGTAAAATAATAAAAACATCCTAAAAAAGAAGCGCCCATTTAGCTAGTAAAGATGTCTTATCGATAAGGTATCCATATAGTCTTGACTTGGCCTCAATCGATAATGTCACGATCAACGTTATTTTGTTACCTTCACCCCGTTAATATATGAATACCTATTCTCACCAGGGAAGGTTGCTATGTGATTGTGTTGCTGTATCTATCACAGTGTATGCAGAAGCACCAAATAATGAACCAGCAGGAAAAACCACATTTCTATTTAAAAGACCAAATGTATGATCGTACCAAACAAACTCCTTTGCTGAAAATTGGCAGTTGAAAATATTACGGTTAACGTCTGGAAACATCTCAAATATCCAGTATAGAGTAATTAAAATATCGGCAAAGCTTGTGAGTCAGGAATTTACAAAACATGCGATGCCAAAACAATAGCAGCAGCAACTGATAATAACAACAGGATTTGCACTGGCAAATAATCACACAATTGAGAAATTTTCAAGCGATGACGTGGTAAAATTGATAAGCAAAAAAAAGGAATCCACAAAATGTCTCGCTTCTCAATGAGAGGGAAAATATAGTACGAAAGAAATCTCTTGAAGCTGGTAATCGACATGACAAGAATTTATGAATGAGCCAAATTGCCGAATAAATTTATATATGGAAACTATATGTTAGATGATAAACTTTGTTACCGGACGAACTGTACTCTATACTGTATTGGTTGACTTCCTGTTCCAAGCAAAGCTGTGAACATCAAAGCAAAAAATTTAAGGGAAGTAACAGTTATCATCTATTGAATAGTTCGAATTGCTTTTCTGTTTTTTCTATCGCCGTTTAGTATCCACTTGGGTTATATTTTGTAGGTTCAATGTTTGTAAATTTATTTCAACTAATGTTAATGTTTTCAACTTTGACTATTTTTTTTGTAAACATATTTCAACTATTGTTAATTTTTTTTACCTCAACTTTGGCTATTTTTTTTATAATAACTTTGATTGAATTGTGTAAATTCATTTCTATTATTGTTAAACTCTTCCATTTTAACTTTGATTACTTATTTACTTCAGCTCTAGTTCAGTTTTAAATGAAATTTGTTCGTTAAACGTATTCTTTTTACTTATATTAAATCACATATGTAAATTTAACAACGTGGTTCATTTTTGCTTCACGATTTGAAAAACAAATTATAAGTAGTAACTCAATTTCATAGTTCATATGATGAAAAAAGTTTTAACGAGACCTAGTCTCTTAATCAATTATTTCAAAAATGATACTCATTTAGAAAGTATTTACGGAATGATTCGGATATTTCCTTCCTGTGATTCCCGAAGTCTCATACTGTAGAACTTAATTAATGTTGAAGAGGCAACGGTTTTTCAATTCTTTTATCGATTCAATCGTTCCCAAAAATTCTCGTCGAATTATTCCATTATGAAAAGAATTTAGGAAGAATTATTTAAAAATTATCAATCACATTACATCATAAAATCCAAAATCTTTATAATAATCTGACACAACTCATGCCAAAATAAGTTATATGTTTTGTCTTCTCAACCATTCTGATTGTCAAAAATATCTATTGCTTCCACCTTTAATACTATTAATTCGGAAAATTATTATTATTATGAGCACTTCTTGTAAAAGTAAGTAAATTAATTTATAGTAAAGGTCGGTACTTCTATGCTTTGCTATGCTCCTATGTTGATAAATTTGATGAGATAGGTATACTTCAAAATATATCGAACAAATTTTTTTTTAGTTGTTGATAATGTTGCACTTAATTTAATAATAAAGGAATTGTTGAAGTAACTCCTCAAAAATTACAAAATAAAGATATAACTCAGTGAATCGCAATATTGATATATACTTTTAACCAGTTTCTTGAATTTGAAAGCATTTTGAAAGGGGTTTATTGATTTAATAGTAATAAAAGATATATTGAATATATATCGTAGCAACTATAAATGCCTTGACGATTTCATTATCATTACGAAATTGATGGTAGTTCGAGTTGATAGAGTTTAGAGTTGAATTTTATTTTGTATATTTTCATCACAGACTAAAATATAAATTGTTACAGCATACCAAATGCTTCACAGAAACTGTTTAAGGATCCATCCATAAGCTGTGAGGTTTATGGGTGGATCCATAAGCCAATCTCTCGGATATAGAATAAGAACTATAATTTTAGGACGGAAATTTGTCAACGAAAATACCTGGAAATAAGTTTCTAACTAGGAGTCGTACTCAATTAGGGAAAAATTAAAAACTGATTTTCTATTAAGTATACCCAATGATATCAGGTATAAAAGTGGTCTGAAAATCGGCTTCTAGAATTCAGTAGCGTTCGTCACTGTACCCATGGATTTGAAAGAATAACAGTTTGGTTTTTACACTGGATGAAGGAAGAGCAACGAGTTTTGGTTTGGTATGGTTGCTGAAAAGATCATAATACCATATTCCTTCGATAAAGCTCAGAATGGCGATGAATATATGGAATTTCGCATAATCAATTGCCTATTTCATTGAAAAATTACAAACAAGAAGAGACATGATATTTAATAAAAAGTTTTATTGGTCACGTTTTATAGAAAACTGATTCTTAAGTTTTTTTCCTAGATTATTTTCAAGTAGAAGATGAACAGTTTCTGATTTATGGAAAATTCGTGTTTAAAACAGCTTTGAAATATTATTAGAAATGTCACCAGCATATGTGATGGTTTTGTAATTTTGTATTTCTTCAGTTTGTGTAGGAAATATTAGTGGTAATGCCACTTTCCTCTATTTTTCAATAAGTAATTTATTTATTTTATGTAATGGATAACAGTAAGGGTCAAATCAATAAATTTTATTAATAAATAAATAACTTAAAAGTCCAATAAGGAGAAAATATACCAGCAAGAACAAAAAGTATCAGTGATAGTGGACATTATTTACAAGGACTGAATGTGTGGTACTAGTAGAGTTACGCGAAATTTTAAGATGTGAATTCTTTTGTGAAAATTAGAGAGGGTAGCAATGGACAATAGGACTGTTAATGTATTTAATATTAGAAATAATTAATGATAATATATATACAATTGTACATTTTTTGTAAAAATTAATTGAATTTTTTGATACCCGTAAATATAAAAAAACATAATTAAAAAAAATTCTGAGCTAACCGTATAAATAGATTAAAATATAATTAATAGAAATAAAATAGATAAAAAATTTGTTATATAGACTTAAATATACATATATATATATATATATATATATATATATATATATATATATATATATATATATATATATATTGTTTTTTGAACTTTGATAATTTTTGGACAATATAAGAATGATTTATTATATACATTTATTTTACCACTTTACTTACAACCTCATTTAATTATTCCTTGAAAATGAATACATAGTATTCGAAAGCTCGGAGGAAAATAAATATTTAAAAGAGTACACTTTGGTATTATTGCCACATACCCAATAAAAATAATCCTACTTATTAAAATAATTAACCCCATATATTTATATATATATATATATATATATATACATTAATACATTAATACATTAATACATTAATGAAATACATAAAATTTGTTGCAAATGAGTATTACTGCAATGAATTATTTAAGCCATAATTCCTTGATGCTTCGAGATTATTAATTTAGCTTAAAATAGAGTACTGCATAATATTTTTTGTTGGTATATGATGGAATTGAAATATCAACAATTTTAGTACGAAATTAAATATTTGATTGATATTTTTACGGTTTTTTCGTTTCTTACTTCTTTTCATATTTGACGTATTTGTTTAGTTTAATTATTTCCATATATATATATATTTCTTCTAAATTATTACGTATGAAGTGCGTGGAATTCAAACTAATTGCATAACAATTATCTTTGCAACTACCATTTTTTTGTCTTTCCTTTACATATTATTATTATTATTTATCAGTTCAATTTTTTCCATGCCCTTTATTTAAAATAGATCATCAACTTTAATTCCTATTTGTTCCACCACTTTGATCTGAATCATCCTTTTTTTTCTAATTAGTGTTTCTATATTTTCATTTCGTTATTTACTAAAATAATATATATATATATATATATACATATATATATTTGCATTATTTTGATACATTCATTGCCCAAATTTACAAAAGTATTCTGAAATATTATATGAATATTAATATTCAAAACTCAAACTGAAACAATCAAAATTTTTAAAGCGTCTGACAGTATTTTTTTAAGTATATATATATAATTAGTATTATTATAAAGTATATATATATATATATATATATATATATAATTTTTAAAATGAAGAATTGAAACAATCATCCAGCAATTAATTAAGAACAATAGCAAAAATTTCTTATTATGTTAGGAAACGTTATTTACTATATTTATTATATAAATATTACGAAAATACTTGTTGATGCTCCAGAAAAACAAAAAATTAATTAACAGAATGAATAAGAATGTTTTATCCGTGTATTGAAATTGAATAAATATTTATAAGTAACTAATTTCAGAATGTTTCGATATTAAATTGAGAAGATAATTTAATATCGAAACATTCTGAAATTAGTTACTTATAAATATTTATTCAATTTCAATACACGGATAAAACATTTGATATTTTTTATAAATTGAAAATATGTAGAAAAATTGAACTATTTATTGAAAATAAACAAATCATTGACACCAAGCGAACATTGAAAATCAACACGTCGTCAAAACCAATAAATGAAAAACCCTCTAATTTACGTGATGATAATATGCGAGGTCAGGTTTAAAATATATTTTGTTATAAGTTAACAATAAATCGATTTATAAATAGCAACAATATACCAACATTTAAACATGTGATAAATCCACTTATTTATTTGTTTATATTTGCAGCATTCTATAAAGGAAAACAATAGGTTTTGAAGTATTAACCTTTGTTGTAATATCAATAACCGCATATGTATATTTTTTATTCACCAAAATTGTTTTTTCTTTAATTTATTGTTAAATTTATAGGTGCATGGGAGTATTAAAACTATCGAGATAATGATTAAAACGTGGATATAGATGTATAAATAATCTAAAAATAATAATGTACCTGGGCAAAAGAGGCCAGCATACGCGTTTCGCAATACTTCATCGGTAGTGGTAAACACAACACTCACAGAACAACACCTAAACACAACTAAACACATAAACGGTAACAGCCTCTATTAATTATTTCTTTTTCACTAGAAAGAACAAGAGTTAGTTGTGTTGTTGCGCAAAAGGGTCATTGAAGATGCTAGGACGATTTCGTAGGCGGTCCGCGCGTTTATAGATGCGCCGCTGCCGCTGCACTTTGTGTTGTTTGTATGTGTGTATATCTATAGCGGAGCCGGCAATACGAAGCGGGCGGACGCACGCAAGTCACTCCGCGCAATACTGACACCTCCACTTTACCACCTCCCTGAAGGTCCTCGTCTTCCAGTTGCAAGCTGTACCTCATCCTCCGAGTCTAGTTTGTCCTGTCCCGCACCTAATAATAAACTGACAAATACCCCGCCGCCAAATTATTGTACTAGCTTGATGTGAAATAGAAACTGAATTTCGACTCCTCTTCACGTGAGCTTTTCTGCTACTTTTTTATGTATTCAGTCTCGTCCTGAATAAAATTTTTAAAAGCAAACTTTATTATGATTCAGAATTACCTACGTCTATTTTCAGTATCTTACTAAAACTAAGATTCTCACATTTTGATTTTTAAGTTTGTTGAAATAACGATCTTTATTTGAAGATTGACAAAGTTAAATATATACATATATTCTCATTGATCTCTTTGGAAAAAAATTCTATGAAAATAACTAGTGATTGTTGTGAAAACTTTATTGTATATTGCAAATTTTCTTAATACTCGTAAATTTAATATCTTATTCAGCTTCGCTACATATTGAGATATTTGGAAGTCGGAAAAAATAAAATGACAGTTAAAAATTAAAACAATTTTTGATATTTTGAGACAGCCTCACATTCAATTCAAAGCAGTTGAGAAAAAGTGAGCTGTTACAATCATATCCTAATATTTATTTATATAGATACACTGCTCTACGGGTAAACCCAACTACAGAGCAGAAAAATACAATGACATTAACAAATTTCAATTAATCTACAATAACAAAATTATAATACATTTTACTATGTAAAGGAATGAGACTTAATATAAGATATACTGCAAAAGAAATGTCTATATCACAATTCATGGAATTAACTATGCTGCATGTGGTGTTAAGTGGAGAATTCTTCAGGATGTTAGTGCGTGGCGTACTATTTGTATTTAGATTTCTGGACTCTAATCGTGGAATGTGATAACAGATTCTTTCTAATAGTTTAGGGCGGTCAATTATATTATTAATTAATTTGTACGCAAAAATTATGTATTTATAATCTCTTCTTGTTTTCAAAGTAAAAAAATTATGCCGCTATAACAAAACTGATTGTGGTGTACCAAATGGAGGGTAAACACTATCCGCCTTAGAATTTAGTAGCCTTAAAAATCGCATTTGAACTGCTTCAATACGGTTAACATGACATTGATAAAACGGTCTCCACACAATGGACGCATATTCTAATTTAGATCTTATAAAAGCGTCATATGAAGTTTTCAATGTGGAAATCACGAAAGGTTCTTACAATGAAATCATACAAGCGATTAGCAGAAGCAATGATGGAGTCAATGTGATTGTTAAAAGAAAGGGAAGAATCAAATATAACTCCAAGGTCTTTTTTTTTTTATTTACAAGCAAGTCGCATCTACCACTGGGGTAATTAGCGACACAAATATGGGTTGTTTATAGTTTAGTTAAAATGTTAATGTCACTTAGATATTTAAAAAGGTTCTGTGTATTACAGTTTTCGCCAAGAACTTGGTCTAAATTGTTGCTGAGGTTGTTATCTTGTCTTGATTGTTGGAATTTTGGGCAATCGGTTATTAAATGTTTGACAGTAAGCTGGATCTTGCATAATTCACATTTTGGGGGTTCACTTTTAGTAATTAAGTAACTATGAGTAAGTTTGGTGTGGCCTATTCGTAACCTAGTCAGTTTAACTTGAAGCGATCTTTTGATTGTTGGCAGCGCTCGAGGTTTCACTTCCGGTTTCACGTCGCGTAGTTTCGATTGGGACGATTGCCACTCGATTTGCCACAATTTTAGCACTTTTGATTTAAGTAGCGGTTTTATGTCGTTATACACTACCGTTTGCACTTCACTCACGGTTTCACTAATTGCTGCTTGTCGTGATTTGCGGTCGGCTTCTTCGTTTCCTTGAAAGCCAGTGTGAGAAGGAACCCAAAGTATTTCCACAAAGTTATTGGAATGTTGCAACTGCGATAATTCGACTTTAATTTGGAGGGCTATTGGATGTGTGGGATAAAGTTGATTGATAATATGGATTGAGTTAAGAGAGTCTGTTATTATGAGGGATCTTGAAGTATTTTTTGTTTTTACGTGAATAAGTGCTTGAAGAATGGCGTATAGTTCTCCAGTGCAGGCGCTGCTTATTTCGGGTAACTTGAATTGTAGTGTACTGTTTTGCATGATCACTGCCGCGCCTACGCCATCAGAGGTTTTGGATGCGTCTGTATATGCGAGGTGAAATTGTGGATATTTGTCAAGTATGGAGGCAAATGTTTTCCTAATTAGGGTATGGGGGGTTTCTAATTTGTTAAATTTGCACAGTGAAGTGTCGCTGGGAGGGATATTGATCGACCATGGAGGGGGAGTTTTAATTTTGTTGGAAAGGAAGCGGGGACGTTTGATTTGGAGTTCTGTGAGAATTTTACTAGCTCTTGCATAGAATGGTGGGTCTGTTTTGATATTTGCCGAATGTAAAGTTTTGTAGTGCTTAGTCAGTATGTTAATGTAGACTGGATTCTGCTGGTTTGTGCTGATGGATAGTGCGTATGAAGCGGCAAGGTATTTTCTCCGGAGTTGTAGAGAAGGTTCCCTGGTTTCGCACTGTAGGCTTTTTATTGGACTTGAACAGAATGCTCCTGTTGCTATTCTTAGTGCTGTGTTTTGAATGGTTTCGAGTTGGTTTAGAGTAGTTTTTTTAGCTGTTGCGTATACTATAGAGCCGTAGTCTATCTTTGAGCGAATGAGTGTTTTATATATGTGCATTAGACAGGTATAGTCAGATCCCCAGGATTTGCTTGAGAGTGTTTTCATAAGGTTTATACCGTTTTGGCATGATGTTTTAATATGTAGTATGTGTTTCTTCCAGCTGAGTTTTTTGTCAACAATCATTCCCAGAAATCTGATGTTATCGACATAGTTTAGGGAAATGTTGTTAAGTTTGAGTTCAGGAGACACAGGATTGTGTTTTCTAGAAAATAATATGCATTTGGTCTTCTCTGTTGAAAATTGCAGTCTCGTGAGTTTAGACCAGTTTTGAAGTTGGTTTAATGTTTCTTGGATGTGTTTCTGAATTGAGTCGATGTTCTTACCTTTGGAGAATATTACCAAATCCTGCCTTTGACTAGTTTGGAATGATGGTTTAATATGTCGTTGACCGCGATCAGGAAAAGTGTTGAACTAATGACTGATCCTTGGGGAGTCCCGTTAGTTTGTTGTTTTAGAGTTGAAGTTGTGTTATTGGTACGAACACGAAAGAAACGATTATTAAGAAAATTTTGTATGAATTTTAGGATGTTTCCTTTGATGCCCCATGAATGAAGAGTTTTGATAATGCCATGACGCCACGCTGTATCGAAGGCTTTTGTGATATCGATGAAAACTGCAAGGCAATCTTGTTTATTCGCGAAAGATTCGTGGATTTCGGATTCCAAATCAATGAGATTGTCTAATGTTGACCTGTTTTGACGGAAACCGCTTTGTTCTTGTATTAAAAGGTTTCTGTCTTCTAATGTCCACAATAGTCTTTTGTTTATGATTTTTTCCATTATTTTGCTTAGTGCGTTGGTAAGAGATATTGGTCGGTATGAAGTTAACTTAGTTCTTGGGTAGTTTGCCTTTGGTATGGGTATGACGATTGCCTGTGACCACGTGGATGGGAAAATATTTTTTGTCCAGATTAGGTTGAATATTTGGAGAAGGTATGACTTGGCAATATGAGGGAGTCCAAGGTCTGTTAGGGTTTCAGGTCGATGTAAGGAAACGTTATTTATAAAGTAATTGAACACATAGACATTTGTTTTACTACTAAAGTAGAGGTGTGCTTAACAGTTCATCTCAATGAACTAGTTCATGTGAAATAGTTCACCAAAATGAACTAGTTCGATTGAACTATTAACGCCAGAAACCGAATTACTATTACAACACAATAATTCTTATTTAGTTACAATAATTTATCATATTATTGTCACGTCACCGCGCTATTGGTTATGTGAGCTCTGTCGTTCTGTCATGTCATAGTAGTAATAGTAGTTCATATTTATTAGTTCTGTCGTTCAGTCTAGGGTCCACGTTCAGTCATATTAGTAGTTCACTTTGAACTAGTTCATTTTAGCAAAGGGAACTAGTTCATTTTCCTTGTTGACTGAACTAGTTCCTTTTTCTAGTTCGTTCGCGAACTACCCATCTCTATACTAAAGGACAACACATTACATTTAGCCGGATTGAGGGAGAAGTTATTGCGGTTACACCAGCTGACCACCTGGTCTGAATTGAAAGGCAAATTTTCACAATCGTTCATGGATTTGAGGGTGCAATATACTTTCAAATCATCAGCATATAATAGGTAGTTGACATTTATACACTCAGAAATATCATTTATAAAAATATTAAATAAGAACGGACCAGGTATTGATCCTTGAGGAACGCCTGATGAGGCTAAGTAAGTGACAGATTTGAATCCATTTATTTGAACAAATTGTGTACGATCCTGTAAATAAGAATGGAAAAGCCCAACCAGGGAATTTGAGAGCTCAAATGCTAGAAGCTTATGGAGAAGTATACCATAGTCAAGCCTGTCGAAGGCTTTCGAAAAATCTGTATAAACAATATCAGATTGAGCTCTATCGTCGATCGATCCAGCGATATGCTCTGTAATTGTAACCAAGTTGGTAACTGTTGAATGCCCTTTTATGAAATCGTTCTGACAACTTGTGATTCTACTGTTAACATGTCTATAAATGATTTCAAAAACTTTAGCGAAATTGCATATTATGGAAATAGGTCGGTAGTTTACTCCCTTTTTTAAATACTGGACAGACTTTTGATGTTTTCCAGATCGTTAGTACTTCCGTGGTTTTCAAGCATGACTTGATGACTATAGACAACGGTCTTGCAGGAACAGTTGCACAATCCTTGAGTAAAAAAACAGGAAAGTGATCTGGTCCAGTAGTTGGTTTAGGCTTAAGAGATCTTAAGGCCTCATACACGTCATTTTCAGTGAAATTATATATGTGCAGATGTGGATTAAAAACATTGTTTGAGCTTCTAGCAAACGGAGTGGACGTGTCATACGATTTACAGAAAAAATCAGCAAATGAATTCAGAATTGTATCTGGATTATCCATGAAAGTATTGTTGTATGACATCACTTGCGGGATTTTAGCAGAAGATCTTTTACTGTATACATAATAGTGTAAAAGAAACGTTTAAAAAATTCAGTAGACATTGAACTCCGGATTTCGAATTATTAAAATTTATGTTTTGCATGATTGAATTTTTCAAAATGATCATATCCGCAGCAAACACTTTTGAAGCTACTTATTTGTTACTTTGAAATATTTCATATTTTAGAAGCTCGAAATAAGTATTCAGTTGTATAACGCAATCTTTTAGCTGAATAAAAACAAGACTGAGATGATAATGGCAACAAAATAAAACTGCAATGAATAAAAATAGATTCATAAATACCCAAATCCTGAGAACAAAAATGGAGCTTGAAGAAAAATATTCTTACATTCAGGATGTTATTTACAAGAAAAATGCGGACTCTTTGTAGGGGGCCAATGAAAGAATGAAGTAGCCAAAACAATATAATCCAATGCAAATAGCATATAGGCTCTTAGCAATGGAGCAATTACCAAACCATCGCACTTATGGAATTCTTAAAATCAGCCACAAAAGACTCGAGGAAGACATACGCAATACACAGTTTGAATTCCGCGAAGGATTTGGAGTACGAGCGGTTCTTTTCCAGCCCTGCCTCGATATAAACCAGGATGTGTATGCATGTTACATCGACTTCGAGAAGGTCTGTACGAATTTCTCATTAAATTCGTACAATAGTCCCGTTGGATAATATTTGAATGAAAACGTCAAACGCTTGCTGGTCTAGTTCGTTTACCCGCTAATAACAAAACTTGTTTTTTGACAATGTCATATATAACTGACGTCTGTTCTTTGTGCTAAAAAATGTCTAGTTTTTTTCATTTATAATATGGGGATTGTGCCGCTTGTAATTGCCAATAATTAATAAGAATAGTATATACCTTTTATTGGAACTAATTGTAAGTACCTTTTTATTATTAGAAGGATAATATATCCGATAATATCTGCCGACTGTCTCCAAGTCGGAAATCCATTCACCTAGCACCGCGCGTTTATGAATGCCGGAGAATTTTAGTAGCTAATTTCAAGATGTCCTGGTTTTGATGCCATGCATATTGTTAACAACCGATTTGTAAACGTTTTATTGTGTTATTATTTTATGTAAAAGTCTGAATTTATATTCACCTGACCATTATTTGATTGATTGAAGCTAAGTGCGGGTTTAGCTTCAAATGTAACTATTGTAAATTTGTATAAATTAGTGTAATTTTAGACTTTCCATTGACTATATTCATCCTAACAATGATTTTAATAGTAAAACGTTGATTTGGACTTCAATGTTGTATTAGCTGCGTGTTTCCTCAATTAGCAGCGTGTGTATATTTAGCGGAGTATTTACTCATAACATATTTCCTGATATATAGCGGACTGCTTATTTATCCAACCTCTAGATATTTCACTCTTGTTTTCGCTCTTGTAAATAATCTCTTTTTTGCATACTAAAGTAAAGAATCTTTCATAACATTTGACTTTTATTTATTTTCATATATTTATGTATTGGTTATCCCTCTGCTCCTGGTACGGGTAACAAGATCCTGCAGCGCAATGCAGGTGGTCCTTCGTTTTTTCCTCGAAGCTGCTAAGAACTATCATGTGATGAGCAATTTTACATTGTTTGGCTTCTGATACCTGCGACCTGATATATAATTTTCTCTTCTGCCCACACAAGGTCTTTGATAAAGTGAAGCCTGACAAATTACATCAGTTACTCGTGAGCAGAAACATTGACTCGGACGACGCTAGAATGGTTAGTTACCTAGCTAATACAATGTTGGAGAACCAACCAACCGAAGAAATGAAGATGCGTCGTAGTGTGAGACAGAGCTGCATCCTGTCCTCGCTCTTCTTTAATCCATATAGCGAAGCTATTTTTAGGGATACCTTAGAAGAAGAGTCGGTGAGAATAGTTATAAATGGAGAAATGACTAATAATTTGAGGTATGCTGATAATACCATCTTGTTAACGAGCAATCTTGAAGATTTACAACACCTTTTAGAAAACGCCTGAACCTTGTGAATCCGACAATGGCAAACGCCACGATAGAGAATGTGCCGACAAATAAATATCTGGGAACTTGGATGGAAGAAACGGGTAATCATACAAGAGAGATAAGTACAAGGATATACATAGCCAGATCAACATTTATAAAGATGAAAAACTTATTCACGAGTCGGGATATTAACATGGAACTTATGGTGAGGATGCTTCGTTGTTATGTTCTTTCTGGCTTTTGTATGTAGTTGCGACGTGGACCTTAAAGAAAGACCACATGGACAAACTACAAGCCTTCGAAATGTAGTGCTACCGAATTTCCTGGACCGATCAAATTAATAATGCCGAAATGCTGAACAGGATGCAGAAGGAGTTCAAAATAGTTAACACCATAAGAAAGAGAAAGCTCTAATATCTGAGTCACATAATGAGAGGACAGAAATACACGTTTCTCCAACTGATAGTCCAGAGAATGTTTAGTGGAAAACTGAACATTGGCAGGAGTCGTGTATCCTGGCTAAAGAACCTAAGAGATTAGTTTAATTGTGGCAGTGTTCACTGTTTCTAGCTAATTCCACAATATAATAAAAATTGTTGGAAATTCTAATAAATTGACAATTGTTTCGATAAATCAATATCATCGACAGAATGACAGAAGTTACATTTCATTTGATGCCTACCTGATGTTTAGTAGTTATTTTTGGCTACACCAAGAAGTGACCTAACTTGTGATTGACTTAATATATGTTAATAGAAAAAAGAAGAAGATGTGATATTACAAATATTGGAGCTTAGATATTATTAGCCTTATGTTGATATCCTGGATATCATTTTTCAAATTAAGATCAGTATAACTGTGCAATGATATATAAAACCAGGAAAACTATATCTGCTGATCTTTACAATGATCACTTAAGAAGACAGTTTATTAGTAGAGAACTCCCTAGATTTATCTGTTTATTGACAACTTCATATTGTGGGTTTCTTAAATGTCTTCTAATTTCCAATTCTTCAAGGAAATTCAGTTCTTGTTTCTTTTCACAAATATGCAGCACTTCTAGTTCTGTGTTAGGTGTCAATGAATGATTGGTGTAAGTAGATATTTTTCGTAGTGGGATTTATCTGGTTGTTTTAATCTGTATGCTCGTAAGTGTTCACTGTATGGGATTTCAAAATTTCTAAGGGTCGGACCCAAATAGACAGCATTACATTCTGGACATTTGCGTTTATATATACCAGATTTCTTTAATAGTGGTATTTTTGTTTTTACATTTAACAATTTTGTACTAACGTTACTTTCCGTTTTAAAAGAAATTGTTGTATTCGTTGCTAAAGATACTATCTTTGAAATATTATTAGAAATATTTCCTGCATATGTGATGGTTTTATAAGTTTTTATTTCATCAGTTTATTTAATCAAAAATATTGAACCTTCAAAATTTAAACGTCAAACAAATTATGACATTAAGACAGTTTTAAATGCAATCAAAAAGAAAGTAGAAGATAATAACCTAACAGTTACAAAATCTGATAAGGGGAACACAACAGTCATTTTGAACACTGAAAATTTTAATTCAAAAATTCTTTAGAGAATCTAGCGATGTAAAAGTTCTTAAAACAGACCCAACAAAAAAGTTATCTAATAATGTAAGGGATATTGTTAATAATTCTAATTATCTGATTACGAAAAGAGGTCTATCATACATAAGAATCCTCATTGTCTACAATTATATGGAACCGTTAAAATAACGAAACCAATTAGACCTGTAGTTTCTTATGTTGATACTCCTAATAATATATTGGCAAAGAGGCCTAACAATATACTTAATAGTTACGGATATGCATCTCAGTACTCAATTAGAAATTCAAAAAGTTTCAACTTTTTGATATACTGAATTTATTTGATGTATGTATTAATCAGAATTATTTCACTTTTGACAATAAGATATATATTCAAAATGAAGGTTTACCAATGGGAAGCCCTACATCACCTATTTTGGCAAACATTTTTATGGACAGTTTAGAAAGAAAGATCTTTGAAAGTAATATTTCGAAAAATGTTTTATTTTGGTATAGATCTGTAGATGGCATATAAGCTTGTTTTATGGGTAGTGAACGACAATTTGATGTATTTTTCAACCACTTTAATAATTTACACCCAAAAATTAAATTTACATTAGAAATTGAAGAAAACAACTCAATCAATTTTCTTGATTTAAAAATTCAAAGAGTTATTAATGTACTTGATTATTCAATTTACCGAAAACTACCACACCCTGATGTGACAATTCCATATAGCTCCAATCACCCCATGTCACATAAACTAGCGGCATATAATTCCATGATACATAGAGCTTTTTCAGTTCCTATGAACAAATAGACTTTTGATAGAGAGATTAATACAATTAGACAAATAGCAACATCCAACGGTTATCCATTACATATGATAAATAAGCTAATTAATAAAATAGAGGAAAAAGTAGCATTACAACTGATATTTCCTAAGCAAACTGATGAAATAAAAACTTATGAAACCATCACATATGCAGGAAATATTTCTAATAATATTTCAAAGATAATATCTTTAGCAACGAATACAACAATTTCTTTCAAAGCAGAAAGTAACGTTAGTACAAAATTGTTAAATGTAAAAACAAAAATACCACCATTAAGGAAATCAGGTATATATAAACTCAAATGTCCAGAATCTAATGCTGTCTATTTGGGTCAGACAATTAGAAATTTTGAAATCCGATACAGTAAACACTTACGAGCATACAGATTAAAACAACCAGATAAATCCCACTACGCAAAACATCTACTTGACACCAATCATTCATTGACACCTAACACAGAACTAGAAGTGCTGCATATTTGTGAAAAGAAACAAGAACTAGATGTCCTTGAAGAATTGGAAATTAGATGACATTTAAGAAACCCACAATATGAAGTTGTCAATGAACATATAAATCTAGGGAGTTCTCCACTAATAAACTGTCTTCTTAAGTGATAATTGTAAAGATCAGCAGATATAGTTTTCCTGGTTTTCTATATCATTGCACAGTTATACTGATCTTAATTGGAAAAATGATATCCAGGTTATCACCATAGGGCTAATAATATCTAAGCTTCAATATTTGTAATATCACATCTTCTTCTTTTTCCTATTAACATATATTAAGTCAATCAGAAGTTAGGTCACTTCTTGGTCTAGCCAAAAATAAGTACTAAACATCAGGTAGGCATCAAATGAAATGTTACTTCTGCCATTCTGACGATGATATTGATTTATCGAAACAATTGTCAATTTTTTAGAATTTTCAACAATTTTTATTGGAATTAGCTAAAAACAGTGAGTTTCATTTAAAACACTAATATCGCTGTTATCAGTTAACTCAAAATGTTTAAAAATATACAACTAAAAAAAACTCATTATTGGAAGAATATATTAAATCGTCAATATTCAATTTGGCTTTATAGAAAAGCAAGCCACAATAGTCCAAGCGCACAAACATACTGGAAACTATAAAAATCACAAGAAGAAAAGAAGGGATGTTCAGCAGCATTTATGGATGTGATAAAGAAATTCTATAAATCTTGCATTAAGGACTCGAACAATAGAACTTCTACCATAACAATACAAGTTACTGAACAATAAAAACTGGTATACCATAAAGTAGTTTTCTGAGTTTTGGAACACTGAGGGTCAACCTCCTTAGTATGTGAGAAACGGTGACCTTCACAGATAGCTGTCTGAATGTTTATATGGTAACAGATGCGATGCTAAAATTTGCTTCATAACCACAATATCGTCGATTCAGCTGGTAGATCAAAGTAGATTAGTGAGAAGAATCAAAAGGATTGAATATTATGAGCTAGTGTAGTGGTTTAAAAGAAGAGTGTTTTAAGTGTTGTACAACAATGTAAAGGACGGGACTTTTTTCTGGAGAATTTTCTAGAAGATGTAGAAATTTAAAACTTAGATATAGTTAGATATAATTAATTCCATAGGAAGCTTGCAGTATCGCTAGACAATTAGAGATATTGATAAATTATTATATGTCGAATAGGTAGTTATAGAAAAATTCAAGTCATAATTTTGATACTTTTCATAATAGATTTTACCCCAATATATTTTCCACCCTTTCTAATACTACTTTCTCGATACGCTTTAAATAAATCAAAAATCTGTACACAATAATCTGAAACCTGTTTAAACCCGTCATAATCTTTTTTAAATAGGTTAAAATTAGGGCGAAATGCGAAAAAAGACCCAATATGAATTTAAAGAGCAATTTAAAAAGCGCATATTTTCTTTTTGATTTATTAGCCTGAATTCACATAATAGGCAATTATTATGAGGTCGAAATGTCTTCCTTCTTTAGAACCACATCGCTTTCGCATCCCTTTTCGTAACAACCATAGGCGTACGTAGTTTAAAATATTCTAAATATAACTAAAAATATTTCCATTAGTTTTGCGACAAAAAATTGTAAGCTCCGTTTTAGAATCAATAAGAGGTTCCAGTATATCAGAAACAGATTATAGCTTTGACCTGTTGGTGAATGAAATGACTTAAAACAAATATTTTCTTCACAATCCTCCCATATCCTCCAACACAATGAATACGTTGAATAAATTGACATATTTATTTGCAGAATGAATTTGTCAATAACTTGATATTTTTCGCACAAACTCAAAACACAAATTTGTTGATAAATAGACGATATTTTCTCTTGCCTTATTATAAAGTGATTGTCTTATCTATCATCACTGGAATATTTTTTAATATTAATACCTATATTGGACTAAAATAAAAATTGGTAGATTTGAAATGATAAATTCAATGAAAACTCTACTCAAATGAATTATATAGGTGGTTAAGAGGAAATAAATTTTACTGGTATATTTTTTATCAATCCAATAATTAATTATGAAAATGTTAATATTAATTTGTAAAAGAATCATAAGATAAGGAAATTTATAAAGAAAATGTCAAGTGTAATGAGCGAAGTGCTTTACATTTCTAAACTAAATAAAATATCATCTAGTGGGAAAGAAAATTATGGATGGTTGCTATGAAAAATAAAGTAATAAAATAAGTAAAATAATTATCCTAATTGAAAAATCGAGTAAAAAGAATATACAAAGGTGTTAAATTATATAAAAGAAAATCCTGATACTGACAAGAATACTTTGTAATTGTTTAACAAGGGAAATTATTGAAATTTATAAGAAGATTTTGAATTTGAATGATGTATCACAGATATTGATAGAAAAATCCAAGTTAGGATATTAATGAATTACATTATAATAGGGAAAAGAATTAAGAAGAATACTCACCTCATTATATAGGAAGACAAATTTATATGGATCAATAATAAATAGAGAAATAAAGTGATTGGAAATATATATGAGAAAAATAATGACGTTACAAGAAGTACAAATTTGAATTACTTGGCCATCCTATTTATAACTAAAGGGAAGAAGAAATAAGAATGACTGAAGAGTCAATTGTGATTACGAACTGTAAGGTAAAGTTTTTCCTTATATAAACTGTTTAAACGATATTAATATAACCTAAAAAACTATTGAACGATAGACGTAAAGTAAAAACAATAATTTCTTATTTGATCACTAATAAAAAAAATTATAAAGGATATTTAAAGAACTCTTATATTAGCAAATGAATAACAAATAATCACCATAATAATATCAAAGCATAACATGAATTGTGTTGATCAATTAAGAAATTATTATTCAAAGCAAAATAATAATAGAAAGAGATCTTTCTTATCCACATTAGTTGATTTCATATCGTGTTGCCATCTCAGTTTCTATAAGTTAACTATAGCTTTCCGTCTAGATTGAAACATAAATACAGAGTTGGATTAGGTATTTAATTGTTTGTAAAATTATTGTAGAATAATAATTTAAATGTGTATTTATTTACTAATTATATAACAATTTAAATTATATCTGGAGTTTGAATTTATAAATTAAAAGACATATCCTTAACCACCATAATTCCTTGTTTATGGTTAAGAGTTTCATTTTTATAGACTGAGAACAGCTGGCTTACTATAATAACATCATATAGAGAATAATTTCATTTGGCGTCCAACTAAATTACAATTTTGAAAACATCAATATAAATATTCAATCGATTAGAATAATAAAATTTAATTATATAATACTCATTCACCCAATAACATAAAAATATATACATTACATAACAATTGTCGAACCCTACGTGGGCAAAGAAAATTAATTAAATAATAAATTTTAATATTTATATATTAGAATAATATATATCAATATATAACCTTTTCTTATGGCGCGGCGGATTTCTACAGGCGAAACCCCAACAAAACTATGCTAGATCGACAGCTATGAGCTCACCCCTCATATCTACGCATCCCAACACCCTTTTGTGTTCAAATAGCCACATTGAGTGCTTCTAGAATATTTTCTTGGGAAATACCGCGTTAACGCATGTATATAAGAACTTATTATTCATTTAATGCTACAACTGATTCCTATAATTATAAATAATATATTGTTTATATTGTTTCTAACAGCAAAATAGAACAATGACAATGACAGTTTGGCATAAACAGAACTATTAAGCACAACAATAGAGCTAATAATAATAATAAAGTAATAGTAATTAAATAATGAGATCAAGTAATGGTAATAAAAATTGAAATTATACAATGGAGAACAGAAAATAACCCAATTTTATATGGATTGATAGTATGTATATACAGTAACCAAAGATATGAGAGTGTTTTAAATGAAACTCACGGTTTCTAGTTAATTCCACAATATTATAAAAGTTATTGAAAATTCTAAAAAGAAGCTCAACAATATACTCAATAGTTACGGATATGAATCTCAGTACTCAATTAGAAATTCAATAGAACTAATCAAAAAGTTGAAAGCAATCCACTTGCAAGATAACTATAAACTCATTTCGTTCGATGTAACTAATATGTTCACTAAAATTCCTCGTAAAGAATGTCTAATACTTGTAAGAAAATTACTAGAAGATAAAAATATTAATCCAGGAACAATATCAGATATACTTAATTTATTTGATGTATGCATTAATCAGAATTATTTCACTTTTGACAATAAGATATATATTCAAAATGAAGGTTTACCAATGGGAAGCCCTATATCACCTAGTTTAGCAAACATTTTTATGGACAATTTATAAAGAAAGATCTTTGAAAGTAATATTTCGAAATATATTTTATTTTGGTATAGATATGTAGATGACATATTAGCTTGTTTTGTGGGTAGTGAACGACAATTGGATCTATTTTTCAACCACATCAATAGTTTACATCCAAGAATTGAATTTACATTAGAAATTGAAGAAAATAGCTCAATGAATTTTCTTGATTTAAAAATTCAAAGAGTTAATAATGTACTTGATTATTCAATTTACCGAAAACCAACACAGACTGATGTGACAATTCCATTCAATTCCAATCACCCTATGTCACACAGACTAGCGGCATTTAATTCAATGATACATAGAGCTTTTTCAGTTCCTATGAACAAATGTAATTTTGATAGAGAGATTAATACAATTAGACAAATAGCAACATCCAACGGTTATCCATTAGATATGATAAATAAGCTAATTAGTAAAAAAGAGGAAAAAGTGGCATTACAACTAATATTTCCTAAACAAGCTGATGAAATAAAAACTTATAAAACCATCACATATGCAGGAAATATTTCTAATAATATTTCAAAGATAATATCTTCAGCAACGAATACAACAATTTCTTTTAAAACAGAAAGTAACGTTAGTACAAAATTGTTAAATGTAAAAACAAACATACCACCATTAAAGAAGTCACTTATATATAAACTCTAATGTCCAGAATGTAATGCTGTCTATTTGGGTCAGACCCTTAGAAATTTTGAAATCCGATACAGTGAACACTTACGAGCATACCGATTAAAACAACCAGATAAATCCCACTACGCAAAACATCTACTTGATACCAATCATTCATTGACACCTAACACAAAACTAGAAGTGCTGCATATTTGTGAAAAGAAACAAGAACTGGATTTCCTTGAAGAATTGGAAATTAGAAGACATTTAAGAAACCCACAATATGAAGTTGTCAATGAACAGTTAAATCTAGGGAGTTCTCGACTATTAAACTGTCTTCATAAGTGATAATTGTAAAGATCAGCAGATATAGTTTTCCTGGTTTTCTATATCATTGCACAGTTATACTAATCTTAATTGGAAAAATGATATCCAGGATATCACCATAGGGCTAATAATATCTAAGCTTCAATATTTGTAATATCACATCTTCTTCTTTTTTCTTTAAACATATATTAAGTCAATCACCAGTTAGGTCACTTCTTGGTCTAGCCAAAAATAACTACGAAACATCAGGTAGGCATCAAATGAAATGTAACTTCTGTCATTCTGACGATGATATTGATTTATCGAAACAATTGTCAATTTTTTAGAATTTTCAATAACTTTTATTATATTGTGGAATTAACTAGAAACCGTGAGTTTCATTTAAAACACTAATATGAGCAGATTCCACGAAGTAAGGGTCGAGACAGTTAATTTCATTAAAGATATGAGACATCATTTCTAAAAGATATTGTGGTAGTCATGAACAGATAAGAAGATTACACATAAAAATATTAAGTAAAGATACCTGCATGGGAAAACTAAAGGGGAGGAAATCGATTATCATCAACGTCAAATCTAGAATAATAAATTTAGAAATTATGGAAAATTTTAAACTCTTATTACTGTTTTAAATGAAACTAACTGTTTCTAGATAATTCCACAATATACTGATAAAATGTTAAAAATTCTAAGAAATGTTTCTGATATAACAAATTAAAATTGTTTAAAAAATTGTTATAATAAATAACTCAAATTTGATGATACTTGAAAGAAAATCAATAGTACATAAATGCAGAGAAAAAACCAGAGTTTTCCTGTCTACGCTAGGGTTTTCAAGTGAAATGTTTCTTTTTCTACAACTGCTATGAAAAGTAGCGTATTTCTCATAGCTTACTTAATTTCAAAACCATATATTGCTCCCACTGTGAGAAATATTATTTTTCACGGCACTTTTCCCACGCTACATACATTTATATGGGAATACTCGATGCCCAGTCGATTTCAGCAGGGTATACTCGATGCCCAGCCATTTTCGGTGGGTGGTCCTCGATGTTTAAACTTTTTCTACAAAACTATTCACTTGTATTCTTTAAATTTGTGCAGTTGTCGAAAAAGTATAGTGTGCAACATGTACTTTTCTCGCTCGTGTGCTCGTGGCACTCGCCCTTGACTCGTGCCATAAACTTCCACGCTCGTGAGAAAGTTGAACTTTTCCCACTCGTTGCACGATATACTATTATTAACTATTTATCAGTATTTATTGTGGCATTCAATAACTTAAGTGGGAGTTCGGCTCTGACAGAACAAGTGACTAGTCTAGTTTTGTGCAGTTCTCGAAATATTACAAATTTGGTTAGTTTAAACCTTTTTTAATTAGTTTTGATCAGTGAGAAGTACTTTCAGAAACTGTAAGTTCACTTTACTTATATTGTTCTTCAAATTATTTAAACTTAGTGAATTCTACATCATAAACACGGTCAATTCAAATAATACATTACCTATAAAAAGCAACAAACTAGTTTCGCATGCTACTATTTACTAATAGCGGCCAGGGACGTATTCCAAATTCCGGCCAAATAAAATCAAATTTTAATGATGTCTTCTATCAATGATTCACACTCAAATACTCCTACAACAGTTATCAAAAGTTATTCATCAGCAGTCAACCAAGCTGTTTTTCCAAGCAAGCAACAATCATTCGTTTTTTGCGCTATCAACAATGCCAAATTACAGGATTACCTTATCCCATTAGGATCAATCATTCAACCTAAAAATATTATTTTTTCATCAAGGCTTTCGAACAATCGTGTTTGTATGTACTTAGCAAACAAATCAGTAGTTGATAACTTCATGAACAATTATGGCTCCATAACCGTCAACGACGAAAAACTAGTAGCTCGTCGACTCATAACTCCGGCTGATAGAATCATACTTTCCAATGTAAGTCCAACCATCCCACATCAACTGCTAACAGATGAAATATCAAAAAGAGGTCTAAATCCAGTTTCTCCCATGACGTTTCTAAGAATCGGTGCAACATTACCTGAGTATAGTCACATCCTGAGTTTCAGAAGACAGATTTATGTAATCCCTTATACTCAACAGCTTCCAGACTCCATATTGATTGAATTCGAACAAACCAGCTACCGAGTTTTCCTCCAAAAAGACGGACTAACATGCAACAAATGCAAAGCTGATGGTCATATATCCTCACAATGTATCAATAGCTCCAACCAATCAGAACCTAATACATATAGTTCAACATCAAATAATGAACCGCTTACGACTTCCCAAACTCTTTCTCACAGCCCCAATCCAAACTCTCCCAACATCTTAGTCAACAAATACCATTATTAATAAACAAAAATTGACTTCTGATCCAATAACAGAAGACTCTCCACTTAGTCAAGAGACGTCCACAACTTCAATGAATATGGAAGCAGAAACGGAAGCAACATATATCCCCAATATGGCCAAAATCACAAGCAAAAGACTTATGGAAGATACCCCCACACCCGATAGCGATAATAACATAACGCCAGAAAAGTTATTCCCTAAACCAAAACCAACTCTAAAAAATAATAAATTGAGCAAGAAACAATCAACCATCTCCTGCAAAAAGTTCACAACCACTGGCAACAAGACTGGCAGCGATCGCAAGACAAACTTCGCGAATTTAAGTCAACAGTGACGCGGTGGAAGCATCCAACCACAACACGCAGAGCACAAGTGATTGTCACTAGACTTAGAATAGGGCATTGCAAATTTACGCATACTTATCTTTTCAATAAAGACAATGCTCCTATATGTGATCTATGTCAAGAACATTTAACAGTGAAACATGTCCTGATTAATTGCACTAAGTTTGACACGAACCGGCTAAAATATAGACTACCTACAGATTTAAATATACTCTTAGGTGTAAATTGCCCAGTTGAAAAATTGATGGGATTCTTAAAGGACATTAATTTACTAAACAAAATTTAATATTGTATATTGTTATACACCGCTAATCACCTTGGGTGGAAGCGGATTAGTTTGAATAAAAAAAAATGAAAAAAATAACTTAAGTTTTTGTGCCACGTTTGATGTTTCAGTCAATAAATTGAGAATTATTTGGAAGAATGTTTCTTTGTAAGTATCAATTGAAAATAGAAAAAGTTGGATAAGTTTAATAAACGAAATTTCAAAAATTAATTGCAGTAGGTACCTACATGATTGTAATTTTTTGAAAAACTCAGCTTTTTAATAATTTATGCTTAGCAATGAACTGTGTTTGGTAAATCATGTTTGTTCAATGCTAATACCTCGAAAGTTCCCTCAGTATATTTTGTAATTTTTATTCTTCCTTTTAAATATTCTTATTCAAGTTTCAATAAAAATTTTGGGAAAACATAATTGAATAAAATTAAATGGTTAGTGATTTTATAGAATTACCCTGTATATAACTTCAAAAACAAAATACATAAATACTTTCCTCTGGGATTTCTCCCCATTTTGTTGACGTGTTTATAAATATTTGTATAGGTTTTTGTTTGTCCTTTCCATATCATACGTTTCAATATTTTTAGCAAACTCATACAGTGTCTTTCACAAAAATCATTTTACCAAGAATGTTTTTTAATACCGTACGTTTCCAAAACTAATTATTTTCTCTAGTAACTTTTGATCGCTTCTAAGTCGTAAAAATATTTCATATTATAGTTTCTATAGATTTATTTCGTAATCACACATTTTATATATTATTATTATTATTAATAACACTAAATTCTCTATGTAACCCGTCGTATCCCAGAAATTATTTATCGTACAGATAAGAGAGAAAAATCTGTATGACAAACTCGCATACGAGAAACTGCTGGCAATTAAATTCAAGTTTTTTACTTCACCGCTAGAGGGTGTAGTTCACAATTATAACACAAAATATTATTTTTCTATAATAAATGTACCGTTATAGTACCACAAAATTTAAATATTCGTAACCATTAGATTATTTCACGTAAGTTTGCTCCAGTACTTTTTCCCCTATCATGTAAAGTAACTGGTAGGGGTGAGTGGGAAAGCTGACTCAATAAAACTGTTATAACTTTTGTTCCGCTTTATGGATTTTGACAAACTTTGTATCGTTTGAATGCGACCCAAAAAGAACGATTGGGAGGTCGAAAAGGGAATTATCACAGCACCAGCGATTTTATGGGCAATCAAATCATTTCAGCCCTTCAAATCTCCCGGTGAGGATGGTATCTTTCCTGCTCTGCTACAAAAAGGACTGGAATTACTTTTACCCATCCTCATTAAACTATATAGAGCTAGTCTGGCGTGGAATCATATACCATCCAGTTGGTTGGCGGCTAGGGTAGTATATATACGGAAAGTGGGACGCACAGACCCACACCCTACATCGGTCAGACCAATTAGCCTAATCTCTTTTCTGCTTAAAGGACTTGAAAGGATACTGGATTGCCACATCAGCCACATCAGATGAGGCCATTAGCTTTAAGGTTTCCAGGGGCTGCCCGCAGGGTGGAGTGCTATTACGCCTACTGAGATCATTCTTGATGGATTACCAGCTTGGTACTCTCGCAGAAAGAGGGGTAGCGTATGCAGACGATCTTGTCATTCTGGGAAGGACGGGTTGTATATAATATCCTCCAAAAGACTTTGGACGATGTCTCACTAGAAGGAATTTGGCGGAATCTCCGCCACATTCCTATAATGGCGAGGTTATTCCATTTGCAGCGGAAGTAAGTAACATATTTGGGGATCATCCTAGATGAAGAACTTACTTGGAATGCTCACATGGAAAAAGTTATCCATAAGGTCAGACTATCCTTGTGGACATGTCGCAGGATCTGTGGAAAATCTTGGGGCCTGGGTTCCAAACAAATCCATTGAATATATGTGATGATTGTTAGATCAATGATCATATATGGAGCTATTGCTTGGTGGTCAAAATCTTTACAGAAAATGGCCCAAGCAAACTTCTCTGGTATACAAAGACAGGCTAGTATGGCTACCACTGGTTCTGTCAGCACCACACCGTCAGCAGCCATGGAAATCCTCTTGGACCTACCTCCTCTACATATACTTCTGGAAAAGGAGGCCAGGTGGACAGCATATAGAATTGTGCATATTTCTAAATGCACAAAACAGGTTTATATAGAGCAAAGCAGAATGCTAGTGGACACCGAAAGTCATAGTGTTCTGGGAATGACCTCTGATATAATGTAATGTAAATTACAATCTGCCTTATACCGTCCTATTTCCAAATAGAGATGAATGGGTCCTCCACAAGGATGAAATCTTGGTACACCGATGATTCAAAGACACCCTCAGGATTTGGTGCGGGTGTATACGACAGAAATTTCAACCTCTCTAGGATCCTATGCAACCGTATTTCAGGCGGAAATTTACTCCATTGCTTCATGTGTGGAGAGTTTGGGGCAATCCAACTACACACATAGATCAATAAAAAATTTCACGGACAGCCAAGCGGCTTTGAAAGCACTTAGTTCTTACCGTCTAACGTCGAAATTGGTTTTAGACTGCCAAAAAAGACTAGCCTCAAAAGGAGAACGCAACAGGGTATCGCTGGTCTGGATCCCTGGCCACTCTGATATGGATGGTAATGAGAAGGCGGACTCTCTTGCAGGGGAGGGTGCCGCTCGTGTCTTTATCGGACCAGAACCTACAATTGGCATCGCAACAAGTGTTGTCAAACATACACTAAATACTTGGACTGCAAGAAGAGTTTTAGACTTCTGGCATAATATACCAGGATTGGTTCATTCAAAGGCCTTCATACATCCTTCGAATAATGTATCCAAACAAATGTTAGGCTATAAAAGACATGATCTACGGTGCCTAAGAGGCCTTTTAACATGCCACTGTCGTTTGAATCACCATATGCTGAAATTTGGACTGTCGGACGATCCGACTTGCCGTCTCTGTTTGGAAAATGATGAAACAGCAGAGCATATAATTTGAGCCTGCCCCGCCGCGGCTCGAGTCAGGTATCTGACTCGAGCCGCGGCCTCGCCCTTGAACCATTCACCGAACAAATTAATCGGCTTCGTTAAGAAGCTGAATTTGTTTGGAGAAAGATGAATAGGTATGAGTCGCAGTAGAGGGTCTTATTGACTCACTCATTACAAACCTAGCCTAACCTATCTTTTGAATGGGAATGCGATGTCTAATAAATAAAATATTATATCACCGTTTCATTCCAAAGGTTTTAATGGTCGCTAGGTGACGGTAATTGAACACTTGTTTCGATTTCAACTTTTTCCAGGAATTTTCAAATGCGATGCTATATGTTTTAATCATTTACTTGAAAGAGGATGGAATTTTAAAAAACGGTAAAAACCGCATCTCAATATCTATATTCTAAGCGATAATACGATAAAAAATAGTAGATCGAGCTTTATACTTGAGGTAAATTGAAAATTTTGCATAATGTGGTAGGTATTGTTGACAACTTAAATATAAAAGTAATGTAGAGTGTAGAGTGTAACGGTTAGTAATTTAATAAAAGTACGTAATGCCTCAAACCAATAGCTATTCTCATGATATGTTAAAAGTGTATTTTGAATGTTTTGAGAATGCTCCGATTGCAGCAAAAAATTACCCATTAAGATATCCCTAGCGACAACATTTTTGCAGAAGAGCATTTAACAATTTGGCTAAACGTTTAAAACAAACCGGATCTGTTCAACCTAAAAGAAATTCTGCACGACGGCGAAGAAATAATACAGAAATATTTGAAATAAATGTTTCAGGATACATTGCTGCAGATCCACAAGTAAGGGTAAGAAATCTAGCTTGCGATCATTCTACATGATAAAATATGTATATAAATTCAAGTTTTGTACCCAGAAAAGTGTTTATGAAGACTCATTGGGTTATTTGTTCAACGGAGTATATGATAAAAGTGGCCGCTTGCAGTTACGTGAAGGAACAAGCAAGACTTGAAAAACTTTGACAAGAATGCATGGATGATCCAGAAGATGAGGCAGCAAAAGATAGTGACACCAACTTAGAAGATGGAGTCTCAGTCTAAACAACATATTTCGGAGAATGATGCTTGGACGTATGGACACTATTACTATATTTATACATAATTATTATACCATTTACACTTATTATTAATTGTATAATATTTCTTTACGGTTGCGAAAATTTGCTACTGAATACTAACTCGTTTACTAATCGAGATATAGAGAGAAAGAATTGCGAAATATTCTTGAGAATGTGTAGCTCAAATAAATACACTCACGAGTTATATAGAAAAAGAGAAGCGTAAGAATAATAAAATAAGTTACTAGAGTTACTTCAGTAAATTACTGAGATACAGCTTGAGCTTGACTCAAGCTGGAGCTAAACCGATCCACTTGAAGAAACATAAAAGAATAAAACACGTGCAAATCTCACAACACGAAGAGATATTTTCTTTTCTAAGTGAAGTTATATTGCATCAATAAACAAATTGTAGATTTTTTTATGGGAAGTAATGCGAGTATATTTTGAACGTAGCAATAAACATTGAATATTATGATACGGATCACAGTGGTTCAAGCCGCGCGGAGAATAGTTTTTGAAATACAAAAAGGGGGTTGTGAATATGTCGCGGCACAAAGCACACACAAGAATAAACAAAAAATATTTATTCTTGTTACAAATTGTGTAAATTCGAAACAAAAGAGAGAATTGGTTAGAGAGAAAAATGTATTTTCGAACAAAGCTGATTAATCCAATAACGGATGCTGATATTTTTCATAAGCAGGGATGGAACACGGTGGAGAAAGCATATGAGTCAAAAACGCTGACACGTGCGATAAATATTATTACACAATTTCCAGGAGTGAGGGGTAATTCTCGAGAGAGGAAAGATCCAGTTGAAATCTGGAACTTGTTCTTCACAGAAGAAATGTTACAATATATTGTCTTCTATACCAATAGTTATATCCGGTCAAAGAAATACTGTAAAACTTATAGAATAGCTAGAAAAACCGACATAATTCAGATAAAAGGATGGGTTCAATATCACACTGCCTAGGTATTTTTCCACAATTGATAAGATGCCAGTAGCGTTTAGAGATCGATGCAATTTCAAGTCTACATACCAAGTAAACCTAACTGGTATGGCATCCAGATTTATTCATTAGCAGACGCAAGAATATTTTATACGTACAAGATGGAAAAATATGTTGGTAAACAATCGTATAATTTGGATACGTCTAGTATGGCCCTTGTACCAAGATTGTGCCAATCTGTCTAAGGAACTTAAAAAAACTTTACAATGAATAACTTGTTCACTACTACTGCTCTAGCCGAAAAACTTCTGAGGAATCACCAGAAAACTATTATAGGTACCGTCAGGATAAATAAATGACCATGAAGCGATGAGAGAAAGTGAGACTGTTTGTATTTCGAGAAAACTGCACAATGCTTTCTTATACACCGCGAAAAATAAATATGTTTTTCTTTTGATCGCAATACACGAAGATGAACTTATAATCGAGTACAATAAAACATAAAGTGGAGTCGACACAGGCTATGTGAAAGTTACGCGTATTACCCGTCGTTAGTTACTTGTAATTTTTTTAGTGCTAAGAACGTTGATGGGATAAACTCTAATTTGTGATATATAAACGTAATAATATAGACAAGACTTTACCCCGGAGGTTGTTTCTGAAATAGCTTGAATTAGATCTTGTCGAGAGGCAAGTTAAACGTCTTCTAAGATCTGTTCGCTTGAGAATTTGTGAAATTTATGGTATTATCGAAAATATTGAGCTCCCAAGAGAAAATTTATATGGCTGTTGTAATTATTGTTCAACCAAAAAGAACAAAAAACCAAGTATAGCTGTAATTTCTGCAATAAATGCATATACCTAGAACATTGAACCCCACTGTGTTTAGAATGTAAGTTTTTTCCAGATTTGAGGACCTTTATTTTAATGATACTCAACAAATAACTTTTTTCCACTACTAGCTGTGAAGTTGACAGATATTGCGTCTTCTAGCCAACTGAGAAGTAAAATTTCTCTATTAGTGGTTAATAATTTTTTCTATTGTTAACCTAGGTCAATAATAGACAAATTCAAATGTTTTGAGAATTCAGGGATAAGAGCTTGACAAAAACTAGTGCAACATAATTTTGTATACCCAGCATATTTACTGCTTGAAATTACCTAACAAGATGAAATTATTTCAATAAAGCTGCCATTAGTTTAAAATTCGCGCTCAACCAAAAATTTCTGATGATATAAGGAGTGCGTTCATAATATATGGCTGAGGTGAGGAGCGAGAACAGTGTCAGTGTCAGTCAGACGACCGAGTAAACGCCTAGGGAGAAATCAGTTTGAACTATTTGTAGATCGACACTATCAAAATCTGATTTTGACATTGAAATGTGTTGTTAATTTTCCGTTAATTGCAGAAAAAAGTTGGATCCAGGAATGTTTTTACCTTCAACATTATCATCAGTGTAATTTGAAAATTTCATGTTGATAGAAACTGGTAGCTAATCTTGACCCACAGAATATCGATTACCGGTGCCTTAAGCTCTATAAACAAGAACATGTGTACATTGTACATATTATACGAATTGTACATATTATAAGAATTGCGCATATCAGTTCCCCGATAGCAAGCGGGGAACTTGGAGTGCACTTTCGTCGATTCTCGTGGTTCGTTTGTGAACTCTGTGGTGTAGAGTGTGAAGTACATAGACAAATGATATATTACTTCCTCTATGGTGAAGTATATGTTAAATGTTTTATGAACGCTCACTTTGTATCCAAGTGTTGGGGGGTTCAAAGTAAAACATAAACCACGTTTTGTGAAATTTTTGGATGTGATCGTATAATTGGTTTCGTTAATTCGTTGCACTTAGCATTGGTAATTATAAACTATAGGAATAATGGTATTCTATTGCTGAGTGATTAAATTGTACATGATTTTTATAAAAAAAAATTATTTCTGATTTTTGTCTTAAATTTGGCTTATAGTGGAAAAAAATGTATATATACCGCGGTGGGGAAGACATTTATAAACCTCGCACCCTAGTCCGCTCGTGTCAAAGCCCCTCGCGAAATAATTATGGTGCTCGGTCGATAATAATAGTATTCACAACCTTGGTGTATAATATACTTTTATTATGTATTCGTGTAGGTGTCGATTTTTAATTCATGTGTAACCGATTTTTCTTTCTCTTTTAAATTTGAATTTTAATAATTTTTTATGTTCCTGTTTTAGTTTGTTCGTATCTGTTATACGACTGAATTTATATTAAAGCTGAAATCCATATATTTATTCAGCGTATGACGCTAATATAATAACAATAAATAAACATTAGAAGTAGGGTTGCAAACAGACATTTAATGAATTATTATACTATTGATTCTTACGTAGTCTCATTAGGCTTCTATTGGGCGTTCTTGTATAATGTGAATGGTTTGGTCTTCTCCACAGTCGCAGAAAGGCGTCGCTGTCGCTTATACAGAAGATATTATTGGCGTCTACCAATATGAATTTCGGGCTGTGAGGTTAACTATACATTGGAAATAGATCCAACAAATATTAGAAAAACGCTGGGAATTCAACCGGGATGTTCACTTATCTTCGTGGATTGCTAGTTGTGGCTGGCCATGATAAAAATTAGGATACTAAACAAAAACTAGTGGAGCTAAGACAAATGTGTGTGAAAAACTCGCACAGGTAAAGATAGGAAACAGAACATCAACGCCATTCAGTGTAACATCAGGACTCAGACAAGTCTTGCAACACGTAATTAGTAAAAGCAGTGGAGGTAACGAAGTATTTTGCTAACCAATGTTCAATACTGCTGTTTTCTTTTACTGATGATATAAATACAGTGGATCAATTAACAGGAAACGTGCGTTATTCTCAGGGTTAGAGGAAGAGGTAGGTTATCTCGGCCTATGAGTGAATGAAGAAATAACGAAGAGAGACCTCGAGTCAGGCAGAATATATCCCTTAATGAGTAAAATATCGAAGTGGTTAGGGAAGTTAAGTACCTAGAATCGGTGATCGAGTAGGAAAATATGTCACACCAGGAATAATGACAATAAATAGAGCGTTCGACTTTTTCATATCATTATTAAGATCTAAACTGCTAAAAAGACAATTCAAACTAACATTGTACAAGTGAATTATTCCACCGGTAGTTACTTATGGCTGGACCCTCAATCAACTAGCATCAGAGATTTGTTGTTCTTCAACTTTCAAACCTAAAGGATTGCCCTCATGGATTGTATATTAAACAGTATCCCTTGATTGTTACTAAATATTTCACTGTTGACATGTCTTCCATTTTGTATATGAACATTGATGCTAGACTCCGTCATCACACATTTAAAATTGCGAAGGAAAATTGCAAGACGATAGTAAGCAAAACTTCTAGTCTTATCGCATTGTCGATTCTTGGAATTCAGTGGTTGAGGCTCCATGATTTATTGTATTGAAAAAATGTATAATGATTTGATATGCAGCTTTCGAAGTGCACGAGGAATCTAAATCTTCTATGCGGAAAGTTGTTTCTCGTTAATTATGTGAATTGTGCTCGCTTCCATTATATTCTCGTTATAATATTGTTGAATGATGTCGTATGTAATTTTCTCTTATCGTTTCGATTTTCAATATATCTCGTTATTTAGATTATTATTGTTTATGCTGCAGTGATTACTTTATAGTTACACGCGTCTGGTTAGCACAGTTCGCATAGTTATCTATACATTGTTATATGTATATTCAGCATATCAAGCTTCTGCTATTTGATAATGATGATAATAGTAATAATAAAGAAAATAAAACAGCTCGATATTATAGTAGTGGATAAGAAGGTCTTTTCCGTTGATGTTGCTGTGTCGAATAACAACAAAGGTCTAGACAAATACACCGAGAGAAAGAATAGCGAATCATACTGATCTTCCTATTGAGATAAGACAGATGTGTTATGTGGTGAGTGTGAAGGTGGAACACATAATATATCGATTTACAGAATGCGGAAATTCTGAATACAAGACGTAAGTCCGCAAATTATTAAATTTGTGATTATACAGCGTAATCTAATCGGCACTTTCGCTCTGGACAGATGAATATTATCAGCATGTGCTGTAAAAGTGCATAGAACTTCTGAAAATTATAATGAAGCAACGTAAACTGAAACATGAGTGGTAGATATAAGAAATAACGCAATATTATACGACTTATCGATTTCCAAAGCCACTGTAAATAATTTCTTTAGTATATTGAGGAGTCAGCACGAAATAAATATAATGTTATCCCCTTCGGTGCTAACCCATAAAGAAGTTTCGAACAGATGCGTTTAGAACGAATTCAATAACATCTACAAGTTATGAGTTAACGTTCAGGGACGATATTCCATAAAACATCATAAAAATTGAAACTTGACATTTTCTATTCCGTAGACAAAGTTACGATAAAAATCAAGTGATGGAATATATTTTTGCTACAATAAATATATGAAAGTTCCTTGTAAAGTTTATGGTAGAATATTCCTAGTTTCTCGTATATTGCTAACGAATAAAGACCATAGAATATTACTATGTTTTTCTTATTTATTTAAAAGTTTTTTTTTTATTAAAATTAACGTGTCTCGGCATCCAGCGGCCACTGACACGTGATCTGTGATACATTTAGTTACAAATAGAAATTAAATTAGATTTAACAGTTGACAGTCTTTGAGGAACTGAATCACAGCACTAAACTGGTTAGGTTGTCCCGAGAATGTTTTTGTGAGTTCCACTGAGCTTGTGTTTGCGACGAGTTGGGTTGTAGTGTTTGCAATCTGTGAGTTTATGCTCTATTGTAAGTCTTACATTATCACAAGATTCACAGATAGGGGGATTCTCTGTAGACATCAGGTACCCATGGGTTAGCCGTGAGTGACCTACTCTTAGTCTTCTTATAACACTTTTGTCTTGTCTTGTCATGGGAGGCATCTTCTGGGCGGTGACTGTTGGTTGTATTGTACTGAGTTTTGTGATACATGTATTCCAATGTGTTTGCCATGTTTGAGTCATAATATATTTGTGCGAAACAGGATTCTCAACCTATGCAGACACGAAAACAAAATACCGCAATAGAAATGACGCCGAACCTGATATGAGACTTCAACTGTCTTCTATCAAACCTGACATCAACCAGTTGATGAAAAATAAAAGAAACAGTTTCACACCTCCCATTATTAGATTTTTTTCTTTTTTAATATCTTCTATTATAATACTTGTTATATAGTAATTTACTAAGTAAAGTAAGTAATAAGTAGTAACTGTTACATTATGCTTACTAATAAAGAATACATTTTTAAAAACAATTATTTTATTGTAGGGTTTCGTCACCAAAAAAGTTTGAGAACCGCTGACTTAGACTATTTGCTTGTTCACTGTTTACCTCACGAGATCAAATTATGAACTAGTTTCTACCGCTGGTAGGTAGTCTTTATATATTAAGTGCCTTTTTCTGGAAGCTTCTCGAGTGCGGCTCACAAAAACAATCGACCTTCTTGGAAGTCTTTAGATAAGACTAGTCACAAATAATAATGGTAAACAGTTCGAAGAAATCCCTGCGCATTCGCCAAACTTTTAACTTTCATACATAGCGTTTACACAGAGTCGGGTTCAGGGATTACACCAGTGTGCGATTTCGTAACAATATATATGAAAAACAGTTTTCTAAATCACAACTTGAAATAGAACATCAATGATAATTATTATCGCAAGGAATTTCCAGGATGGGTATTTAACTGTTATCTGAAATCAGGAATAAGAACTTTAAAATTTGTTTGAATAAACTTGCACAACCAATGTCTAATATACTGGTTTCCCGTAGCCAGCCTGTTTCTTTCGGAACCGAACATTTTCCAACTATTTATGTGGTCCAATTTGTAATGAAAATCATTAAATATGTACACGAAAACTAATGCTTCACTTGGGAACTTGTACCAGTTACAATTTACTAAAAAAAACTGTAGTAATTTTGGAACTATATATCAACTGCATAGAAATTCCGAGGTATATAACATAATTTTATCCTAAAATATTGAAGCACTATCGATATAACGACATGGACTGTTCGTTAGTGAAATTAAATTTTTTATTGTGTGTGTTCCAGAGAAAACCAGAGGCGTTACAAATCGGTTTATACAGTATAACTATAGTACCATGGATATTAGAATGAGGAAAAGGGATTATTTTAAAGTATAATTCATTATATATTGTTTTAATTACAATTGAACAATTTAATTTACTGTTCAACAAAGCAATTATTACAAAATTGAACCAAAGACTACAGAATAAAATATATTTTTTCTCCAAATGACATTAAAAGCGGCCTTTTAATGACACTTTGCTGGCTTAGAAGTTGTACTTTTAATGTCTAGGCAGAAAAAGTCCACTATTACTGCCTAGGCAGAAAAAGTTCGTTGCTAAGCAACCTTCCAAGTAATAATTTAAATTTAACTGGTTATTAAAATTGACAATGACATTAAGAAAACTCAAAATGATGCTGATGATAATAAACTGGTTTTATTGCATTAAAACTACAAACTACAACACGAAATTTTTATTTATTAGATATATTTATGGTGAATTGTGAACAATTATTTAATACAATTGAAGGCTTCATTTTCTTTGAAAGATCGGAAAAATAGACAATCAGCTCATTTTCAGAGAAAGATCCTATATTTTTCTTCTGTCTATATTCCATGAATCTGCTGTATGTGAGTTCATATACAGTTCTTGATTTTTCCGGTAAAAGGTTAAATTCCACATCTCGCGCCTGGTATCTTATCTCAGGTGGTGTTAATTGCATCAATTCATCCTCACTTTGCAGTAAATCCATTTCTAACATGACAACTTTTCAAAATTGACAATGATAAAGTAAACAGTAAACAAACATATTCAACAAACGTCATCGGCGGTAAACATAGTAACGCAGGGCCCAGTTCAGGGATGCCAAATGAATATAAGTAAAATTCGTGAGATTTTAAAAAAAAAATCGTGATATTTCGGAAAAAATCGTGAGATTTCGGAATAATCGCAAATGGGGTGTTGTCAAACCTTCTTTATTTGTTTGATAATGGTTGTTGTATAAATTAAACGAGGTAGGCAGAACAAAACATTCAAATTAAAAAATACTTTGTGTAATGAAATATAATACAAATTAAAAATGTAACAAAATATTATGAAAATGAAATAATATAAAACAAATAAAAATGTCAACAAATAAAAAAAACTCAAACAATATACCTAATTTAGTAAATATATAAAAAAAATTAATCTGAATCTTAATTCGAATCAGATTTTATATTTCAGTAATAGCCGGGATTACTTATTTTTTTTTTAAATATCACAGTCAATTCTAAAATTGGCCAAGGTTGGGAACCAAACTTTTTGTGTGTAATACACCTTAATGTATCCGCGTCTTAAGACGATTTCTTAAAGGTGTTTTATTTGAATTGGCCAATGAAAAGATACGCTCTGCGTTGGCACTGGAGTATGGCAAAGATAATAAATTAAAGACTAAACAATATACACTTTTGAATTTTGGGTTCCCATTTCCCGGATTCACCGCTACGGCATAGACTAGGCGAGAATAATTTCGATATAAGACAAGTCGACAATATTTTACAATGTTACCATTTTTTTATTTCGCAGTCATACTTATTTTTCGTTGTGCTTGAGTATGTAATGTATTAAAAAATCGTGAGAATATGTAGTGAAATCGTTAGATCGTGAGATCTTCATTCAAATCGTGAGATCTCACGATTAATCGTGAGGTTTAGCATCCCTGGCCCAGTTACTTTTGATAAAATAATTTAGTTATTTGGATATTGATAATGAAATGCAATTTAAATATGAAAAAGTCGATTTTGCGTGGAATTAGAACAAATTTGAAGAAAAAATTATATGTTTCACACGGCAGAAAAGCAGATTTAATGCCTTGGTTGGCTATGAAACACCAGCCAAGGCATTAAATCTTGTGCTTTTATGCCTAGTAAAACAAATAACTATTATTCTGCGTTATTTGATTGAACCATCTGAAAATTTGGGATAGTATTTAGGAAAAATAGACAAACGAAGGGCTTAACAATGTATAGCCGAAGAAATGCACGGATTAAGATTTTTATCTGATCCTAAAATACCCTAAGAAAAAAATTGTAGGGTTTATCTTAATACATCACTGCTATATAGCATAATAGAGAAGAAATTATTCATAGTAGCAGATGATGCAATGTAGGAATCTGCGAATCTGAATCAAAGACACGTGAAGAAGTTTTCAAATCAACGGAAGTAAATCGAAGACTTTTCTGGATATCTACTTTTGGGAAAAACTATTAAAACATTGGAATTCAGACTGTAAAGACAGAAAATAAAAATTGAATCAAATTTGGTTTGCCCTTAAAACTCGCCTAAAAGTTGATTAAGGGGGCATTTCTCTAATAACACTTCGAAGGAGAGAGAAAGAAAGAATAGTATATTATATACCGCGGGACTGAAGTAGTACATTTAATCCTGAAGGTAAAGTTTATGGCCCGACCGCAGGGAGGGCCATAATTTACCTGAAGGATTAAATGTACTTCAGTCGCAAGGTATATACGATACTTTTCGTACTTCCGGTATGATTTTATTAATTATTTCAATAATTTCAATCAGTTTTTTCTCTCTTCAACTCATTTAATAAACTGTCTTTACAATAAGTTACCATAGTAACATTGCGTTGTGACAGTTATAATTTAGAAACATTGTCATTACTAGTGTCATTGTAAAGAAACATTGTTATTGATAATTATTGGTATCATGAGTGAAGAAGGTGTATCTGATATTGATAAAAGAGCAGCCGAAGTAGGTGAAGAATTGTTACCACCGAAATCTAGAAAACTATACGATCAGCAGTACGATGCTTTTAAAAAGTGGTGCCGCTTAAAAAATGTGAGACAACCTACTGAAAATGCGCTGTTAGTCTACTTCGATGATAAATCAAAAGCGGTTTGTGCCTCAACTCTCTGGGCACATTACTCAATGCTGAAATCGGTTATTAACATTAGAGAAGATATTGATATAAGTAAATTTCCAAAATTATTAGCTTTTTTGAAGAGAAGAAATGAGGGATTTAAGCCAAAGAAGTCAAGAATTCTCACGTCTGAGCAGGTAGATCAGTTCTTACGGGAGGCTCCGGATGATAAATATTTAATGCTTAAGGTAAATTTGGAAATTTGTTTATATTCAGAAATTTTAAGAAATCAATTTTTTTGTAGGTTGCACTTATTTTGGGCGTTGCGGGAGCTTGTCGTGGAAAAGAGTTGGTTGATTTAGAAATCGACGATGTGAGAGATTTGGGCGATTCCTTCCTAATTGCGATTAGAAACACCAAAAGTAAAATTGACCGAAATTTTGTGATCAAAAATTCAGAAAACAGTGCTATCAGTTTTGTGGCGATATTTCGGAAATATGTGGCATTGCGAAAGACAGGGACAACTCATTCAAAATTTTTTGTTCAATACATCAACAAAGAATGTACTACGCGAGTAGTAGGAAAAAACATGTTTGGTACATTTCCACGGCAAATAGCAGCTTTCTTGAAATTAGAAAATGCGACGTCTTATACGGGACATTGTTTTAGACGCACATCTGCGTCTTTGTTAGCTGATTCGGGAGCAACAATAGACGTGCTGAAGAGACATGGAGGATGGAAATCCTCCAACGTGGCCGAGGGATATATTGAATCGTCTATTAAAAATAAACAAAAAATTTCATATAAAATATTTGGTCAAGTCGCCGATTCGTCCACTATAGTTATGCCACAGTCCTCATTCTCGCTTCCTGTTTCCGCAGGATCTTCGAAACAAACACCAGTTCAATATGAAAAGGACCTATCTGTTACTCGTCAGTTACCTGCTGCATTAACCCAGGAAAGACTGGTCAATATGACGAACTGTCACAATATTAATTTGAATATTAACGTTAATTACCATTCTAATTAATTATATTTTTCAATAAAATATCCCTTAAATTCGTTTGTTTGTGATTTAATCGTTCCGGGAGTTTCGTCAATATTTAATCCCGGAGGGATTAAATGTGACACTTTAGTACCTGTCACAAGGGAGTGAAGTTGTCACTGTAAGCCCGGAAGTACGAAAAGAAATTTATTCATCATTGAAAATTCTACAACTGCATTACATACATTAAAAAATTTTATCAGACCATTCAAGGATACTAACCTATGTACAGACACAAACAGTTGAAAATATATGTAAAATTTGATTATTGTTATTATTATGGTTTTTTTTTATTTTTTTATGATTTATTTAATTTTTCTATTATTTGTTGTAGTCGTTTGAAGTAAGCAACTTTTGTGTTTCTTGGAAAATGGAAAAAAGTGAATTTCGTGTAGTGATTAAACACTAATATTTGAAACGAAAAACGGCGAAAGAGACAAAAGAAAAGCTTGATAAACATTACGGCGAATCTGCTCCGTCAGATTATATGGTAAAATATTGGATTGCTGAATTTAAACGGGGCCGAACAAGCACTGCAACAATACCATCAACAGGAAGGCCAAAAGAGGTGGTTACTGAAGAAAATATCAAGAAAATTCTCGATATCGTTATGAATGATCGCCGGGTCAAAATACGTGAGATTGCTGAAATGGTAAACATATTATATGAACGTGTGTTCAACATTTTGCATGAACATTTGCATATGAAAAAGCTATCGGCAAGAAACCAAAAATCAATCGAAGCAATGGGTGGAAGTGCTCCGAAGAAGGCGAAGACAGCGAAATCGGCTGGCAAGGTTATGGCCACTGTATTTTGGGATGCACACGGAATATTGCTCATCGATTATCTTGAAAAGGGATCCACAATCACAGGAGAGTATTATCGTGCATTATTGGATCAATTGGTTGATGCAATCAAGGAAAAACGACCACATTTAAACAAGAAAAAAGTGCTCTTTCTTCAAGACAACGCACCGGTTCACGCAGCATTAGATACGATGCTAAAACTACGAGAAATCCACTTCGAATTGGTTGATCATCCACCTTATAGTCCAGATTTAGTCCCTAGAGACTTTTTCCTGTTTCCAAACTTGAAAAAATGGCCCGTAGGAAAAATATTCATCTCAAACGAAGAAGTGATTACCGAAACTAATGCGTATTATGAGGGGTTCCCAAAATCGTATTATTCAGATGGTATAAAAAAGTTGGAAAATCGTCTTACTAAGTGTATTGAGCTAAAAGGAGACTATGTTGAGAAATAAATGGTTTTTGAAAAAAAATGTAAGTAGCTGGGTTTCTTAAATGTCTTCTAATATCCAATTCTTCAAGGAAATCCAGTTCTTGTTTCTTTTCACAAATATGCAGAACTTCTAGTTCTGTGTTAGGTGTCAAGTAGATGTTTTGCGTAGTGGGATTTATCTAGTTGTTTTAATCTGTATGCTCGTAAGTGTTCACTGTATCGGATTTTAAAATTCCTAAGGGTCTGACCCAAATAGACAGCATTACATTCTGGACATTTGAGTTTATATATACCTGATTTCTTTAATGGTGGTATTTTTGTTTTTACATTTAACAATTTAGTACTTACGTTACTTTCTGTTTTAAAAGAAATTGTTTTATTCGTTGCTAAAGATATTATCTTTGAAATATTATTAGAAATATTTCCTGCATATGTGATGGTTTTATAAGTTTTTATTGCATCAGTTTGTTTAGGAAATATTAGTTGTAATGCCACTTTTTCCTCTTTTTTATTAATCAGCTTATTTATCATATGTAATGGATATTGAAGCTTCAATATCAATCCGCTCTCGTATGGTAGTTCTTTGAATATTTCAACTTGTTCTTTTTTTAAAGTTAAACAAAATTTGTTTAATTTAAATGTACATGGATTTTATATTACTTCGAATGTTGAGCTAAGCCTTCTATACTAGCACTATGATAATCACTTTTAATGTGTCAATAAGCATCAACTACTCGTATATACCCCCAATAAATAGTAAAAACAGAACATATATGTGAATACTTACAGAAATACCACTAAGGATATGTACAAAATACAATTAAACAGATAAAACACATTCCGGGAGACACAATGCTTACACTGGAAAAGACTTACTTCAAATATATACATAAGGAATATAAACTTTTTTTTGGAACCACCATTTATTTATGTAGATAAATCAGAAAGTCATTATGATAATAGAAATTCCTCAACAGAGTGAAAAGAATTTTGGATGAGATGATTGTATAAAGCTGACTTGAAGATTGTTAAGCTACATGTGTGTTCAAATAATTTGAGTGCATGGTTGTAGCAGATGATACCTTGATAACTAGCAGAGTCTTGTCCCAGAGCCAGACGAGAGTAGGGTAGTCGTAGTTCATTACCTCTTCTAGTATTATAATTGTGAATCAAATTATTTTTGGTGTAGTGCGTTTCATTTTTTTTACATTCATGGTTATTATGTAAATGTATAAGCTGGGTAAAGTCAGTATGGTTAACTCAGTGAATGTGCTCTTACAAGATTTTTTATAATGCAGTCCTGCTAGACATCTTATCTCTTTTTTTTGTTGCTTAAAAACTTTTATTGTATAGACTGAAAGGTAGTCCATAAGATAGGATGGATTGTACAAGTCCATAGTAGATAAGCTTAAGCACATGTAGTGAGACTGTTCCACGTATTTGCTTTATTACAAAACACATACAGCTCATTTTTGTAATGAGGTTTTCTATGTGTGCCTCCAATATTAATTTTTGATCTATAGTCAGGCCTAGATATTTGAACAGATTCGCTTGCTCTATGGATTTGTTTTTAACCCTTATTAGGGGGCAATAATCATAAGAAATGTTTTTTTGTTGGAAGACCATGAAGACTGTTTTACTGATGTTAATTGTTAAACCACTATTTACACACCATCTGGCGAATTCCTCTGCAGCTGAGTTTGCTGTTTTTATAGAGAGCGGAAGCTTATTCTGTGCCACTATTTTACTAGTATCATCTGTATAGATGCTCGTTTTCTGCTGAACCACACTTGAGAGTTCTATGTCACTCATGAATATTATGAAGAAAAGTGGAGCCAAAGTTGAACCCTGAGGAACCCCCATTGAAACAGAAGCAGGTCGCGATTTCACAAAGTCAATAACGACTATCTGAGATCTGTTTTTTAGGTATGATGCCACCCAATCATTTGCAACTCCTCTAATTCCAATTCGTTACAGTTTTTCCAGCAGTAAATTATGGTTCAGTGCGAACGCTCTACTTAGGTCAAAAAACAGAACAACTGGAAATTGTTTGTTGTTAAGGTGCAAATATATGTCTTCGCAGAGTTCATTTATTGCAGTTTAAGTTGATCTTTTTCGTCTGAAGCCGTGTTGGCAGCTAGGAATAAGTTTGTGATATTCAATAAAATTAACCAGTCTCAGATAATAGCTAAAATCGATAATTTTCGCAACCTGAGATTGTAAACATACATTACGGTAGTTGGCCACTTCGTTTCTAGATCCCTTTTTTTATATATAGCTACCGATTTTGATATTTTTAGTGCTTCCGGATATGTTCCATCGTCAAACGACTTATCTATTATGTGAGTTAGTAGATAGCATATCACATCACGGACAGTTCTTAGAGCCTAAAAGTTGATTAAGGGGGCATTTCTCTAATAACACTTCGAAGGAGATATTAGGATTAACATATTGGACCTCAAACAAATTGCTTTAAGATGTGATCCTACTGATGCAAAGAAGTAGAGCTATTCAGTTTCAGGACTTTTAATGAATCCAACGAAAGGAATGACTTGATACAATTTAAATATCAAGCGTAGTACGCAAACAAAAAAAATAACTTTGGAATGAAACCCTGGACATCAGTATACTGAAATCAGATAATTGGAAAATGGCAATTAAAAATAAAAAGGAATAGAAGAAAATAGTATGGAGAGCAAAAACTCAGCAAGAACTATGCTATGAGGAGGATGAGTAGAAAAATGTGGACTAATTTACCATGTAAATATAATTATCGAATTTAACGAACAGCTAGAGTAATAATATTAGAAATATAAAGCTTGTGATAATCAAAATATATGTTAATACAATTTAACATTTTTTGGAAGATACAGTCCTTAGATCTGTTGCTGAAAAATATTTGTGATAAACATTTGGATCTTTTATGAAGAAAAGAAAATATATTTTATCAGAATGAAACTTCACTCAATGTTATGTACAGATAATCATAATTATCTACTCTCTACTGGATTAAAAATCTACTCCAAGTACACAATGTCCGTATTTTTATATCGTCGCTAAGACACTGTACTCAGGGTAACTATGCCGGGTGAAACTTCGAGCCAACGTCGAAATCACCTGTTATGCCAAAGTCACCTGGCTGTCTGTGGTCATGTCTCGCGGGTCAGTGGGATGGGAGGGTCTTGGCTTTGCTGCCCGAATCAAGAGGAGACAATCTCATTAAAACCTTAAATTTAAAGCGGTAAACCAGGAAGTGTGGGTAAATAGAAGAGTAGCCCCTACTGGTTTCGACCTTGAAGCACCGGGGAACTCCATTGTACTAAGCCCCTTACGGGATTCTGCAGCGGTGGCCCGTAATGACCGTAGCTTCTCGTGGGACCATCTATGGATATAGTACAACAAAAAACACTGGTGAGGTGGTGAATAAATGCCCCTTCTCTTCATCTGGGCACCCTATAGAGAGGAAAAAGGCCGAACGGCCCAAATATCGTATGCCGTCAGATCTGCCAACACTGGGAAAGCAGAGGGCGGCAGAGAAAAGGTCTTAGTCGAACAGGTGTGCAGAAGTATCTACGACTCCTCCATCCGGGAATATCACCTAAAGAGTCCAGGAAGCACGTTATTAAGCAGTCAAACCCGAAGGAAGTACCAACGGCGAAGTAACCAAGCGAAAAGGAAACTCCAACGGGGAAGGTAAAGCAGAAAAGAGGCCCGGAGCATATCACTCCTTCGCACCACCTGCAACGAGAACCGGGCAAGCCGTTAATAACGCAGCAGCTGTTAAAACAGAGAAGACGACCAGGGTGGGAATAATGCTCAAGAATTACCCCAGGGGTCATCCTGGAAGTAGAGCAGCTCTTCTCCCTGGAAGACACTCTGGAAGACTAGTGCCAAAGCAAGGAGAAAGGGATCCACTTCTTAGGCATTCACCCGAACTTGTGGCTCGGAGTGGAAACGATATCCCAAATCCGGTCACCATAACGGTGTTCTTCCCAAGAAGCATCGATATGAAATTGGGAAAGATTCTCCAACTTGTCAAGGTTCAGAACTTCAACCTAACTACTGGTGCTTGGAAGGTCCTGAACTCTGAAAATGAGAGAAAGGGAAGTATCCTCACGATTGGCATCGGTCACCAATCTGGGGAGACTCAAAAGGCAGGAGGTTACTCGCTCAACTTCCGTTTTGGGCGTATCTCAGGGTTGGGACGAAAAGAAATCCCCGCTGAGTATCCAAAGGACATGGAGATACTCTCCACAACCGGAAACTCCGAAAAAGGGTGAAAAGGCGAAGGCTTGACCTTGGATCAGCCTGTGATATCCTCCAGCTCTGCTGGGGCACCTAAGGATGTGGAGATCACCACTGCGTCTTGGGAAACTGGGCGAGCTGCCTGAGGGTCGAGAGTCTGACTTGAGATCAAGGAATATGTTCGATTTCTGGGGAAGATGCTGCCATGGTGATCGATGAGGGACAGAGATAGATATGAAGGAGGGGAATAAGTAGATGCTGAATAAATCGGTCTCTCTAATCCATAACAATTCACATTCACGAATGTAGCACACATTCACCGCGAAGGGAGCTATAATCATGATTGCAACTGGGCATTGTATTGATACAAGAACCATGAAAAAACAAAAAAGGCCAAATCAAAGGTTTGGCATGTAAGGACTCTAAATTGATTTATGACCAAAGGCAAGTATATTCGCAAGATGGTGTACTTATAAGAAAAAATATGGAATATATATGTGTTCCAGAATACGTGTCACGAGACGTAGTTCCAACCATCGTTCTCCTCAACATCATAATTGGTTGTGATACCAACGCACACAATATCGTTTGGGAAAGCAGTGATACCAACGCCAGAGGTGAGTGCTTATTAGAATATCTCTTAGCAAATTACCTTGAGACCTTAAACGTAAGAACAACCGGAAAAGGCCGAAGTAAATGGGGTAAATCACTAGCACCACAATCTAGAATAAAGAGTCGAACAGATTAGTGAGGCAATAATTGAAGTTTTTCATTTTCCAGTTGCCCACTGTCAAAAGTTAGATCAGACAAGGGTGCCCCTTGCTAAAATGAGAACCTGTCAAAACTCAGGAATGAAGTCCATCGGTGCTTTAATAGAGACAAACGAGACAGTAGGCAGGGGTGCACTGAGAAGCTTACTCAGTGTAATAAAGAGATTAGGAAGGCTTAATTTTCAAGCCTTTTGTGAAAAGATCACTTCCACTCATACAGTGGCCAGACTAGAAAAGGTTATAGTAAGTGGGGAGCTCACCTCATAATGTCGCTGAAAAGCCAGATGGATCATACACGGAAGATGAAGAGGAACGATCGATTCTTCTTCTTAAAACTCTCTTTCCTGGTATTAAACCTATAACAAGTAATCAAATAGCAATTAATTACATCAAGAATTCCCGAAAGGAGGATTGGTAAAACCGTATAAATCACCATGAGTGGATAGAATATTTCCTACATTCCTAAACAAAGGGTTACCTAGAGGAGATTATTCCTCGCCTGCTGAAGAAGCAGTCTAGCAGTGGGTCTGATACCTAGAAAAAGGTGAAGAGCAAATGTAGCCTTCATACCAAAAATAGGGAAACAAGATGAGACTGATCCCCGATATTTTAGACCCATCTGCCTAACATTGTTTGTACTCAAAACGATGGAGAAAGTAGTGGATAACTACATAAGAATGGAGACTCTGGAGAATACACCACTTCATAAATATCACCACGCTTACAGAGCGGGAGGATCAAAGAAGATTGCTCTGTATCAGCTGACCGAAGTCATCCAGAGAACTATGATCAACAAAGAAAGGTGCGCATTCCTGGATATATCTGGGGCCTTTGAAAACACAACTCATGTGTCTATGAAAGAAGCTCTAAAAAAGACAGGAGTAAATGAAACTATTATAAAATGGATGTAGGAGTTCTTGACGACGAGGATCGCTGAGACACAGGTGGGGAATCAAACCACCTTTGTTAAAGCCACTCGCGGGACACCTTAAACAGAAGTAATATCTCCCCTAGTACTGAGCCTAGTAGTAGATGAGCTACTCTATAGGCTACCGGAACTTGGATTGAATGTATGGGCTACGCTGATGACATAGTCCTAATAGAGACAAGTTCGTGAGAAACTTCTGTGATCTACTATAGAAGGGCCTCAGAATTATTGAGCAATGGTGCCTGTCAATGGGGCTGAATTTTAACCCAAACAAGACCCCAGTAATTTCATTTACTCGGAAAAGGAAAGCTTTGAAATTCCGATCCCTAGACGGGGAAATTGTAGAATGAAAATCTGATGTTAAATATCTAGGGATAACATTAGGCAGTAAGCTACTGTGGAATAATCATCTTGAAATAACTGCTATTAAAGCATCAAAGGCATTGATGGTGAGTAGAAGTCTAGTTGTGGCTGTAATACTAAAATACTGAGATTGATATACGCCATGATTGTGATACTAGCAATCACGCAAGGGGCAATAGTCTGACATGCCATAGCAGGTCAGAATAGCACAAGGAAGACCCTCGACAATGTTCAAAGGCTTGCCTGCGTGTGCATCACTGAAGCTATGAGAGCGTACACAACTAGGACACTTGAAATGATTACAGATTTCACACCTCTACATCCGTTGAAAGTAAGATCAGCTCATAAAGCAATTCTTAGAACATCTCATCAGCGAATCTGCCTAGTGACGAAATGATCAAGAAAGTAAGCATTGAAAATAACTTCACTACGATATTAAGTAAGAGGGAAGACTGAGAAAGGAAATGCACGACCTAAACTCTCAAAGGAATACCATCAGATGGTATACAGATGGTTCAAAAATAACCACAATTGGAATCGAAAGATGCGTGAAAATGAACCTAGAAAGAACTATCAGAAATATGATAGCTATTCATTTTGATAGTCAAGAAGCTATCAAAGCAATGAGCTCCCATGGCATTGACTCAACGCTGGTATGGGAGTGCCGGAGAAAATTTGATGAAATAGGCAATAATAATAGGGTCTCTTTAGTCTGGGTTCGTAGCCACCAGGAATCAAAAGTAATGAAGAGGGTAATACACACACCAAGAAAGGAACATAAACAGATCTTATTTACTGGAGTCTTTCTGTGGTGTAAGGAAATGCTCGTATAAGAAAGAGTTTTGGAAGAAGAAATAGTAGCACTCTGGATGTGCCTTCCCCCAAAAAGTATTTGGATCTCAGTCAAAATAAGTTACATCACTTCACGGGCTTCCTTACAGTGCACTGATGCCTCAGGAAGCATCTAATGAGAATAGGTCTTGCAGAAATTGACGAGTGCAGATTCTGTGGGGACGAGGAAGAAACTCGGGATCGCCTAATTCTAGAATGCCTCACTGTTGCAAGCCAATACAAAAAATGTTTCGGACAATAAACTTGTAGGAGCAAGGATCTAACATCATTAAAGCCATCCCAAATACTGGAGCTCATTAAAACTTTGGAACTGGAAAGCGAGTTGTAGAAGTAGCGAAAACAGCTCTGATAGGGGGGACAATAAACCTTAAGGTTGCAGTGCAATGTAACCTCGTTAATAATCTAATCTAATCTACCTTTCGATCAGACGCTCATAATCTGAATATTCGATTACTCTACTATTACCCAATCGTTTACTCAAATTTTGCTCAAGTTTTTAATACACACAATGATTTATTCTCAGATATATGTCTATCGCAATCAATTAATGAGTCAACAAATACGTTGGAACTAGATCGTTAATTTTTAACGGAATATAATATCTCGAAAATAATGGAATATTAATATAGGACGCATAGATGAAAATCTGGCTGAACAACGCAAAAATTTAGAAATATACTGGGCGTTTAATTTAAAGTAGCAAATGATATTTGTCGAAAACCCTCTAATTTAAAATTTAATGATTTATTTTTATTATCACTAATTTTAAATTTGTGGACTACGTACGACTATGTCGAATGCAGAAAGGAGCGAGAAGCGGAAAAGGACAGTAGTAGAAATAGCAATGATCAAAAACGAACGGCATTACATCACACATTATCGATTTCCCTGTTTGAATCTTCTTGCAAATAAGGGTAGATTGTTCTGACGTGATAGAAAGAATGGAATCCCCCAGCATTTAGCCGTATCTCGGTTGAACCGAAGTTGAAAAGTGGTCGGACCGACGCGCCGGTCAGCGAATGACCGTTAACGTTGATTGCCATCCTTCGTCACACGTCACCAGCTGAGATTACTACCGCCTTACCATAACACGGGATCGGACTGTGAAAAAAGATAAAGAAAAAGTGCGCCAATAAAACAAGAGGGTTCGTTTTAGCTCAACTCCAAAGAGACACCTTCGAAAAACTTTCCAGATTTTCATCTGATTAATACCTGCGCTTCCGACTTCAATAAACGACCAGAATCAATCCTCATTGACAACATCGTTACAACGACCTTTTGATCCCCTACTTTGCGACGCTTATATGTTAAACTGAAGTTCATTCATCATCTTAACACAATGTTTACACTTTTATACGATTTTCCTGATTTTATGAAATATGAATGGATATATTTGCCACAACAAATCACAAGTTCTTACGAAATCTGAAAGAATATCTCTTAGATTCTTAGATATGAAACGTTATGTTCCATTTGAAAGAAATATATATATAATCATTAAATCCCTATAGAGATATAATTGAAGTTGATCTTACATATATTTTGGATGCTACAAATAAAATTCACAAAAATAGTTACCTATCATGATTGGTGAACTGATAAACCGGAAATATTATGATCTGATTTGATATATCGGAAATTGTTTTGTTTTATGTAGTTTCAAAATATCAAATAAAACAAAAAATACTTGTATTTTTGTAATTCCGATAAACTGTATCTTGTGTTACAACTTCGGCATACCAAAAAAATTATATCACATAAAATATATCAATAACTTTATAATTTTCTTCTGAATACCTACTGTTGAAGTCCGCTTATACATATATGATGAAGCCACTAACCCACCCATCAAGAAAGACATTTGAAAACTGAAATGTAACAGGTCCGTTCTTTGTTTAGCATTAAATTATTCTTTTCATTGTAATGAATAAGAAATTAAACAATATTTTGAGTTCAACGACAAATTGTGATTATGCTAACAGTAGATATGCTAGGCCTGTTCTCGATAATTCCTTATGTAGAATAGTATGGGAAATTGCCAATGTCCCTTGTGGTAATTTTTTGCTCAATTCGATCTGCGCATGCGCCAATCGCACCCCACACCACTCATGGCATCACAGAACACAAGTTTTCGTGGGGATTGCTATGTTAGGTTAATCCAATTGCGCTTCGAGACCTACTCAAAAGCTAATCGAGACCTGTTCAAAAACTGATCGGGACCTGTTCAAAACCTGATTGAGATCTGTTCAAAAGCTGATCTACATCTATTCAGAAGTTAAAAATATGATAAACAAAAAGATCTTCTGGTAAAACTTCACTATATCTAAGGAACTTCAATTTATTTTTTACATTTTGTCGTTTTTGAAGTCCTTTCTTTAACTGTTTCTTTATTATATTTTTAAGTTTTGAACAGATCTCGATCAGCTTTTGAACAAGTCTCGATGCGCAATTGGGTTAACCTAACATAGCAAACCCCATGAAAACGTGTGTTCTGTGACGTCATGAGAGGTGTGGGGTCCGATTGACGCCAGCGCAGATCGAATTGAGACAAAAATAACCACAACGGACCTTTGAAATTTCCTATGTTATTTTACATAAGGAATTATCGAGAGCCTGCCTAGCATATCCACTGCTAACGAAAGTATAAATAATTAATAATTATAATTATACGATTTCAATATAGCGTATTTGTGATCCAAATTTCAAATAATTTTGCAGTGGTGTTATCATATTGATGCAAAGAAATCTTTGAGTTTCTACGAATCTCCCTAAGTCTGTGGCATATAGAGACCGTGCATTAAAAATTAATTCGTGCTCGGATCCAGGTTATTAAGTCGTAATCCATCAACCTCTTGACAATAATTTTGGACTGTAATCATCAAATAAATCACTTCATCATCTTTCTGCAGTATCGCATATGTCATACCAGATTTCATCCTAGTAAATAATTATTGCTCTTTGAATGTCTTTGTAAAATATCAATATTATAAAACCATGTGTTGGACACATTATTATATCGATCAGTCAGATTCAATCACAAAAAATCCCAATGGCACAGGACCAATTAGACAGGCTTATTTCAGTAACATGTTTGCATAAAACCCAAAATAAAAAATTAGATACAAAAGTAATAGAATGATTTGAGATGTACAAAAAACCAAAGTAAGATTCTGGCATCAAATCCAAAACAAGAAAATAAAAAAAAATGTATGGTAAATTTGTGAATTTTCTTGAATAAATGTATTAATGTATGATTTAGAGAAAAATGTTGAATACAAAAGTGGTAGAACGTGTTAAGGTCTATAAAAAAGCTTTGTAACTTTTTTGCGTCAAATGAAAAACAAAGGAAACAGGATTTTTTTCAACTTTGACAGGCCGCCATTTTGTTTTTACTCGGCAGATTTGGCTCATTAACGTACTCGTCCAAGATTTTGACCTAAACGATTTTTGTAGCGAGTTTGGTTTCGATCCGTCAAAAAATACGCCCTCTATCGTGCTTACAAATTCCGTTATAACACACACACATATATATATATATATATATATATATATATATATATATATATATATATATATATATATATATATTGTAACCTATAGTTTCGCGTTATCCCCTTCTACTTCAAAACTGGAAAAGATAGGTTCTTCGGTTGTCCCGGGTCTTCAACCTTTACGGCCTTCGGCTAAACTCATATGGAGACGGTGGTGGATAAAACAAACTCTTCCCGGAATTCCTCAAAAAAAAGATGGTCTAGGGCGCCAGCTAGGTTTCTACGCCTGGCCTAAATCTGCTTCCAATTTCCCCTAACCCAGCAAGAGAAAAACAATAACAAGACCAACCTTCAAACTTACCAAGTTTATTTCGAGAACAACTATGTTCAAACAGTATAACTCACGATTCAACATCCCATACGGCATCCTCATTGTTCTCAGGCTTACTTGCCCACAACCAAAACCCTACAATACATAAATTCCCCAATTACTATTTACATTGAAATAAAATTAAAATCCATTTTTTTTTATTGGAGTAGACTTCAGCAATGTATTTACATGATTCTCTTACAAGTATCTGTGTAACTAACAACTTAAATTTAAGCAATAAGAGTGAAAGTTCTCAAAACTACATTAAATCGTCGATTTAAATCAAATAACAGAAATTAAACCTGGAGTAGTAGTAAGTACTACATCATTTTGTAACCTCGTGACTAGAACTCTCTAGTCCGGATAGTATTTTTTTCAAACAAATGTATTTACAGAAATGTACATACCTTCTTTCCGAAAGGTTAACATCAAGGAATCGTAAAAGGAAATTAATATCCTCCAATGGGATAAAACGTGTAGACGCGTGTCTTATATTTAATCTCTCCAATGAAGGATGCTGCTGGGAGTAAAAAAAAAGGAAATCAAATCCTACCAAATACCATCGGCCTCTAAATATCGGCTCACTAACATCTGCTACCACAACCCAGAGCTTCACAGCACAGAAAATTTAATCCCCTACTCGGGATGTCCAAGATATCCTCTGGATCGCCAATTTTTCTGTCTGTACCTGAGACCACGTCTAACTTGTCGTGTTCAACCCAAGGAAAAATCCCATCCGTAAGTCAAGTTACCAAGGAACTGTCCCCAGCACTACCAACTTGGCAGTCTATTTTTGGTACGACCCCCGGTATCACTTTGGTAAATTCGAACTAATCAATCGAATGAACTGTAAAATCGTCAAATTCGTGTAGTCCATAAAAGTCAAATCCAAAATAAATATAAATTATATCCCCTAAATTCCCTTATAATTCCATATTGTGAAGACAGCGATATGTGTACCGATCAACGATGACGTCATAAGCAAGAAACATCTAAAATTTCTCAACAATAGCTATCTCGCCAGAAACAACTTAACTTCTCGCTGTCGCTCACTGACACTGACAATTGATTTTTTACTTCACACCAAATAGTAAACAAAACATTTTGAACCACTAACAATTACTAACTTTATCAACAAACTAAGATGAATTACAACAGTATAAGAGAACGAAATATGTCTTTAACTAATTATATTGTATAAGGACCACAGAAGGATTGGATAGATTTACAAACACCGTATGAACTGATAAATTTCATAAGTCAAAACATAAAGATGTTTAGTGTATGTATTGTATTAAAGGTGAGTGTTTCATTATAAACATATAACATATAACTAGGCAAGATAATTACTATTCTATAAAGTCCTCCTGTACTGTCAATAAGTATAACTGTTGAGTTTTAACAAAATAAGAAGTGATATCTTGTCACTTTTTGATTCAAAACCTCACTTTTCAGACGGATCGTTACAATATATATATATATATATATATATATATATATATATATATATATATATATATATTGGTATATGTATTGGTTTCCATATTTATTTATCATTTGAAACTGAAAAATCATTAAGCATGTATACCAACTCTATCAAAGGGTAGGGTTCAATTGCGCCATTCAAATTTACTCTAATTATTGGATTGTGAAATTAAAATGAACAAACTTATGATTTCAGGAATTTTTTAAACATAGAAATTTATAAACAGAAAATGTGTACAGATATACTACAAAAAAATAAACTACTATTACTATGGAACAATTAAAATGTTTTTTTAAATAAAGGCCTATTTTGATTTAGAGATCTCTAGTATAATATTTTAAAACAGTACCTTTTATTTACTAAGTTTGTATCCACTTCAAACTAATCTTCACTCACAATTTATTTATTGTCGTACCATTCAAATAAGCAAACCTGGAGCTGAAGTAATATCAACCTCGCCCATCATCCACGGATTCACTACTGCAGGTACTACTCCAGAATTAAAATACGAATCGTACTCTTCTCCTCGATAACCTCAGCTACACTTTTTATCTACAACCACAGTTCCAAGAAGTGAGCTTTCACCTTTCCTTTCCAGTCCTTCTCAAATGTTCGATGTTTTCTCTACCGCATATATAGAATTGCACCACGGATCAAAACTGCAATTAACCCTCTTGCGGAGATCACTTGACGTTTATTTTCTACGAAAACTTTTCAAAAGTGAGTTTAACTGTTATATATATTTTTTATAAGTTTTTCTTTAAATTTTACCACATTTACGAGTAAAAATATAATATTCTTTCCCTTTGACGTTTTCCAAATCAACTGACGTTTTTGATTCCTATTATAATCTATCTCGTTGCGGGTTGCTATCGAAACTTTTCTATATCGTATGAATTGTATAAATATTGTGTGATTAACGACGATTCGTTGTTTATATTACAATAAACCATGAATTTTTAAGCCGTATATGAAACATGAAAATTACATTTTAGTATTAGAGATTAGAATATATACAGATGAATATTTTTATACATATAAATATCAACATAACTTATTTACTGTTTATTAAAAATTCCTGAAATCCCTTGCATAAAACAACATATTTACTAACTATATGAAAATTTGACGTGTTTTTTTTAAAATTATTTTAAATTTCATTCTAATTTCGACGGATTCTTTTGAAATTATATCATGTACTGAATTATTAGTGATAATTTCCGTTGAATCTGAATCAGATTTCAATATTTTCGATTCTGATGGTTCAAAGAGTATATCGTCTGTTTCAATATCTTTGATCAGATTTTTTTCAGTATTGTGGTGAGGATTTTGTTCACTGTTTTTACTATCAGCATCTATAATTGATTTAGGCATGTTTTTTTTTACAATGTATAAATATTCATTAAAATGATGGCTAATAAAGTACAAGATGGAAAAATCAATATGACTTATTTCACTAATACTATTAATCCTTATTAAATTGAATACAACCAAATGAAACTGCTTCAATATATATATATATATATATATATATATATATATATATATATATATATACATATATATGTAACCTTTGGAACGGAGGGTGATTTTGGCATCTAGGAACACCAAAACGAAAAACTGGATTGAAATTTTTCCGAAGTCGCGCCATGCTACTCTCTACAATAGCCCTATTCCATTCTGAAATAAGCCTAAAAGTAGGCATTAAGAGTTTTGGTGAAATCTCCACCAGTAACTGGTAGGTTCCATTCCAATAATATCAATAAAATATAAACAAAGAGGAATACACTACAATAGTTTCACATTAATTTAGAACTTTGCCACAGAAATCTCAGATATTTCCAAATCCATACATCAAAATTAACACAAGTTTCTTACATATTTTCAACTAACTTTAGTCACACTATACTATATAACCAAATTTTAATGGCCAATTAATCAGTATCCATAATAAGAGCTGTAAGTTAGGTATTATTAATATCCACAAATTTCTCATTTAACCTCTTTCGTAAAGTATTTCAAAATTTCAGCGCCTACAGTCTTATTTTCCTTAAATTCAGATGTGCATTTCTGTAACCTTTTCTCTTCATTTTTTATAGAATAATGTATTTATTCCTAGTGTGTTCCCAAAGTAAAAAAAATGCAGTATCACGATGTTATATTATTAATTTGTTTGTATGATAGAAACAATAAGACAATAAACGATAAAACAGAAGTAAACAAAGTAATTCATCGAGACATATTTTTAATTTATCGAGATAAATAACAAATCAAATGGCATTAAGAGGAACATTAATATATTGTGTTTTATGTGGTAATTATTCAGGAAAGTCGTAGTCAGCAAGAGTAGAGTTAAAATATGACTTTTTATTAGTGATGAAGTGATTCGCGCGAAAGAGGAGGGTGCATGAAGACGAGTGGAAACAAGCGAAGCTCGAAAACAAATAAATAACAATCTTGGTGTGGTCACTATACGAAGGGGTGTTATTAGTGAAAGTAAACATTGTTTATTTACAAACAGGTGATATTGGTAGTCAAAACAAGGTTGTAATTAAGAGGAACATTCGTGGAATTTATAAAGTGTGTTTTGTTAAAAGGAGTTTTACCGTGATGATGTTTTTATTTAGTTTATTTTCACTGAAAATTATAATACTTCACTAATTGCATTAATTTGTTTAAACTTATTTCAACCTTAGTAACAACGATAACACGCTAACCGTCATTGCAGTAGCTTCCTTCAGAATACTCGAGTCGACCAAGCGGTATGTGAATGATAAGAAGGGACCTTCAGAAGTAGTTATCAAATGGTTATGGACTCTCATAATCATACATATTCATAGTTTGAATACATTAGTACCAAACGCATTAGACCAACGAAGAAGAGCTGTGCACATCACGTTCATATATTATGAGGACGAACAACATAATAATAGAAACCTAACATAGATAATTGTGTGATTAGAATTAATAAGAATCTATATTGGAACCAGAGAGCAAAAACATATTCAAGTGATTTTTTGAGAAGAAGTTTTTTAAGAAACTTGTTTGGGGTTATCTTGGTGGAATGTTACACTTGAATAAATACATGAAATTGAAAGAACTTCGCCTGGTAGCACAATTTGCCTGAATTACTAACGACCCCAATATGGTGGCGAAACTTAGGTTACTGACTGGAAACCAAAACAGTAAAATTATTAACTGTCTCGACCCTTACTTCGTGGAATCCACTCATATTAGTGTTTTAAATGAAACTCCCTGTTTCTATCTAATTCCACAATATAATGAAAAATGTTGAAAATTCTAAAAAATTGACAATAGTTTCGATAACTAAATATTTAGTGGAATTAGCTAGAAACAGTGAGTTTCATTCAGAACACTAGTAAAATTATATCTATTGATGTAGGAAAATATAGAGAAAGGGGAAGAATTAACAAAATTCACCATTGCCATTAATCACCAGTGCCTGGTCATAATTCGTGCGCATCACCCCTATTTCCCCTTCTTCAAGTTTTCAAATTTTACAATTGGTAATGTAATTGTGACGACTGAAAATCTGAAATGTCGTAGAATTGACGTTAAGAATTGTAACATAAATTTATTGTTCTTATGATTTACAATAACTAAATTTGCAGCTAAAACTCCAATAAGCTATCAGCTTTTAATGCTTCAAACGACCATCTAAGCCATGATATATAAACAAGAAAGGCTTATGAAATTTACACGAACTCTGAGCAAAATTGATGAGAGTATAAAGTCAAGCTTTGGCCAGAGATGTGGATGAATTACCCATGGAACTGTCCATTTTAGATATTACAACTACTAATATTTTAATAATTTTGCCTGGTGTCGGAAACAAGGTCATTGTGCAGTGTGCATTAATAAAGAGTCGCATCAGATTAGAGGATTTATATTAACTTCTTTAAATTTGGTTTAGTATTAATGAATATTTTGGGTTTTACGTGATTTTTAATACAGTGGTTTTTATTTTTAGATTTGTTGTGTAAAGAAAAAGAAGCTTTCGGTAGACTTTTTTGAGGACACGTGGAATGAAAAAGATTTGAGTCATGTAAGATCACTTGAGCAGCTATTCCTGTGGTCTAATTATTCATCATTATGTTGCTATAGTATCTATTATTAGACAGGTGGAATTTAAATGTCCATATGGATAAAAAAGTGGGTCATTGAAAGTGGCTCCACACCAAAAAAATTGTATTTAAGAGAAGACGATAGTAAAGAATATGTAGTTAATAATAAACATAATTATTATTATCAGATTCACGGGTAAATGATACTAACTGAACTGAAGTGTGGCGATTTATTCACATATTTTAAAAAATATAATGAAATTCGTGTTGTTCGGGTACATTTTAATAAAGAATTTTGCAATGAAATATTTAATCAGTTAAAAAATATGTAAAATGTGTTTTTTTTATTTACATTAACGTGTCTCGACAACTGAGATCATTGACACATGGTACAGTTATTAACTATAGGAAATAAACGTTAACAAACTATTTAGTTTCAAACATGGTACAATTACAAAAACTGAACATTTACATTGAAGAACTGTTTAGATTACATGAGGAAGTTAGATTTCATTGACACAACATGGAACAATAATTATAAGTACAAGAACTGAACATTAACAAACTGTTTAGATTTCATAATATGAATTGGATTGGGGGAGCTGTATATCTGATTTCTGGGAAACTGATGGCGGGAGATCAGATTGAATATTAGGACTGTTCGTGTTTAATGCTTGCATGTTTAATGCTAATGGCTGGGAAGAAATTTGGGTATTGGGGCAGTTGGTTGCAATATGGCCGGTTTGCTTGCATATAAAATACTCCATTTTATCGGTTGAAAGGAAGATTCTATAACCATTATTTTCAAAAGAAATTAAAAAGGTCTGGAGCTCAACATTTTCGGAATATGGTATAATATAAACATGTCTGCGGAAGGATAATATATGATTGTATTCATCCCCGGGAATGCCAGCGTTCAGAAAATATATTGGTGATGCTAATTGTAGTCCAAGATCTATTAATGCTGTTTCAAATAGTTCGTGAGGAATGGATGGGCACACATTTGAAATAACAACGCGTTTTGCGGGGGTAACTAGTCTTTTTACATTCAGTTCCATGTCTCCAACTTTAGTTGTCGAATGGGTGGTAATCAGTTGGTCAACTAGTTCAATTTTGTTTAGATAAATGCAGATTCTGCTATTGGAAATTCTTGATGCGAAGCATATATTTCTTGGGCCTATAATATCACCAACTGCTTTAACGTATTCGAAGAATTTCAAATTATCAGCGGAGTAGAAAAGTATGGCTTGTTCTTTATTGGAAGACGTTGGTTTTGGAGAAGATTTTGCGGCTGCTACATATGAAGTGGAAATTTGAGGAGCGTTAGAGTTATTCTCAGTCACTGTAGGTTTGTTTACGATGTGGAAGTTGTTATTGTTGCTGCCCTTGTAGTCAAAGTCAGCTTCTTGTGTTACGCTAATGGTGGAAATTTTGTGTTTTATTTGTCAGCAAACCAAAATACACGATAGTGTTAAATTGGTTGCCTATCGAAAAACTGAACCAGCGATTGTGGAATAACTGGTTTGCTTATCTTCTTATCAGTAATCACACATAAATTTATTATTATTGTTTACTAATTAAATCAAAATAACCCGAATTCCGTTATAATTTGCAGGATAAGTGTACGATAAAGAGATCTGGAACTGGTCCAAAAACTCTGAATAATTGTCAATTGTTTACCTGATAAACTTTGAAAAACTACGCAGTACTCTTAATCGAAATTTACTCGTTCAAGCCCTGTGTTGTTTTTAATATACAGAAACTACTTTAATAGTTATTTACGTGTCAAGCTCGGAAAGTGATACTTTACAGGGCGAGCATGCAAGTTTTAGGGCGACGCTGAAGGCGGAGCCCTGAAAGCATGCGAGCCCCGTAAATACACTTTCCGAGTGTGGCGTGTGCAATATTTTTGTGCAGCTACCAATAATTTGACAATAATACAAGAACAGAATATTTATTGCTAAAAACTTATAACAAAACTTAACTCATTTATTATTAATATTTATGTTGAATGTGCAGTTGCTGTTCCGGTAAATTTAGAAATCATAATATTTGTGTTATCAATAATATTGGATTAGATTCTGGAAGTTCCATTTTTAAATGGTTTAGAAACTTGTAATAATACACAAAGTGCATCAAAACGTCAAAAACATCTACTGCCAGATGACTACGGTATTGTCCTGGCAACTGTAATATTTAAGATACCCTTCGAAAATTCTCTCTGGCTAGATGCTGGTATTTTGTCTTTAATGACATTTTGACATAGGAGCTCGAGAAAATAGGTACTTTGTCGAGCAGTTCTGTCACTTTACCAAGCAGTTAAGTCAATTTTCTGATCTAAACCGGCAACGACGCATTTTCCGAGTTAAAAAATGATCGGAAAACGCATTTTCTAAAGTGGCAACATAAAAAATGTATTTATGTGTTTATTTTCTCAGTGGAGATATTAAATTGGTTAGTAAGGCACAAAAAGTTTATAATTGATTCACACAGCCTAACAAAGAAATGGGTATTCTATTTGATAATATTTTAAATGTTTTCAGTCTTCTTACATGAATTCGTTCATGGGCTATTTTTCTTATACACTGTGTTATTTATAAAACGCGACATAGGGGTTCCTGTACAAAATTGTCAAACGCGAGCTAACTTTTTTACCAAATACCGTTCGTGAAAAATAATAACTGATTTGAAAAGGTCGTTAAAAAATAAATTCCATTGCACTTTTAATTTTCTTAAATTCGGCCTGGTTTAACAAGAAAATGCATAATTATGTTTTTAAAAGTCGTACGCCATTTTGATGTCACTTTCGAATAAAAACAACCGGGACCGACATGGCCGAGTTGATATTTGAAACGCGAAATTTGAAAGTTGAATGTGGAGGATGACAGTTCGATCCCACGCTGTGACGGAGTTTTTTTATTTTTAGTTCCTTTTTTACCATTTTTATCTAGAAAACATTAATTTAAAAATAAAGCAAAGTTATTTGTTTCAAAAATGTATTTATTCAAAGAAAAGTTCAGACAATTTAGTATCAATTTTAAAAAGCAAAATCTAGTAGGTAACCTTCCAAATAATGTCATTTTCATTCTTGACAATTTGTAATCTTAGGAGCGAATAAGTATTTTTGAAGCGATTAGATTTGTTATTTTAGTGTACTTGTGAGTAATTTCTTGTTTCGTTAGTTGATATTTTTGTAAGTTCATTTGTTGTTTTAAGTTTAAATTCATTTTTTAATAATTTTTAATTTATTATAATAGTTATAATTTCATTTAAAATTGTTCGTGTTTTCCCATCATTTAATTTATTTTATCGTTTGTATTTTTGGTAGTTTTTAATTCCTATCAGTTAGTTATTATTTATTTTTCTTCTCGTTGTAAAATGCTTACTCATGAAGAAACTGTGCAAATTGCAGATTAGTTTCTTCCAATTATTATCAAATTATAGTACCCAAAAGTAAGTATAGTTTAGGAAAATTTATACTGTCACCTATAAGATGATAGCTACAAGGGAAGATAATATGGTCAGGAAAAACACTTCCATATCATATGGCATATTTCCATGGAAATATCTTCCAATAAAAAAAATAAAAATCATTTATTTACCGTGAAAGCACATCCATAATATAATAAATGCCACTTATCAGGCTAGTGAAAAACATTACATCATTAGATAATAAGAAAAACTTTATGATATACAAAAAAACAAAGGATATACAATAATAATTTATTTATTCACGGGCAAGCCCTTTAAAATGATATAAAATACAAAAGTGAGCGAAATATATAATGTAGACAAATCTAAACATATATACACTAGAATGAATACAGTTATTAAAACAAGATACACAAAAATCATGGGTTGACAAAATATGAATTACTGAACATTCAAATCACGAATAAAGCGTTTAAATTTAGTAATTGAGGCATCAAAAAGTGAAAGGTCTTACAGTGAGTTTGCGAGTCTTATAGATCTAGGAAGATATGTGTAGTATGCTATTATATCTGTGAAAAGGTATGTGATTCTGCCTAGTGGTCTGCGATGGAACAAGTAAACTAATTTTATTTAGAAGTTGAGGACAGTTATAAGTACACTTCGCGTCATATAAAACTGGTACACTTTTTTCCACTGTAAACCTAACTAATTAAAATGACAATGAGTACCATGTGTCAAATTTGTCAAGGTGCATTATTCACGATACCAGCCCATTTTTGAATAATTATTTTCAATGCAGTTGTTACTGAAGCAATGAAGTTAACTGCTACTTTTGCATGTCTTGCCGTATTATATGGATTTTCGTATAAATAATCAGTTAAAGCTTTGTCTAGCTTTATTCTAGTTAAAACTGGTCTTCCATCTCCTATTTTTCTAACAACAATTTGATCCTTGTTCCACCTGTTTTTAAGTGAGTCATCTAATAAACCTTATATTTTAAAAAATATTCGAACCAGTAACAATGTAGCATTTTTATATTTATTAAAATATCACACTATTTCTAAATTTAAGCCAGTAACTCTTTTTGTGAAAATGTTGTAATAAATTTGTATTTTTTCCATCTCGTTCTGTTGCTTTACAAAATTCACTTTTATCATTACATCTACTGATATTTTTGTTCAGCTAGCATCACTGTCCTAGAAATTATATCATAACAACTAGTTCAGCACTGACACTTTTAAAAACACTATTTTCGATTATAGTAGTTGTACCAAATTTATATTACGCACAGTGTACTATTTATGATAATAAAAACTAATGTAAGATATTTCTCTTTCCTGCGGTTCTCAAGAGACGAGATTCGAAGCTGCTGCAGCCACACAGCATAGTCACTATACACATGTAGCTTACATGTAATATAGCGTATAAAGTTGTTCTGAACATGTTCGAGTTTTCTAATATTAACTAAGTAAGGTGGAGACCATACAGAACAGTAATCAAGGTGAGACTTAACTAAAGAAAAATATAAAAGTTTAATATAAAATCACGAATATTTCTCTTAACGAAACCCAACATTTTCAAGGACTTATGCACCACAATAGTGATGTGGTGGTTAAAGGTAAGTGCATGGTCAAGAACCATTTCTAAATCTCTTATCTTGTTGATTGTATAAAACAGTTGACCTTTTGTGTTATAAGTGAAAGTTATTAAGTGTTGGGAACGACAAAAGCAAATCACGTAACACTTTAATACCTCTGCTTGTTTGGAGCATTTTCCAGCATCAAAAAGTCTTTTTCTAATTGAATGTGTGCGGTTTCTCTCTATACTATATTTTTTGTGAAAATATTGCATTGCCCTATATAATTTACGTTTCCTGGGTGTTACAGTTTGTTTGGGTACAATATTTTTAAAAATTTTGTATGGATTTTTCCCATCAGGTTCTGTAAAATAAAAATAAAATATATGCAATTATAATAAACTACTAAACCTATTATTTTAAACTACTGAATGTTACAGATGATTTGGTAAAATGTTTAAAACCGTTTGTGAACTCCTCAAAAATTTAAAATATATTTTACCATTTATATGTACTGTCCCAACACCATGAGAATTATGTAGGGAAGATTTCTGGATGTCTTCGATATGTGAAGATATTTCAGGGTCTGTATAAGGTTCCATAGAACTTGATGTTGATGGCAAGTTATAAATTTGCAATATATTTATGTTGCCTGTAAAAGAAAAAGTAAATAAAAATACTTATACAGTTATAGAATGGGTAGTCAGAATAGAAAGAGCATAATGGAAATCATATATTAATCATTATAATTTATAAACATTTCTATTTAAAGTTTTCAGAACATCTAAGATTACAAATAAAATAACTCACCTCCTAAATTTAATGTTGGTACTGAATTTGAATGCAGTCTATTTGACATGCTTGAAATAAATTTTTCTTCGAAATGTAAGTGGCAGATTCATTTTGAAGCATACATTATTGCAGAATCCTAAATCGGATTAAATCTGTTTTTGGATTTGGAAACCTATGTCTAATATCAGATGAATGTCTATTTTCGCCACAATCATGGACACAACACTTGATTAAAGTCATATTAAAAAAACTTATCAACAAATTAATACAACTTAATAAAAATATAACTACCGAAGAACAAATTGAACTAAATAAACTTTAATTATTTATCAATTCAAAACGAACACTACAAAACTGCACGACTAGGATCTTCGTGACGATTCCTTTAACCTCCAATTCCCCAAACTTTCGATCAATTACGTGAAACGTCAAATTTGCGACCTCTACAATTGGAATGGAACTAAAATTTTAATTTGGCCTTGACAATTCAAGTGAAACCACCGTGACAGAGAGTATTCAAGCAGCCTTCGTAGAGGATTGAAGTAGCTTTCTCCCTAAGCACACCTACCGTGTGTGTCTACACGCTGTAGACAAAAACTAACGCTATGCAAGAAGAAGAAGAGCTTTATTGTGAAGTTAGTGCGTTGTTCTTTAATTTATGTGTGTTTTAGTTATGTAACCTAACGCAGTTATTCGTCCTGGTCTTTCCTAAGAAAGCCGGTCGTTTTTTCTCTCTCTAACCAGTTGAATTCGCTGTGGCATTTCGTAAGAAAGCCGGTAATTCGCTCTCTCTCTCTAACCAGTTGAATTCGCCGTGGCCTTTCGTAAGAAAGCCGGTAGTTCGCTCTATCTCTAACTCGTTTTAACCGCCGTGGTCTTTCGTAACAAAGCCGGTAGTTCGTTCTCGCTCTAACACGTTTGATTGCCGTGTCCTTTGTCCAAGAAGCCGGTATTTCTCTCTCTCTCTCTCTCTCTCTACATCGAATTACAATTAATTCCATTACAAGTTATTAATAATGTCTTATCTCTATTGAAAGATACTCAATATATATTTATGTAATTGCACCTGTAAAGTGCAGTTACAATTACTAAATTCTCCGTTTTAATGTAATACCATTTATATTAAGCGCGAAGCGCTAACAGTACAGTGTTGTCAAGTATTGGCATGAACAATTTTTAGTTATACCATTTTCACATGTTTGCTTTATTTTTAAACGGTTTTATTTAGCTCACCCCGTTTGTTTTATTTATTCTTGGGTCAAATTTAGTAATTCAAATTTCACCCTCTTCCTGTCAACCGATTAATCTGAAATTTTGTATACACTTTGGATTTTGGTGACGATACAATTATGTTTATTCATTATCATTATAAATTCAAGATGGCCGCCGCTACAAAATGGCGGATAATTTATGTTTTATTAATCCCATCAATATGGGTATCAAATGAAAGGGCTCAACAAGCAGAATACAATATACTATAAAAAATTGAAATCCAAGATGGCGGCCGCTACAAAATGGCGGATAACGTAGGTTTTATCAATCCCATCAACATGGGTATCAAATGAAAGGGCTCAACAAGCAGAATACAATATACTATAAAAAATTTAAAGCCAAGATGGCGGCCGCTACAAAATGGCGGATAACGTAGGTTTTATCAATCCCATCATTATGGGTATCAAATGAAAGTGCTCAACCAGTAGAATACAATATACTATATATAAAATTAAAATCCAAGATAACGGCCTCTACAAAATGGCGGATAACGTAGGTTTTATCAATCCCATCAACATGGGTATCAAATGAAAGGTCTAAACAAGTAGAATACAATTTACTATGCAAAATTGAAATCTAAGATGGCCGCCGCTACCAAATGGCTGATAACAATTTTTTATCAATCCCACCAATATGGGTATCAACAAATAAAAGGGCTTGACAAGAAGAATACAGTGCACTATACAACCTCAATATTTAAGATGGGCGCAGCCACTAAATGGCGTATAATAATAAGATTTAAATTTAGAAATTGAATCTGTAATTTAGGTATCTGATTAATCCAGCCTGAATCCACCACCCAAGTCAAGATTTTGTATCGTGTTGAGGACTGTGTGGCGTTAGAGTGGCTAAAAATGATACGTCGTTAGCGGTACACCACCCAAGTTAAGGTGAAAGGTTAAAACGCGCCGAGAACTGTATGGCATTAGGGTGGATAAAAATGATATGTCGTTAGCGTTTTCCCCTCAAGACTCAGGCGCATCAACTTGGCCTCAATTTCGTCGAACTCAGATGTATGCAACAGATGTACCTTCCGTCCGAATTGATTTCGCAAGAGACGGAGTACATCTTATACACCCGAAAGCCATACAGTTTCCAGCTAAGTACAATTACGGGACGGCTGAAAGAAGAATGTTGCCTTTAATACTATCATGGGCTTCTACAATACATAAAATGCAGGGCAGCACTGTGGATCACGCAGTCGTATACTTAGGTGCGAAACTGTTTGAAGAAGGTCAAGCCTACGTGGCTCTTAGTAGAGTAAGATCTTTGCAGGGACTACGTATAGAGGAGTTGGACTGCAATAAACTAACGGGCAAGAAACCTTGCAATAATGAAGCACTAAATGAATTGAACAGAATGTGAAATAAAAACTAAAAACCAAAAAATAAAAATAGGTAAAAAAACTTTTTAAGTTAAACGGTTTTATGTTAAACATACATTGCAATGTTTAAGATAAATGTACTAAAAACCAAAAAATAATAAAATAGATACAGTCGTGGGAATTATAAACATATGCATAGACTAGACTAAAATAAAACCGTGGGGCACGTCAATTGTCTACAAATTATCGACTTATTGTGCGATAGAAGAATCGTTTAATTCGTCGTTAGGCAGTTGGCCCGCAGACGGTGAGGAAATAACTTACTATTTTCTTGCTCATGGAAATTCCAATAGTTATACACTCCATGTAAATAAGAGAGATGTTTCAACTAGTTTATCGTTGGACATTCACACTGCTGGCTGGCGAGGAATCGTTTCACTGCTCGTAGTTTGTCTTTAATCGACAAAACATATGATAAAAGTACTACTCGCTCACCACTATGAAACCCTAAAACTCGCTTATAATCGAGCTTGCTAGCTTGTTTCCACATTCTAGCCCTACTCATCACACGTCCATCGTTGTCGGTTGAACAACTGCCTAATTATAGTGTAACATTACAAAACAAAAATTTTAATCAACGATTGTAGACAATTGACGTGCCCCACGGTTTTATTTTAGTCTAGTCTATGCATATGTTTATAATTCCCACGACTGTATCTATTTTATTATTTTTTGGTTTTTAGTACATTTATCTTAAACATTGCAATGTATGTTTAACATAAAACCGTTTAACTTAAAAAGTTTTTTTAACTATTTTTATTTGTTAAGACCTTTTGAAGTTACTTTCATTAAAGATCAATAGAAATTAAACAAGTTTATTGACATCGTAGTAGTTAGTTTACCCTTTCGTGGTCAGCGAAAACAGTATAGTTTATGTTTAGATGTCAACAACCACCTCCCCAACAATTATACAGTTCGCTTATATTACTGCCCGTATTCGCTCCCCGGCACTAAATATAATATTAAAAACGAATGTCGTCTAGAAATTGAAAAACAACGAACACAACAAAAACAATAAATTTAGTGATTTTTCTTTTAATTGTGACAAATGACAAGTAGGAGAGCGGTTCGTGCCAAAAGTGTCCACGCATTATGACCGAATAATGGGAAAGGTGAATTAAGAAATGATTCAGTTTCGGTTTTAGATGTTTCACACAATAGATCGAAAGACTAACTAAGAAAGTAACTCGACGCTCGTAATAGCATATTATATATAAATGGATTAATGTGTGACCAATAGACATTCATCTACACGTGCTGATTTTGAAATAAACATTCATGTTCCAAAGTTTTCTCTGTTTACTTATGGAAATAGGCTCTGCCATTATCATACTATTTTAAACAGAGTTCTTTATTGATCTGAATTAAATAACGAAAAATCATGAGAAATTCCCTCAGTACGGCGAGAATCAAATTTTAATATTATTGGCTGTGGTGGCATTGGCGGTGGTTCGACGTGCCTACAAGTGCATACGTAACTAGAATCGGCAGCAGCGGTATTGGGAGCGGAAACCAGGCATGAGGCATGTGAAGTCGAGGTAAAGGTATATAAACAGCAGTTATAATAAATATGCACAGCGAAACGCGGAAATTCGCAAGTCGCGATGCGACACGGGGCAGATTCAACAAAGGGCGGAACTAAATATATTGTTTCTGAAAGAAAGGAAATGAGACAAAATACGGTTCTTAGATTGTGGAATCATTAAGATTGGATTGAAGGTATATATAAAAATTCCCTTATCCGCTTTATCACATACAGAGTGTATTTACAAAAACTTAATCCGACGATAAACTTTAAATGAACCAATACTCCCTTTATTCAGCAATTCTTAATTAGTACGACATTGTAGATAAATAATTTATCCTAACAGTCTTTTGAAAAACGATACTTTCAAATCAAAATTTTTACTTTTTTACTTATTGACCGGTTTCAGTAACATTGCGCCTTTTCAGTGAAAGATATATACTTCCTTTTTCAGTATCTTTACGGTGAATAGAATACAACATGAACACGACGTACATTAGTTGAACTAAGCCGCCACAATCACACCATCTTCACTCTATATTTGCAGATTGAGAATTCCCTTTTTAACTTCCATAGTATTAATGTTTCGATGCATCTATATCATATACTAATAAATAATTTTGTCAAAACTCACATCTTTTCTTGACAAGAATTATCATTACAAACGTGTTTCAAAATATCTCAATTTTAATTCAAGAAATGAATTATTGTCATATAATTCACGTAACCATAACAATATAGGGTAAAGTCGTGTGAGGTGGCCAGTCCGGAGAGATGGCCAACAGCTAAAACTTGACTAACGGGTCGTGAGATAGTGCTGCCTGTCCTCTCCGACAAAAAATGATTATCCATAAGCACAGCCAGTGTGTTGTCGTTTAAGTCGAGGTCACGTTAAAGCGTCAAAACAATAAAAATAATATCACCTCCTTGTAAAATTTTATATTAGTTTTGTGTCACCTTCTACTGTGAATGTTTGTTAGGAAATTTAGTGCCGATTTCAACATATTAGATGAGTACAATGTTCATTAGATGATTCTAACCTCCAACAACAGTTAAAAATGTGCGGTGGGTTTTGTTTGTCACGTTGGCCATCTCTCCCTAGCATATGGGAGAGATGACCAACCAATAGTAGGGACAGATGGCCGTATATTTTTACGTCTCTTCCTTTACAGTTTGGCATCATTTCCATTCTGCTGCGAAAACATGCCAACGGAGTATCAAAGAAGGAACTCGAATCGTGGAAACTATACTGAAAAAAATCTGCGGCGAGCAATGGACGCTGTCAGAAACGGTTCTTCTGTGAACGGCGCTTCAAAAAATTATGGCATTCCTAGGAAAACTCTTGAAAGGAAATTGAAAAAAAATGTGTCGACGACAGGTAAAATGGGGCCGGATAGCATGTTGGGGGAGGCAAATGAAAATAAATGGGTGCAACATATAAGAAGGCACAAAAATGCGGTTTTCCTATGACAGTTCCAGATGTTCGAAAGCTTGCCTATAATTTTGCGGAAAGTCTAAAAATCAATCACAAGTTCAACAAAGAAAAAGGATGTGCCGGTTCCGATTGGTTTAGGTCTTTTTGAGAAGACATCCAGACTTGTCTATTCGCAAGGCTGAGGGTGTATCTCTAGGGCGAGGTGAAGGCATGAACCGTTTAGATGTGGGAAATTATTTCACTTTACTGCAAGAAGAAACAGGCCTTCAATTAAATAATCGTCCTGGCCATGTCTTAGCCCAAAAAGGAGCAAAGGGTGTTGTCACAGTGACATCAGGGGAAAAGGGTGAGACAATATCGTGCATAGCTTGTTGTAACGCTGAAGGTTTTTTTCTGCCGCCGGTCTGTGTATTTAAATGCAAGAATTTAAAGACTGAGTGGACTGATTCAATGCCGCCTGGTTCACATATTGTAATGTCTCAAAAATCAGCCTACGTTACTGCAACGATTTTTTTAAATTGGTTTAAAAACCACTTCTTGGCACGTAAAGGAGAAGGGAAGGCAGTATTAATTCTTGACGGGCATGCTTCTCACTGTTCTTGTGTTCAACTTTTAGAAACCGCTGAAGCAAACAATGTCGTTTTATTGTGCCTACCTCCGCACACTACCCATTATTTGCAGCCGCTCGACAGAGCTTTTTTCAAGTCGCTCAAGTCCTTCTACTATCAATCCTGCAGAGAGTGGATGCAGAGTCACCCCGGAAGGAAACTGGGGAGACTCCAGTTTGGTGAACTTTTAACGAAAAGCTGGAGCAAGTCCGCGACCGCTGGAAATGCTATATCCGGCTTCAGGGCCACTGGCACATTTCCCTGGAACCCCGATTCCATACCCGATCATTCTTACACAGTTGCTGATCGAATAGTAAACAGCGAAACTAGGGGATACTATAGAACCCTCACACAGACACAAGTAACGAACACTCAACATTCGAACGCTGAAGCAATACAATAACTTATACACCCAGTCATCATAATGGATGAGTCGATGCCATCCTGTAGCCATGCGGTTACTGAACATCGATGTTCAACTCCAGCGGAAGGGACATCTGTTCCAGATTTGACGCCTGGAAAGCTCTTAATCAAATTAATCCCACACCTAAGTTAGTTGTTTCTGCAAAAAAACGAGCAAAGACAGTTGCTACCCTATTAACGTCTCCTGACTATATAGCGACTGTAAAAAACAAGTCCACAAGAAAATCTGAACAGACTAAGAAGGACACCCCGAAAACTAAAATTCGAAAACAAACAATTGGCCAAAAAAAGAAACGTTCGCCTTCGCCAAGTTCTGATGAGGAGGAGAATATTGAAGTTCAATATGAAGAGGAAAGTGATGCCATTTCTGAGGTGGATGAAACTGAATGTGTAGGATGCGGGGAAAGTTTTAACATCACAAAAAAAAGAAGATTGGTTGCAGTGCATAATTTGCCAGGAGTGGTTTCATGAAAATTGCTCTTCCTATTTAAACAATGCCAAAATTGTGGTAAAACTGCGTTTAAAAAGAAGCAAGATAGTTGTTAAGGATATTTTTTATATTTTGTTTTATTAAGTAGTGTGTTATTTTCATATTTTTATGTTTTATTCGCGTTTTTATATTGTGGCCATCTATCCCTTATTGCATTGGCCAACTGACCTCACCAAACCGGGATAGATGGCCATATACAACTGATTTTTATAAATAATAATAAATAAAAAATAAAAGTGTTTTCAATGTATTTATTCACCAGTATGCTCGGATGATAGGTAAACAACGACAAAAAAATATTGTATGGAGCCTAACCCTCACCAAAAATTTACAGGCTCCTACTATGCAAAACGGTGGCCATCTCACCCGACTTTACCCTATTCCATTGTTGATAAATAAATTATGTGAGACATAATGTTTTTAAACGTAAAATCCACTCTATATATATATACTATTGATTGAAAGTTAAACTAAAATGATGTTTTTTTGTTACCTAAGAGTATCCTTTGAGAACGTCAATGCGCGTACGGGTAGTAAGCAGTAAGTAGAGAGGAGCACAAGCAGCTAGGAATCAAACAAGCAAGCAGCATTATGGTGGAAGACAAATATTTGGTCTCGGTTGCGTTGGGAACCGCCATTGTCATAACATAAGACAATACGAATGCTGTATCTCATTTTTCATCTGGCCGATCTTTATAATCTGTATTTGCATCAGCTTGTAGCGATCTAATAATAACTCTGGGGATGGGGAGAGGGTGGCGTGAGTTGGCATGGAGCGAGGGGGTGAGTATGGGTTAGGGGCGGGGAGAGAATGCCGTCCACATCGCTCCGAGATACAACGAGATTCTTCAATTAAAACTTATGTTTATTTAGTATTCGCGAAGCGGGCGCTAGCGAGCGCAATGAGAGATGTTTAACCGAAATAATAAGAGACAGTGACCGGAAGATGAGGCACCATCCATTCAATTTTTCCATTGTCGCACGTCTAACTTCAGTTTGCGTGGTTTCACGCACGCTTTTTTTGGATCTAATACTTATACAGAAACGTAAAGAACAGGTTCTCCAAAAACAAAATATTACGCAATACATTCCAATTATGTTTTATACGAGAATTAATCAATTTTTTATGGCATATAAGATATTTTTATGATTTATTAAAATAGTTAAGTGAGAGAGTGAACTTGATCTCTATAAGCACGTTAGGAAAGTGAGGTCCAAGTATAGAAGACCGAACAAAACTAGAAAGCAAAGTAAGAGAAAATCCAAACTTGCGAAATAAAACAGTAAAACAATCTAGAAAACAACGAAAAGGGATTAAAATTAACAATTTAATTCGAAATTGTTATCCACATTTAATTCACTCGGTAATAACTCCAAAGCACGCTCCAAAGAACTTCAAAAAAAATGTCATCTATAGTTGATTATTGTTATATTATCTTCAAATTATATTTAAAAAAACAATACTGATTCCCAAAAAAGTGTTTTCTGAATGTTCCCTCTCCATGAATCAAATAGTACTAATTTTGGGTTGAGAAAAGGCATATGTCGATGTCTGTCGACCGGTGTCCCCATTTCCAGAAATTAAATTTCCCAATTTCAGTACATAAAAAATGACATATCACTTATATCGACAGCAAGAGCTAATCGGTAAATTTTATGATTATTTTTGAAATCAGCCGGTGAAAACACACAAGATTCGGCTATTTTTCAGCCCGAAACCATTTCATTGTTAATCAATGTAATTATAGATTCTAGTTACCATTTTAGCTGCCCGGTAGTTCGTCCGTTCAAATCAATTTCCGACATGTAACATCAATTGCTAAATGTATCTGGTCATCCCTAAAAAGATCACTAATGGCCATCAGACGACATAGCCTAACGGAATTGTTTTCAGGAACGATACGGGACGCGAAATGCAATCTAGAGTTTCTCGTTGGAAGATCTTCCATTAGACCAGGCAATATGTGCAACAGAAAATAATTTTAATCTTTACTCCTGTGGGTAGTGTACTGAAAAGGCACGTATTCTCGTGTAAACTAATTGTAAATGGGATAATACACTATCAAGTGTACTTTCAAGAATTAAACTTCGGAAGGACATTTAATTAAATTTGACATTATTGCTTACCTATTACAGCATTAAAGAACATTACTTAAATTTCACAGTTAGTACCATCGCTAATAGCAGCGTAGATTTGAAGTTCATCAGCGTATAGCAGTAAATTAAAACTCATGAGTTATTTATGAAAATATGAAATAATTACAGTCGTAGATTGATTCATGATGAACACGAAAGGTGACGAAATATTGTTCATTGAAGGTAATCGTGTTTTCGATCCTTTTCTATGGGGTCGAATCATGGACACTTACGGAGGCCTCCTCCAAAAACTTGAGGCATTTGAAATGTGGCTGTACCGAAAAATCCAACGAACAGAGCAAATAACAAACATGGAAGTAATGAGAAGGATGTGAAAGGAAAAAAAAGGCCTAAACACAGTCAATACCCGAAATCTACAATATCTTGGACATATAAAGCGTAATGAGAGCCGATATACTCTTTTACAGAAGATTCTTCAAGGCAAGGTATGGGGAGCTAGACTAGTGGGAAGAAGGAGAATATCGTGATTGAAAAATTTAAGAACGTGGATCAACAAATCTATTCTGAGCTGCTGTTAACAAAGTTCGAATAACCAACATCCGGAGCGGATAGGTACTTTGAGAAGAAGAAGATGATCTAGTATTCCATAATAAAGTTTATTAAATGCCTCAACCATATCAGAAATAACGTCAAACGTCTATTTGAATACGTAGATGAGTATGGTCTGATATGTACTGTATACCTACGCGAAGGTTTGTAATTGTTGAGTGACTTTCTATGAAATAAAGATTTAGCTGAGTGTCCCTAGTAAAATTTGCACCCCCAATATCTCGAGTTATGTTCAGATTTGGAAAAATACCAAAACAGCTCAGTTAAATTTCAACCTAGAGGGGACTCAATTTTTATAGTAGTTTAAAACTCCATTCTTCATCGTTCTAGCGCCCAGAATCACCCATAGGGAAACCTTGTTTTAATTATGAAAAATAATCATTTAATTATTAAAGTTTTACTTTGGGACCCAAGGAAAGAATTTCACTGACCTTATTCTTTGGAATTTTCGAAATTCAATATATCCGTCCCCGAGGTACTGCTATGGATCACCAATTATCTGCCGTTTCTTCATGTAGCCTTACTTCTGGATTGTGAAACCTGTTTAGTTTAAATTTTGTATTGTGTTTTTAGTTATCTATGGAACTCATAATTTTGACTAAATTTCTAAAATTTTCTACAATTTTCATTAACATTTGTTGAGATCGTCTACATGCGATTCTCGCTTCCAATTCTCTCCGACGACTCTCTTTTATTTTTTCAACAAACTTTTCTCACCAGATATCCATATGTTGCTTGATACAATTTTAATTTTAATAAAGATCGATTGTCACATAAATAAATGTTCTAAATTACATAATTATTAATAATAATGTCTTATAGTTCCTTTTTTTACACTTCACTATGTTCACTTCATTACAAAATTTTCACAGTTCGTCCTTTTTAAATGTATTCATACTATTTTTCTTATTTCAAAATCTTTTCAATGGTATTATAATTTTAATCTTTATTTACAAAAATTTTACAACCTAAATAATTAAATACCATATATTTAATTGTTCTATTTTTATTTCTATTCATCTAATTGCTAAACATAAACTCCCAATAATTTAAATATTTGCAATTCGCATTCTCACTAATTTTATCTAACAGCTGTGATGTCAATGATTTATTTCTGTGATCCAATATAATCTCGTTCTGAATTCTATGTTCTTACATCGATGTGTCATTGTATAATTTGACATTCCCGTTTCATCGACGTTTCTTTATATAGGTTATAAGATATTAATTGAATTGTAGTATTTAAAGTAATAATGATCAATCACTAATTATAATATTAATATTGTTTTCTTTTCAGATGCTAAATATAAATTAATCTTAAGTATGTATATTATATGTCACTATGCTGATGGCAGTTATATGGTATTAGTGAGTTTGATTGCATTACTTCAAAGTGTAGGATTTTTAAATAACCTGGATGCCACCTAGATGTGACAGCTTTCCTTTTATAATACTTTCCATGTGAATAATATATACATTTAAGGTAATTCGATATGTTTTGTATTTTTGAACTTTATCTATCTTGATACCTTTTACAGGCTTGACGATGGCTCAGAGAGCAGAAACTAGTTGCCCCTTCATCTTGTATGAATATATGCTGTAGTACGGATTTTGCGTTTCACTTACTGCGAACTAACTAAATAAAGAATCGCATGCAGGAAGTGAAATAGAATTTAATTAAAATAATGACATTTTCAATCAGTTAGAGTAAGCGTTCAAAATGCCTTCCGTTAAAAATGTTTAGTGTTCGTTGCGAAACTCAAAATTGGTTTCTCTGAGTCAGCGATGGAAAACTGAGATTTATTGATAGTTAACAGGGTTTTTAACAAATTGGAAATGGTTTTTAAAAATACTTTATGCCTGCATTAGTTATTACTTCATCATTTTCAAATCAAAATATTCCGGAAACGGTACTCAGTATCGAATTTTACAAAGAGTACCTTTTTAGTCTAACATTGAATGCTGTTTGAGTTCACATGAAATTTGGGATACAAAATTTAACCTCAAAAAAGATATGTTTAAAACTATTCGGTACGAACCATGTAATTAGCGCCCTCTGTGAGAGGCAGATATAAAAACAAATTTTTGCGATGTGTCATCTTCCAAAACATATTCGTACAAAATATCAATAAAATTTCGACAGTAGTTTCAACATAATCGTAAAAAATGTGTAGGGGAAAGTGTTCCACAATGAGACATGTTCCACAATGTAACATTCGCCATAACTTTTTGCACTTCCCGCCAATTTATTTTAAAAAATATGGCCGATGAATTTTTACGGAATTTAGAAAATTCTAAGCATTTTTAGTGACTTACATAGCTCAAATTGAGATAAGTTTTTTTATAGTCGATATTTCAATTTGCGATTAAATAAAATCCGTTGGTTTCTTGATAAATCTGAAATTCAGAAATTGTTTGGGCATTTCTAGGTTAGGATTCTGTATAAACTAGAGATGTTCAAAACAATCGAAAAATTTTAGCCAACTTCTTAAAATAATATCGAAAAAGTTCCACAATGAGACAGTTGATTTTGTTCCACAATGAGACACTGTCTCATTGTGGAACAACATTTTTCAATGTGTGAGTATCTAATGTTTTTAATTTTATTTCCATGTTAGGGTCAAAACTATTGCTCTTGGAAGACAAAGAAAATCGGAAAAAGGTTCTTTCACAGAGGACCAAATAAAGGCAGCTGTGCATATGGTTCCTGAGGAAAAATTAAGTTTAAGACAAGCATCTGAAATGACATGCATTAAATTTCAAACGCTTCATCGCTACGCCAAAAAACAAAAACTTGCAAGCGAAAATGTGAAAATAAGATACAAGTCTGTCGGCAGATTTTCACCTCAGAACTTGTTCGAAAATGTGCTACGGCAAAAATAGGAAAGATTTGCGAATGCTTGCTTTCGAAGTAGCCGATGCAAATAAATTTAACAGTCCTGAAAAATAGAAAATTAATAAACGGACAGGGATGGAATTGTTATTAGGTTTTATGTCACGGAACCCTGTAGCCTTTCCAGAGCTACTTCAATTAATAAGCATAATGTTGGCCAATTCTTTGCGAATTTGGAATCGATCGTTCAAAGCATTTTGCAGATGGTACTCGCATTTACAACCTGGACGTGACCGCAATCACTACTGTTCATAAACCACGTAAAGTTGTAACAAAGAAGGGAATTAAACAAGTTAGCTCAGCAGCTAGTGGTGAACGCGGAATATTAGTAACTACCTGCTGCACTGTGAATGCCACGATTCTTTATTCCACAAGTTATGGTTTTCCCAAGAAAGAAATTTAAACAGCGCATGCTGACCGGCGCTCCTCTCGGTACCTTAAGGCTTGCACAACCATCAGGCTGGATGACAGTGGATTTATTTAAGTCATGAATCACTTTATACATCATACCTCGAGTATTGTAGACAATCCCACAATATTAATTATGGATAACCATGAAAGCCATTTGTCGGCTTATGTTCTTGACCTAGCAAAGAAAAATGGAATTATAATCTTGACATTGCCATCGCACACCTCTCCCAAATTGCGGTTTTTCCCCATTCAAATCCCAATATAATACTGCAGTTGAATCGTGGATGCTAAGGAATCCAGGCTGTCCGATTTCTAATTATGAAATAGCTGAATGTGTTGGTGTTGCGTTTGAAAAATCTATGACCCCCGAAAATATAACAGCTTGTTTCAAAAACTTCCCTTTGACAAGAACATTTTCACGGACGACGATTATATTGCTAGCAGTGCGGTTCATCTGAGCATCACATTACTGGGGATTGCAGAGACAAAACATTTGAAACTCATACAGCTGATAATCAGGATTGCAATGACACAACAATTGAATCCTCTAAGACTGATATTCAAGAATATGAACCAAAGGAACTAATATTATTGAAAAATTTATATCGCTGGTAGTATTGAACGGATATCCGAAAGCACCAGAATTAAAACAAAAGAGCAAGGTTAGAAAAAAGAAGAGTATCATAGCTATAGATACGCCAGAACTTAATGAAATAAAAGCAAAATCCAAGGAGAAAGTGAGGCGGGCGGAAATAGAAATGAGAAAAAAGCAGGGAAAATTTAACGTCGGCAAGACCAGAGGGTTTAAAGAATCTTCTAGTGAAGAGTCTGATATGGAATCCTATCAGGAAGATACTAGGAGCTCCTCTGAAGATGCTAGTGATATTGAAGATGCCTTGAATAAATATAACTTTCTTGTACTGGAGTAACAACCAATCGCTGGGGACTACGTTTTAGTTCAATTTGATGAATTAAAAACTGTTATCTTCTATATTGGAAAAAATTTGAACAAAAAAGAAGATGAATTTGAAATTTTATTTCTTCTTAAAAGTAACAAGTCTAACAACTGTCTTTTCCACCCGTAACAGAAGATATAAGTATGATCGAAGAAAAAAACATCAAAGTATTACTTTCCAAATATTTAACGACTGGGAAAACTACGAGACAACAGGCTCTAATACGTTTAAAACTAAACTTCAGCTCATTAAATGTGCGCTAATATTTTGAAGGATATTATTTTTTACTTGTCGGATTTATATTTTATGTTGTCCTATCTAGCAAAATAAGTTTTTTGGATGCTGTTTTTTTTTCAAAAGATTGTCATTTTCCTTTACTATATATTTTTTATATTGTTCTTGGTCTCATAGTCGGAACATATTTTTTCCACCATTAGACAAAAATCACGATTTAAAAAAATTCCCTATTTATTTTCTAAATCGATATATTGATAAACTTATTGCGTTAAATGACGAGGAATATGTCAATCTGTGTGTATTAAACAACAAAATTCAATCATAACCTCTGACAACTTACCGAAACGTAATTTATGTCTCATTGTAGAGCACTTTCCCCTATAAGAATTATTTTTTCAACACTCTGCGACTTAAAAACTGATGCTGTTAGGAATTTTTTTCACTGGGCGAACCCAACTTATTTTATAGTGTCCTACTTATCCCAGCAATGGGTTCACTTTTTTTTGAAACCCTCTGTATATATAAACAACGTTCAAAGTATCCCAATTTTAGAAAGGTTAGGTTTGAATCAACTGGCATAACAGCTCCTGTTTAGGAAATTTATAGTCATGTTTACTGGACTTCATACGTTGTTCGTCTATTTCAAGTATTTTTTGCTTGGTCTATATCGAGAAGTGGATATGATAATGAGGGGCGGATAGAGGTTCGTAGACCACAGATCGTGGCGGTTGAATTCGCGGCAGGGCAGTCGGGGACGGTTAGAGCGGCCTTCGGGGGGGGCACGGGGCAGCCTTGTGTGCCGGGGAAATACGACGACTACGACAGACTGCTGACGTAGCTTCGCCAGAGCCAAATGGACAGCGTTCCGATAATAGCCCAACGGGTGCCACTTACCCAACTCCGACTAAATTGTTAAGGATGGCAAAAACACCGACCAAATGCCGATGTTGCAAAGAAACGTCAGTGCACTTTAATGGAAAATAATTTAAATACCATCACAGGTTCGTTACTTTAAATCGATAAACTCGGCTACTCGCTTAATTAACTGCTATTTGTGGACACTGTTACACCATAAAGAACGATTATTATCGATATATGAACTGATTTTTGTTATTTATCTATCCCATGAAACCTTTTACAATTTATAATATAATAAAAAGTAAACGTTTTTAATTTATTGACAGTATAAATTTGATGCAAAAATATGAAGAAAAACAGAGTTCAACGCACTTGTTTAAGATTTAAGTGGTCATTTCACGAAATCTTAATGCTGATTATATCCCAAACACGACTTCTACTATTTTAAAGAGGTGGTACATTTTTTGACAAAATAATGCGAATAAATTGATAGTTTTTCCCATCAATTTATAACCTGGATTTGTCAACTCTATCAAAATTAAATATTAATTACGTATATTTAAGAAAATTTAAAGGTTATAAATGCGACGTCAGCTGTTCATCGGAGAGCTTTTATTGGTGTGAATAAGGAATAGGTACATCACATGACCCGCGGCGCCATGCAATTTTTGTTTTATAGACAAAAACAAGTAATTGAGAAGATATAGGTTTTAAATTGCAAAATATAGAAAATTTAGTAAAGAGGTGAGGTCAAACATAAAAAAAAAGAAATATTATATGAATAATGGCCAAGATCAATCCTTTAATCAGATTTGGGAAGGTATAGAAATTTACTTACAACAAGGGGGTTAATGCTCTATTGGTTTATACTAAAATATTCAAGTACGAAATTAAATTTAATTAAGTCTTACTTAGTAAGTTAATAAAACAATAGTTTACACTTTCAAAAAAATATTTTTGTATTACATTGTAGTATTGTAAATTAGTTTATGGTGAGATTTATTTAATTTTAACTACTGTTTTTAACCAAGAATAAAAAAATTACCATAAGGTATAGGTAAAACCTACCTCGTTTCTTGGTTTCCACCAAATGCCGATTCAAAAGCTTTCCTATCCAATGAAATAAGATCACTTGTCTCTCTCCCACAACCTAACAAATACTCTATACTTGACAAGTTCTCTTGGTGGCCTAACTAGTATGTACCCATAAATCAAAAATACTGATTCTACCAAAAGCCAGTGGCGTATCCCAAAATCAACACGTTACAAATTGGCGTATATTAATAATAATAATGTTTATTCAAGGAATACAAATTACAAAGTAATTATTGTTAAAAATACTTGAACAAACATAAAATCACTGAAGCGCCAAAGACGCTTGTACGTGATATTTTCACATGATTAAAAAATACACTTATAAAACACCACAAAATATAAAATAGACATACAGCCACCTTATTAAAACGATAGACAAACACCCACCTGCATACATAATTGGGGATCTATTTGTCTGAATTAGATAAAATCAAAAATCGGTGAAACAGTCACAATAGGGTAAATTGACCAAATCGGGAAAATTTAACTCTATTTATAATTCAAAGTGATAGAATCAATTAGATTCCTAGCATCAAATATAAAATTTAAGGTCGACTAGATTATTGAATATTTTTCTGTCAGTATTGTACATCCATTCCTTTATAGAGCGTTTGAATGTTCTATGGTTATTAATGTTTCTCAAGTTGAGAGGTAAAATATTATAAATTTTTGCTGACAGAAATTCCACTGACCGTTGACCGATTGTTTTCTCACATATTGGAATATTGAAGTTTTCTTTTGCTCTCGTGTTGTGACAATGTGAAACTGGTTGTACTTTTATTTCATTTCTATGTATATTTGTGATTATCTTTTCACAGAAAATTTGTCTCACATCAAATATTTTATTTTGTGAAAAAAGTTTGTCACTAGAAAACCTTATATCTTTTTTATAAACGATTCTCAGTATCCACTTTTGTAATACCCTGCAAATTGCTTTCCGCTACACCTCCCCAACCTAGGATACCATATTGCAACTGAGAATGCACCAACGAGAAATACAAAATTTTAAGGTTTTTCAATGTCAAAAAATCAGCAAAGAATCTGAATTTAGTCAGCAGACCTCTCAATTTATTCTTGACGTTGTTTACTTGTAAGTCCCACCTTAAATGTCTATCTATTACAATCCCTAAGTATTTGATTCGATCTTTTTCAAAAAGTTGTACTTGGTCATCAATTATTAATGGTTCCAGATCAGGAAGGTGATTGGAGTAGGATGTGAACGGCAAATAACTTGTTTTTTGGCTGTTTAGAGTTAATTTGTTATATTTGAACCAGTTGCATATTTGTCTTAAATCCTGTTCTGCTAATACTTTGAGGTCTCTCCAGCTTTCACCCTCATATATTATGGCCATATCATCTGCAAAACTGACTATTTTTCCTAATGTTTGTGAATACAATAAACTATTTGTATAAATCGTAAATAATAAAGGTCCCAGTACTGTTCCCTGTGGAACACCACAGGTTACCGTCCTGGAACAGCTTGAAACTCCGTCTATACTCACTATTTGTTTTCGCTGTGATAAATAGTATTTTAATAAAAAAAAGCTTGACCTCTTATACCGTAGCATTTCAGTTTCTCTAATAAACGTTTATGACAAACGGTATCGAAGGCTTTTGATAAATCCACAAATATGCACATGATCGCGACTTTTCTATCTAACGCCTCATATAATTGCGATGTCAGCTGCAATATGGCATCCTCAGTAGAGCGCCCTTCTCTAAAACCGAACTGGTTATTAGAGAATAAATGAAACTTTTCAAGAAATTTATACAATCTATTCTTTATAAGTTTTTCCAGTATTTTAAAAAACGCCGACAATAATGAGATAGGGCGGTAATTTTCGACTTTTTGTTTGTTACCGTGTTTGTGTAGTGGTTTAATGATACCAATTTTTAAACAATCTGGGAATTTACCTTTCTGGAGACATTTATTGAAAATATTAGTTAAAGGCTTGGCAATTTCTATATTTATTCCTTTTAAAGTTTCTGATCTGATATTATCCCATCCTAGGGATTTTTTTAGTTTTAAGTTATTTATGATATTTATAGTTTCTGTTACCGGATAAAGAAACACAGGATTATTTATATTGGTTATATTTTCTGAAAATTGTTTTATGTCATTTATTTTACTAGCATAATTTTCACTATAATATACGCTATAGTAATTATTAAATAAATTTACAATTTCATTCTTTGATGTTATGAGTTCATTACTAACCTCTAATGTCTCTATTGCTGCGTTAGGCTTTCGATTTGGGCAAATACTATTAACTGCGTTCCATAATCCGCTAGATGAATTTGGACCATTCTCTATGATTCTATTCGCATATTCTTTTTTAGACTTATTAATAGTATTTCTAAGTGTGTTCTTTAAACACCTATAATTTTGTTTTAGTATCATATCACTTGTAAGTAAAAGACATTCTCTCAATAAAAGAAAAGATACATCTCAAAATATTATTTTCATGTTCACTGTCGGTCTATATTGATTCATGCTTGAATATAGACTATCATATAATTAGCAATATATTTACATTGGAGGTATAGTTTTGACATATTGGTTTTGTTGGAAAAATTTGAAGCAATATGAGTGAATAAAACACATTCCGGCGGTTAATGGCCCCTCCCAGATAAGCTGAATAAAATTTGTGAGCAATTTGGATATATGTGAATGATATGATAAAATTGAAGGTTTCTAAAGAAGTTTCTTCACAATAATTCTCAACTGCGATAATTAGAGTTGTGTAGAAATCTTCAATCCGTGAAAACGGTGACGTGCGGTAGCACACTGAGGTTATTTCTTTAAGGTGTTTGATAAGTACAAAATGGTATATTAATCTCTGTGGGTTGCGTGATTAAGCCAGTATGAAACCTTCTCTTTCCTGTGTATTGCAGTATTATATTGGGAAAGGATATTTTCTAGATTTAAGGTAGCCACATGTTATTGATAGATTATGTAAAGAAGGTTTTTTGGTTACTACGAAACTGGATATCTTCTGTTGTTAGTCATAGTAACAGGTTATATTTACCTGCCCCTCGTTTCCAAGAATATCAACTTGAAATTGAGTCCAAATATTGGTGATATGAGCTTCTTATAAATGAAGACCTCAAATATTTCGTAAATGCACTGGACCATATAGTTATCTGAATAGATATCATTTATATAGAGAATTGATAACAAAGAATCAGAACATATTGCAACTTTATCGACGGTGTCTTCAACATATTTGAGAGGGAATAATATGTTGTACAGTTCTCCTGTGTAGACACTTCAGTGAAGAGGGAGTAGATAATTAGTGAGACAATCTTTGACGTAGTTACCCACTCCAACACGAAAAGAATGTTAAAAGTGTGGGAAAAGTTGATTTTGTTTGTATAATCATATCGTTACTAATACACAATACTCAATATTTTTATTAGTTCAGGATTTCTTCAATTTTTTACTAGTGCTTCTTTTTTATTCTTAAAGTGAAGTGAATATACGAGAGAGATTCAAGAAAGTAAATGAAAATAGATACTAACTTAACTGTGAACATTCAAGTTGTATGAATACATATGTGAGTTGATTGTTATCTGAATTAACAATATAATTAACAAATCTCGAACCGAGTCAAGTTATATTTCAATTATAGTGAATACTACGAATAGGAAACATCCACCGCCAAAACTTCCGAGATGTCATTCACAACTTCAAATGCTTCTAAAAACAAAAACGCCATCTTTCTCCACTGTTCACGTAGGGGTAACATGGAAGTTGGAATCTGCACTCGCTTTCTCATACATGAAACTGACCACCAGCTTATGTCTGAAAGAGTGATCGTAAATCTACTTTCCGCACTTCATCGGAAACTAAATGGCAGAACGTGCAGCAAAATTCCTTCTTCGACAGCTTCAATGGAATAATAATTAATTCGTGAAAATTTGGATGGAAAATAAATAAATTGTTGAGGACAAGCGTTTTTCCTATAGCCGAACCCCTGAATTTTCAATACATTAATTCCAAACATTATCCATTAAATAATTTGAAAGATCTTTTCGATGTATTTATATTATGCAATTATATGACTTCATGTATAATCTAACATTTTTGGCATTAAACAATAACAGACTATAGAAAAATCGTTCAAGAACCTCAAGGTCATTTTTCATACATAGAAAAAGAAATTTGATTCAGTATATAAGTATTTTCGACATTGCATTTTGTTTTACAGCTCATATTATTATCAAAATAAGATGAAGTAATTGTATTTACCGCATATACCATAAAGATAATCATGTTTCAGTAGAAATGACTTTCGAAACACAATGCGTCTGCGTATTTGTAAACCATAAACTAATTTATTTCAAGAATATCCATGTCGAATATTGTTGACATTCTTTGTAGAAATGTTATATACCGTCATTTTTGTCAGATTTCTCACGAACAATGTTATATAAACGTCCGGTGTTCTCTTATCATAATCGAGGACGATTTTCTTTTCTAGCTGTACAGCGTACGTCTTCGAATCGTATATCTGATTGAAAAGACCGAGAGGCAAATTCAGAAGAAAAATGAGAAGATTGTATCTGCGAAATTGCTTTTATTTCTGAGTTGACACCGGTGTCGATTATTTGTTGGGTCAGTGGCTCGTGAATATTACTAAAATATGAGTTACGACTTTCCTGCATATGTTACCAACAGCAGGAGTGGCAGAATCAAGAACAGGACCTTCTTATTGCGTTCTGTACCATTTAAAAGTAGCCATACACAACGACGGCTTCAATGGGCTAAAAAATGTTGCTGGCTCAGTTGTTTTATGCCTGAATTGAGGGATGTAGCAAACAAAATTCTAAATTTTGTTTTTCAGTAACCCTTAAAATATTAAAAGTATTACTGAAGTTTGATAAATAAATTTCAATTACATCTAGTTCACCTACTCAATATTAGTACTTTTTCAGGTTAGTTTTAATAAGATAATAATTTTTTAACAGATAATTAGTTCGTCTCTTCAATCACTCTATTAACTCGCAATTAATTGTTAATTATAATGTTCTTTTTAATTAATGCATAAAAAGTAACTACGACTTTCAAAATTTCTATGATAATCAGTCTACTGGTGCCTTTAGGAATAGTGAAAAAGATCATTGAGTAAGAAAATTATTTTGTCAGTATGAAGGACAAAAATGCTGGAAAATGTGTGAACTTCTACGGAAATAAAATATTTCATTTATTTTTTGAATTCATTTCAAATATATACACTGCCGAATATAAAATTAGGGTCACCCAGTAATTTGATTTATTAAATTTTTATTTTTCTCGGTTGTAACATAGTTTACTAACGGACTTCTTGAATAAAAATAGTTTTTGTAGTTCAAAGTGTATTGAAAGTAATAAAAACGAACAATTTTAATTTGATGTGCTTTTCGTTAAAACAAAAGAAATTTCAAGGACTTCAGTAGCCAATATTCCCTCCTCTGGCAGTGATAACAGCCTGGAAACGACGAGGCATGCTTTGGATCAGATTTTGGATCACATTCTGTGGAAGATTGTCCCTTTCCTGCACTACTGTATCGCGAAGCTCTCTAGAATTTCTGGGGGCTAGCACATGTCTACGTAAATGTCTCCCTTTTCATTCCAAACATGTTCTATTGGATTTAAATCTGTACTGAGGGCAGGCCAAACAAATCGCGTGATTTGAACCTAGTCAAGATACGCACTTGTTAATTTACGTAGGATAACATACTGATGTATCCTTTGAATTTTTTTTGGGCATAATAGGGACATGTCCCTCTGCCCTTGTTTAAAATGTAATAATCATAATCGCATTAAAGTGGATATTTTGGAAGGATAGAAGACGTGTACGTTGCAGGAGTTTAAATAAATATGAAACAAATTTAAAATATGGAAGAAAGAAAAGAATAGTTTTAAAGAGGTTCAGATTAAATTTTCGTTGAAATTCAGAAGAAGTGTACGTTGTAGGAGTTTACATAAATATAAAACACATGTTGGAGATTTGGAAGAGAGAAGAGAACAATTTAAAAAAGGTTTGGTTGCTTTTTTATCAGATTTAGAAGCAGTGTACGTTGCACACATTTTTTTTATCGTTTGACATTGAAGGTTTTTTTTGTAGATTGTAATTTAATATATTTTTTTTTCTTTTAAGGTAATCTTAACCCAAAAGAAAACAAATACCTTTGTTTGGGATATACAAAAGAAGCAGTTCCTGTATTAGATTAGATTTTAACGGGGTTACAGTGCATTGAAACGAAAGGTTTATTGTGTCCCCCCTATCAAAGCTGTTCTCGCTACTACTACAGCTCACCTTCCAGTTCAAAGGTTCTAATGAACTCTAGTATTTGGAACGGCTTCAACGAGGTTAAATCCTCACTCTTACAAGTTTCTTGTCCGGAGCATTTCTTGCGTTGGCTTGCAATGGCGATACATTCCTGAACTAGGTGATCCGGAGTTTCATCCTCCTCCCCACAGAATCTACACTCCTCAATCTCTGCTAGACTCATTCTCATTAAGTGCTTCCTAAGGCGACAGTGTCCTGTAAGAAAGCCCGTGAGGAGATGTAGCTTATCTTTACTGAGGTCCAAATATTTTTTGGATCTAGCAGTGTCAAAGTTCCCCAGGAACTTTTTGGAATGTTCCAACCCGGGAAGGAACCGCCAGAGTGCTTCTCTTTCGGTTTCCTCTTTCTTCCGAAACTCTTTCTTGTATTAGCATTTTGCTACACCACAGAAAGGCTCGAGGCCAATAAAGGGCATTTGTGATCCTTTCCTGGCAAGTGTATTGGCCTCTTCATTTCCCGTGATTCCCGAGTGGCCAGGAACCCAGACTAAAGAGACCCTGTTATTCTTGCCTAATTCATCAAGTTTTCTTCGGCACTCCCATGCCAACTTTGAGTCAACGACATGGGAGCTCAATGCTTCGATAGCTGCTTGACTATCAGAATGGATCGATATGTCACATTTCTGGTAGTTTCTTTCTAGGTTCATTTCCACGCATCTCTCGATAGCAAGTATTTCTGCCTGAAAGACGCTCGGGAAGGAGCCTGACGATCATTTCGTCACTAGAAAGATTCGCTAATGAGATGTATCTTGTCAGAGAGGACCAAGCTCCCTGATTTTCAATACTCTCATTGCCTGAACCTTCCTTAAATATTCTAAGAATTGCCTCTTGGGCAAATCTTTCTATCACCAGATGCAGAGGTGTGAGATCTGTAATGATCTCAAGTGCCCTAGCTGGACACGTTCTCATAGCTCCAGTTATGCACACTCAGGCAAGCCTTTGAACTTTGTCGAGGGTCTTCCTCGTGCTGTACTGACTTGCTTTTGTATGCCAAACTATTTCCCCATACGTAATTGCTGGTCTCACAATCATGGCGTATATCCATCGCAGTATTTTTGGGTTACAGCCCCACCTCTTACCAGTTAGATTTCTGCACGCCATCAAAGCTCTTATTGCTTTACTAGCAGTTATTTCAACATGCTTATTCCACAGAAGCTTACTGTCTAGGGTTATCCATTCTATGATTTCCCTGTTTAAGGATATAGATTTCTTGGCTGGAAGTGTTCTTTTCTGGGTAAATGGAATTACTATGGTCTTGCTTGTGTTAATGTTTAGCTCCACTGATAAGCACCATTGCTCAATCATTCTGAGGCCGTTTTGTAATAAATCACACAAGGTGCTTTCGAACTTGCCTCTGCCTATTAAAACAATGTCATCGGCGTAGCCCATTCATTCGAAGCCAAGCTCCGTTAGCCTGTAGAGCAACGAGGCTCCATAGAAGGGGAGATATCACACCCCCTTGAGGTGTCCCCCGAGTAGCTTTAGCTGAGGTGGTTTGATTCCCCACCTGTGTCTCAGCTATCCTCGTTGTCAACAACTCATACATCCATCTTACAATGGTTTCATTCACTCCTTGAGAGACACATGAATTGTGTTGTCAAAGGCCCCTGATATATCCAGGAATGCGCACATTGCGATTTCTTTGTTGTTCAAAGTTCTCTGGTTGACTTCGGTCACCTGATACAGAGCCGTCTCAGTTGATCGACTCGCTCTGTAGGCATGCTGATATTTATGAAGTGGTATATTCTCCAGATTCTCTGTTCTTATGTAGTTATCCACTACTTTCTCCATCGATTTTCCCTATTTTTGGTATGAAGGTTACCCTTGCCCTTCTCCATTTTATAGGTATTAGATCCACTGCTAGACTGCTTCTTGTAATCTTCAGCAGGTGAGAAAGAATCTCCTCTATCCCTTGCTGTAGGAGTGCTGGAAATATTCCATCCACTCCTGGTGATTTATATGGTTGAAAGGTACTTATTGCCCATTCCAACCGTTGTCTGGTAAATATTTTCTTAGCAATGTCCCCATCTTCCTTGCGGGATTCTTTGGTTTAGTTCATTGCTATTTCGGTGCTTGTTGCTGGTTCACTACCTGGGAAGTGGGTTCTAAGAAGAAAAATCGATCGTTCCTCTTCACCTTCCGTGTATGATCCGTCTGGCTTTTTCAGCGACATTGTGGGGTTAGTTCCTGCATTTGCCATGACCTTTTGTAGTCTGGCTGCTGTGTGAGTGGAAGTGATCTTTTCGCAAAAGGCTTGAAAATTAAGCCTTTTGGTCTTCCTAATCTCTTTATTGTACTGAGTACGCTTCTCAGTGTACCTCTGCCAATTGCCCTCACGTTTGGCTCTATTAAAGAGCCGACGGACCACTTTTCTGAGGTTTGGCAGGTTCTCATTCCACCAATGAGCATCCTTTTCTGAACGAGCTTTTGAGAGTGGGCAACTGGAATGAAAAGCTTCCATTATTGCCTCACTGAGTTCCTGTATTAGTTAGAAGGTAAGAGATTTTGTTATAAATTGTGGATAAATTTAAAAAAAAATTATAAATATAATAATTTTAGTTACACAGAGAAATAATCATATACAGGGTGCTTTTTAAATAGAATAGAATTTGAATTCATAGTTTTGAAAAAGGTATTTAAAAAATATTATATTAATATTGTTATTTAGCGATAGAATAAAGACATCAATTGTTATTTTGTGGCAATGAATGCCTTTATATTGTTTTTTTGAAGTTTAATAATTTTTGGAAAATTTTACAATGATTTATTATTTATATTTACTTTACAACTATACCATCAATCTAATTTAATTATGTAAGTATTTTATATATAATATTTATTTTCAAATTGTAACCATAACTATCAATTTTTAATTTTAGTCCTTGACAATGAATACATAAGTATACGAAAGCTCGGAAAATAAATTTTTGAAAGAGTACACCTTGGTATTCATTGCCACATACCCACAAAATAAATATCTTAATTATAAAGTTGGCGTATAATATGTGTGTGTTTGTAATAATTATAAATTATTATTATTGATATATATTTCTTGTGTAGAGTGCATATACGCATGTATGCATGTATGTCCTTCCTGCATATTACGCAATACCTATTTAATTTTTTTATTTTGTATTATACTAAGGTAGGGTTTAAATAATCAACAAGAACACAACAAAAATTAAAGAAAAATAAACTTCCACTCATAATATAACTTTACTTATTCATTTAACAAATCTCCATGGGTTAGCGTAGATAGGGCTGCCTACATTCTGTAGATCTTAACATCTACAGCAAATTAAACATCTGTTTACCTTTAATACCTGGAATTGGGAAAAATGGACACACGAGTAGTTAAATTGTACAAATGAATATATTTCACTTACGGATCTCCTTAATATGTTAAAATTCTCCTTTTACTTTTAATGAGCATGCTTTATCTAAGTATGAATACTCTGTGCTATAATCTGAAACTATTCTTGACGTATAGAATTATTTAGTGAGGTTAGTTTGATGTATAGTTTAAAATAACGAATATTATTTATTAAAGTAACTAAAAACAATATGGGAAGCTTGAAATTCAGGTTATAGAAGAAAATGGTTTTTATGAGCTCATATTATTAATACGTAAGTTTATCAAATTATTTCTTATCATTTACAATTTTAAATTATAGAATGCATCAAAGAACTTTTCTTATTACTAGTAACTTTTATTTCCATTTCTTTATAGCAATATGCCTTCCATATTTCATCGAAATGAATGTTTATAAGAACGGGAAATGTTCCAAGGATTTTCACTTTCAAGAGATAATGTTTTAATATGAAAATATTTAACTCACAGTTTAGTCCATGTTTATAGAGGTAAGGTCTGCATGTTTCATATCTTTTCTAGGTTTCTTCCTCCTGTCTCCAGTAATTTTAATATGGCTCTCTTTTTTAACTCCTTTGTTTTATTACATCCCACAGCTTTCTTTTTATAAATAATTATGACACAAAATTAAGTACATCTCTCCTTGACGATTCAAATACAACAACCTCCTGTCAAATTCTATACAGGCTTATATAGACTTTCCAAAACAGCTCACTTGATCTTATAAAATTGGTTGAATGAATGAATTGCCTTATACCAGGATGATTAAAAGTTATAATAATAATAAGTTTACTTATCAAAATGTTATTAGATGGTTTACATAAAAATTGTTGTCTACATGTAAATAAACATGGAATTCCCACTAAAACTATAGTTGCGAATGGGTTTTACACATTTAAATTTCCAATAGTCTTTCTGCATAGATATTGACAATGTAAAGTAGGTTTCAATTCACTTTTTTTATATTAATATATTGATTTTATTTGCACATTCAACACATTTCATATATAAATAAGAGAAAATTAACAACAAAAAATATAAAACATTTACAATAAAATACAAAATATTTACCATATTTCCCAAGCACATCAGATATTCAGAATGTAAAACAGGTTAAAAGTTATACATGAACTTATTGAATATAACAAAAGTTTCTTAATCATGAGTAAATTCACCAACATGAATTACCAACATACTCAAATTTTTTTTAAATCTATTACACTATAACTATGTTAAAATTTCTTTTGAAAGTCTTCAGTTTGTTCATTAACTCTTAGGTTCTTTTTGAACAATTTCACTACTTATAATTAAATATTTACTCGGACCAATTAAAGTTTGGTGTTTGTTATTAAGTTTCTAAATGTTTCGAATCTTTTATGACTTATATTTATTCGTGAATTCAACCCATTAGTGTGTTCTGACAATATCCTGTCATATACCATTATTTTTCTTATTAGTCTTAGTTCTTGCTACTACAAAAGCATAATTTCAACTATCTCATTCAAGTACCTACTTTGTTTATTATTTATTTTCATCTAAATACACTCATTTTCGTGCTACTAACGGCTACAATCTATTTACAATGTCCTATCTTATATCTACTTATATATGATATTTTTATATATGATATTCTACTATATATTGTTTTAAATATCATGTTCTTTCATCAAAACAAGTCATATTTTAATATTTTTTAGGTTTTCCTTAATTTAATCTTAGTATTGTGTGGTTAATGTAACCTCACTTGGATTACATCTCATTTTGGTTATGATAACAACTATTCCGTTTGAGTTTATTTTTCTATTTTTATTAATTATGTTCTTCGAGTTTATATATTATATTTGCATTGTTTCAATATATATATATATATATATATATATATATATATATATATATACATAAAGAAAACTCCTAAATATTGGGGATGCAGTCAGGGGCCAGCAATCAAACTATGTAAAGATTGTGAGGACTATTTTATTTAAGTCAAGCTTTCGAAACAGTTCGTTTATTTTTCAAGACAACTGAAATAATATTATACGAATTAATTCACAATTAATATACAATATCAGCTACTTACTAATAGTGAGATTATTTAATACAGCAATCGAAACATACGAAATATCTAACGAAAAACATCTGGATAATAGACTGTCTGCTTAAATTTATCTAACTACATTATCACTGTTTTAAAATTTTAAATCTTTTCTTAATACTAAGAAAGGTCAACTTGATTCTTCGAAGTAAATTGAAAGGATTTTGAACGTTTTTCTATATTTATATAATTACTGCCACATTAAAATTTGTGTGGTGTCAAAAATATTTTCAAGAGATAAAACTATAGCCTTGAAATTATCTCTTGGTAATAACTTATGGAAAGTTATACAATTTACTTCAGTGACCTAATTCTGTGAGTAAGTATTAGTTTTGATGTAATTAATGTAAACAAGCACCCAGTAACTTGTAAAGAAGGACCAAAAAGAAACAATCTGCAGTTCTCTAATTTGAATTGATAACAAATTGCTGTATACTGTGAAAATATTATTGAAAAATAACGTAAGCTCTTCCCATAAAACAACGGAAATATAAGGGTGGGATTCAGGGAATTTCGTATTTTAGAAAATACATTAATTGAGGATGAAAATTCTTCCATATGACATGAGCAGATGTAGATTAAATTTGCACCGTACACTGACTAACAAAATTCAGGAATAAAATAGAAGATATTGTTACGAAATAGCATAATAGAGTAATCCCTGAATCCGAATCAGTCTAAACCACGTATGAAAGTTAAAATTTTGGTGGAAGCGCAAGGATTTCTTAGAACTATTTACGATTTTTTGTGACTATCTTATCTAGACATTGTTTTTGTGACCAGTCTCATCTACAAAATTCCAGGAGGGCGATTGTTGTTGTGTAAGCCGCAATCTAGAATTATCTAGTAGAAAAAGGCACTAATATATAAAGGACCTACCATCGGGAGAAGTCAGTTTATAAAGTGATCTCGTGATATTATATGGACGAGAAGATTTCAACCATGAAGGACGACATTTCTACTATGAAGAATGATATTTCTGCCGATATCTTTTGAAGAGGTTGAACATGTGATATGGCCAAGAACATCTAGAACATTTGTACCAATCCCGGCTGCAAAACCGAAGGCATAAACGTGATGAACAGTATGAAATGGATATTGCCCGACTAGTTTGATTTGCTTATCCATCAGCACCAGAGAACATGATAGAATGTTTCGGCATCCAGGCCTTTATTGATGGCTTACGTGACCCCCGCATGCAGAGGACGCTTCGTTTAGCCTATCCCAAAACATTAGTCGACGCACTGCCAGCTGCTCTTGAATATGAAGCAGCAACGAAGGCTTCGGGATACAACAAAATTAGGACCATCCAAGAAGAAGGTGACGAAAACAGATTTGACCAGTTCGTCAGTTTAATGAAAAGTATAATGGACAAGAAGACGAGAAAGATCAGATACTGGAATTGTGGCGAGCTAAGGCATGTACGTAGTTCGTGTAAGCGCCCCAGGACTCCTGCAAACCAAGAACCCCAGTCACAGGAAAACTAGAACGGGTCGGCTACGAGGGTGCAGCACCAACCCATGATAGTTCCAAAGACCGTTCTACCTGCACGAAGCGAAACCATGATAGTAGCACGGCTACAGAGAATCATGGAGGAAGGTACACCGGTTATGATGGAGCCAAGGAACCACGACGGAGAGGTTGGCAAAGGAGTACTAATTGGAAAAGGATTGGTTACGTCGGCGAAAGAGATCCCAGTAGGTGTGATAAACGTGAATGATTACCCAGTTACCATCAAGAAGGATTGGATCCTGCGTACCATAACGTCTATAGTTCGTCAAATAACGACCATTGACAATTCGAATGCCAGATTCGAACAGATGTTATCAGTAGATGGTCAATCCTTGAATCGAGCTGAAAAAAAGATAATGAGAGAATTTCTCTTGCAGTATCGAGACCTATTCGTACAAAAAGGAGGAAGGACTGGTAGAACATAAGCCATCAAACACAAAATCGATACTGGTAATGCTAAGCCAATTAGGCAATCAGCTCCAAGACTTCCACGAGCGAAGAGTGGAAGCTGAAATAATAATTCGAGAGATGGCAGAAGAAAAGGTAATAGAACCATCTAGTAGTCCATGGATGTCTGCAGTAGTGCTCGTCAAGAAAAAGGATGGAACTACGAGATTCTGCGTGGATTATCGACAGCTAAACAACGTAACGGGCTCTGTAATGCGTCTGCGACATTTGACAGACTCATGAAAAGTATTTTGAGAGTGTTGTCTTGGAAGACATGCCTGGACTATTTGGACGACATCGTAGTACTGGGGAAGACATTTGACGAACACCTGAAGAATTTGGAAGACGTATTCAAACGAATTCAAGCTTCCCAGCTCATGTTAAACCCGAAGAAATGTCAGCTGTTCCAAAACCGAGTCAACTATCTAGGTCATATATCAGGACGTTTGGAGAGATTGCCAAGCCTCTAACTCGACTTAAAGAAGAAGCAAGAGCTTTCCAATGGGACGAAGACTGTCAAACGGCTTTTGAAACCTTGAAGAGGCATTTAACCTCGGCGCCGATATTAGCATATCCATTACCAGAGGGAGACTTTATTCTTTAAACTGACGCAAGCAACATAGGAATTGGAGGAGTGCTCTCACAGATCCAAGGAGGACAAGAAAGAGTGCTGGGATATATCAGTAAAGTCCTCTCCAAACCAGAACGAAACTACTGCGTCACAAGAAGAGAAGTTTTGGCGGTAGTGAAGTCCGTGGAACACTTTTACCAGTATCTCTATGGTAGGAAGTTTTTAATCCGGACTGATCATGCAGGACTCAAGTGGTTGATGCATTTCAAGAATCCCGAGGGCCAGACCGCTAGATAGATTGAAAGACTTCAAGAGTACGATTTCAATATCGAACATCGCGCTGGTGTGAGTCACCGAAATGCCGAATACCTGTCCAGACGGCCGTGCCCAACAGACTGCTCTCACTGCAACAAGGCGGAATCTAGGGAAGCTACAGTTTCAAGAACTACTGTAGTCAACGATGAATGGGAGTGAAGAAAACCCTTCAGCGAGTCCGTGAAAGGTTGTATTGGATGATCAGCTCCGACGATGTGAAGGACTGGTGTAAGAAATGTACGACTTGGGCTACGAGTAATGGACCACATCGCAAGAGAAAGGCACCTATGAAACAGTATAATGTTGGAAGCCCTTTCGAAAGGATTGCTTCAGACATCGCTAGACCATTCCCGACGACAGAAAATGGTGGTAAATACATCCTGGTTATAATGGATTATTTCACAAAGTGGGTAAAAATTTACGCGATCCCGAATCAAGAGACTACAACTGTCGTGGATCTATTGGTGAAAGAATTTATCAGCCGATATGGAGTGCCCTTGGAAGTCCACAGTAACCAGGGAAGAAATTTCGGAAGCCATCTATTCCAGGAGATTTGCGATAAGCTGGGAATGAAGAAGATCAGGACAACAACATTACATCCACAGTCAGATGGAATGGTCGAGAGAATGAACAGAACTATTGGAAAATACCTGTCGAAAGTAGTTTCCAGCCATCAGAGAGATTGGGAACAGTATTTTTCCATATTCGTATTGGCTTATCGATCTGCCGTCAATGAGTTCACGGGTGAAACACCTGCGAAAATCCTGTTTGGACGTGAAATGAGGCTTCCTTGTTACCTGGAATTTGGCTGTCAGCCTGGAGAAGATCTAGCAGGAGAAGACTACGTGATCCGATTGAAAAGAAGGCTGGACGATATTCATGAATTAGTTCCAACAAATCTTCAAATTGCCAGCGACAGAATGAGAAGTCGGTAGGACACGCAGGCCACAGTAGGCGGTTTTAAAGAAGGGGACAAAGTCTGGTTACACAACCCGACGAGGAGAAAAGTATTTTCTCCATACTTAATCAAGAAAAGGATCAATGATGTTATATATCGCATAAGCAAGATCCCCTAGACCGCAGCGTACAAGAGTAGTCAAAAACGCTTTGAACTTCCACCGAGTATGCTTGGAACTATCTAGAAATCGCGGTCACCCCCAAAGACACTCCAAGAACTTATATTTCGAAAACAAATTTATCGAGGTTAATTCAACGACCTTATTGAAAGTATGTAGGGGTGTTCCTTGGCTGTAATTGATGTTACAGGAATGCATTCACGTTATTAACGTATGTACTTCAATTTTCAATAAAATTAAATTGCTACACAACCTCTAATTGTTGTTTCAAACGAAAAACGTATTTCACAGACGCAAACGCTCATATAGATGAAAAAATATTCAATGTGTAACATATGAACACTTGGTGACAAAAAATCGTAATTTGTTAAATCACAATATCAGAATTTATGAACTTCCTTAACTTTAGTGGAGCAGTTTAGTTGGATTTCTAAGTATAATACGTGGATATCGATAGACAGCAGGAGACTAAAATCAACGAGTTCATCTCTGGATTGTAACTGGAATAAGAGAGCTGAAAGAGAAACGTCTGATAATGAGTAACCGTTGCGTTTATTTCTCACAAACGGATTAGTCCACATTTCCCTAACCGCGCAACTCTACCCGGCTTGTTTGTGTTTGGCTTTCGGAATCCATCTGTAAAACAAATACTGCTGTTAGCCAGCGCTCTTATTGTCTTTTTGTTATAGAAATAAACGGCGGAAGAGAAGAGCGGCCATTTTAATTCAACGCTAAACAAAAGCCTAATTCGGTTATCGGAACCTGCAGAAATATCGAAGTCTCTTGTTTTTCTTTTTTCTTCGCCGCCAACGCCAGCTTTTCATCGTCCGCACTCCCTTCAAACCCTATCTTCATCGTTTTGTTTACCTTCATAACTTGATCGCAGGATCTCAATAAGAACACTTAATATTCTGTTAATTATGAATTTTTAGTTTCTACAAATTTCATTACACTCAGTTCACATACTTAAATAAATAATCATTATATTATTTCATAGTTGTACAGTGAAGTTGGAGAGGTTAAACAACTAATTTATGAAAACCTATTATGTTAAGCAACAACAGGTTATTTTGAACTATTGCTTTGTAATAATTAATCAATCAATTGTTTCTCAAAATTTTATCTAACCTCAGACATCATACCTCAGTTTACGTTTGATAAAGAAGTGTGATGCAGTGGTGTCTCATTTGCTAATGCTAGAAAAGCGGATACAGGGCTAGTTCTGAAAGCACCTAGTGATGCACATATGTCAGTGGATTGGATGCAGTTTAATTTTTTCAGCAAAGTTTTGTTGGCGGTTTCGTAGCAAATATCTCCATAGTTCAGCTTGCTTCTTATCAATGATTTGTATAGACTGAGTAAGGTTGCAGTCTATGAACCTCATGTACTGTTTGAATAATCTTGAGTAAATTTATTCTTGGTTGACACGATCGTTGTAAATTTGCCAAATGTGACCCAGAAAATTAATTTCATCAACTTTGGATATTAGCTTTTCATTTAGATAAATGTTTAAATTATTTAAATATTTCTTTTTACTGAAGATCATGTAGTGTGTTTTTTAGGTGAGAAATTGAAACCTGTTTTGAGAGACCAATTTTCTAAGCTATGTAGGCGTGTTTGTAAAAATTACGACGCTTATGTTACATTTTTGCTTCTGATATGAATAACTAGATCGTCTGCATATAAGCTGATTTTTATAGGGTTTCGTATTTCTTTAGCGATACTGTTTATTCCTACGAGGAATAAAGTAGAGATTTTGTAGTTGTCTTACTGAAGATTTGTGGCCATTTGCAGTGACTTGGAAGGTTCTATTATTCAAAAAGTGTTTTATGTATGCTAATATGTGGCCCTGAATATTCTATTCTTCTAGTCTTTTCAGGATGTGATATCTCCAAGTGGTGTCAAAATCTTTATTTAAGTCTAAGAATATAGCTATTAATTTTTGATCCATTAGGAAAGCCTCATGAATTTCCGATTCGAGTGTTACTAAGTTGTCAGTAGTACTTCTTCCTCTACGAAAGCCGCTTTGATTGTGTATAATGATATTCTCATTTTACAAATGCCGCGTCTGTCTATAATTTATAATTTTTCCCAGAAGTTTGCACATATTACATGCGAGTGAAATGGGACGATATGAAGTTGGGTCGATCTTTGGTTTGAGGATAGGTATGACTATTGATTAACGCCAAAGTTTGGGAAATTCTTCTTGTAAGAATTTGTTTAGCATTGTACGGAAGGTTTTTCAAAAATAAAGATAGAATTTTATCAGGACCAGGGGCAGTATTTTTCAATTCTTTCAGATAAAATTCTTGGTAAGTTATTGGATCATTTAGGTAAGAGTTATCGTTTATTATTGGAAAGTCATAGTCAACTGATATTTTATATTCCAAAAAGGGAGAATTTAGATTGATATCACTTGGGTTTCTTTCGAAAGTGTTAGCTAAGATATTTGGAGTTTCATTTATTGAGGATATTAGTCTGTCGTTTTGTGATAGTGTCGATATTGATCTATAACTATTGTTTCCTCGAATTTTTCAAATTTTTCTCCAGATGACGTCTGTTGGAGTGGAAGAATTTATAGACGATACGTAACTTGCCCATAATTCTCTCTTGCTCTTTTTTATAAGATATCGGGTCTTGGCTCTAAGGTTTTTGAAATTCAAAAGATTTCATTTGTCTTATGCCTTTCCATGTATTAATCGCATATTTGCTGGCTGTCAATGCTTGGGCTATATTTTGGTTTCACCAAGGTACTGGATGTTTTTTGCATAATTTGGTTTTTCCGATGTGAGAATTTGCCGCGTTTAAAGTTATATTATTAAGATTTTTAATATTTTCATTTACGTCATTAACATATACAAAGGTGTTTTCAAATGAAACTCAAGGTCTCTAGTTAATTCCACAATATAATACAAGTTATTGAAAATTCTAAAAAATTGACAATTGTTTCGATAAATCAATATCATCGTCAGAATGACAGAAGTTATATTTCATTTTATGCCTACCTGATGTTTAGTAGTTATTTTTGGCTAGACCAAGAAGTAACCTAACTTGTGATTGGCTTAATATGTTTATAGAAAAAAGAAGAAGATGTGATATTACAAATATTGAAGCTTAGATATTATTAGCCCTATGGTGATATCCTGGATATCATTTTTCCAATTAAGATCAGTATAACTGTGCAATGATATAGAAAACCAGGAAAACAATATCTGCTGATCTTTACAATTATCACTTAAGAAGACAGTTTATTAGTGGAGAATTCCCTAGATTTAACTGTTCATTGACAACTTCATATTGTGGGTTTCTTAAATGTCTTCTAATTTCCAGCTCTTCAAGGAAATCCAGTTCTTGTTTCTTTTAACAAATATGCAGTGAAAAGAAACAAGAACTGGATTTCCTTGAAGAACTGGAAATTAGAAGACATTTAAGAAACCCACAATATGAAGTTGTCAATGAACAGTTAAATCTAGGGAATTCTCCACTAATAAACTGTCTTCTTAAGTAATAATTGTAAAGATCAGCAGATATAGTTTTCCTGGTTTTCTATATCATTGCACAGTTATACTGATCTTAATTGGAAAAATGATATCCAGGATATCACCATAGGGCTAATAATATCTAAGCTTCAATATTTGTAATATCACATCTTCTTCTTTTTTCTATAAACATATATTAAGCCAATCACAAGTTAGGTTACTTCTTGGTCTAGCCAAATATAACTACTAAACATCAGGTAGGCATAAAATGAAATGTAACTTCTGTCATTCTGACGATGATATTGATTTATCGAAACAATTGTCAATTTTTTAGAATTTTCAATAACTTGTATTATATTGTGGAATTAACAAGAGACCTTGAGTTTCATTTAAAAACACTAATATGAGCATATTCCACGAAGTAAGGGTCGAGACAGTCAATTTCATATACAAAGGTTGTGATATTATTTTCTCTTTCCTTTTGATATTGACCCCAGTCTTTGCGGTTTTTATTTTCCATGTTTGGTAAGGAAGGCTTGTTGGAGGTTATTTTTCTAGTAAAGATATTTTAATGGGGAAATGATCGCTATCACGTAAATATTTTATAGTTTCCCATTTCAAGCAGGATGTTATTGAGGGAGAACAAAGGGAAAGGTATAGCTGAGAGAGTACCATTGAATGATTTGAATCTTGTGGGTTCACCGGTGTTTAATAAAGTTAAATTTGAAATATTTATATTATTTTGCAGAAAATTTCCATTTTTATCGGTTTTATTACTACCCCAGGCCACGTTATGGCAATTCATGTCACCAACAATAATTTTAGGAGGTGGAATGTGATTTATTAGGCTATTTAATTCAATTAGGTCGGTCTGATTGGGATGAGGTAAATATACATTACATATATTTATATTTTTTTTTTGTGAATAAGCGATACTGCAATCGCAAGTTTGTATTTATTGCAATTTCATTCGATTCGATGTCGTTTCTGACAATTATTGCTACTCCACCGCTAGCAAACACAGAGTTCATATTTTTTTGGTAGGCTGTGTAATCTTTTAGGCAAATGTTTGTTTGATTTTTGAGATGTGTTTATTGAATGCAAAGTATTTTAGGGGATAATTCATTTAGGAGTAGTTTCAATCGTTCATGATGGCACAAAAATCCGTTTCAATTCCACTTAAGAATGAAATAACCATCACAGAAATATATTAATTAATTTATTTAATATTGAGATAGTGTGTCAAGTTTCAATCCGATCTTTAATTGCCTCTAGTAGGGAAGGAATATCTTCATTAGTTGATTTATATTTTTTGTTTTTGTTTTGGATGGCTCAATAGGTTGAGCGAAGGTGATATAGGGGGTTTCTAAACATTCCGGTAATGTTGAAATTTGTCTTTTTAGTAGTGAGAGAGGTGTTTGATTGTTGTGGATTCTGTATAGATGTGAGCTTGGAAAATTTGACGATGTTTGAGGAAGCCGTTTCTGTGGAAGTTTGAGATGTGGTTGGTAAGATTGGGGACGTTCTTGATGATTCAGGCAAGGAACTTTCAGTTCTGTTGTGTTTTCTGTGTTGACTGTTTCTTCATTAGAATTTGTTTTTGATGTTTTTGTTTGGTCAGGGTTATTTCCGATATCCATTTCTTCTACGAAGGTGCGTGTGTCTTCTTGTTTTAAACAGGCGGATTCTTCGTCACCTATGGCTTTACACATTGAACAATTTAATTCATAAATTGGAAGAAATAATCGTTTGTTATTACGAAAGATTCTAGAATAGATTCATTTTCAAGAGAGATGAAAATTTGTCTGTGAAAGTTCAATACGTGACTATAATCTGCTTCAGGTATTCCTACTCTTAGGAATGTCATTTGCGATACTGTTTTTATTCCCATTTTTTGGATTTCTTCTTCAATTTGTGGATTAGATATTGTTGGGCATACATTTGCTATTACTAGACGTTGTGACGGAGTTATTAAACGTCGACATTCAGTATCGATTCCATTTATTTTAATTGATTTATGTTCTTTGTGATCCGAAATGTACATAAAACATTTTTCGGCAGGACTATGGATCCAACACCCAAGACATAGTTGTGAATCTTGGCCCCATCAATTGATGTAAGGATGATGGCTTGTTCCTTTGTAGGGTATTTATGTGTAGCTAGTATGTTGGAGTAGGTTTGTTGTGATGGATTTATTCCATCGATCGAGATTTTATCTGTCACCTTCACATGATTTAGATAATATTCTGAGGCCGACAAGACTGGTTCCGAAAAACCTGTCGAGAACTTCCCACAACAAAAACCCGATTGAAGAGACAATAGTTTGTGTAATAAGTTGACTTACTACTCACTGTGATTGTCTGGGATCACTTTTACCTTCTGATACACTAGAGTATTTGTTTTAATCATAATTAAAACTGTGTATTTTATTAAAGTAAAACAAGACCGAAATAAACGTGGTATTATCAACCAAATTCAGGATAGGTCTCCAATGTTCTTTTTGTTAAGTTTGTAGTAATGATTTTAACTTAGAATTTTGATTTATTTTATGTTGTTGCAAGTTGTTCTAAGATGAGTTAGGTAAATTGATTAATGATTTCAACATTCTTCTTGGAATATAATCTTTAAAATGAATTGAACACAAAAATACTTTTCTCGCATATTAGATAGGTTGTCCAATTCTTAATTTGTTTTGCTAAGCTTTCCTTGCATCTACCATTTCGAATACCCCATTTTTATTTTTTAATAGTATTTCAACCTTTCTGTAAATCGATGGAAACTCAATTGTTCGTCTTTATTTCTTATCGATTTGCACTGCGGTACTGAGCTACCCACTATGCAAATAAATATTACAGTTATGTTAATTCAAAATCACATTGTGATAATGTTCTTCCTTTTTTCCTCTTGTTTTCATCACATGCACATCTATACAACCGCTTATGCCCAGCTTGTGGCTGTTAACTTTTGTGATGTTTCAACTTAACTTCTTAGCGATGTTAAAGCGCTGCCTTTTTACATTACTGTGATGTTACTAAAACTTCCTCAAAAGGAAGTCTTTATAACGAACTAAAAACAACATTTCTGTTACATTCTGAAATGCCTTTAAATATCTTGTCGATGTTAATGCAATGTCTAAAAAATAACATCTTATCAATGACCTAAATGCGACATTTCAAATACAATACAGTATATTCTCTTAGATGTTGTATGGACATTACTTATACCTCTAAATAATATACCTCAAACATTCTAGATGACATCCTATAGATGTTTCTGTGCCTAATCAGCAAATACAACAACCAAGAACGCCGGCTGTCGGCCATATTTCAAAAAATAATCATGGTACAACTTTAAAGAAATACCTTCAGGAAAATGACCCTGAAAAATCGCTGGAAAATATTTTTGAGTTTCTAAAATATCTGCTATGGGGTGGAATGAACACTTAAAAACATAATACTGTGATTATCTCCAGAAAAGACACACTAAAGGTATCCTAGAAATACAATTTTTGATATAATGATGAGATTATGAAAAAATGTAGTTAGGAACTTTTTGTCCTTATTCTTCAAGTAAGGGGTGGAGGAAGGTTCAACCTAAAAATCAAATGTTCCAACACTTTTTTGTTTTTTAATTGATATCAATGGAGTTTTTTCTCTTTAATAAGATATGCTTAACAGAAATAACAAAATTGTACAATTTTGTCAATGCTATGTGAAAAAGTCGACAATTTTCCCATTTTTCTCGGAAATTTCAAATATAATGAGGCATTTTTTAAATTCTGATGGAAAAGGTTTTGAAAAATAGGAATCTAATACAAGATATAAGATTTACGATATCAGATATAAAATTTAAAAAAATGCTTCAATTTACATTTGAAATTTCCGAGTGGATACAAAATTATATAATTTTGTTATCAATCTCATTAAACAGAAAAACTCTTTTAAATGCGGCTAAAATTATTAATAACGGTAAAAAAACGAGAAAGTTATACGTTTGTTCAAAAGTTTGAACCTTTCCCACCCAATATTTGAAGAATAATGGCAAAAAATCTCCTTAATTAAATTTTTTCATAATCTCATCAAGATTTCAAAAATTGTATTTTTAGGACACCTTTAGTATGTTTTTTTGGAGTATTATGTTTTCGAGTGGATATTTTAGAGACTGCAAAATATTTTCCAGCCATTTTCCAGGATCACTTACCTAAAGGTAATTTTTTGGAAATTTGTACCATGATTCTTTTCTGAGATGTGGCCTACAGTCGTTCTTAGTTGTTCACCCTGTACATTTAAAATAAAATAGCAAAAAAAGCAATAAATGATTTGAAACGTTTATTCACTATTAATGAACAGTACAGTAAATTTGAAAAAAACAGATACAAAATTAGAAAAAAAATATCTGGTCCAGGAATCCACCCTAAAAAAAAATTGTGTAAACATATTACATAGCAAGTGTGAAAAGTGGAAACTATTGAACGCATTCAGTGAAAGCAAGAAATAAAAAGGGTGTATTAATCTGTAGTTGCATTAATGTAACATACTTTGAAACTGAATTAATAAAGTTTAACGGATACACATACATTACAGCTAGTTTACAAAAAATGTATAAGAATAGTTTTTTAATAATATTAGAACTAATAAAAATTTTATACCATAAAGATTTTATTAAACATTACGTTAAATCAACAGAAATCCAATCTGATTAAAGAAAAGTCTATCGTTTACTTACGGTTACTTTTTGCAAGAGTCGCTGTTTCGAGTGCCTCAACCATTCCATAACGTACACTACAAAATCTTGATCTGTGAAACATTTAAAGGTGTTCTGAACAGCAGCTAATAAAACAATTACTTTAGATCAAATTGTGCCCATGGAGACCTTTGATCGATCATCATAAACTACATCAAACTTGATTTTCAGCTAATTGACTGGGACCCATTTTCCATAAGATACATGCGGGGTTCTTCAAAGGAATGATAACATATTCTATTTCGAGAAGTGACTTTTCATGATTTACCTTCTATTACATGTCTCACACTGTTTGGCAGGTAAATTCAGGTGTGCCATGAAAATTCATACTTCTTTTCTGTATAAAATAATATACTATTCTCATCTTGTTATTTTCTTCCTGGAACATATTGTATATTAACATCGTGGAATTGTAACTTAATGAAAACTAAGCAGTATTAATACACTGTATACAAAAAAAACTACCTATGAAGAAGAGATATGAACAAGTTAAATGAGTTTATAATTAATTGTATCCAATTGAGTATCCTATAGCTGTGTTTCTACAATAATAAATAATTGAATTCTGTTTGTTGACCGGAGCATTCAGTGTCATAAGTTACATATTATTCAACTAGATTAATATAGACCATTGTAAGGGACAACTACAGATTATTTATTGTATTCAGTGTATTTTCCAATGGAAATGAGCTTTTTAACAGAAATTTCTGTTTTTAAAGTCTTAAACAGTCTCTAATAATTTACAAGAATTGTTAGTATTAATGTTAAAATTTTCTAAACCTGCAAAACTATATTGGTGGCCATGACTACTACTACAAAAACTAGAACTAGAGATTCTTGATTCAATATTATTTGTACTGTTTCAGACTATCTGAAATAGTTACTCCCCTTCACATAATTACCAACTATTTGTCATTTATTTTATTTATGTAAGTAGCTTCTGAAACATCTTGAACATTGAAAAGATTTTCTTCTAGATTCAAATCTCTGCCAACATATGAGCATGTTTTATTATTAATAATAATATCTACCCTATTTCAATATTAAGTTTTTTGTAGGGTATAATGCATATCTAGGATTTGAAATATTGTGAATCGTTTTTAAAATATACTTACTAACTAAAATATTTCAAAAGTTGGAAAAACCCTTCTTTTGTAAACTCTATTATATAATGTTAGTGTACAATTCCGCCACCTGGAATTTCAATGTACAATAGCCGATTAAAGTATTGAATGAGTATTAAGTTTTAATAATTATGATTTTGGAATAGGTACTTACCGATAAAAACTGTTGTTCGTCCATTATAACAAGAATTATAAGTAAGTATAGAAATTGTAGCTAAGTAGGAACTAACGAAAATGAAGACCACTTTATTCAAGTACTTTTTCTTGCAAAAAAATGTGCTTCCTGCAAATAAAATATAACACAAAACTGAAAACCACCCGCCATTTCATGTTTGTCTGCTTGTCATTTGTTTCCCCAGATAACTTCTTTCGTTCGACAGTTCCTCTCCTGTTTTCTTCTTTTTTTTATGTTACTGTGATGTTTAATATGAGATATTACTTAGAGGTTTATGAACTAATATGGTACAGACGTAATCGTAGGAAGTTACTAAAAATTATTTCGAAAGAAGTAAAAGTAACTGCAACACATGTGATCATCTTAGAAACATGTTAATTTGTGATATTACAGTAAAGTTCTGTATGTGACATTAGTGAGAAGTATACAAATTAACATCGTATGCATGTTTCCTATGGGAAGCTGCTAAACAGAAGTTCATAGGATGTGTATGTAACTGCGAATTCAAGTATTATTGTGTACATCAAAAATATGTTTTATTTACATGACATGGATGTTATTAGAGTTGATAATAAAATTAAGACATCTAGGAGATATCTTATTAACGTTTTAAATAAACATAACGAAAAGTCTTTAAAAAGAACATCACAAAAAAGACATGTTATGTTTCTTGTTTAGTGGGTATATTGACGACTTTCGTCGCAAAATGTTTATGAACAAATATAAAAGGTATTTCTTAAATTAAAACTATCACTCAAAATCCAATATAAAATGTCCAAAACATACGAAACAAATAAAAGAAATGGTAAACAAGCATCTATTATATTCCAATCGAATCACACATAGAGAAGTGGACTTTAACGCCGTGTGGAGACGTGTCGCTTAGCAATAGATCTTTATAGTTAGATTGAAGAATATAATTTAAAAAGTTTACTGAGTATTGCCAATTGAAATATTTTATCACTAAAAACTGTCTTTGTTAGGTTAGAGAAAGATCAAATAGAAGGAGTTTGAGGCGATCGAACGACAAAACTTTGTAAAGGAGGCTTCCACAGTAACTTTCAACTATAAGTAGTAGACGCATTCAAGTGATAGATGGTGTTTAATAAATTTTTCTCAGTTCGAAATTAAGATATTAAAATTGTATAATTGGAAATGAAGCTAATTTTGCATTCTTTCTTGTCGTACATTCAGCGCCTACTTTAATTAAGGGACTGTTAACAAATGCCAGGTGCCTTCTGTTCATTTTGCATCTCCACTTAGTGTCAAAATTAAAAAGCGGTTTTAAATATAATTTAACGCGAATTCTGTGAACTTCCTTCATCATTTAACTGTCGCTAACGCTTTAAATTGAAAACAGAAACTTTTGGAACATTCTTTTATTGAATACCATTTTTCGTTCGACAGTCGTAGGGGTCCAAAATCACGATCAACTCGTAAACTTCATTGTTTGAGTTATGCTCAAAATTTTTAAAATTTTCTACTACGTCACAATTTTAATTAATACTTGATCAATGAATCTAATTTGCACAATTTACATACTTGATGGGTCACGCTATGGGATTTCACCTAACTCGGGCTGAACAAGTAAAATGAGATATTTTTTTTAATTGGTACAACAAGATCACTTTTCATTAGAATCTAAATATTTATACAAGGTATAATATAGAAATGGAAAATCAATGTATACTAACAATCTGCAGCTTCGAATATTTTACTTTCCAGCTGTATTGTCATCATTTCCACAGAATATATATATATATATATATATATATATATATATATATATATATATATATATATTGTTCTATAAAATGATTCGTCAGATTTGGAAAACATACCTGATTTTGTAAATAGTGAACTGATACTTTTTAAGAACAATGCGAGTAAGTTATGATTGAGAATAATTTACACAGAATATGCAAGCTCTTTCATAATAGACTAGAAGTAAAAGTCAGTAAAATTATTATCTGGATCTTCGAGGCAGCTGTAAAAGACACATTTTGCCCGATTCTGAGATTCATCTTTGAAAATCGTTTGGTAATGACCGTCTTCTTCATGCGATGATTTACTTCTATACTGGAGTAGTTCGTAATGCCATTTTTATGGAGATTAGCTCTATGAGTAACGAAAAATATTTATTTTCTAACCGCACATGGCAATAATTGAGGATAATCTCAATCCCGTGACTATTGAAAACTTCTTAAGATGGGAAGCTGCTGTTCTTTGAGTTCTTCAAATCATCATGCGAGAAAGATCTGATTGGACAGTGTCCACCTTCTTTTAATATATTCCTTAGGAAGTCCTAGCGGAAGTCAAAGCTCCTCCGCAATAAACAATGCAGTATCTCTGAATGTTCAATGCAAATTAAATAAAAAAAATTACCAAAGTACATATAGCATTTATTATAATGATACATGATTATAATATTGTCAAGCAACAATAAGTGCACTTGTCAACTTTGGCATATGATGTCAGATTTTTACTTAGTTTATGTCAGCAAGACTCTATAAACACCATTTTAATATTCATCAAATCATTAAAAGGTTTAAAAGCTGTTGAAATGAGCAGTTCTGGCGACGAGCTACCAGATTCCATTGTAGGGGCCGCAAACTTTGGAGCAGATATCACTAATGTCAAGAGACTCTGAGGGTGTAAATCGACGACTGTAGCCGAGAGCTACAGTGATGATTCGACAAATCAAAAAAAGGATTTGCCTAATAAAATATTGGCCACGAACATCTGCCCTTCTGCATTTAGCCCTTAATCAAGCCACATAAGCAGCTACCCATCTAAGTTAAGTCTACCGCCATCGACCTATTTGAACAACTGTCTTGAAGTAAATTAACCTCCATCAAGCCACATGAACAGCTGCCCTTCTAAGTTAAGTCAATCTTCATTGTCACATTTGAACAACTTTCCTGGGGTAAATCAACCTTCATCAAGTCATATTATTAACTGCCCTATGCCATACATTCAAGATCCTGGACGAGTAATACGAAACCGTATCGGAAATATACTGGAGGAGAGATTCATCCATCAGCAAGCAGGCTTTAGACCCGGGAAATCATGTTGCGGCCAAATCCTGAACCTCACACAGCATATTGAGGATGGTTTCAAGCACAAGAAAATCACAGGCGTCGCTTACATTGACCTCATAGCCGCATACGACACGGTAAACCACAGAAAGCTGCTGAAGAAAGTATGCGGACTCACGGGGGATTACCAACTCACATTACTGATAGGCAATTTCCTACACAACAGAAGGTTCTACGTATGCCTTCAGGGAAAGAATAGCAGGTGGACGAATCAGAATAATGGATTACCACAAGGAAGTGTCTTGTCTCCAATTCTTTACATCTACACGAATGACCAGCCTTTGGCCGACTACACCCAAAATTTCATCTATGCTGATGACATGACGATGGCCACGCAGGGTTCGAGGTTCGAAGAGGTGGAGCAGAAGCTGACAAGAGCTCTGGACGAACTCTCTACCTACTATGATCCAAATCACTTGAAACCAAATCCTAGCAAAACACAACTATGCTTTTCACCTCAACGATAAAGAAGCGAGAAGGGAGCTGGACGTGTTAGGATTTTTTGTCACATTCAAGGTTTATTGCTTTCACACAATAGGTTAATAATTATGGTTTACAATAGATATTACAAAATAACTCTGTTTTTTAAACTTTGGGTATAGGGAATACTTAACAAAAATTAAAGTTACATGATCGAATATTCTATTTGCGCTAAAAAATACAGGGTGTTCCATTTGGAAGAGGAGAGGAAATGAAAGGTTCGATTTCCCATCCACCCTGTAACGAAGATATTGCATCATATTACGAAACTCTGTTAGGGAAAATTAAAAAAAAATTTCAACGTACAATAAGCTACAGAGCGTTGATTTATCTACGACTTTCACATAAACGTGTCCATATCGTTTGAAGGACACTTTAAAACCTCATATCAAAAGCTTCAAAAAAATGTGAGCAATTCGAATTTGGTATAATATACAGGGGTATTGATTTATCGAAACAATTGTCAATTTTTTAGAATTTTCAATAACTTGTATTATATTGTGGAATTAACTAGAGACCTTGAGTTTCATTTAAAAACACTCGTATGTTTGGTTTGAATCGGAGTTATGCAACACTCTGTATAGTTCGAGATAATTTCAAAATATGCACCTTTAAGACGTTTGTTAAAATCTCTTAAAATAACCCATATACCGAAGTTTGTCGTAAGATTGGCATATATATAGGCATTGGTTCTGATATTACTTTTCCGCCAACCTATCTAATATGCGAGAAAAGTATTGGTTTACCCACAAAAAAGTTGGAAATTTGAAATTTTTTTTTGAGTTATTTTTACGTTATCCATCAACACGAAAAAACGGTTTTTAGAAAAAAAATCCTGTGTGTATGTCGTCGTCGTCGTCGTTGTCGTCGGCCACTTTTCCTTGCAAGTCTTGTTAGCACGATACAGCCTCCGGAGTGCAATAAGTCACCAATATTATGATGGAATATTGTTAAGGACATTTCACAGATGAACATTATTGATTTTCAGCTCACCAGAGCTAGTACAACGGGTGCTATGGTACTTGAAGTAGGACATTTTGTAATTTTTTGAAAAATTTCAGTTTGTTTGCACGATACAGCCTCCGTAGTTCAACAAGTCACCAATTTTATGATTGAATATTATTCCGGACATCTTGCTGATGATCCCTATTGATTTTCAGCTCACCAGATCCACTACAACAGGTGCTACAGTACTTTAAGTACGATATTTTTGTCATTTTTGGAGAAGCTTCAATTTGTTAGCACGATACAGCCTCCGGAGTATATATAAGTGACCAATTTTATAATTGGATATTATTCAGAGCATCTCCAATATGAACCCTATTGATATTCAGCTCATTAAAGCTAGTACAACGGCTGCTATGGTACTTGAAGTACCAAATTTTTGTCATTTTTGGAGAATTTTCAGTTTGTTAACACGATACAGCCTCCAGAGAGAATACGATTGATCAACTTTATGGATAAGTATTGTTTAAGGTGTCTCACAGATGTACCCTATTGATTTTCAGTTGACTAGAGCGAGTACAGCGGGTCCTATAAAACTAGATATACTACATTTTTGGTTATTTTTGGAGAAATTTCGGTTTGTTAGCATGATACATCCCCCGAAGTGTATACAAGTAACAATTTTATGATAGAATATTGTTCAGGGCCGCAGATGCCGAAAAGTTAGTTTTAATCTTTGAAACCGTTTATTTTTCATTGTGACTGCGTTGTATATACTGCGTTGTAACTCATGGCTGTGAGGTTTTACATTTACTGCGTGCTATATTTTTTCAGTTTGCTATAAAGCACAAGCCGACATGAATGAAACTCAGAATTCCAATATGGACGAAAGTGTTTCGAGTGATCAAAACTTTTAACTACGACCACCCCTGTAAGTAGTCAAAAACACACAGTCGGCAATCAATGTAAGACGTCTATTACGCACGGTAAAACAAAACGCACGGCTGTAAAGTAAATCGCACGGCTTCCATAGCAACCACTTAGCAACTGTCAATAGACGTAGCCATTTTATTCAAAATGTATTACTTAGATATTTGACGTTGAATTTTATTCTATATATACTGTGCCGCAAAATTAACGCATAATTCTAAAAATTGAAACAATGACCTTATAAATTTTTTTTAAATGCCGCCACTGGTTGAAAAATATTTATTTATGATGTTCTTAAAACTTTTACATTACTACAAAACAGAAATTTAACAAAATTCCTTAGATATTAAGTTTAGTCGTTTATTTGCTGTTAGTTTGCTTTTTACACTTGTATAGGCAATATTCAAATTTTATAAGTGCATTACAACACAAAATGGCCCAAAATGATCGTGAGATGAGAAATCTTTCGCGTCAGGAATGTGCTACTGTCGTAGCACTTGTGGGATAAGGCATGCGACAAGTTGAAGTGGCACAACGTCTAGGAGTGACACAATCTACCATATCCAGGGCGATAGCACGATTTAGGGAGACTGGTAGTAACGAAGGAAGACCTGTACAAGGACGGAATAGGGTCACAACTAAAAATCAAGATCGATTTTTGCGATTGCAAGCATTAAGAACTTTGTTACAAGCACTTCACTGCAGCAAGAATTTTCTCGTCGGTATAATTACCAAATTAGCCAAGATACCGTGAGAAGAAGGTTGACAGAAGCCGAAATTACCCCCTATCGTGCTGCAACTGGCCCTCTTGTAACCGCAAACCATCGAAGGATGCGACTTCAGTTTGCCCAAGAACACCAGCACTGGGGCAATCATGAATTGGGCAATGTATTGTTTAGTGATGAGTCCAGATTTTGTCGTTTTAGTGATGATCGACGTAGAAGAGTGTACCGACGCCCTGAAGAGCGATACGCCCAATGCAACATTGTAGAAACAGTAAGCTATGGAGGGGGTCTGTAATGGTATGGGGTGGCATTAGTTTGGAGGCCCATACGGAGCTGGTTATGATTCAGGGAGGTCGTTTGACTGCTGACCGATACATAACAGACATTTTAGAAACGCATGGGGTATCATACGCCTCATTTATTGGAGAATCTTTTTTATTAATGCACATCCGCATGTGGCAAGAGTGGTACAAAATTGCCTACAGGAAGTAGAAATTTCAACTTTGCCGTGGCCACCTAGAAGTCCTGACCTTAACCCCATAGAGCACTTATAGGACAACATGGGGCGAAGTGTTAGAGCCTTAATGCCCCCACCTGAGAACCTAAATGACCTGTGATCAAGGCTCACTGAAATATGGGAGCAAATTGGTCAAGTTGAAATTCAAAATCTAATTTGAAGCATGCCGAGGAGATGTGAGGCCGTAATTAGGGCAAGGGGAGGCAACACAAGATATCAAATATTGTAATTTCATATTTTCTTATATAAATAAAATAATAAAAATCTGGTTACTTTTTTTATTATCCCCGTATTTTTATTTATACGCTTCGGTAATTCAATAAATTGTAAGAAACATATTTAGTATAACCAAAATAATTACTGCCCTTTGAAAAATTGTGAAAATCTCTGAGTTGACGATAGTTTTGAGATAATTTTTAAATTATGCGTTAGTTTTGTGGCGCAGTGTATAAATGGTAGATAACATTTATTAGATATGAGATTGCATTTAATACTAACTTATTTGGAATTATATGATAATTGGTACCGTTTCATTCAATCCGCATCTTTTAGCTGTCTGAATGTATCTCATATTAGTAAACAATACTATATTATACACCAAGCGACTAAAGTGGCCCATTTAATCCCGCGAGTGGTGTTTGATTCCTGAGGGAAGTAATCCACCTAAAGGATTAATGTCACTTTAGTCGAGAGGTGTATAGGCTATTTTATGCAATTCCGGTAATTCTACATACATTTTTAATAAAATTAAATACTACTTAGGATGGACTTGGCTGGGCATCGAGGGTGAACTTCTAAGATGCTTGGCTGGGCATCGAGGAGCGACTTTTATAAAACTTGGCTGGGCATCGAGGATGTACGTTTTTATTTGTACTTTAAATCCCTTAATAAGATTATAAATACAAGTACAAGTAGGTCGTAGGTAAAGTATAGTACGTAACTCGTGTTGTAACGCATTTTCCGCACTCTCGGAATTAACTTTTCCGTTCGTGCGTAAAATGCTTCTTACAACACACGTTACGTAATATACTATTACGAAAGTGTTTTGTGTGAAATGTGCGAGACGATCAAGTTATAAATTTTAACGAACAAACACTTGAAAAGAAAAAAGAAATATATTAATTGAATATTCAATAAATTGGTGACCGACGATGAGAACAATAATTACGAAACAGAAGATGGTGATGATGAACAGGAAGATGAAGAAGTAGATGATGAAGAAGAAGAAGGAGAAAAAGATGGAAAAGAAAATGACACTGAAGGTAAAAAACAAAGAGAAAAAGACGAAGAAGATGAAATGGAGGAGGAGCTAGATCAAAATTTGGCAATACTATAAAAAAATAATTTTTATTTATTTTTCTGTGTGAATAAAAAAAATTTCAGAAAAGTAAACAATCAACGCACTTATTAAATATTTATGTTCATAAAAAATTTTGTATTCTTCCTAGGTGTCTTAAGAACGAAGCTAATTATAAAATTTTCGCTGATAAATTCGTGTTTCTCGAATCAGAATACTTTAAACTATGGAATAAAATTAAAGTGTAATGTCATTTTTCATGTAAAATCTATAGATTTTAAAAATTCTAACTTTAGGAACATAAAAAAGCTGTTAATAACACGTGCCATTTGCTTCTCAATTAATTATCGTAAAATAACATTGAAATAATAGTATCCAAAAGGTGTATACAAAGAAATTTTTTCGAAAAAAAAATTGCAAAAAATTGTTTATAACAAGTAAAACCGTCTGCTTTTTTGTAAATAATCTTGCAATGATGTGAAAAGATTATTATTAAAAAGGCAGAAAATTTAAAAGGTACTGAAATTTTTGCAAATTAAAATATAGCTAAAAATGTTTCATAACGCTTAAAACCATCTGCCACCTTTTGTAGTTTATTACGAAAGTATCTAGTTTACAAAGAAATTAATTTTAATTTGTATAAAAAAATGATGAAGAATTCTTGTATTTCCGGTCGATTTTGATATAAAATGTAAGGCAGAGTCTCACATGGATTTGTCTGCCTCGTTGCTGGGGATTATTATCTGGTAAGTGTAGTCGTTTCGTATTTTGGCAGACTGTACATTCTAAAAAACAACTAACTCTTTTGTTATCAATTTCAATTGAGGATAAAAAGTTCCATACTACCGAAAATCGACTGCCAAAAAACTGACTGCATGTTTTGATTCTAAAACAACCGTACAAACAAACAACAACAACAAAGTAATAAAACGATTTGCAATTTTTATTTCAAATGTTATCACACCTGAAACCGTCAACGCTTGCGCATTGTAAGCATACAACAAGGCAGACTGAATAAAGTTGTTTTCCAAAATCTGTTATTATCTGTAGGTCTATAATTTGGATGCTTCAACCAATAATATACGCTCAACTAGATTATTCGAACATTAATTTTGATATGCTTAGGAGGTGCTTACGTTTTAACTTCAATATAAAATTTGTGTTCATCGTCCTGTATATAATATTAAAAATTAAAATTTTTTAGATATTGTTGTACAGTTACTTTTTCGAATAATGTTATTGCTGATTGGTTGTGTTTACTGTAGAAGTGAAACAACGACGCATACTTAGGCAAAAGAGTGCAGGAGACTGTAAAAGCAATTAAATAGGGTATTGTTTACCAAAAGTGTGGCTGGAGCATTCGATATGCGTTGTCCCTATACTCATTGGCGTATCAAACAAGAAATCTAAAACAGTGAAAGAAATAATAGTTATACTCAAATCAATAATGTAAGTATTGAAACCAATGATTAACATACCGGATCATCAAACTTCTGAGGTAGATAGATAATTTCATTGTTTCTTAAAAATATCACAGTTTCATAACAGGTTAAGATAAAATTGAAGTTTAATATATTTAAACGGTATTTAAAAACAAAAAAAAAAGAATACATATACAAGAGGCTTCAAAAAACGTGGCCCCGTTGCTAGAATAGGAAGAACACTGCAAAATAAGTTGGGTTTGCTCAGAAAAACGTAACGGAATTCGGAGTTCAAGATACAGGGTATTGAAAAAAAAATATTCTTTACGATTATATCGAAACTACTGGAAATATTGTAATAAAATTTTGTACGAATACGGATATGTTGTGGAACCATAATTTTGTTTTTATATCCTTCTCATAGAGAACGGTTTGTATCGAGTAGTTTTGAACATAACTATGTTGAGGATCAATTTTCTAGTCAAAATTTATGTGAACATAAACATCATTCAATTTTACACCTACAAGGTACTCTTGATAAAGCTCGATACTCTGTACCGTCCTCGAAATATTTTGATTTGAAAATGATGCAGTAATAACTGATACTGGTAGAGAGTAAATATTTTTAAAAACAATTACATCTGCAAGTAGGTACTTGGAGGATTCTTAAGGACATGCTACATGCTTATCAGTATAGGCAAGTCCAAGAGCTCTTGCCAAACGATCTACCGGATAGACTGAATTTTTGTGGAACGTTGCAAGAAAAGGCAGCCGTCAATCCTTATTTTTTATGCGACAAAGATGCACACTATTAATGTATGAGAATTCAATGTTAAAAGGGTATCAAATTACCAAAAGTCGTTCAAAGTTAATCTTTGGCCAGCAACTCTAGGAAAAAAATTAATTGGTTATCACATTCTACCTGAAAATCTGAATTGTAATAAGTAGCTCAAGCTTTGAGAAAATAGTTTATTCGAGATATTAGAAGACTTAACGGTAAACGAGCGAAGAAATCTTTTTTATGCATGATGCCGCCATCATGCATTTTGATAGAAGGTGTCGTAATTGGTTGAGTAACCATTATCAGAATCAACGGATTGGTGGAGATGCAGAAGCTCCGATTCATTGGCCACCACGTTCATATGATTACACAGTTTGGTCGGAAAATGTCTATGCTACAAAAGTAAATTCACGTCAATACTTGCAAGACAGCATTGAACATCACTTTAATGTCCACATAGCTGATTCTAAACTATTTCAAATATTATTGCATTCTTTAGAAAAAAATGTGTATTCGTGATAGTGGAAGACACTTAATCTAACAGATTGAATGTTTCATTTTTTTAATCAAATTTATTTTAATTTCTTCTTCTGTGATTCTTACTTTAGAACATTAGCATTACAATAATGTTATCGTTTCTGGTTTTTTATAATAGCTTATTCTTTTCAAAAATACGTATTTTAAATCCGCATCAGTTATTACTCCATCATTTTCTAATCAGAATAGTCCGAAAAGGGTACAACTGAAATTTGGACTAGCAGATTAAATCTCAAAAAAGTTACGTTTCAAACTGCTCAGTACTAACTACGTAACAAGCGCCCTCTATGAGAGGCAGATATAAAAACAAATTTATGCGATGTGTCAGCTTCCAAAATATATTCGTACAATAGTATATTGTGCAAGAAGTGGGAAAAGTTAGTTCAACTTTTCTCGCGAGTGAGAAAAGTACTTTCATGCACTAATGTGTCAATTTTATGCACCGTTATGTCATCATGATAAACAAACGACGCCATTTTTAGTCCATTTAGAGCAACCTAAATGAGACATTTTTTGGTTTTTGCATACCTGTGGTTCATGCGTCAATTTTTCCATTCGTGAAAAAAGCACCACTTTATGCACTTGTTGAATAAATAACTATTATTTTTCTGTCTACAGGAGTATATAAAAGGGCACATGTTTATGTGTGTAAGATACCTATTTAAATGTAATAGGTTTTTAGCTTATAATTATAATTATTATACTCATTTCATACCTATCTCTATTTAGTTTCGGTTTTATTATTTCTTTTGAAACATCTTCCGATTTCAGTTACAATTGCGATTTGGTCATATTAAAATATGTTTGAACTAAAATGTAAAGATCGTTTAAAACAACTAATGAACTGAAACGTAATATAATATTTTTTGATTTAATTCTTCTTTTAAATAGCCGAAAACCACGACAAAAACTTTTATTTCCAAAAACGGTCACTGAAAAGAAATTTAACTACTTTCTCATTTTATTTGTATAAAAATACACATGAGTAAAGCTTTTATTAGTACAACATTTATATCGACATATTTTATTGTCAGGTCACTGAACCAGTTTCTGCTGCTATGAAAGTTAGCCAAAGAACGCTTTCCCGTATTAAAAAAGAAGCTCTGGCAAGAAGTAATGCTGACACTGATGTGCCTACTAAAAAACAAAGAACTTCCAGTATCCGTTTGGATCAATTTGACAAAACTGTGCTTAGAAGGTGCATAATAAATTATCACATATCCGAGAAAAAAGTACCCACGTCAAGAAATGTACACCAAACCTTTGCAGATAGTTATGGCTTCGCAGGAAGTCGCGAATCTCTGCAGAAGCAAATACATTCTTTGCGTTTTCGTTGGACCAACATGAAAAACAACAGAAGTTTGTTAATGGAACGTCACGAAATCAGACATTTACGCCCACTATATTTAAGAAACATAAAGTGCAGAGAACAGAGCATTTATATGGATGAAACATACATTCATTCATGTCACACGCACCTTAAAGGATGGAGCGACAAGAGTAACAAAGGATTAAGAAAACCCGTTTCAAAAGGAAATAGGCTCATCATTGTGCATGCAGGAAGTGAAAATGGTTTTGTACCTAATGCTGGTATTATGTGGAACTCTCAGACAAAAACAGAAGATTATCATAATGAAATGGCGTACGAAAATTATGAGAAGTGGATACTAGAAAAACTTAATCCAAATCTACCAAAAAACGCTGTTGTGGTAATTGATAACGCCCCATATCACAATGTTCGAAATGAAAAATTACATACGATTTCTTGGACTAAAGAACAATTGAAACAAATGTTAGATCCGGATCTTTATAACGTTGCAAAAATTTACAAACCGCAATATAAAACTTATAAAATTGATGAATTGTTTATTCGACATGTATTGCAAGTTTTAAGGCTACCCCCTTATCACCCGGACTTAAATCCGATCGAAAATGTTTGGGCGGCACTTAAAGAATATGTAGCCAAACCAAATGTTACAATTTCACAAAGGTTAAATAATTCTGTAATGAATTTTTTGACACATTTTCTGCAAATGATTGGAAAGTTAGATGTGACCATGTTAAAAAGATTGAAGATGAATTTATGAATAATGAACCACTTTTAGATACTGTTGTAGATATAATTATTATTAATTTGGCCGAAGACGGAGATATCGAGGATGATAAAGTTGATATAGAAAGTTATTTTACTATTGATGATCCCTGTACATCTAAAACATATTTTTCATTATAGTGTTTGTTTGTAGGTGTTAAGACTGAATACATTAAACGCAACAAATGTAAAAATTTAAAAAGGTGTTATAAAATTGTAGATATTCCACTAGAGTAATATAATATTTGTAGCACATCTGTACATAGTTCTAAATAAACAATAATTGACAGCACCCAGAACCAAGATTTTTTTGTTTTGCCAGTCCTAAATCTGTAAAAAGTGTGAAGGGATGTTCTAATTTCATAGTAAATATTTGCAAAAAACCCGAAAATTTACATATGAAAGTAGAAATATCTACCACAAAAAAGCTTTAATATCTTATTTATATTATTAGTATACTTATTAGACCATCTCTAAAAGCGACTTACCCAATTTGTTTTTCAAATTTTATGTATAAATCCGAATTTTTACATTATTATCTACTACATATTGTTAAGAATATCAATTTTAGAAAGGTGGGTATGTATGTCATTAACTACTATTACGGACAGATAGGAAAAATTGTTGGCCATTGTTAAATTTAGTCGTTACCATATCCTTGTCACATCGCATGCTTTATCTACAAAATCTACCTGACTTCCAATTTATATACAAATAAACCTCAATGACGTATATTATAAAGGGACCCCTTAAAAGACATTAATCTGAATTAAAGGTGAAAGTTTATGTCTCTTGGAATCTATTTATTATTTATTATTTACATCACATAAAATAATAAAGGGTAATTATACAATTCCCCGTATGGTTTTTGAAGCAATAAATAATTATGTCTGTACAAAAAAAACCAATTTTCTTAGTAAAATCTAATAGTTTTTATTTCCTTATTCATTTAATTAATAATAATGAACACATTAATGTTATTTTGTTTCGTGAAGTCGATTTTATATAACGTTATACAGTTATACGTGTGCCACAATTTATTATTTTTAAATCCAAATTCAAAATACTGTGTTACCGTCGTACGTATTACCAACCTCACAACCTTCAAACCTTTGCATGCGGAATGTACGTCGCCTGCTCTTCCCGGAAACTACGTTTACAACATTGTTAAGTTGTATGGCTTTCTCGCGCATCGTCAACTGCCAAAATTAATTTGCCAACCTGTAAATAGTTCTGTAGAAAAAGTCTATGCATCGAGGATTCCGCTACTGGGTTCTTCATATAAAATGTGTATGGTGTGGGCCAAGTGCAGTGAGAAATAAGATTAATAATATTTCTCAAAGTATGAGCAATATATCGTTTTGAAATTACGTAAGCTTTGAGAAATACGCTATTTTGCATAGCAGTTGTAGAATTTTGAATTCCACCCGTGTTTTAGACTATACTTTTTCTACGACTATCAAATAAAAAAACCAAACAACGTCGATTGAATTGCTAACCCTCAATTTCTGGAGAAGATTTGGTGAAATCATCATTGCTGTCAGTATCAGACAATAAAAAAGGATGAAGCCATCTAATAGCTATTATTTAAATAAAGTTATATAAAGTTACTTACTTTTTATGAAGTATTAATCAATTTGAATCTAAAATTTAAAAAAACAGATAATAATTAAACAATTTTGACAATCGACATTTTTGACATGTGACAATTGTTGTTAGATAGCGTTTTCTATTTTCTTCTTCTTTTATCAAAAAGTGACTCAAAGTACACTTATGCTGCACTTCTGGCCTTAACAATTAATACTCAACGACCATTTTAGTAATTTTTTTTGCATTTTGATATTTCTGCACTATTTCTACTCTGCGGTTGTGCAGTTGATGTAGATAACGGAACATTTTCTCTTTCTGTCAAATGAACCGTAACATTCAAATACCAAATCTCTTGTCAGTTTGGTCCTTTTTACCGGATGCCATTAGGCCCTCTTTTTGTATAAAAATATTCATTTTAGTTTAGGGGTTTTACCTCGAGGCGGCTCAGTCGTCGATTTCGTGTATATTTTTCGTTAAGGACCGTGCTTCAACTGGCATCCGGCAAATCTGACAACATAGCATGGGATTAAAGCATGCAGAATACTGAGAAATGCTAGTCAATCTGTTTTTATTTCTACGTACAATTGTTTTATTTTCGAGGGGAAAAGAGTAATAGATTCACGATTCGTTTCGAAGACGGTGCGCTTGCCTTTTATGTTTGGCGTGCATTTTAAGCCAGACCTGGTTAATCAACAATAAACTATACTTTAATTTTATCTAATAATTTTATTAATTTGATTTAAATTCATAAAGTTCCTGATAGAATACATCATTCATTGCTCTGGTAATTTTGAGCTAATGGAATTTTTTTATATTAATATGAAAGAAATTAAAAATTTCAAATCAAAAGATATTGATTTTGAATTAACTGACGAGATTTAGTGCCATCAACTTATTTGTAAAGTTTTTCTACATATATGATGTTATTAAATACAGTGTGTCCAAAAATATGGGAATAACTGATTATTCTTTCTTGTTTTTCAAAAAAACCTTGAGTAGGTCAATTTTTTGCTCTAATGGCGCTTAAAAATGATCCCTTTATAAGACGTGGATCACTTCGCCAGTCATTTTCTTTTTTTAAGGTTCTACCATATTAAAAATTTTGACTTTTCTTGAATCGCCAGGAAACGTCGATTTACTTATTTAATGCATTTATGAATGGTGTTGAAAGTATCATTGGCTCTTACTGTCATACTATTTGAAGCGCAAAATATATTAACTCAGAAGACAATATTTAAAAAAATTTCTACTGCACACAACAATTTGACTTTACCTATATATACGCTCGTTTATTTGATGGATTTTTGAAAGAACAGAAAAATACCCATCTTCATAATTATTCATATCCATATTAAGTTTACGACAATGGCCAAATAATATCGAACTGTATGAACGTTTATATTAAATTATATAGGGCTTAAGTTTTACAATAGTAAAACTAAAATTAAAATAAGCCTTTTTTATCTTTCATCGAGAACGAAATTTTAAAAATTTAATTTACGCCCTTTTTAAAATTTACTTTTAGGAAAACATTTTCTAAATTTGTTGTAAGGGCAATCCATGCGAAATCCACCACTTTTGATCCTAGAAATAACGTTTTCTGTGAATTTTTCAAGATTTTTTTACAAAACAAATTTCGAATTTTAAAAGCTTATATATAATATCTTCAAAAATTGAGTAGGTTTGATAAACTTTAATTATCCTATTTTTTGTCAAACTCAGTCAATTTCAGATTTTCAGAAATATTTTGAAAATTTAAAATTCAGATACTTTTAATTTTCATTTATTCTGCATTTGATGGAGAAAATCTCTTAATGGGATGACTTTTTTCTACTTTTTTTTAATGAATTTTTTGTTAGAAATAAAATTGTTTTTTATATCCTTAATGGCAAACTTGTAGAACTTAATCAGGATATGTTTTATTTCACTCATTAGCAACATTTTACTCGTTAGCAACACACGAATTATGCTTAGTTTAGTTTGTTGTCATGAGCTATGTTTCACTTCGAATAAGTAAATGTTAAATATTAAAGAATATATTAAGATTTTACTACTGATGTTCCAGAAAATGTACCATACCAGTCACTGGTTAAAATGAAAGTTTATACCTATGTGTCTTACAAAACAAAAAATTGCTATCGCTGTGGGCAATATCGCCCAGATGCCACTTCTAACAAAATATTAATATACGGATGCCGATTGAACAACAATATAGACCTTTTTAAACGAAATCTATATATCGGATGCAATTAGAAGCGTAATCTAGACCGGATGCCACTTCAGACGTGTGGAAGGACATTTCCGTGTATATAATCTACCTGTATATGGCCGGATGTCATGACAGTTTAAACCTCGACCGGATGCCACTTGATACTAAACGCAATATATTGTACACACGGCTTAATGCACCGTATGTTATTTGTTTCCGGCTATCAAAATTTTTATTTTATTGAAAGATAAATTTAATGTAGAAATATTCTAATTACTCTTATGTCAGGGTGGGTTCAATGCGCTATCAAAATAAAAAAATTTATAATCTTTAAGTTTTGTCCAAATTAAATATTAATTATAATTCTTGTTCCTGATTCTCTAAACAGTAGTATCATGTAACTGTTGATTCTAGATTATACAGGCTATTTAATTGCTTTATGACACTTACTATATTTCAATGAAATTATCTGTCGCTAAAAATCAACCAAATGTCACTGTCAGTAATAATATTTTTATTGAGTAAATAAATTTAATCTTGATCAAACTTCCTTAAATATATTATAAACGAATTAACAGTAAGTTAAAATTCAAAAGTGTATATACAATTACCAAATCGTGAAATGAGTCCTAGTTTTCCTTTTTTTTAACACATAACAAAATCTTATCAAATACAATTTAAAATTAAAGAAATTACGAACTAAAATGCCTAATATCTATTTTAAGTTTACCGAATTGTTCAAATAATTTTTAATTGTCACCTGAATTGGCAAATGTCAAATGCTCGATCACAGTCCTAATTTTTTGTTATATTTTCTTCTAATTGTTCGTTCGATACGTATACTTATGACTCTTTGTTAATTTGAATTCAAATTTATAAATTTATGATGAGACGCACCTATTGTTAATTTTGATTTAAAGGCCTGATAATTTAGATGAATCAATGCATTATTTAAATATGGAATGGACTCACCATATGGATGGGAAAATACAGCGAACTCGTACAATTCCAAATGCAATTTAGAATTCAGGATCTTTCACTATCCTCGAATAATGAATGACTTGCCAAAAAAAACACACGCACTGAGTTTATATTGGGTGTACCGAATAAAACTTTATACCAATTAATTACAATATTCAAATTACTATATACTACTTTACAATTCTTTGGAGAAATCTTGAACGAGATGTTCTCCGTTCGGATACTCAAATTCAACTAACTCTTTTTTATCAATAAAATAACCACATTATACTGTGGTTACAAACTTTTCTTTTTTTTTAAAAAGAAAACTAAATTTGTTATTTTCATGCTAAAGAGAGATTTCGATTTCTTTAATTTATCAGTAAAAATGCCCACAGTGACATCTGTTTTTAATTTTAAATATATTTTTCAATTTGACATGTATATGTCATCGGAAATTAAATAGTGTCAAATCTTACATATAATGAGTTTTCTTCAACCATATTGATTACATAGATAATCCTGGGTTGTTCAAAAGTATTGCATATGAAAATATTAAAATGAAATTCTTTAAAATTTAAAATAAGGGAACTGTATTTATATATATATATATATATATATATATATATATATATATATAGTAATATTTCCAATCCTTTAAATATTTAATATTCTTTAATTGTAATTGCCCTACGATGTGGAGACAACTTATAATATGTTGTCGCAGCGACAATTATTGTACATGCAACTTAAGTACGTATTCCATTTCAATTTTGACAGTGGTTGTCAAAAAAATATGCCCGGTGCCAATAAATATCAATCTAAAGATGAATTTATGTACAATCGACCTATTACTCCTATCTTAGGGTGAGATCAAATTTGTTCAAAATTAATTCTTCTAATTTATTTGTTTTTTAACGTATTTCCAAATTAAATGTTTCATCATTATCAAACTCTCAAATAACTGTCAATTCAATATAATAAAAGGCCCTTTAATTATTTTATGACATTTACTAGCTTACTGTCAGTAAAAAATCAACCAAATGTCACTGATTAAATTGAAAATTCTATTAATGTAAAATGATAAGTTCAACGAGATTGGATACTGAATGAATACTACAGGTAGTTAGAATTAAAATTATATATTATACTATCAGATACGCAAATTCAACAAAATTATTATTCCCAAAAATTACCATAAAAGAACAACAGTCGTAATCTCTACAAAACTTAAAATTAAGATACAACTATGCTAGAATTTAACCTAATTAATTATTATTATCAAACGTTCAACTTGTGTAATTTACACTTGACGTGTATCAATGTCAAATAACGAAATTTCTGCTCAAATTGTCTATTCACTTGATGTTGAAACTGATACATGTATCGATAATTTGGTATATTTCAAAATTTCTTATATAGATGCATCTAAATTTTCAACTGTATTTAAAAAAGGCCTGATATTTCTCGAGAAATAAATTTGAAAACTGGAGTGGACTCACCAAATGGATCAGGAAAATTCGTACTTATTCTAAACGTATTTAGAATTCTACTAAGTTTCTAAATATATACAATTTAGAAAACTAGAACCACATACACTTTTTACGATGCAATTCTTATCCGAATTATGCACGCACTGGCTTTAACATATGGGTTATTTATCTGATTGTATGATATACAACTTGTACAATCTACCAAAAAAATTTGAGACAACTCTAATTCTGATGTTGTCTCTTCAAAGGATAAAAAACTACTGACTAAATTTTTATAAAATAAATAATTCTCCTTTCCGTTGGTTGCCGATTTTTCTTGTTTTTAAAAAAATTACTAATCCATGATTTTCAATAACCAAGTGAGATTTACATTTGTAATGTTGCTAGCAGAGACCTCTAAATTTGGCAATTTCAAATATTTTCTCCAAATCCTATTAGGTTCTATCTATCATTAGATATACTCTACACAAATGTCATCGAAATTATGAAATGTCATGTTTGGTATTTCTACTAAATCTTTCAAAATTTAATAATTTACATATAGTACAGTGTGTATCGAAAGTATGGCAGCCAAAATTAAATAAATTTCCTTATGTTTTACTTATTATTTAAATTTCAAATAGAGGATCTGTATTAATATATATATATATATATATATATATATATATATATATATATTATAATATATCGTATATTTATATTGTTTTATTTATAATCAATGAATGTTGTTCGGCTAGCTTAAATTAATTGTTGCGGCGATAATTTTTAATTATTATTGTTTATTTTTAGCTCAGTGTAATTATATCAAGTAGAGCATGAGTACTCCTCAATCTCTCGAGTTCAGGTCTAAAGATTTTTATGTAATTTATTAATTTGTTTTATATATTTTCATAAAGAATTATTTGTTTTAGTCTTTTATTTAAAATAAAAAAAATTATACCTTGTCTTAATTTATGTTGAGACGCCTATGGTATCAAACCTATTCATTTCTTTAGTATTGACACGTGAAATGATCTGAATTTATCTATATAATTGGTTGTCACTATTATTAACTATTTTCTGTTTCTGATATTGTAATGAAACAACAATGACATACACTCTATTTATATAATCAAAAATATGGAATGAAAATGAGAAAAGAAGTACATATATATCAACACAAACAAAATCTAAATCTAGTATGTTGAACAAATAACTATAACCTAATAAAATTTTAAATGAGTGTACTATTAAAATGAATTTGAAGGGCCAAATCAGATTTTTTTTAAATTATTCAATTGGTTAACCAATAAAATTGCGCAACACTAACCTTACTACTGATGGCTTCTTCTGGCACCGACAATTAACAGTCTCCAACAACACAACTCTTCTATTAATGTGTCTACTGCATCTACTCCCTCTGGATACTTGACACAACTCCTCCAAGTTTTGAAATTATATTTCTTGTTATCTTTTAAAATACCTTATTTTTCCTTTTTAATTCAAATTCTAGTTTTATTAGTTTATAAATATGTTTCAATGATACTTTCAGTTTATTTAATTATTCTAATGTCTTTGATTTCTATCTATTTTAATCATTTATCTTTTGTACCTTCAATTAGCTTCTAAATCTTCTCAACTTACTTCTTCAACTTTATTCAACTTTTTTCGGTTACTTTTCTAGAGTTATACGAGGACTTCTCTTATATTTTATTATAATTTGAAAATTTCATTTATCTACGTCCTCTCTCTTCAAAATATCACACCACATCTATCATTTTTCGAAATCAACAACCCTCATTTCCCCTGTCCGTTGCTATGGACAAAACTCATCATCTCACTAGATTTTGTTAACAATAATTTAGAAATCAGAGGTTTTCATTTAATTTCATATTTTTCTTAACTATTTGATGATATTTAATGCTTTGTTTATTTCCCAAATAATTTAATTTATCTATTTAAAACTCTACTTTTCCAAAAATATCCCTATTTATAAAAAAAACCTCTGATTGTATAAAACTATTCCATTCTAAATGAAACAAATCTACAGTTTGATTACTCTGAAATACATATGCAATCCTTTTCCAATTATATTAGAATTCTTCCACAATTAGTGTTCATTATAAACGCGAACTGAAATTTCTATTTACTAAATTTCTTTATATGTTATTTTACATCCTCGCTTTATACGATTGTCAGAATTATATAGTTCTATGACAATGAATCCTGTCGCGCACAACGAAATCTGTCGCTGATGTTTCATGTTTTGAAATTATTTTGACATTCCAATCTTGTTGACAGTTCTCAGTCTCATTATAATAGTAAACATCTAAAATAATGAATTTGCTACTAATTATTATTAAACATGATGTATTATATTAATATAAATACATTTATTTATTCTTTTAGGGGTTTAGATACTTTTAATGACGTATATGCCAAATTTACAAATTATTATATTGTTTAAAGATGATTTTTATGGTCTGATATACAAGTTATGAGTGAATTATTTTAGGAAGCACTGACAATGGTGAGTGTTTTGAATATTATTTTAGCATCTCTATATTTACATTAAACAAATGATATCATGGGTACATATTCAATATATAACTAACTTTAATTTCATTCATATCATGAAAAACAAATAATTCCCTATGTTTTGGCAACTTACAATCAAATTCAGGCTTGAAAACCTCACACTCCAACACCTTCAAACCCTTATAGATGTTGTGATGAGTTCATATATATATATATATATATATATATATATATATATATATATATATATATATATCTTTTTTGGTTTTTGCTTGGGTATAGGTTTCATGAAGAAAATACGAGAAACTTATGACGTTTCGCCTATCATAGTAGGCTTTTTCAAATATTGTTTTATTATGTTTAGAAGTAACTGTGAGTAAAAGGATTTAAATTGAAACCGGATGGTTTACAATGAAGACAATAACAATTAAACATTAACAATTAAACATTAGACATGTACGAATAAAATTTCTAAATTAAGTCTTATTGTGGTACGTACCTCGATGTTGACATGTACGTTAAAATAATGAATGGACAGACAGAAGGTTCTACTATTGTTTTCGTTTTTTCTTTTTAAAATATGTGTTCCGGTTTTTGTTTGTTAGTATATATATATATATATATATATATATATATATATATATGAAATTTACTGTCTCGACCCTAACTGTTTCTAGATCATTCCACAAAAGAAATAAACGTTTTTATGACTATGATGGAATATAAGGTAAAAATTTACCCTAAATAATTTGTTTACCAAAAAAATTTAACGATTAAATAAATTAATGATTTTTCTAATAATGAATTTAATTGTTATGTGCGCCACTGGTCAGGCCCTAACAGCGTCCCCTTTGAATTTGGGAATCGAGAACGGAAAGGGACAGCTAAACAGGAAACTTGAATAACGTTTCGTTTACTCCTCGCTAAGTTATTTTTGGAGGATTCCTTGCTTTGTTTTATCGAGTTTATTTTCCATGATTGCTGCAATAAATTGATACAAAGAGTGGATAGTGCACACTTTAAGGATGATATAAAATGTATCTAGAAGCGATACGTTAAGTAACAGTTATGGATATGATAAATGAGTTTGAGAAAACTGAATTAAAAATTTTTAGTGAGGTGTATTTATTATTCAGAGATGAAGTACTATTTTCGATTTAATAAACATATATTCAAAAATGTTTATATTTATTAAAAATACTATTTTTAACTAGATTCAATAGTTGATAACTCTAATTCACTAGATATCATTTTTTTTTATTTTTCTTTAGCAACTATATACAATTTTCATTTCTTTTATAGTTCTAATAAAATAGTAATAAAACCAAATTTATTCTGACACGTAAGGTTTTGGAGAAAAAATTATTGAAAATGAATGAAATATTATTAATTATTAGGTATGTACATTAGATAAAGCTGTATGCTATCGCCCTGTTTAAAATGTTTTTCTTTTTACTTTTCTTTTAAACTGTTCTGAAACCAACAATAATCAGCAAGCATTTCACTGTTCCACTTACCCTGGTAACGTTTTTCAATAACAGAAATGTTTTTATGAAATCATTCGCCGTGTTTATCACTGATGTCGCCGAAGTTCGGTGAAAAGAAATCCAGGTGCGAGTGGAAAAATGTATTTTAAGGCTCATGTTACAACCCAATATATGGTAACTTCTAAGAAGCTCATCAACAAGTGCTATATAATCGTTAGATTTTGTGTTTCCTAAAAAATTTTGGATCACACTGTTAAAAGCATTCCAAGCAACACGCTCCAACTTACTTAAGGTTTCTTCAAATATTGTATCTTGTTGTAGAAGTTTAATTTGGGATCCTACAAAAATTCCCTCTTTGAGTTTTGCATTTGAGATATTGGAAAATTTGTGTTTTAGGTATTGGAATCCACGGCCATCTTTATCTATTGCTTTCACGAAATTTTTCATCAAACCTAATTTTATGTGTAATGGCGGTAAAAATATTATATCAGGTTCCACTATAGTGACTTATGAAGTATATTCTTTTGTCCAGGAATATACTGAACCCTGACTGGCCAGTTTATAACAATGTACTGGGAATTTCTTTCACGACTGTCCCACTCACAAAGAAAACAGCAGTGCTTTGTATACCCTAGTTGTAGACCGAGTAGAATTGTTACAACTTTGAGGTGTGCGCTGATATACCTTTTCTACAATTTGTAATTATTTCTTTCGAGAAGACGAGTCATATTTTCATACGTTTCTTTAATCTGGATTGCGTCGCCAACGGGGATGGATGGATAAACGGATAAACGTTTCCTATGTGAAGTAGCACAGCTTTCAAACTCAATTTCGAAGCATCAATAGAACGACGCTATTCTTCTGGGTAGTGTTGGTGACCTAAGGCCAGCATCAAATCGTCGACATTATTGCAGTTTGAAAGACCCTCGTCGTTTGAAAAATACCGTGAAAGTTTTTTCTGACGATTACGATACACAGAAATTTGTGTGTCTGGAGCTAACAGTTTCCATCCTTGTATTTCTGCTTTAGTTTTTGACAAATTCAGATCTCGAATAAGATCATTCAATTCTAACTGATTCATTAGGTGTGGTCCGTCCTTATGAGATATCAAATATTTACGCTGGTCGATAACGCGACACTTGGTTCTTCTGATTATGTACCAGCATATCCTTCACTCGAAACAACTATGTGTCTTGGTACTGGCAAGGCTTCCTAATTAGGTACTGGACGAGTAGCATAACTAATATTTTTCTTATTTTTGTTGGAAAACTCAAAAGTTTTCGTGCAGCAAAACTAGCAATCGGTCGAATGGTTAGTGTGTTCACGCCAAATCATAAGTCTTGCAAATGGCAGAGCGATGTTCTTAACGTTTGATCAGCCCTTCAGAGTAAGAGCACAGCGTGCACAGCAGATGCTGGGAGCCCATGTCTTGTCTTGGTGTTTAATGGTTAAGCCAAAATAGTGGAAATATAAGTTTTCTATTAAAGGTGTAAACCAGTGGTCACCAACCTGTCGATCGCGAGCTACCGGTAGCTCGCGGAGGCAATTCTGGTAGGTCTCACAACGATTTTAATTTAAAAAATACAAACTGCAAAAATCAGAGAAGCTTCCGAAAATTCCACAATAAAATCTAATTGTCAGAATATTAAACATAAACAGCGGCAACGTTGCGGTGAGCGATCTGCCGCTGACGCCATCAAGCTAGAATCGGCTAGAATCGGCCAGCCGGACCAGCGCGTTAGTGTTCGAGAACGATCAGGATTGCTTTGAACGGGATAAATACGCACAACGCGGCGACGCTCCGCTTAGTTAAAAACTGAACGCGTAACCAACGTCCAGCGGTTGGGTTAGTAGAGAACAACAAAAAACAATATTATGGCAAGCAGTTGTAAAAAGGTAAAGACATACCACTTTCATTCGGAATGGGAAGAACAATACTTTTTTACAGAAGATAAAGATAATAATAATAATCTTTATTTGCCTCAGTTACAGTTACAATAATTAAATATACATTCAAAAGATACAAGCACATTAAAATAAGTTGAGTAAATAAGTAGTCACCCATTTTCATCGCAAAAGAGCGTACATTCACAAAAGCAAGGATTGTGCGTGAATGTGATAGTTCATTTATCATAAGAATTAGTTGTATAGAATTTAAAAAGACATCATTTACAAAGACAAACATCCTAAACATATATGGGAATATTTCAAAGAATGTAAATATGAGCTATAAAATATAGAACACAGAACACAAAACAACAACAAAAACGTAAGCAAAATCATTCAGAATATCGATAAGACAAAAATTTTTCAGGTTTTACAAATCAAGATAAAATTGACAGACTATAATAAGTTTCATTTCGAGGAGAAATATAGTTTTGCATTATATCGGCCGGAAAAGATAGGATCCAGTTCTTTATTTTTTTTTTGAATAAACTTGAAGAGTTAATTTTTTTCAAATCAGACGGTAATTGATTATATAACTTTGGAGCCAGGTATGTGAAACTTTTTTTACCTATAGCCTTTTTCATTAATGGTATTTCGGCAGTACTTTCCTTATATCTGGTTGGATAACTATGTTGAATTGCCTTTAGAGTGGCTTTGTCTTTATATTGCTTTAGTAAAATGACTTTAACATATATGGAGTGTTCAGAATTGAAATGGATCAAGTCCAATTTTCTACCATTTTCATATTATAGTCTTTAAAGGCACAAAAAATATTGTTTATTTCGGTGTAGAAGTGAATCAAGTCACACTTCCCGTATTAAGCAGCTAGACTCGCTTATCGTTTGGTTTCTGAAAACTTTGTTCGTTTGTTTCAGAAGTGAAATGGATCAAGTCCATAAAATTTACCATTGCGCGATTTTGTGAATAAGCCTCGTAGTAATTATTCTCACTGCATCAGTAGTTAAGAGTTAGAAATACGTGTTTTGTTGATATTGTTAGAATGGATGATAGTGAAACAGAGTCTGAACCATTTTCACCAAGTGAATCAGATTACCAGCCTTCAGAAAGGTCTAATTATAGCGAGTCAGAAGGTATGGTTTAATTATTAATATTTTATTATTATTTTAAGCATTACTTTCTAAAGTTAGGTTATGTTTTCGTTGCAAATGTTTAAGTATAGTGATGCGTTGTTCTGAACGGCGTATACGGGGTTTGATCAGAACTTGTGAGTATCTACTTGTATTTTTTTATAGGCGGTGAAGGTGTATCCACACAGAGCAATGTTGCTAGACCTTTGGCAGCTATTTCAGACACCATAACTACGTCTGGAATTTCTAAATCCAGAAAGCGAAGTGTAAATAAAAGTCTTTGGAAGGCTAATGTGAAGCAAAGGAAACGAAATTGTGGTAAAGAATATATTTCTTCATCGGGAAAAACCATACCTCCAAAAACATTCCAGAACATAGAATGCAGGTGCAAAAAGAATTGCTTCGGTAAAATTCAAGAAGATCAGCGCAAGATTATTTTTGAAACTTTTTGGAAACTAGGCGACTATTCCCGTCAAAATATTTTTATACGAGGCTTGGTAGCAGCGCAAAAAGTTGCAAGAAAACGAATAAGAAATGGTGTCGGTGCAGCAAAGCAAACGTCTTTTAAATACAGCTTTCGGGTGGAAAATCACACCGTGTCGGTATGTAAGAAATATTTTATAGATACATTACAAATTAGTGTTGGTAGATTGTACCGCTGTATTTCAAAAAATGAAGTATGTGTAGTATTAGATTCACGGGGAATGAATCCAAGAAAGAAAGTAGATGATTCTAAAATTATTGAACATATCAATTCTTTTCCCGCCTACCAAAGTCATTATACTAGAAAAGATAATCCTGGCAGGAAATATTTGAACGAAGAATTAACTATCAGCAAAATGTATAAGTTATACAAAGAAAAATGTATCTCAGAGAATTGTCTTCCTTGCAAAAAAAAGTTTTATTACCATGTGTTTAATACAAAGTTTCATTTGAGCTTTAAACCACCTTCTAAAGATACTTGTTCCCTATGCGACGACCTTAAAATAAAAATTGACTTTGAAGATAATGCAGAAACAAAAAATAAACTTAAACTGGATAAAGAAATACATCTTTCCAGAGCTGAACAAGCTCGTAATGCTTTGAAAAATGACCAAAATCAGGCCTCAGACATCAACTATGTATTAACTTTCGACCTTCAGAAAGCCCTACCATTTCCTAAACTATCCACATCTGTAGCATATTACAAAAAAAATTTATATGTTTACAACGTTGGCTGTACATTCATTCAATATAGGTACTGGATTTATGTACATGTATGATGAGACAGTAGGAGGCCGCGGATCTCAAGATGTCGCAACATGTGTAGTAAAACATTTAAAAGAATTTGCAGCAACTCATAAACACATTATACTATATTCAGACTCATGCACAGGGCAGAATAGAAATATAAAGATGTCTCTCTCCCTGCTTAAATTAGTACAAGATCCAAATATGGCTGTGGACATTATCGACCTTAAGTTTTTAGTGTCGGGTCATTCGTTTTTGCCGAATGATGCCGACTTCGGAGTTATTGAAAAGAGTAGTCGCAAATGCCCCTATATTTTTTCCGCGCAAGACTGGATGAAAATAGCACAAGAAGCAAAGAAAGCACAACCAAGATTTAGAGTTATTGAAAATTGAAATGAAAAGGGAAGAATTCAAATCAACCAAATCTTTGGAAGCAGCAATACAAAATAGAAAGAAAACTCTTACGGGCCATAATTTTTCATGGTTAAAAATCAGGTGGTTGCGTTTTGAAAGGGTATCGCCAATATCCTTGAAGTTTAAAGAAACTCTCAATGAAGACATTGCGTTTGAAACAGTTGATTTGAATAAAACTAGACCAGGAAGAAAAATATCATCATTGACTACCATCCAACAGGAGCCTTTGTATCCATCAAGACGTAACGTAACCGAATCTAAAAAGCAACACATGAAAGATCTTCTACGTTTTATTCCGCCAATGCATCACAATTTTTACAAAAATTTACCAGTTGAAGGCACGAGACAAAACGCAGGCAACCAATCCCTTGATGACGAAGTAGAATCTACCGATGAAATTGTTTATGTTTAAGATTTAAAATAATTTCAGTTATCAAATGGTTCAAGTCCAAAAAATTACAAACAATCTGTTTTAAAAATTACCGTAGTGGTTTCTTAAGTTGTTTTAGTGTACAGATGTACAAAATAAAGTGTAATAAAGCATTTTATTTATTTTTTTTCCCAAATGTGTTGTTTTTTAATCAATAAACTCTAAAAAAGTTAAACCTTCATTTTCTCCATAATTAGCTTTTAGGACTTGATCCACTTCACTTCTGAACCCCCCATATATTGGCAGATGTTAAGTACTCCAGTTTCTTGGTAGAGCTGAGTTGTAGGGTAGGTTCTGGGTTTGTGAAAGAAAACTTTTAATATACTTTTTTGGACTTTCTGTAGGTACTCGATGAGAGTCTCGCCAGCCGATCCCCAAGCAAGAAGACCATATGTTAGGTGGCTTTCGACCAGTGCATAATAAAGAATTTTAAGGTTAATTTCAGAATATTAGATAGATATTTAAGTTTATATAGTACAAATCTAAGTTTTTTTATTAAATAATTTACTTGGTGATCCCATCGTAAATGGGAATCAAGGAAAATTCCGAGATATTTAATTTTATTTGATGTTTTGATATGAAACATTTCTCTTGTGGACACAGTAATAGATATTTGCTCAAATGGTGGCAAGCCGGTGCTGTATGAAGTAAATGGCAGAAAAAAGGTTTTTTTATAGTTTATTGTAAGTAGTCTGTTCTCAAAAAAATCAACTACTTTAACAAAATCGATATCGATATCATTCTTGAGAGCCAACCAATTGTCATTTTTATAGAATACAGCGGTGTCATCAGCAAAGCTCACAATTTCTCCCTTTGTGTCCTGAAAAAATATATCATTAAGGTATAGGTTAAAGAGGATTGGTCCCAGGACTGTTCCTTGGGGTACTCCATATTTTACAATTTTGAATTCACTGTGGGCTCCACCAACATTCACACACTGCACTCTTTCGTGCAAATAACTCACAAGTAGCTTGTAAACCATACCCCTAAATCCTGCATTCTCTAAAACCAATAAAAGCTTGTTATGATCGACACTGTCAAATGCCTTAGCCAAGTCAACAAAGATGAAAATGGATGGTTGTTTTTTATCTAAAGCACCACTTATCATTTCCAGCAACCTAGCCCCTGCATCCGACGTCGACACGTTTTCACGAAACCCGTATTGTTTATCTGATAATATGTTATATTTTTTTATAAACGATACGATTCGTTTTTGTATTATTTTTTCAAATACCTTTCCTACATTTGAAATTAATGATATTGGTCTATAATTGGAAGTTTCCTTAGGATTTCCATCTTTAAACTGGGGTAAAATTTCTGCAATTTTCAATATTTTTGGATACTTATCATCATTTATTGATTTATTTATTAGGAATGTTAACACAGGTGCAATTTCGGAACTTACTGCCTTAAGAGTTTCTGATCGTATACCATCTAGCCCCGGTGACTTATTATTTTTTAAACTCATCACGGTTTTTATTACCTCTTTTACATCAGTGTCTGAAAGAAAGATTGTTTTAGATATCTTTTGTTGCTTAATATTTTTCATCACATTTTCATTGCTTATCTTGTTAGCCATCTTTTTTCCAACGTTTGTAAAGTATTCACAGAATGCATTTGCAATTTGTTTTTGGTTATGTACTACAGTATTTGTATGTGTTACAATTTCATTTATTGGTTTTTTCTGTCGTTGGGAGCCTGAGATTTCCTTAACACATTCCCACAATTTCCCTCCAACATTCCTATTGTCATCTATTTTTTTATTGAAGTAATATGATTTAGCTTGCTTCATTAATGTATTTGAATAATTTCCATATCTCCTAAAAGCCAATATAATATGTGGTGTGTAATTATGCGTCATTATTTTATATAACCTATTTTTTCATTATCAGAAGTTACAAGAGCTGGCGTAATCCAGTTTTTACGTTTGATGTCAGTTTTTTTTTATTTTCTTTGTCATTGTTGATTTGTCTCTGTAAAATTTAAACCTATTTATAAATGCCTCTGTACAAATATCTATGTCATTATTGTTATAAATGTCCTGCCAACTTTCTTGATTAATTTGATTTTGAAACATTTTCACATCGAATATAACCTTTGTCCTTTCTGATGGAATATTTAGTTTTGTTTCAGGTAGTACAAGATGATTTATGATCGAAAAATGGTCAGTGATACTAGTTTGAAATATTATCGGAATATTTTTATAATTATTTATATTAGTCTTGAAGATAAAAATGTGTCTTTGTTATGTAATACTTCGGTCTCCGCTGCTAAAAAAGGAAATATTGAGAGACATCATAAAACTGTACATTCTAATTTTGAAAAATCATTCCCACTACATTCTGCCGCCAGAAAGGAGAAACTGAAGCAGTTAAAAAAGCAGTTAATTAGACAACAATCGATATTTTTAAGAACAGTCGACAAAAATAAGGCTGCAACTGAAGCATCGTACCGTGTGTCCCAGATAATTGCACAAAAAAAGAAACCTTATGAAGACGGGGGAATGATAAAACAGGCGCTTTTAGGAGCTGCTTATGCGTTATTTGCCAACTTTAGAAATAAAGACGAGATAGTTTCAGCTATAAAATCTATGCAACTTTCTGCTAATATAGTGATGAGACGTGTAGAAGTCATGAGCAATGATATTTTTTTACAGTTAAGAACTGACTTAGAGAACTGTGTTTATTTTTCACTTCAACTGGATGAATCAACAGATGTCGTTGACACTGCCCAGATGGCCGTGTTCGTCAGGAAGGTCTTTAGTGATTTTACGATTAAAGAAGATCTTTTGAAGTTCATTCCACTGGAAGGAGACACTACTGGACAGGAGTTGTTTTCTCAATTAAAATATATTATATCTTCCGAGAAAATTTCCAATATCGAAAATGGTAGGCTTGGCGTAAACTTTTCCGCAATTTCTCTATTACCACTGCATTATCCATTAGCAAGCATTATGTGGAAATTTCCTGAAACTAAACAACGTTATGAGACTGGTGGTGAAAATTGTGAACAAGATTAGAGCTCAAGCGTTACAAAGAAGATTATTCAAAACCTTAGCCGATGAAGTTGACTGTCAATACGGGGACCTACTCCTTCACTCTGAAGTCCGACGGTTAAGTAGAGGACGGGTGCTGAAACGTTTTAATGATGTCCTATCTGGCATAGTTCAATTTTTCAAACAACGCGATGAACCGACTCCGGAACTAGAAAACTCAATCTGGCTTAGAGATTTTGGTTTTCTCGTGGACATTACAGAGAAATTAAACGAACTTAATTTGCAGCTTGAGGGGAGAGACAAAAAACTAGCGGAAATGACAGCAAATATCATGTAGAAATAGTTTCTATCTTGAAGAATAACTTCAAAAATCGTTTAAAGGATTGCAACGAAATGGTTTTAGTAGCGCAATTTGTTGTTTCACCCTTTATGGAAATTGATATCCAACTTGTGTTATGCAGAACTTGGGCGAAGACATCGCTGCAACAGAAATGGAAGTAATTGAGTTTCAAAATGATTTAGCCCTAAAATCGTTAGTCTCAAGTACCAAATGTATCTGGCCTATTGTAAGTAAAGACAAATATTCAGTTCTATGCCGTGTTGCCTTGAAAGTGAAAGCATTATTCAGTTCAACCTATTTGTGTGAATCTTCTTTTTCCAATATGAAGTTTATTAAGAACAAATATCGCAATCGATTTACAGATGAACATTTGGATAATTGTATTCGAATGGCTGTATCAAACTATACTTCAAACATTAAAAACATTATCGATGAGTCTGAGTGTCAACCTTCTCATTGAACGTGCTTTTTTATTTTTCAATGTTTATGTTCATGATAGTGCGTTACTTTTTTGTTGTTATTATTAACGATTTTTAAATCTTACGTGACATGCCGTTGTGGCTGGATAAAAGTTTGTGTTTATTTTTCAAACACCTTCGTTTGGTAGGTAGGAATGTAGCTATGAACAAGTACATACTAGTAATATTAGTTATTTTGTTATCAGTTTATTATTAGTACTTATGTATTACCAGTTAAATAGTAAAATAAATACATATAATGATAAATTAACTGTGGATTATTTCATTTACGTTGCGTTACGTGGCTTCCTTGTGGGTAGCTCGCTGTTTATTCCAAAATTAACAAAGTAGCTCAACGCATTGAGAGGTTGGCGACCACTGGTGTAAACAGTTCTAAGTAATCCCTGCCCATCCACCAAAATTTCAACTTTCACACTTGGCTTTGACAGAGTAGGATTCAGGGACTACACTAGTGTGTTATTTCGTAACACTACGGATACAAGTTTAAAATTTATATAAGAATATACCTTTATTCAATAAAATTCAAGTATAATTAATTAATTTTAAAAGCAGCGACTCGAATGCATAAATAAGTATGACTTTTTTTTATTTGCATAACTTTTTAACACATTTTCAATGAAGCTTCTAATTTCATTTTTCCTGCAACTAAAGAGACTTTGTAAATATGGCAAAGCAGTGGAAGTGTCCGCAAGTGAGCTTAGAATGTGACTAGATGTTTGGGGCCAGAAAAAATAGAAACAAACATATCTATTTTATTTGTCAATCTGAGGATAGATCATCAGAATAAAGCAATATCAAGTTTTAAAATTTATTGATATTGTTCACCAAGAGATATTTTTATTAAAAAAATTCCTCGACGCTGTAAAATACAAAAAACAGGTATAAAATCGTTTTTATCTGAGGAAATCGAACTCTGAATTTACATATAGATAAAAGGCATCCCATTATTACAGTTAACACTGTTAACTCTGCCTGTATCTAAAACAACATTACACCTCACTTAGAGTGATAGCTATTAGCTGTTACAGTATCTAGGGAAAGCCTTTAAGCCGGTTTCGTAACGATTGGAATGTCGTTAACGGCAACAAAATGCGATAGAAAAGCGAATAAGCAAAGATGCAACTTAATCAAGACTTCGAAGAAGAGAAATTATCTAAATACTGAGGTTTTGTTGCATCCACCATTTCGAATACTCCATTTTTATTTTTTATTAGTATTTCAAACTTTTCACTTTCTGTAAATCGATGGAAACTTAATTGTACGTCTATATTTCTTATCGATTTGCACTATGGTACTGCAATATTCACGATTTTTGTTGCACATTTTCATTAACAAATATAAAAATCATTTCTTAAATTAAACCTATCACTTAACATCCAATGTTAAATACGAAAAACAATGTCCGAACCCACACGAAACAAATAAAACAAGTGGTAAACAAGCATCTATTCCAATTTAATCACAATAATCTATAGAAGTTGACTTTAACGCCGTATGGTGGCGTATCCCAATATAAAGTCTGTAAATTGTGCAGAACATGGATAAAGTACATGTGGGTATAGAAAAATAATTATATTAAATTATTTGGAATATTATGTACAGACAGCACAACAGAGACGATCTCTTGGCTGAATATCAAAAATCTATTCATTTGTAGGTAATGCATGTTATATTATTTCAAATTTAGTTCTTTTGGATATTATTTTATCCATGAAATTGTTCACAACAAAACAAAGTTTAGTAGTTTTCTCCATTCTGTTATTAGTATCTGCTTACATTTCGCCTACATTTGTTCTTCGATATTTAAAAGTTCTATTCATACCGTTTTTCTTCATTTTTGCTCATATTAAATTCTTCCTGGGTGTTTTAGATATGAACCTTTCTTATTTTATCAATATCTCCTACCATTTTAGTCTACCACATAGCTGCGAATAATCTGCAAAGCTTTAGTTTTTGCGATATTTATCAAAATTGCTTAGTGTTTCTTTTTTGTCTCCTCTACTAAAATCTTCCGACTGTTTCTTCTATTGAATATTGAAAAGAAATAGTTTCATTCTGTTGTCACTTCGTTATAATCCACACATTGTGCTTTACATAGTTACTTGATTTTATTATCGAATTATCTCTATTAACATGTCTAAGCTGATTTTATTAAAAAAAATTTATCATAATAATATTTAATTTGTAATTTATAATTTCTATTATTGATTTTTTCATTAATTTTATCCCAAGCACACAATTTTGTCCCTGATGCAAAGTTAAATCTTGATTATATTCAAAATGAAAGTTTCTCTTTAACAACTTAGTAGGGAAGAACTCATGTTATTCGGATTTTAAAAGTATTCATCTAGTATACAAGACATGTCACTCATCTGTGTATGAATAAAGCCGTTGCAATATCGATAACCATTAAGCTCTGGGGTAACGGAGCATCGGTATTACTGAACGCGAAGAAAACCTGCGAAGTGTAAAGAAAAATACGCTATTTCACCATGAAAGTCTCCAGGAGGTAAACGCGGGCACTCAATCCTTAATTTAACTAAATACAGTTCTCAAATTTTTTATCACCAATCCATAATTTCAATTATTATGAAAAAAGTATTTAAAACGTTTTCGAACACGTAATGAAAAGAAAAAGTGGAAGTTACAATACAAGAATTAAATATCCACTTATCGTTTTCCTCCAGGTTCCTCAACATTTTTATGGATATTATCTTAGGATCAAGATGAAAATTGAACGTTACAAAAATCAGCAAAGATAGAAGGATGTTTTTGAATTATATTTTTAATTACCTCAGTTTGCAAAACATGTGTTACAAGAAATCTAGGATATAGTAAGATGTAGGCTACACTAGCTGCCCATTTGAAATATTCATCAAATAGATTTAAACATTTCTGGCACTTTTTATAGTATATTCTCTTGATTTGATAAAAAAAAGAAATTTGCCTAATAATTTTTCAATATATATAGGATAATCATCCTCGAAAGTTTGGAAATTTTCCGCTAAGAGTACACTTTTCCTTTTTCTTACTGCAATTCCCCAATATTCACTAGTTTTATTCCTATATATATATATTATTGTGAAAAAATAAAGCTACACCCTGTATATCAAATAATGAAGAATTAAGATTATGTATTGTAATCTAAAAGAATTTTTTTAAGTCAAAAATTTTTTTAAACATTTGAATGGAGACAATCTGTACGATCCACTATTCGATAGAGAAGACATACAGAAAGGACAGACTGTATAATGTAGGGATAATTGCGAATGGGTGTGATAAACAATTCATATGAAATAAATTACCTAACGAAACTTTTATCAAAGAGATCAAGTATCAAAATTTGTTCATAATAAGAAACTAAATGCTTTATTCTGTAAAGTCAAGCTAATCTCGTAATATTTGTTGATTAAGACATTAAAATGAGATAGTGTAGATGTTTAGACATAACAGAGCAGGAAAATATAAAATAATGTGAATTTCAGAGAACATGACTTATAAAGAAAACGAATTTTCATTTTGCATACATATTTAAAGGTAACAGCTGTCATCTATTAAAACATTATGAATATTCATTTGACATACATACTTAGAGGTTAGGAAATGTCATTTTAACAATACTAAGAAATATTATTGAATGAAAATAATATAGGAAGTCTAAGCAATTAAAAACCTTAGAATATAATATCATGATATAATGGATGAACATTCCACTGGTTGAAATGAAGAATTTGAGTTATAAAATAAATAGTCAAATTTGATTGGTTAATAAACATTTAAAAAAGATCACATCGGCGACAACTGTGTTGCTAACGAAAAAAAAATCAGAATGTGAAAAAGTTGTTGATTATGGGGGCTATTGACTAGTAGGTTTTCTTTTTGGGAAGAGATTTTTGGAGCAGCAAAATTTTTTTGGTAAAGTAAATCAATTGAAATCATTTGGAAGACAAAATTTGACTATAGAATCTAAAACAAATACATTATACTTACAAGAGATATATCAGTGTAAGTAGTTTAGTTTACATTAATAATTAAAAAAGGAATTGTTGAATGTTGTAAAACACTAATCATGAATTTTATTTTATAATATGGTGTCTTGCGTCTGTTGGAAGTAAAATAGCCAAAATAGTTTTCGAAAAACATTGAATAGTGGAATTTGTGTGAGCTGTTTGGACTTTGAAAGAAATACAGCATCGATTCCTGTTCTGATAGAAGCAGAATGCCAACAGGGAGGTTTTCCAGGAGGAGAATCTGGAACAAATAAAGGTGAACAAACAGAAATCGTGAAGTAAATAAGGTAGTACAAGTTAATTTATTAATGTATTAAGAGGTCAAGCGTACTTACTAATTTGTAAAAAAAAACTAAAATTTTGTGATGCATAGACGCTGTTAAGAGTGTATTTCGCCGTTTTCTGAAAGTCAAATGTTTATGAAATTATATAACTGTATTTTAATATTATAATAATATCTCACCAGAGTGCGTGTGATTTGTATGAAAGAGTCATCCTTTTAGATAGTTGAATTTCTTAAAAAAAAAACACTTGTAAAAGTGTAGTGTATTTATTTTCATTAAATTAAATATTGTTTTTCCTTTTGAAGAACGTTTTTTTTTAAATTTACTTGAGTTATTCATTTCATCTGGTGACTTGTGCACCATCTACTTACCACAGGCAGAAGCTCTGAATGAAATCGATTGAACTATGCAGATATTTTTTAAGTAGGACAGGACCGTATTTAATTTGAAATCATTAAAAAAAGTAACATATTCTGATTAACAAATTTATTTTTAAAAATATAAAGCATTTATTAACTTTGGCGCTAACATATATAAAATTATAAAATCATTTTATTTAAAATACTTGAACTCTACCCTGAGATGAGAAGTTTTCATGTTGGTTAAATAAACTGTTTATCATACATATTAAATCCACAACATACCGGGCAAATTAAACTATTTTCTCACCCAATTCTATTCATAATAATATGTCGGCCCAACGTAGGGCAAATTAAATTCCCATATAAAATAAACTATAATAATATATATATATATATATATATATATATATATATATATATATATATATATATGTATATATATATATATATAAATAT